>CM067494.1:8688311-8800505 GCA_034552555.1 Semaprochilodus insignis | reverse complement strand
GTATTAAAATGTACTGGCCTGGGAAAGAAAATCTGAGGTTATATTAAGCATAAAGCCATAAATCTTGCTTTGTAAGACGAGACAAAAAATGAATAATAATAATAATAATAATAATAATAATAATAGCATTATTATTATTATTAGTATTATTATTATTACATTGTTGTTGTTTTGTTACTGAAATGATTGTTATTCATTAATTGTTGTCATGATTGTATTCATCAAAATAATAGAAAAAAACATGATGTAAATTAATACATTAATTTTGTTTATTTCACACATTTAACTCACAGTTAGTGAACCATTGTTCACACGGTACGTCAAAATGCTAACAATTTGATCTGACTATCTTGCAGATCCCAGTGCACATGTGGGGTTTCATGTGAGCAAAGCCCTGGTGTTTCTGTTGAAGCCACGCCTCGTGTCCTCCCCACAGGCCGAGACGAAACCCTCATCAGAGGAGGTGAGAAAAAGTTCCTCAGTTTTTGAAGCTTTAAAACTAAAGGTGTGTGATGGACTGATGTCACAACTGAAGGTAATACACAAGGCATACTAATTGACTGATGTTTAGATGTTCAGTTAAGCCTGGATCTGACCAATTCTGTCTTACCCTACAGGTGGGCAATATAACAATACTTTGTTGTTATTTTTATTGGTGTTTTAAACATAGCGTTGATATTGTCAGTACTTAAAGAACATTGAAATGGAAATAGAGCACAAGCAGTCCTGTTTAACTGGATTTAGTGCAGAATGTAAAACATTCTGAACAACATTCATTAACAGTGGCAGTGAGGCACATTTTTACAAGTTGTAGTAATAATCTAATTATAGTTATACTACAGTTTCAGAAGTATTTTTAACATCTGCAGCATAGAACATTTTTTAAGAAGAGGTGGAAAACTTGGTCTGTGGTGAGCAAATTCAAGACTTCCTAAAATGCTAATTTCCAAAAAGGTAGTTAAAAAGTGTCAAAGTAAAAAAGTGTCAAGTAATCTTTGGGCTGATTTGATTTGGATTGGTTTTTCATGCAGTCCATGTGTGCTCTGCTTAGATGCATTGTCTATGGAAATACAAAAACTGTATCAGAGCCACTATTGGCTCCAAATACTAGTAGTCAAATCATTCAGATCATGACTGAGGCCAAAACACATAGTAGCTGATGATTACACCACTGTTGCTGCACCTAAATGTCTGCAGTATGGGGCTATTTTAAACCGGAACTTGTGATTGAATAAACCTGTGACTTCCTCCTTTTTATTGCTCTTGTTATAGCGGAAGAAGACCTGCAGAGGGCAGTAGAGGGCCGAGCAGCTTCTGACGAGGAGGAGGAGGAGCGGGGAGAGGAGGAGGGGCAGTGCTGTATGCTGGAGGTGAAGCGGCTGATCAACAGACTTCACAACTGCTCAAAGGGGTGAGGAGTTAAACCACACAGTTGAGCTACTTTTCAGAGGTATACACATACTAATGAGTCATAATGAGTGTTATTTTATTTAATGAAAACTTTTAATAATGTTGATTGAAATATTATAAAAAATAATGTAGCCAGAAGTCTTTTTAGATCTCAATATTTGTAGGTTATTTCATGCAAATAATATATACACAGTGGGAGGAAACAAGCATTTCAGATGTGTTTGCTTTTGGTACATATACCATCTTTAAAGGGACGGGCGCAATGTCTTCTGACATTGTACTCATAAATAGGTGTGTGTATAAAAACGTGTGTGTATATACAGTATAAGCATACACAAAGATTGACAGGGTAATAAGCATTCACATACTGTATTTAAATATATAAATTGAAGTTACATAAAAATACATCAAGTTCTAAATATTAATTCTGCAAATAGCATCTGATGTCACTACTGAAGATTGCCAGATTGCCGAAGGTTGCCATTGCTTGATTTCAGCCATAGTTTTAACCAACCACATTATTAAACAACACTTGAATGGAAAAAGTTACAGAGCCATCTAAAAAACCTTAAATGGCCATGTCAATACAACTGGTTTGAATATATGGAAGGTTAGTGGAACCACAACAACCTGTGTTACATTAGAATCGTTATACATGTACCTCCAACAAAATATTATAATTTTATATTAAAATCATTTATTCCAAAGTACTGCACAGTAACGTCCATAATTACATGAATACAGTCGCTCATGACGTCTTCCTCCAACATTCCTGTAATCCTGTAGGTGTCAGAAGACAGCTGTGTGTCACCTGCTCCTGTCTCAGAACTCTGCAGCACGTTACAGTGAGCCTTGTGGCTGCTCTGGGTCACGAGAGGCAAAGGTGAGGGCCCGAAGACATCACATGCTCATGGACGAAAAAGAACTGGAGAAGGTAAGAAGATATTTTGAATAGCCCTGATAAAAATAGACTATGAAGGGTTTGAGTGGGATTATGACAATGTAACCGTCTTTCCTATTCGCATGCATGTGACAGGACGTGCCGCTGAAGCAGGAGGAGGTGGACAGTTTGCGTTTGGAGGTTCAGATGGTGCAGACAGAGAGAGTGCGTCTGTCCTTACTGGAGGGGAAACACACAGACACTGTCTCGATGCTGCTGCAGCTACGGGAAAATGTATGTTGATGAGATGTCTGGGAGATTTTACAGTCCTGTGCAACACAGTTAACTACAGTCATTTCCAGTCATCGCCATTAGACTACTCTGTGACGGATTAGATAACCTTGAGACCAAACTAGGTATTAAACTGGAGTTTAAAACATTATTAAATAGGGTTATAGAATATATGAGACTCCTGACAACCATGGAAGACCTGGTAGACGACCAAAACTCTCACAGTCAAACGGACAAAACTACACCTACAGCTTCATCTATAAGAGAGAGGATAAAATCAAGCTCCATTCTTGCTTCAGATTTGAAACAATCCACAGGTGTTTCTGTCCATCCTTCCACTGTGAGAAGACAGCTCAATGCTATGGGTCTGATAGGATTTGTAGCTGTCAAGAATCAAAGAAAGCTATTTCTCAGAACACGGAACTGACCACAAGTAGACCTCCACATGACTGAATGTGTTTGGGATTACTTGAATTGTGAAAAGCCAAAAATGCATCCAACTTCTAAGATTGAAATTTGGAAAGATTTGGAAAAACACCCCCAAAGATTTCCTCAAAAACTGAGGGCAAGTCTGCGGAAAGAGATGTAAACTGTATTAAAGACGAAGAGTGGAAACTAACTACATAAAATTATATGTAAAAAAAGGTTCTGTGTAAAAAAGAATCTACATCATTTTTAGTGGATGAGGATTCTGAGTAATTTGAAAAGTGAATATTTTGTACTCAATGGCAATTTTGACTGGAATTGCAGGTATGAAGGGTGGTCTCTGACTTTTGCACAGTACTTTTTATAACATCATAAGAGTCAGAAGAGCCATAGTACAATGTCTGTGAATCAGGAAGGATGGCAAAGGTGTTCTAAGACTTGAAGGAGCCATTACACTTGGCCTTTGCATTTGCTCTTCCTTTTATTGGCTACCTGCCCTTAAATGATCTAGCCAAGAGTAGAACCTTCAACATGACTGACAAAATGTTAGAACGGTGTTTCTCAACCCATGGTTCCTGTTTTAACACACCCCCTGCAACTCTGAACGGGCTTGTTAATGAGCTGACAGGCTGAATCAGGTGGGTTGGGAGCAGGGAAAGCACTAAAATGTGCAGAGCAGGGTCCTCCAGGAACATGTTTAAGAAACACTGGGTTAGAATACACTGTCGGGGCAGTGCTACTTCTTCATCCTTTCATGTTCTGCTGTTCAGCTTGACGCTATAATGACTCACCTCTTGAGGTACAGAGTAGTATTATGAGTAAAGACAGACCAGGGCTAGCTGGATAGCATGCTAGCTTCAGTAGATAACTCTGCCACATGATATACAAACGTCTTTGACATACTGCCACATTCTGATGAAAATTTCAGTCCGTTTTAAAATGTTCAAAAGTAAAAATCTTACATATCTTACATATCGCCCCTTTAAACTGCTCCTCATAACAATAAAATTATTTTAACACTATGTTTATCACATTTGATTTATGATAATTAGTTTTATCTTTTTTAAGCTTTAAATGCTTCACGTCTTGTTCCTTTGGGCACTGTTGTAAACAGTTCTGAGGTTTCTCCAGAATGAGGACTTTTGCATAAAACAAAAAATAATTTATTTGCAGCTTGATGGTTTAATTATGCCTAAAGTTTGAACACCCCTGTAAACTACCAGTTTGAGGCCTCACGGTAGTAGAGCGCTACTACCACCTGGTGTTCAAAACTTGGTATGACAGCCTGCATTAAAGCCACAGAGTAATTTCTAAAATGTTAGAATTTACAATTAATTTTAGACTCTGAAAAGACATGAAAATGTTAATCTTTATCTTAACCCATTTACATGTTAAATACCTGTATATTACAGTTCATAACAAATGGACAATTTAAAACTAATGGAAACATTCTTTGTTTTAATCTGTCAGAGAGTCACGCGGAGAGCCCTGGGTAAAATTCTGTTGGACACGTTAGATCTATGCAGCAGAAAAGCCCAAGGTAGGTGACACAATGATTCAGGTACATTACTTTTTGTCTTTTGCTTGAAGTGGAAAAAGATATTGACTGCTTTCTTCACCCACAGATCCTATCCCCGTTTTCCAGCTGGTGGATACTCTGTGCGAGCAGCTCGTCTCCAGTGAGCTCCTGCATGGGGAAGATGAGGTCACGGTGGGGTCACAACCCAGAGCGACCCCAGGTCATCGTAACGCGAATAACCCCTTACTAATCTCCTGCTGAGAGAGACACTCCTCTCTTTCATCTGTGTTCAGGCTCCGGACTTAAAAAAGGGTTCCACACAGACCACACATAGGTTCAAATTAAGGGCCTGTGGCTAATGAGGAGATCTGCCGTTAGTTTATATGGTTTCTTGATTTAGTGTTTGTGGACTCTTTTTGATAAGCACTTCATAACCATGTAGAAAATATTATATCCAAGCTAAAACTCACTGATATCTGGTGCTGGAGTGGTTCCAGTTTTAGGCTTCTAGCCGTGGTTCAGTAAAAAATCCCTTTGACCTGAAAATAGTCAGTCAGCCAAGAGACATTCAGTATCTGAAGTCTGCTTCTTTAGTTTGAACTTGAGCTACAAGGAGTATGGACAAAATTAATGCTTCAAGATGTCTACCGCTGCTGTTTTTAGCTGTACAACAAGATACTTTTATCTGTTCCACAGTATCTGAACAGTATTCTAAACCACATAAGCAAATTTATTTTAAAATACTTCAAGGGAAATGCTGACGTTTTTTTTCATAACTCAAATTGAAAAATTACATTAAGATGTAAACAATTAATTCTCTCTCACTCTCGCTCATCTTCTAAACCAAGTCATCCTTCTGGATTGTGGGGGGTGCTGGAGCCTGGAGGCAGGAAACACCCTGGACAGGCTGCCAGTCCATCACAGGGCAGACACACAGACAGATGTACACCTTCACTCACACACTCACACCTAAGGGTCAACTTGTCTAGAATTTTGTCTGGGATTGCACATACAACTACTCCAAATGACTGTTCATAACCTTTTAACCATGCAGGAATTGGACAGAAATTATGACAGAATTTAATGTATGTATTAATCTTATTTCCTCTTTGTGTGTTTCTGCTTCACGGTTCTCTGACTACAATACCCAGCATGCATCACCACAACTACATCATGCAGCTCTCTTTCCAGCTTCACTAAAGAAATCCTGATTGCTGATTGTTTAATGTTGAGGCCAGTAACTACAGTTCGGATGGCCATCACACCAGCACAGAGGCAGTCATGGGCTGGAGGTTAGGGAACCAGGGTTCGCTGACAAGATAGAACACAACGAAAGTGCCCTTGACCACGGCACCCCCCAACTGCTCCCTGGGCACTGTGGATAGGGCTACCCCCGCTCTGGGCAAGTGTGCTTCCCAACCCGTAGAGTGTTCTACCCATCTTCACGGATGGGTTAAATGCAGTAAACAAATTCCTCTGTGTGCAAACACAAATGGCAGATGGTTCTAAACTCTAATTCAAAGCAGCTGTAGTTTTTTAAAGGTTCCTCCCACCTTCATGATACATCATCAGAAGTGTTTTTTATAGTCTTTAAACCAGAACATCCTGCTCCAATGACTACTGTGAGGGGGCGAGCCTGTTTACAACAGATGAAGCAGTGGTTGCGTTTTTTTTTTTTTTCGTCTGGAATGTCCCTTTAAGAACTCAACATGGTTTGAGGTGCAGTGTCATGCGATGGCTATGTGCTACTTGTAGCTTAAAGCATACAACTAAATAAGCAAGCACCAAATGTTTCTTAGCTGACGGTCTAAAAGACTCTGTATAAGGAAAGTCTCAGAGCTTTATAAGTGGTGAATCATTTGGAGAATCATCCATAAGGTCCAGTCTTTGCCTTATCCGTGTATGGAACAACCCCATCATCTACCAGGTTAAAGGAGCCTCATTGAGAACTGTGAAGGTTCCCAGTCGTTATGCTTCCACATGCTATTAAAAATGTATGGAATTCCTTTAATCTGGCAACCCATACGTGTGGTATGTGTGATCCCAGCACAAGCCTAGTGCTGGTATGCAGTATACTAGGCTGAATGGAAAGTACTCTTCAAAATCTGTGTGCACGAGCTGTAATAATCTGTATGTCCCGAATAATTACAGCCGTCTGGGTTATAAGCATCTCACTCGTGACTCTCCACACTAACTACACATTTGTTTCGTATTGATTATGTATGTTAATTTATATGAAATGTTATTAAACCTGTTTATATGAAATATGTTTTTATTTCTACTTTTTAGTGTTAGCTGTTGCAAAACAGTGTTAGGTACGTAATTTCACATGCAGTAAACTATGGCTCATATCATGTTACTCACTGACTGATAAAGCACGTGGCACACAGATAACTCCCCTGGCCTTGATGTAGCTCATCTGTCTCTGGACTATGAGGTCAGCTCATGTGATGCTGTCCCAGGCAAATATCGTGATGCAACATCGTATTCGCTTGTTATGACAAGGAGTCATGAGAAGCAAAGGTGATGAACACGTGTTCCTGTTACTTGGTCTGATCAATCGAGTTATGAACAAAAGCCTAAAGGAATGAGAATATTACTCTACTAAGATGGTTTATGCACATTCATCACCTTTTCCCCGCATATCCTATGTGTAGTAGATTGGTTACAAGATCTTAAACTCATCATTAAAAGAATAGCTGCACAAATAGTCGCACCCAGAAGGAATCACCCGACAGAAATGAAACTTGGTGGGCAGGTTTGACATTGTGAGACGTGTGAATGATTCAAGCTTCACGCTCGGCTGTGCATGTGACGCAAGCAATGATGGACCTGACTGACCCAACAGCCACGATTGACGACATTCAGGGAGCACTGTTGCCCTCCCTGAGTCATCCTGTTAGTGCCAGCTCCATTGGCAGAAGGTTGCACAGGTCAGGACTAAATGCACACATCCCGATATGACGACTGCCCTTAACACCACGTCAACGTCTCCAAAGACTGCAATGGCGTTGTGCCAGACTGTCATGGAGTAACTGTGTGAGAATATTCAATATGCATGGGATGGATTATCACAGGACACCATGAAGAACTCCATGCCGAGATGTGTGCCATATTGAGAGAAACTACTTCTGTATGTGTAGCTCAATAAATATTGCCCATATCAGTCCATATTTATCATCAGTTATTGTTCCTGGTAACCTTTATCTTCCTTCTCAATAGCATTGCAATCCAACACTTCCTTCTGGGTGCAACTATTTTTGACGATGATGGATCAGCTACTTATGATGTAAACTGCAAATGATTAGAGAGGAGTTTTAATAGCTGGCCCGTCACTAATGGATTGAAAAGCGGGTGATGCGGGGGTGATCCCCACCCTTACACCACTAGGATGTATGAATTTAATATATGCTATAGATAATACAAAAAGGATTATAAGAGAGACAAAATAAACTTACAAATCATGATATTTATTACTTGCCAAATTTCTCCCTCTTTCACCAATCCAAAAACATTGGCTCACTCTTCTGCTGCACTTTCTATGTTTAAAGGATCATTATGCAACAGTTTCACCTTGATGGTGTACTGAACAGAGAGAATGGCATCTCTTTCATTGCCTCTCCGGGCCCGGAACGCCTGATTTAGCAACGAGTAGCTTTAGTGGAATGGGCACGAAAACTCTTGTGAGAACTGCACAATGCTTTATGGCAGCACCAAGTCACACAACAACAGCTATAAGTCTTCAGCTACCTATTTAAAGAAGCTAGCTCATTCCCAGAAGCGAGGATAAGTACAAGAGAGAGACCGAGCAAGAGACCAGACCAGAGTAAATTGCAGACTGGCTTTTGCTTATTGATGAAAGCTAAAAGGAGAGGTAAAAGGATGCAAGACAGTCTCACAGATTATAGGAATACAATAAAAATCCGACAGCATAGTTTACATCCACGCTAAAGGTATTCATGAAAGATTGTCATGTAGGCTGTAACCTTATCAGTATTATCACGGTGTAATGGAGTTCTGTAGTTTTCCAGATTGCCAAAACCTCAGTCTCGTTTCAGGCTAGCATGTTTGATCACGCTCTTTTTCTTTTCCTTGCTTCCTCCAAAAACATCATCTTCTGTCTCTTCACAGCCTTGGTCATGATGTCCATTCTGGGAATACCGAGCTAGCTTCATCTTATAGCTGGCTAAAGACCCACTCATCCAAAGTTACACAGAACTAAAGCTGGCATTCCGAGCCCGGAGAAGCAATGACAGAGACGGCATTCTCCCTATTGTAGGTCAGAGCACCATTAAAATGATTTTGAAGCTGTTAATTTAAGGTAAAAATGTTACATAAAGTTGCTTTAGGAATATGTTTTCTGATATATACAGTATTTAATATAATTAATATATTTAATAATAATTAGGCCTGTGTTGTAATAAGGATGTAATAAGCGTTTAAAGGTCTAGATGCAGGCCTGATGAAAATATTGGCATGTAGCCTACTAGATGATCACAAGGATGTGACCCTCTCCCCTGCTGATGTAAGACTTTGCACACCGCTCTCTGGTGTATTATGCCATGTTTACAGTGTATAGTGAGATGGGGACGGAGGCCTGGGCACATCTGTGTGAGAACAATGGCGGTCAGTCTTCCTCAGAGCCTGCCTCTGTCTCTCTCCCACTGTCACACACATAAGAACGCTCTGTTCATCACCCAAAGGAGCTGTGCAGCTATGAGGATGCTGACGTTCAAATGTTTCCATATTCCTCCAGCTCTGGGGGGCTAATTGGAAGACCGCTATGTTTGTTTGTTTACTGTTCAATTGAACCGGTTAAGCTGCAGCTTATGATGCAGCTATTAGGGGATGGAGGAGCATGGGCTCACACAGGCAGTTTAAGGGTTTTTTACCTGGTTAGACTACATCAGCTAGGTTGATAAAGAAGCTGGAATCATCTAATTCCCTTCCTTGATTTTGCTTAAATTACAACCATTAAATGCAGGTTAAAGGTCTTTTTGTGTTGTGGTGTATGTTCTCATTTTTGTGGTCTTCTGTACCAAAACAGGACCGTTTTCCAGTTTGTCTGTAACCCTGTATGATTAGACAGATTGTTTTCATTGCTGTGCCTTTAAAGGGGACCTTTAATGCTCATATACAAATGGTAATCATTTTATGTTTGGGGTCTACTAGAGTAGATGTACATGCTTTAGTTTTCCCGAAACACTATATTTTTCTCATACTGACAAACCTTTCATTAAGCCCCGCCTCCCGACAAGCCCAGTGTACTCAGCTCCCCCACTCTGTTCTGATTGGTCAAGCACCAGAGCTTGTTATCCCATCATCAGATACAATATTCATCTGCTGTTGTTTGTTACAGCCCTCATCACCTCTCAGAGCAGTGGTAGATACATCTTCACTGACAAAGTCATGAACTGGATTAAGGCCTCATGTTTTCCCAGCCTACTGTAATACCCCCACGGAGGAAAGGCTGTCCCTAGACCAAGCTCTAACAAGGCCATCCTAAAGACAACCCAAGAACTTTGGGGTGGGATGACGTCAGTCAGCTCCTTTCGACTGCGTTGCTTAAGAACAAGCCTAGAAAATTGAGTGCTTTCCCTTAACCTCGAGTTACCTTCCAACAAGGCTTCCCACAGGGTGAACTTTGAGCAGGAGAAAGGAAAGGCAACCACAGAGAGAAGTGATACGAAATAATATATTCCTTTATTTCCAGCCATTTTACAAGTACCACTGTTGAGTCCCCTCTTGAGCAGCAGAGTGGAGCACGTGGAGGGTAGAAGGAAGCAGGAAGACAGAAAAAGACTGGATTACTTATTTAGGCATGTCAGTCAGGCCTTGGAAAAAAAACAGTCGTACATCAGAAAACCAGAACAGGAGCCCTTTCTAACCACAGTGAGAGATTTCTGGGGTGACCTGCAAGGCCTGATCTACTCCTCGTCTATTAGGGCCTGGTATTTTTTATTTTTTTTATTGAGCCCTACTTTATTTTTGATTACATTTCAGTTCTGGCCTTAAAAGGAAGAAGGTCCAGTCATATAAGGAGACTTGTGCAAATGTTAGGCAATAAAAGCAACTTCACACAGATTTCCCCCCTGTAGTCGATCAGTCACGACATGTTTGGAGTAGAAGTGTCTTTTGTGAAACCTGAACGTTGTGCATGCTTTTTCTTATTATTAATGGACAGCGGTTTCTACAGTCTTCAGCTATGGAGCATATACTGTTATATATAACAGAAGTGTCGTCCGGTGTCAGAAACCACAAGTCCATTTGAGATTACTATTATTCAGCATTTATTTCACATACGTGGTTATTTTATGATGAAACAGGCCGATTTGTGTTAGTGCCCCTTTAAAACGTGTATTTCTGCTCTGATTGGCTGCCCTGTACTGTGTCTCATTTAAAAATAGCAGACTGCGCTGAAACACTTCTTGTAACTTCAGCAATGATGGATGTTGTAGCTGCAGTGTGCTGAATAAGCAGATATGTGTCAATGTAATGGTTTTTGTGACATCACAAAGACTGACTGCTGAGATTTGAAACCTTAACTTGACTTGTACAAAAAAATGTACATATATTAAACTACTTCATAAATTCGAGGAAAATGTGGTTTTCTGCCAGATGGAGGCTTTAACCCAACACGGTTTGATGCATGCAGCTTGCATGGTGCTATTTGTTGGGGTGCATGCTTCTATTACTCATTAGCTACACGAGTCTCGTAGCTCCAGTGCAAGACAAGCACCTTCAGACACCAAACACGTCCTGGTTGATGAACTGCATTTGGAGAAAACTACTTCTTCGCCGAGCTACTGCTTCGGAGCGATATGTGCGCACATAGAGTCGTTCCGTTGTTTCTGCTCTTCTACCCGCGTTCAGGCACGGATGAGTCTTAGCCACCTCTGCCGTTTTGCTGTTTTCTTATCTGACATGTAAATCCAATCAATGTATTAAAAACAACTTGCTGAATAAAAAAAAGAAAAATAGTAAAACAAAAAGCTACTTGGTGTTGAGCCGTGCTGTTGTTAAGGCGTACTAAGTTCAGTGTACTGCTGAACCAGTTTCAGTGTGAGGTTTTTTTTTGTAGGGTATTAGGCATCACCATCTGATATGTTTGTTAATTAAGAAAAACAAATAATAATAATAATAATAATAATAATAATTACAGTAAATACCTCTACTGGCCCAATGCAAAGAAAAGCAATGTGAAACTGAGACATTGAATAAAATGAAAAATAAACAACTTCAGCATATTTATAGAATAAATATATTATATACAATTTGCTTTGTATGCATCTCTAGAAATAAATAAACAGAGTATCCCATCCCCTGAAGAAGTATTCACAACCGAAGGGCTGTAACGGGACGATGGCGGCACAACTTGCGCTTTAAGACGCAAGTTGCTCAAGTTGCACAGTAAGACAAGTTCAGGATGGTTGAATGCATCATAGTGGCGTATCGTATATGTTTATATGCATATTGCGCACATGCATGTTATATACAACGTTAGTACACTGGGAACTCTTTTCAGAAGACTGACCTCTTGTGGCATGTGGTATTACAGTACGCTTTGCACAGTGGACTGTTCGGACGTTGTGATAGCAAGAGGGGGACGAGCTGATGCCGGAGACAAAACGAAGAAATCGTTCCAACATCTACAGTATCGCAAGCTTGGCTGATAGGGGGGAAAAAAAGGAACAAAGTGAAGGAAAAAAAAGGGAATTTAATTTTTTTTTTTTAAATGTTATGTGCCCTGCACAATCCATTTTGCTGGCCCCATTGTAGAACACAGAAGAAAGACGGACCTTTTGCTACAGCAGCTAAGGCGGGACACCGAGGACAAACAGCTTTGTGGGAGTCGCTGGACTCAAGACTGTGCATTTACATGTATATACCAGTGATTAAAACGAGTTAAAGGGTTTACGTTCCTAAAGCCTAGTACCGAGGTAAAGATTATTATTTTTTCTTTTTAAACAAGCGTTTTTTCTTTTCTCTTTTTTAAGCAAGCCATTCTGTCAGCAATTTCAAGTTTTTGTGCCACTGTGTTTTTTTTTTTTTTTTTTGTTCCTTGTAAAACTTCACTCAACTCTTCAGTGTTAAAGAGCACTGAAGACCAAGCGCCAATTCCAGTCATTCATGACACCAAATCAGATTTGGGCCTTAACCATTAGACTATCTCAGAGAAAGCCATTTTGGACAGCGGTTCTTTTTTAGAATGCACGTTCCATGCAATGGCGCAGCGTTACAAAAATAGCCCTTTTGACATTAAGCTTCTTGGCACAATTATTTAGACCTTCACTGTTGTCACAAAAGTGTGAGTGTGGTTGGTGTGGCTCAGCGGATAGCACCACTACCCGCCAGTGAGCTACCACCCCATGTGGGAGACTGGGGTTCGATTCCCGGTCTGGGTAACTATGCTGTGCAACACCAAAAAGAGCCCTTGGGCACGACTCCTAACACTACATTGGCCTATTTGTAATATGAATAACCTTGTAAGTCGCTCTGGATAAGAGTGTCAGCTAAATGCCATAAATGTAAATGAGTGTCTCATAAAGCAAAGTGTTCTGATTTACATGCTCGGAAACCCGCACAGTAACATACTTTATAAAATGGTTGCCTATGTGTGAAACCATACTCGATCTGCCCACTTTGTCTAGGCCTGGTCTACCTGATGACCATAATTAGTGCACTCGTTTCACTACTCGTACAGTACAGGAGCATACATGTGTCCTGTTATTTTGACCCAACTATGCAATCCACTGAAGAGCTCTACGGCTGCAAGGTAGCAAAGGTTGCAACAACGGCCCAACAGCACTTTACAATCTCTCTGACCTCGACAACCTCAGATTAGGTGAAACTGGTGTAAACACAGCTGAATGCTAAATACGTAATTCAGACAAAGACTGATATTTTATCTTTTAAGTGTTTCGCCATCAAAGTAAACAACTAAAAAATCCCATTGCACATACTGAGAACTTAACGGATTCGAGTGAAAAACAATGAACCACAGCATGTTCTTCTTTACTATCTCTGTTCGTAGAGAAGAAACTGAAGACATGACCTGAAGGCCTGAAGGCTTTGCTGTAAAAATCAGGGGGGGTATGATCATTACTGTATCGTTCTTCCATATCCCACTGTAAAACGTCCACGTTCAGATCCAGCAATAGGAGTTAAAACTGAATTGACCTGCATGGACTTTCCTTGCCTTGTTTTGGTTTGCTCGTCACTAACCTGCACCGCTTTGCTGAGAGATTTAAAAAAACATTCCAGTTTCTCTACTTTTTAACACCTCTGGCACAAAAGAGCTTAACTAAATGTATTCAGGTCACTTTGCTATGGTCCGAAAACTTCCATCAATCCCGTCGAGAAGAGTTGAGCTACGCTCAGCCAGAACTTTACCATCTGTCCTTGAAAAAAAAAAAAAAGAGCTTTACATATTTCATTTATATCACTAGAGCACTTGGTGATTGAGCATTTTGTATCTGCTATTTTTTGCTGCTTGCGAAAATTTCAAGTCAACCATTTTTTCTTTTTTTTGTTTTCACTGCTGCCAACATGACTGACCATATAGAAGGAGGCTGAACATCCCCACTGAAAAATAATGAGGATTCCTGTTCTCCCACAAGAAGATAAGCAATAATGTAATAATCATTATATACCAATACTATAGTAATAGTATTATAAGTCATCATTATAATCATAGTGGCTATTGTAGCCGTAATAATGTAGGCATCATTACTCTACATGGTATTATAAATAAAGACTCGTCTTGGTTGGAGACAGGAGGCACGAGGTCCGCAGCTGATTGGCTAGAGGTTCAGTCACCCACGTCCGTGTCTCTGTCTCCGATCAGCCATAGGATGTGGAAGCTAAGAGCCAGGAAGCCGGTCCCCAGCAGGTCACCCAGGGCGGTCAGGTAGGGGATGGAGAAGTTGTCAGGGTCCATCCCTCGCTTCCACATCCACTGCACCATCCAGTCAGCCAGGTACAGCAGGATCATCACCTGAGGAGGGCATCGGGGCACTTTTAGTTTTACTGTTATGATGTATGATAAGTAGCAACACTAAGACCAAGAGATACCACTTCTGATGACTTACAAAGAGACAGCATGGTAATTACAACTGCAAATCAGAAAGTCACTGCCAGGCAGGAACAGGCTGAGAAACACCAACGAGCCAGGCAGCAATATTTTCACCACAGGGGCAAAGTTACTGACTGCATCTAGGAAAATGCTAGAGGGCGTGAGCTGATGTAAATAATGTGCTATAATCTACTGGTGAATCGGACCGCAGGAAATTACTATAGTTACCTAATTCTGCCCTTTCGTCTATTCTCATTCTATATTCTATATATTTCATTTTCCATACCAGTATAATAGTATGAAATTTCATCTGCTGACCAAAATATATATGGATTTTATATTAACCTGGCTATCCTTTCTCATCCTTTCAGCATTTCAGCACAGAAACCCATTGGTTCCACTATTGCTTGAATTTGAACAGCCAACAAATAGTGTAGAGCAGAGATTTGGCTGCTAAAGGCACATGATAGTACACAGCATCCCTGAGGTTGCTTGCCTGCTGCAATCCAAAGCTCAGATTCACTGTACCTGGAGTAATGCAGCAGCCAGGTAGAAAGCAATGAAGATGTAGGTGAGAGTGGTGTGTCCACCCCTCATAGAGTTAATGGTGTACAGGAAGACCAGGTGACCAGGAGCCACTAGGAGGAAGAGCACTCGGGCTGAACGAGAATTCACTCCTGTAGCATGAGGAAGAAAGCAAGCATGGTGTACTTCTGTAATCAGGACATTGCATATTTCAGTGGTAAATACTTTTTTTCTTTTGCTCTCTTTCCTTATGAACACTGATTTTCTGACCTGAGCCAAAGAATGTGCTGCAGGGTGTAGGGCATTTCTGCGGGGAAGGGTTAGGCTCTGTGATGGGTAGGCCGTTCATGTGCAGGTAGGTGGAGATCCGACTGGCTTGCACTGCCACTAGGTTGCCAGCCACTCCTACATCAGAGCAAAAGAAACAACTGTGTAAGAGTATTAACAGAGCTGCAACTACAGGCTATTTCTATTATTATTTATAATCATTTTAGTCACTTTTGTGATTTGTCGAGCCACTGGTGTTTTAGAAGCACATGAGATAGTAAAGAGGAAGAGAAACCCTAAAAGTGTTCTAGGAATGAAAGGAATGTATTTAAATGTGTTTGAAATACTGTCATCATTTTCAAACGTCATGCTATACCTTTGTACCATTATACTACCCAACCTAGGGTGGCTTATATTCATTTGGACTCACCATTAATGACTGGTGTGAAAACTGCCATTCCAGCAAAGTTGGGATTGGTCACAGTCTTATCCAGGATGAGACCGCCAACACTGTAATAATAATACACATTAATAATACACAACATATACATATTGCTGCTGTCTAAACAAAACCCTGTATCTCCAGTTCTGTTTCAGTTTTTGATATAATTTGACATAAGTAGCTCCTGCCCTTTACATTCTGTGTGAATTTCATGATGAATGGATCAAAATAACTGGTTCCATTGAGTTCCATCAAAAGTAAAGTGTGTTCTTTCAGTCTTTCAAATATCTATATCAGACAACAGCCGAAGCTTGCAGAAGATGACTTCCTATTGTACCTGCTGATTGCCATTGCGATGATGACAGGCTCCCACCCTGAGTAGAGCACTTCTCGGGTGGATGGGATTCGTCTGGCAATCAGGATCCAGACAGGTGTCAGGGCGATGAAAAAGACACATACCAGTGGATTGACATAATCGTGATAATCTGTCCAAAAATAAAAAAATGGCAACACGGGTCAATTTAGATCAGCTTTCATAAATCCAGCCCAATTCCAAACTCTTCTCCTCCACCTTCATTTATTCACAGTGTAGGAAAAGCAGCACCTGGGCTGAGTGATTAAACAAACAACACTTAGACAACACTCAGACAATTACGAAACATGGTGGGCAGTAAGAGGCCAAGGAATATATTCTGGTAAACATTCTTTTGGCTGTAATTTAGCAACCACGTTCTTGGATTTAGACATTAGGCAGCCCACACTAGGCAACAAGACGGTTTTGGTTCACCTCTTATGAGGCTTTAGGTTTACATCCAGACAATTTATCCTCATCATCAGAGTTTTAATCACTTAGGAAAGCACAAGCATATAATTACCCTTTACACAGCTGTTTTCATGTGCTTACTCAAAACTGCAACACCACACCACACATTAAAACCAAGGTGCAGCCACAGTAAGCATTCTCAGTAAGTAGATTCCCCTGCAGGTTCAAGTTCTGCAGGCATCATGCTCAACAGTTGGTGCCTCTTGTGATTACAAGAGCCAGTTTATGACTACATTCTTGAGAAGGCCCCACACTAATGGGTTTGAAGTAAAACAACATAGTTTCATTTCATTTTTGGGGTAAAAAAAGCAGTAAACTGGCCTTGGGTTTTTTTCCCTTTGTTTTTCTGACAGTCACTAAAGTGGACATGGGAGAAAACAGTGATACCTTGTGAGTCTTAATCTCTGTCAAATGAAAGCGCTGTTCAATAAAAGCTTATAGGGTTGTAGTATATACAAGTTGGTACTGCATCGCCATCTTTATTTTGGCAATGAAACTAATTGATCTAGTAAGAAAGATCTTCAAAAGAATTTACCACCTGAGATAAGAGCTTAGTCCTTTGCCTTTTTCTCTGAAACAGTTTTGCTTCAGGCTTTTTGAACAACCTGATGAACAGGAAATTATATGTTTCCTTAGGTGTTTCCCTCATGTCATTTTCAACCTGATGCTGTGGTATGAGGATGTTTTAAACTGTACATTGTACCACAGAATTGACTTTTTGTCCAGTCATTATATCTGACAGGTAACATAAAGATCAGCCACTTTTCTAGAAGAAGCTTGTCTATGTTTGGTCCAATACATTCAGTATTAACAAAGGATTTCACATCACTCAAGATGTTCGAACAGTTCTGTTATAGCTACGTGTGGGAATACTGCGGTCTTGCTAAATGGTTTGCACTAAATAAATCAATAAATAAACTCTTTTTTTTACTATCACTGGAGGCTGCTCACAATAACTCAATTAAGCATCACCAGGCATAGGCCTATTCACAACAATCTTTTTAGATAGCGCAAACTTGCACCGCTTAATGCTACCTATAAACTGCATAACTTGCAAATTGCCCCAGTGCCCCAGAAGGCTTTACTCACCCAGCTCCTGGTAGAGTCCTGTGCTTATGCCAGCCAGCAAGGCCAGGGTAATCAGGTCTCCAAGGCTGGCAGCAATGGGGGTGGCCACATTGTCTGGGTTAATGCCAACCTTTCTGGAAGCGACAATCACTCCGATCATGATAAGCCCTGTTTTGGAGCAGAGATGTAGAGACTGGCTGTGATGGTGTTGAGATGTTAAAGCTAACACAGGAGATGGTGTCACTCGTGCACAATGAGAGCGGGGCCATTTGGGGCTTTTGATATGTCCTGTTTTGATTGAATATTTATAGCGCATTTCCACTCTAGTGTTGGAATGGCGCTTAGGCATGCAGTTTCCCCATTATTAGGATTCAGACCAAATCTTATCTTTGAAATGAAATTCCATAACAGCTTCTTATCAGCCTGATTGAACAATAGGCACTGTATGTTTACAAATGTATACTAAACTAATGCATCTTCTCCATCCTGGAAAATTGGAACTATGCTTTCCAATAAAGGGCTGTTTTGGTACAGCATTAAAAAGCAAGAACCCAGGATTCTCACCTAGGAGTAAGGAGGCTATGAAGGCTGTGGCTACGCTGCTGGCACAGAGCAGAACTGCATGGCCCATCTTGAACTGGCCCTCTGGAATCCAGCCAAAAATTACTGCAGCGATGGAGGCTAGGAACCCAACCACGGTGGCCTGAACCTGAAATATGAAGAGCAGTGTCACCATGAACTCATGGACCTTTCTCTCTCTCGTACTCAACGATTTTCAAGCTTAGATCCCCAACAGACCAAAATGCTCATCTTGGTAGAACTGGGCCAAATGTGACCCCTGTGGGAGTGAAAACCAGTGATTACGTTTTGAGGCTGTGAGATCGATACTGTACAAAGTTGAGTTTTTTTGATTAATTCCAGGAAACGGGAAGGTCGTTCAAACATTACATAACCTGAAGTTTACTTTCCTTCTAGCTAAAGATGGGCTAGGGAATGCAGGCTTGTTAATTCAATTAAGTTAACAGCAGCAGACATTATATAAACTGGACCTCTACTAAGTGTCACGTACCTGAATTAGCGCCAGGTTTCCCATGATCATTTTCCACATCTCCTTGGCAGTGTCCATCTGTCCAATATTAGCCTAAGGGTATAGAAGACACAGGAAGCCCTTTTAAGACTGCTCATATTATATAGCATAACCACGGAATGCTTTGCTGCAGGAGAACAGTTTGTGCTAGCCCTTCTGCATTAATCATTTCTGATTCCCTTCCCACAATCTACAGCCTTCCCCCTTATAGCATACACATTACCCATTATGAAGAACAAATTGTTCTTGGGTCGGCTGAAGAACAGTATTTGTGGATATTGAGGATATGCAATGGATATAAACATCAGTCGGCTAACAGCAATCAGCCTAATGAGACATCTGCTTGATAAGCCATGAGCTGAATATCTACCTAGTGTTCCGACAATGAGAATATCTAGTGTTTCGGGTGCTGTCGGCCCAAGGCTTTGCCAGAACAAACAGTGGTCAGTTCTTGGGACAAAAGGGGGTTTGAGCCACTGGAAGCATGTATTTTCCTCCCGCTGCCCAAACCCACTTATCTCATCACTCTCACTGAAGATGCTAATGTTGAGTGGCTTTGACCCTACAGTGGGGCTCATGATGAGACTGGCTAACTGAGAGATGGGTATTACAAAAGAAAGGAGATGGCATTCACGATGATTCCATATAATTATTTTTGCTACATTAGAGCCATCAATAATATAACCCTCAATAAAAAAAACAAGAATACTAAAAACTACAGAAATCTTTATATATAATTATCATATATACCGTGCTGTAGTCATTTATCTGAGCTGTAAGCATTTATTTGCACAGAAAAACACTAAAATTAGAATCAAAACAATTACACTAATAAGTATTGATTTTTGTCTATTTCCAAATATCTCCTTAAGGATGCCCAGTATTAAGCTCTATTTGAGCTGGGGGAATTGTGGGGTGATATCTGATCATTTTTATGTATATCTGCTGAAGCATAAACATTTCTAAAAATGTAGTAATGAAGACCATATCTTTCAGGATTTAACATTCATTTGTATATGGTTACAAATGCAGGAAAATAAATAAAATGCAGCCATTTTAGCGCAGTAGCCCACCGTTACTTAAACTTTCTGTACTTGTGGAGAACAAATATGTCATCAAATCAACAGGAAAATATAATAACCATATAATAGTAATTATATAGTACTCTATTATGTTTCTTGTATTGGTCAATTGTTATTGTATTGTTAATTATATATTCCATTGTGTCACTCTCGGTCCACCTATCTTTTAATAGAAGGTCAATAATTAGTCTGACACTGATGTCTATCTAAACGATCAGAAGCACAAAACACTGAAGGAGAACAGTTTCCATTAGCTAGAACCAAGCTCTGTCCGACAGGTCAAAACAATCTCAAAACAAAGTTACCGCTGTACCCTGATTAGTGGACTGGCTTTACACTCCTTCCGTTTTTACATGTTTTGTTTTATGCACACATATGAGACAAAAGGAAGGACAGATTTGGCCACAATGTAGTGGAGTAAACAGTAAGACACTTGACTGTGAAATGTAGTGGAGTTAAAGGAAAAAGTCCCCCGGAATGGAAACACTTCAGTACAGATACAGTATAGCAACCAAGTACATTTACTGTGTTACTGTCCACCACTGATCATATCTTTAGTTATTAGCCACTACAGTTGAGATGCTCACATTCAGGACTTTTTGCTGTTCAGAGATTCCAGATGGTTCCTTTACTTATTTGCGTAGTGCATGCTGGTTATTGTAGCGCGAGAATACTGATGAAAAAAAGAACACAAAAATCCTGAATCTTTGCAAACCGTTAAGGCCTCCGAATACTGCATAACATGACCAATAACCCATAAATGACCAGTATGCTCTTTAAGAGCATGACAGTGTCAGACAATGTCCACTATATACAGTTCAGCAATACTATACACTTTGTCTGTTCCTCCTTTCCCCTTTTTATAATTGCATCCTCTTTTCTGGCTTTTAACTTAATTATAGCGTTTGCTTGTAACTGTGGTTTATTGGACCAAAAAAATCAACAGGAAAATATAATAACCATATAGTACTCTATTATGTTTCTTGTATTGTTCAATTTTTATTGTATTGTTAATTATATATTCCATTGATTGATAATCACAATACTAAGTAAAGACACCTCAAGCATATGCTAAATTACACTCTGCAGTTAAGTGCTCAAAAACCTAAAGCGGGAGTACTTTACACCGGCCAGTGGCCTCTCACAGAAGTATAGTGGGACCACAGCTTTTCGCCAAACTGGAGAGGGAGGACAATAGCCTGAGGACGAGGGAAGAATACATTTCCCAGGAGCTGACAGCAAGCCAGAGAGCACAGCGGCCTCTCTCAGCCATTGAGCCCAGCTCACTGTGCAGTCTTTCATTATCTTTCAAAGGAGTAGTAGTACTTCTGCACTTCCTGCAAAGCCCTGCACTTTGCCGCAGCAAGAAGACAAAAACAAATTACATATTTTCAGGCTTGTACGAGAATGTCTCAGCAAATCAGATCATAGCAAGTCAGCCTTAGCTTACCGCAGTAAGTGAAGTTGGACTTAATGAGCTTTCTGTTCTTTTCTCTTGATTGGTCACAGTGGGACACCAATGAAACAGCTAGCTGCCTCTTTTTATTCGCACGGCCACTCCGAGCCAACTTACAATGACAGAATATTAGCAACACTGCTATATGACAAATGTCCCTGGCAGCTGGACAAAGGAAAAGTAATGCGAGAGAGAGGCCATTTTGAGGGGGAAATGGCTTGTGTGTATGTGTGAGGCTCCTTGTACGTGTGTATGTGTGTGAGTAGAGGCCCAGGGCTCGGGAGGAAGGAGGTTTTGAGCAAGTGCCAGCAGTACGCTGCACACAGAGGTGACCCCACTTCACTGGTCATGGCGCCTCTTCCGCCGAGAGCTTACGCTCAGCGTGAAGGAAAAAATCCAGCTAGAGCACGGCCGCTACTGTAGCTAGCACTGATCTAAAGTGAACAGCCAACCACGCTTGATAACAGGCAAACCAGCCGGCTGAGATAAAGCAGCAGGGCAGGTCACTTTGCGCTAGCCAAGGTTGGGGGGGTGGAGGCCCACACCCCCGCATACAGTGGCGATAACCCCCAGCACTGACGGAGATCCTGCCAGGGCTGCTAGCTGTGCCACGTAGCCTTTAACCCAGTTTAGTGCAGAGCTCTGAACTGCTGCTTAGATAAAACTCTGGGGGGGGGGGGGTCAGGGACAGGTGCTACAATGTATTGCTAAAGGTCATCGATTTTGGGAATGATTATCATCAATTATAATAATGTTTGAAAATTCATATTCATTTGTTAACGCTCCTGTGTCATTTCCTGTTAAGATAGCGTTCCAAAAGTTTCAAATAGCTCTTCCACATTTAATGTATTGCATGTATGCATGTAATTCGGAATGAAATCCTGGTGAAATTTAAAACTGTATTATAATCAAACTTGAACGCATTCACTGAGGTCAGAGACATACATCCCTGGTCAGGGACCTAAAGGCCCAGGCCTTGCCCTGTGGAAGGCCCTAGAATGTTCAGAGACATTAACATATCAGCATGAATAATACCCCAGTCAGTGGGGAGGTTAAACAGATGAAGGATAATAGATAGGCTAAGCAGGATTATGAGATAGACACATCCTGAGTCATGAATAGCTAAATATGTCTGGAATATTCGGGAGCGGGAGACCAAATCAGTTTCCAATAAGAGTGAGCTGTCAAAACTTCAATACGGGTCAAGGCATAATATCCGCAACATTCTGACAGATAATTACAAGATAATATCTCTCTCTTTCAGAGGAAAACCGCAATTAGCTTCTCAATTTTTACATAATAAGTGTTATGACAAATGTGCAAATTTCCATCACAGCAGTCAAATGTGTCTAAATTAGCAATTAATCACAACAGCAAATTCACATGAGGGGAAAAGACAAAGCAGCTTAGTCGAACAGATGAAGCAACATTCCTCACTTATTCTGAGCAACTGGCCATTTTCCAAGGAGAGAAAGACCAAAAAGTGGTCAGGTGAGTTTAATTCACGCTGATCGTGGGATTAGCGCTTTTTATATAATAAGAGCATTAGAAATGTACAGTGCTCTTAATCTACTGGTAATTAGAGCTCTCTAGAAAAAAAAACCCTCCTAAAAGTTAAGCCAATTTGTACTGAGTGAAGTAGACTTACTGCGCAATGGAAAAAGCAGTTATGAGACGTGCTGTCTGTCTTTAATGCAAAGGATTCTTAACAAAACGTTCTTATTTTTTTATACACTGTGTGCACATTATTACTCACAAGCTGTCATAAACACCAAGTGCCAGCCTGTACTATTCAAAAATGTCTGTGGTTTAGCATTAAATTGTTGGTTGCTCATTTCCAGTATTTGATCTCAGCTTCCAAAGGTACACAGGATCATATTCAAATTCATCCTGGCTCTGAATAGGATGAGCTGCTGTGCTCAGAATAGGATAAGAACAGGACATCTCACATCGTGATTTGACCTCCCTGTAGCATGAACAGTTCAGTACACCTGTCATCTGCTGGAAACAATTACCAATCTGAAATTTTCTGCAGGAGACATGGAATATAGACAGAGTGTTCCGTTATCTGATTGCAGTACATCATGACAGTGTCAGACAATGTCCACTATACACTTCTATATGCATATAATGATTCTTCATCTGTGATTCTTTCAAGACACAAACAGGCTACAAGTTCAGCAATACTATACACTTTGTCTGTTCCTACTTTCCCCTTTTTATAATTGCATCCTCTTTTCTGCATGTTCTAGCTTTTAACTTAACTATAGCGTTTACTTGTAACTGTGGTTTATTGGACCAAAAAAAGTTTAGACAAAAATAAGCGAACTGCTTTTGCTTTAGCGGAAGAACCTGCTTTTGAAAGCTGTAATTGTGCTGAACTCCCTGTGCTCCTAATAAAACTAGGTGTTACAGCTTTTTAGTCGTTAGTTTTTCCTACTTTTGGCCCTCACCTCTAACGTAGGCACCTCTAACAACCTTCTATTCATTGCAATTAGTCGTTCGGCTACAAACTTTTACGCGCCAACAGGGTACAGTGACTACTGGTGTGAGTGGACTGCTATAAAAGACGTGTTAAGATTATATGTGTAGTCTTGTGGTGACAACCCGGAAGACCACAGCCCATTGGAATGTCTGCTTTTGCCTCAGACACCAGCAGCCCAGGTCTACATACAATTCTGGTTGAGCTATTTAGAACATGTGGAGAACGAGGTACTACCTTATCTAGGGCAAGTGGTAGAATCATGTGATTCACAGGATTAAAGAGGTTTCAGTTTTTCACATGTATTATATGGTTTACCACAGACATCCAGAAACCACTGGCCTAGTTTCTTGCTACTACACATTTCGACAATTACTGTTTGACCCAATGACAAACAGGTGCTTTTTGAGGAATACAGGATGTGATGCCAGCGTTCCTTCTATGATTAGATGTATTACGAACTGATCACTTGCCTTACAGATTATGCAACTTCAGGCTGCTTTATGGCCTGCTAGTTCTTAAACATTGTACTGGCCTTTTTGTAGCCTGTTGGGTTCTTGTCATTGCATTAGCATTTTTTATCATCACATTTACTGTATTAGCATTTTTTTGTTGCAGTCCATCTAAAAATTATTAGTCTTTTTGCAAATACAAAGGTATTAAGATAACATTTTTGTTATTGTTCATCTAAAAATAGTTTTATTTTTCTGTTTGTTACTAGTCATTGTTTCTGTTATTGCAGTTACCGTATTAGCAGTTTGCAATCATTAGGGATGGGGGAAGAAACCAATAACAACAATATTTAACAACATTGTATTGATACACAGCACCTATTTTTTATTATATGAACTTAATTTAAAGTTTCAATAGTCAGTCTAATACTTGACAATCATATTTTGTTGCAGTAAAAATGAATGAAATGAGATAAACAGGCTGAAAACTTTCTTATTAAAACAAACCATAGACAATATTTGCAGAAAAAATAGAAAAATGGTAATAAATTGGAATTTATCACAATTTATCGCAGTTCTCAGTATGTCGTAGTATTTTCAAAACTGCAGTAATATCGTATCATAACTAAAGTATCATGGTAATATCATATCAAGACTAATGAATCGTGGTAATATTATTCCATGACTGAAGTGTCGTGGTAATATTATATCAAGGGACCTTTGTTGATTCCCATCCCTACTAGTTATTAGGAGCTCTTGTGGCCTGCAGTCACTCCCCTTCACAGAGCAACACTTATAATTCTACATTTACTGGCCTCTGTAATGTGACTTCGTATTTCACTCTCACTTCAGTGTCTGCACAATGTAAAAATATAAATGCAGTATTTTATTTTCTTGCTTCAACCTCAAAAGCAACCCTAAAAGCAACCCAAAGTCAGTAAAACACTGTGTCATTTATGAACTACAAATAAGGAGTGACCCTGACACCTTTACATAAACAGACTGTCAGGGGTACTTCCTTAACACAAGGAAAACCTACTAACACCTCTCGGAAAAACATCATTAAACCGTCCGAAGTTCAAGCTAAAGATATCAACACGTGAGTAAAACCAGCAAGAAGGCCACATGAACAGTCGTAAAATTGTGTATTGCATCCTCTTGTGCGTGTTGACTCAGTATTCAAAATTGTTGACTGTGTTTTCTGTCAAGTATCATTACTGGTTCAACTGAACAAGCCACTCAACATGTCAGAGATATCTTAGGCTACTTTCAGCACTGACAGCTCTGCTGCTATTTGCCTTTGAAGATAAGGCATTGTCAGTACAGTCAGGGAGAGATTTGTCAGTTATTTTCTAGTAGAGATAAACACAGTGTTTTTCACTGTCACTCACTGCAGTGGAAAGTCTAGAAGCCAGTGTCATCTCCAGGTTCCCCTTGAGGCCCAAAAGAGCAGGCACCAGAATGAAAACCTCATTCACCTCAGAGAACACCTTCCAGTGCTGTGAAAAAAAAGAAAGTTCATTTAGGACATTTCACTCATGCCACAAAAACCAAATACACCTTTAGCATTTCTCAGAATGGTGGGTTCAGAGAGTACAAGTGAACCATGGATTTTCCGTGACTTTCATTTACCATGGTATTGATTCAGTGTTGCAATTTGATATGACTCATCTGTTGGACATTCTACGGGGCAAACCTGCTGATGGAAATCAGCTTTAAAGATGTTGTAAAAGAACACTCAGAATAAATTACTTTAAAATATATTGCATGGCTTCACGAAATGTAATTAAAATATTTATACAATATATACACACTATTGTTCCAACGTTTGGAATCACTTGTCATATTTGCACATGTATTTCTTTCTATTATTTTATTTACAATAACAACCTCTGCGGTATAGATTTAAGTATTAACTAGACACCAAACAGTATTTCACATTATAGTCAATATTTCAAGTATCTGGGAAACCCTAGACTTGCTAATAAACATTAAATATGACTAAAACTTCTAATACCAATAAAAATTTCTCTCTCTCTCTCTCTCTCTCTCTCTCTCTATATATATATATATATGTGCCACTGGGGATGAAACTGCAAAAAGATAATTTACTTCTATATATCAACTTTTTCTTGACTTATTCACATATACAATACCCCAGTCTTGTTCTTTTTGTGATATTGCGCTAATTGGATGAAAAATACATTAAATTTTTAAATTAATTTACTGAAATGTATTTATTTTATTTATTTATACTACATAAAATATATACTTTTGTATATACTTTTTAAATGCTTTTACATTATTATCCTCCTTGAGATTTGTTCAGCACTTCTCAATTACAGTATATTTTGAATATTTGTTTTTGGTTTCTCAACCAGTTTTCAGCTCCATTAATCTGAAATGTATTCTCTGTTCCATCCTGCTTCTTTTTAAATACTCGTAATCAGTGACAATCAATCAAATGATTATGAATTATGTTATATTCTGACATCGTTATATTTTCTGATGGTGATGTTGAATTATATACCGCACTCCATATTAATTTTTGCAATACTTGTACTGTACTTTGCCCAACTCGTTTTTACGGCCTTCACTTTTGTCCACTGACAGGACAGCTTCTCCAGATGCTGGATTTATTAATGGTATCTGACCAAGGCAAAATCACAGCCGTCAGTCTTTGTGCCCATTTGAACCTCTTCCAGCCTTTATCCCCACGAAACGCAGAGTTGATGACTGTGGTAACTGGCAGCCGGCTATTTTTCAAGCAGGCTCCACCGCCCGAGATGCAATGCAGAGGCAGTCCGAGCAGATCGATACAGGGAGAAAGTGCTTATCTTTAGAGCCTGTCCCACTGGCGCATTGCAATTACAGGCCTGACACCAGACATCTAAATCAATGCGGTGGATTCATCAGAGCGCAGAGACAAGAGAAAAGTGCTAAGCTAACTGGGCTAAAATGAGATGCTTAGGAGTAAACAAAAAACAATCCTCCTAAAAATACGGCAAAAAGTGCTAGTTAAGGGTTTTACGCTGGGCTGCCTCCAGTGGGCGTGTTTTAATGTCTTTTTTTTATATAATCCGAGTCTTTGGCAGTACAGGGGCCACTTCTGAAAAAAAAGTCCCACATCAATTGAGAATTGGCCATTTGCCACTTTGGCTTCAGTTTCCTTGGACTGAAAGCCTCTCCACTCTTGCACCGCTTCCGAGATATATGATGTTGTCTCCAGGGAACAGTGCAACCCTGGCCAATGCCTCCACAAGGCCTGAGTTTCTGTGAACTCGATGGACAGCAACACAGGCATGCAGGTTTGCGGGCTCAGATTGCAGCCACTCTAAAGCCCAGCATATATGGTCACAGAGGAATTCGGTGACGCACCACCAGCAGAGGAGGTGGTACTAGCAGTCATGCGGTCAGTGCGCATTGCTGATCACCCAGCACGTGAAGGGCCATGGGACATGCTGTGTAGTGGTATAACTTAACTTACATAATATAGGTCTAAAATATTATTAACTAGACACCAAAAGATCTTTTTACATGTGTTATTTAATACATTTTTCAGATATACTGGGAAGATTCTTACCAAACCTCTTAAACTCTGGACTTACTATTGATATTCATTTTAAAATATGATAATAAAGAATAAATATGAATAAAAGACTTTTCAGCCAGACTTAAAATAATATATAACTGCTACAAAACATAATTTATGTACTTATGAGAACCTATAGGTCTCAAACTATAAGAAAATGATATGTAAAGAAGAGCTGATAATTCCAATAACATTTGCCCATATTATTTAATATGCTCACAAATCAATCCATCTCCAATTGAGATTTAGTTAAACAGTGCTTTCTTGACTGATGTGATTGCCAGTTGTCACTTTCTTAAGCTCAAATAAACAACAAACAGCAGCAAATCCTTAAAATATTTAATTGTTGTTATTCTGAGGACAGACCTTCTAAAAATTCCCAGCAGTTTTGTGTTTCTCCTTAATTAATTAGCATATATGTTTCATCCTTTTTAGGGAATTTTTTTGTTGTTGTATGCTAAAGTTTAGGCTTTTAATGCATTTAACATGCTTTTCAATCTAAACAAAGATGATATTTTGTGTTCATTTTAGTCTGTATTCCTGTAACTGAAATGACCAACTGGTGATCAAGGTTAGCAGTCTCAAATAAGAAGATATGTTATATCAGAGGAATCCACATGAAAGGAACATATGAAACAGCTCACTGAATATTCCTGATTAATCAGCAGGTCCTCAACATTGGCTAATAATTACTGGCCAACTGATAGATGGGTCAGGCCCTATTTGGGTACTATTCAATGAACTAAGGAATCCATTCTTTCAGCAGCTGGGACACTACACAAGAGCGGCACTTCCTGATTACTGACTGCTGTTTTTCCACAGGAAGTGCAGGACAGAATCTTTCAATCTGGTTTGGACTACAAAACAATATTGCAGTATAAATAGACAATAAAAACCCTGCCCCCCTCCAAAGCGGTAGTCCAAAGTAAAATCTACTTCCAGAATGAGCAATGGAAAGAAGAAGAGTGTCTCCAGTGACCTGTGGCTTGAGACAACGGCTGTCTGTGCTTGTTTGTCTACACTGATTCCTGTAAGAATGGGGTGTCAGCCTGGATGTGGTAGACCCAAAATGGCTTCCTGTGGGAGTGCAGGGAGACTGGCTAGTGTGAGGGCCTTATGTTGATTCTGTTTTCCTCCTGGTAAAAATAGTCTGACCCACAGTCGGACCCAAACAGCTCTTGCCGGCGTTCGTCTGGCCCAACTGGCCGAGCCACTTTACAAACAAACGTCCCAGCTATTGTAGGCTGCAAGGGAGGAGGCAGTCCATCTGTGGGGAAATCACTGTCTCATAGCGGTGTTCAGTAAGGTTGGGGAGGAGATTAATCTTTATCATTTATTAATGCGGTACAGGCTGTTTTATTACCAAACGCTACGTGTTTAAGTCTTTGGTCGGTTATATTCAATAGATTTCTGAATCTGAAATATTAACAGAATATTACTCAGTTCTTAAACACTTCCCTGAAAATGATCAAGAAATTTTGCAGACACTTTCTGGAATCACAGGATCATGTCCAGCAAGAGTTAAGGCCATCTTACGAATGGATAACATCAACCAGTTTTATCAGTCCAACCACATATCAGTTCTTCCCTAGCCAGGTCTGTCGTCATATACCACTGGTATTGACTTTACACTAGTGACTAGTGCAAGATTCTTCTCAGTTCACATTCTGAAGGTTCCATTTAATGCCAAGCTAAACCTGTCCAAACCCGTAGGTCAAAGAACACAATATTATGGGCTGTACTGGACTACATCAGTGGGAAGCATGGACTAGCTAAGTCCGTCATGAAATAACAAACTACCTTTTGCTTTACCTGATTGTAAACATAAATTCAATCTTGTTCTGTATTGTTAGTCTCCAAACAAACATGCTTCACTGTAGGCACATCTTATGATTGAAGGCTTAACCAAGGAAGGAAAGAACAAAGCGCCTTTTCATGGTATAATAGGGCTGGGAAGTATACAGGTATAAAAATAAGGACTGATATGACGTCCTGTGATATAGAATTTACTATAACCAGATAATACCAAGAACAGTGGACCACAAACATCACCACTCCAAAGACAAATAATTATTCTTATAAACTCAACAGAGAGCTTTTACCATAATTACATTATTAGACTTTCCTTTTCACTTCTCTGTTTACATTTTAGATTTCTTCTAGCTCTTACTGCAGATGTAGTCTACTTAACAAATGTAGAACATTATTATTTCTTAGCAGAAATATTTGGGGTAGGAATCTCTGGGCATCTCACAATTCAATATGAATCAAAACAATTCTTAATGGAACTCAGTTTTAATCTCTATTAGCTATATTACGATTTCTGTCTACATTTGTCTTCAACAGTTATACCATGTTTTCAGGCCGTTTAATTGGACACAAATTGTGACCAGCATGGTTAAACACGGTAGGTTAAACACAGAGTATATATAAAAATTCTATTTGTTTTATTGATCAGTTCAGCATCTTGCTTCCAAGATCCAATTACTGGTGTAAATTTGAGTTCATATCACCTACCCCTACATCAAAAGCCCAAAACCTCCTAGTGGCCTCATTAATGAGTATCTCCCTTCATATCAGGCATGAACTGATAGGAAAGCCTGAGTATCCAGACACTGCTGTGTTGGCTCCAAGTCAAGCGCTTATTTAAAGAAATACTGGCGCGTGTCTGATTGCTTCTTGCTCAGACTGTGATCTGTCGGGACCGCAAGCAGTGCACAAATCCATTTCCCTCGTGCTTTGGTTCCAGCATGTGGGCAAAGTCAAATCAGCTGTCAGCTCATACCGCAGGTAAGCCCATAAACAAAAACATTTCCACTGCCAAGGCTTACCTATTTTCATTAATGCTTCCTTGTAACATGGAAGGGACTACTGCATTTGGCATGGTATGACAACGTAACTCAAAACACTCTTAGAAAGTCCTGGAAGTTTTAAGGCTTCCGATGTGACCTACGTGAAATTAATCGTCTTCATTAATCTTTTTCTCATGGAATCATATCCCTCCAACCTTATAGTCACAGAGGCCTGATATATATATATATATATATATATATATATATATATATATATATATATATATATATATATATATGACTCATCAGCCGGACGGAGCTGTTATTCATATGCAGTCAAAATGAAACACACAAATACAACACACTGGGTCAACAGGAAAGAAAGCAGGCAACTAATTACACGTCCTGAAATCCCTCTCTCTCTCTCTCTCTCTCTCTCTCTCTCTCTCTCTCTCTCTCTCGCTCTGCCTGTGCCTTTTAACATCCCGAGTTGCTTTCGGGAGCCGTGCTTTGCATGAGTCCCCTGGATAGTCGACTTGCTCCATAAACAGCATGCATTCAATCAGTGCTGTTGCTGAAAAGGTAAACATATTTACAAATTTTACTGCGCCAATTAATTGCAAACAAAAACTACAGGTGCTAAAATACTATACAGTTACAATACAGTTACATAGTGTCTATTACTGATGTCTCTGTTTGCAGCATTAGACTATATGCATACATACTTCCAATATTGACTGAATAGAACTGTGATAGAACTGAATAGAGTTGTGTCCACTGTTAGTAAACAAATATTAGGGCCAAAACATGAGCTGTAGAGTGTCAAGTACTGTTGTAACTGCTTCAATAATAGTGTCAAACAATTATATTCTGCCAGTGTACTGTACTGCAATGTACCATGGCAAAGTATAGTTGAACAGCATGTTCCAAACAAGAGCATGCTACCAAAGGAGCTTTCTGCATGCACCAGCACATTCTAAGTGCTTGTATGGCACGACCTGTTATGTAAACACCTCCTTACCCGATATTCATCTGTCGTCTTATACAGAGCCACATGCTAGTGAAGTGACAGGCCACACAGTATACAAACGTTTTGCAAAATTACGACTTTGGATTATACACACTGGCTTACAGATTTGGCATACTCCATAGAGAAACAAATAAGTCCTTCTATTGAGCCAAGTAGAGGCTGGCAAGATGAAGACCATGTAGAATTCTGAATCTCCTTTAATAATGATAAAATGTACCATTCTGTAAAAGTCTGCCCTTCGTTACTTAGTAACTTGTTTATACACTGGTTTATGGTTCACAAGTTCATGGAAAATATATCCTGTTAAGCAGACTACCACAGTAGCCCTTAAAGATATCTTAAGAGTTTACCTGTGTCTGCTGGATTTGAGCGAAACTGTTAAATAATCTAAACTAGCTGTGAGTAGTTACACTATCTGATACAGGATTACAAGTTATGACACAACATTGCTTGGGCACTTGTAGCCTAATAGGGGGTCAGTTGATACTGAAGCAATTCACTCACTTGGACTATGTCGAGAACCATGCCAGCGGCCACTGTTCCAAACCCCGCCAGCAGGAAAGGGAACACGACCTGGAGTCCGATGGAGAAGGACGTCTCCTTCAGTGGAACCGGCGGCACCGGGCTTTGGTCCGTACTTGTGTCGTCACTTTCGTTGCTTTGGCTGGCGTTCTCCAGGAGAGCGTCCTCCTCCCTCTGCCCCTTAGCATTGGCCCGACAGTCAATAACCACCATTTCAGACCGGTCGCTTTCCTGCTCGGGCCGGTCCGAGAAGGAGGTCACTTCAGTGAGCTCATACTCTCCAGCGCTGGGCTGCCTCTCCTCGGGGTCGCTGGGCAGTATGACCGGATGGACGGACCCGTTGGAGTGGTGGTAGGCCGGCGGCGCACCCTCCTTCTTCATCTCTATTCTTTCTGTCCCGGTGGACATGTCGGTGGACAGTTTGTCTTGCTCTTTCGACCAGAGTACCATGCGGAAGCCTTGAAGTTTAAGGTTTAGAATAAAGAAACGGAAAACAAAAACAACAAAACACAGGCCGGACAGCACTTTCAACGGCTTTCCCTCTGAGCAGAGTGATTATGCCTGATCTGGACAGTTATCCCATAGACGCAGCTCCTGGCCTCTCAGCTCCTGTCCTGGCACTCTTCGTAACTACAGGTTGAGCAAAAGAGGCAGGTGCATTACCCCTCTCCGGGCTTGCTTAAGATCCTGCCTGAACTTGGGCAGCATACAAATTATGTTCCCCATTCACTACAGCCGTGTCGTTTAAGATGAACGAACGAGAGAAAGATGCATTTTAAGACAAGGCAGTTAGAAGAAGCAAACAAATGGTTCCTCTTCACCGCAGACACAGAGCGATATCTCACCCTACAAGGGACGATTCGCCAAAGTTTCTCAGTCTGATTTCAGGATTTTCTTTTGGCTTGATTCGTGTCAAGTCTTCTCTGAAAGGTCCCCCAGCAGCTCTGCCCAGTCAGCCTGGCCGGTGGCTCACTTTACACCACGTGGTGCTGCTAAATGACTTTCTGAGATGTATTTAAAGGTCTGTGGAGCCAGTCTACTATTACAGACCCCTCAGAAATGCCTGTGTGTGATAAGGTCGACTCGTCCCGTCTTCACCTGCCAAGAGGAAATAAAAAAGACACCTTATCAGATCCCTGAGGAGGGAAAACAGAAGTTTAGCAGTGGCACTCTGAAAAGTTCTGTTGGAAACAGGTCCAAAACAGGTTAGCTTAGCCAAAGTTGAGTCATGAGGCAAAAACTCTCCTAAGGAAGTCTAACCTGGAGCCTAACTCTGACTAGAGATTATGGGCCACCGAAAACTACTTTATATACACCCATAATTCGCTGTTTTCGCTGTTCTCCAAGCAGGCTATCCAGCTACAACCTGCCCAAATGACCTCCAGCACTGGAACCAAATCCCTACTTAGTAGTCCGATCAAACACAGCCTGAAGACTGAACGGCGTAAATTAAAACGGGCTGCCTCTGCTGCTCCTTCACTTCCACTCGCATTGAAACAGCACAAATACACAAAAACAACTATTATTAGTGATCTCTGTATTAGTGTAGGTTAACTACACACAGTCTGAGCTATGACCAAAATTCATACTCACTCAATATAAAGGCCTGTAACACGTTTAAATAGACATGGAAAGCAGGTTCAACTCAGTCTGAGCTCATAAGCGCGCCGGTAAACAGTTTCTGACCATTTTATAACATGAAATTCCTGATGACGAGCAGAACATGAAATATAGCTGATATTAATCTTAACAGCGATAATAATTAACCCTGAAAGCTAAACGACAAGCCAAACCTGAAAACCTGCTACCGAACCCTCTATAATATCTGACCACCCACCTCAAACGCGCCGCAGTAGCTCCGGCTGAGCGGCTGAATGGAGAGCTTGTCATCCACCTCACAGATTTACGTTCGCCCGCTACCGGCACGCATGTCTTATGTAGGCTCGTCGCCCCGGACCTGGATTAATTAGTAACCCCCCCGGTTAAGGCTGCCTGTCACGCCCGCCCACGGTCACATTTCTGCGGCTGACACGCCGTGAGCACCGAGCATCCACACGACCCCACGGAGGAAGTGAATAGGCGGGTAGAAAAGCAAAGAAAGCACGTTATTTTATTTCTCCACCCGCCTTCCGACACGTCCCGCCTTCTTGCGCTACGGCTGGCTGTCAGTTAACGCTCCCGAGCCGTCTGACCAATCAGATAAAGGCGGGTAAAGTAAAGCATGGGGTCTTCTTTCCCCACCCGTATTAAGACAAGCCCTCGCCCTCTGCGCTAGAATTGGACGGGCTGCTTGAGAGTAGGGGCCACTAGCCAATCACAGGGCGGATATTTTGCTCGTCATATTTTTGAATTTAACTAAAATGTAATAAATGCATTTAATAACATACAATCAATAATTTCTTTAATGTAAAATCAGACAGTTTATTCCTGTAATTTCCTAGTAAAATAAATAAATAAATAACTAAATAAATAAATGAATATTACATACTACGCTTCCTGCTCGGATTGACTATTAATTCATATCCATATCCATATATTGGTTTTTTGATTGTGAGTATAAACTGCTAACTAGTTCTAGCGGACGGAGTGATTAGCATTCATTTTTTTAGACTTTTTTTTTTGGTTGTACATTTTTTCTTGTAAACATTTGTTGTTCTTCTGGTGTTTTTTTTTCTTTGAAAAAAAAACGGAAAATTCCTTGAAATATTGACACGTCCCGTCTCTCCTTTAGGATTCTCTAGTAGTGTCCATACCAACTCATCGTATTCCGATAGTCTTTGTTAACCCATAAAGTAAGAGAGAGTTTGGCGTTTTTCCCTGTTCAGTTATATGTACATTCCACATATCACTGCTAAAAAATCCAAATATGGAATGCACATACAGTTGTATGCAAGCATTTGAGAATCTGGTGAAATGACATGTTCAGTTAATTTTCTAAGTGAAAATAAGTTTCACAGAGAACAGACTTAATACACAATTACTATTTATTCACTGAATTTAACATATGGGAAAAAATGCTAATAATAAACGTTGCAATGCCATTGGGAAGGAAGATAAGGGTTACCATGAACAATAAATTATGATACATTTAGACTGATATGGACAATATTTATTGAGCTACACACACAGAAGTAGTGTCTCTCTGTATGGTCTTGGGCTGTCATGTTTGCTAATACGACACGCCAGACATCTCAGCATGGGGTTATAGAGGTTCCTAATGGTGTCCTGTGATAATCCATCCCATGCAGCTTGAATATTCTCACACAGTTCCTGCAGATTTTGCAGTGGGGGTGGAGATGAAATGACACCAGGCCCTCTGGACATGTGTCAAATATATAAATGTATAAACATGCAACTGTTATAGTTCACAGATTCCACCAGGGATGTCCAGTCTTTTGTGCAAAGCTCCAATGTGGCTGTAGCTTTTCATTACAACAAGCTGCATCACACCTAATTCTACTTCTTTGATCAGTTGGTCTCAGTCTTAACAAATGAACTGAAATGAAAATGGGTCTTCCTGATTTGTTAGAATGAAAACCCGAAGCCACGATTGGACACCCTTGGTTGTTGATATTATGATAATGTATTCCAGTGCATCGGACAATCCTTGTTATGGTCATGCGCCAGGTTCAAAAGTTCAATGGCAGAAATACCGGCACCTAGAACAGTACAATAGGAAGTCCAAATCCTTTGGTGGCCTATTCTGGCTTTGCCTACCAGAAACCCTTCAGTTTACAGTATGGAGCCCTACACCACCAGGGCATATCTGATTAGACCAGCTTCTGAAGGTTGGCTAAACTGTTGATCGTCACACCCATTCCCAAGATACCTGGCAGTAAACAGTGGGCCTACTGTTCAAAGAGTCATCAGCCTCAGGGAAGAGGGCGACATCCACAACACATTTACTCTGAACTTTCATCTCTGAGAATCTTTGCAGTATTATTATACACTCATTGTCAAGGAGGAAGGATAAAGGTTACCAGGAACAATAAATAATGAAAAGCTTAGACTGATATGGGTTAATCTGCAATAATCCATTCCATACAGCTTGAATATTCTCACACAGTTCCTGCAGAGTTTGTAGTAGGGGTGGACGTGGAGTGACAAAAAGTCTGACTCCACAGGTTCACCATGATGACTTAAAAAAGGCTGAGGGTCACAGATTCAGAATTTGTCAACACGTGAGTCAAGCACAGTTACCAAAACAGTAAAATGCAAGTTCTCTGGAATTCCTGGAAGTAGGACATTTCCGAGTTTTCTAAAAGCATGTAGCAGAGTACGGCCATCCCAAAGAATTAAACTCTCACTGTCATATCAAAACATTCCAACATTGGCTGCTCTTTATTGTGACTTATTCAACAAGCTAAACTTCAAGGAACTGTTATTCAAAGACTTGACCAATGGTTCTCTGAATAGACAAATACACATGAAAAATTTCAACATTTATGTCCTGGTCAGATTAAGCGAGCTTCATCACATACCTTTTAAAACACAAAATTCTTGTTTTCCTGTGATATTTGACCAAAGTGTAGTGACTCAACTCTTAAACATCTTCACAGCGCACCAGCAGTCACTACCCCACCTATGATCATACAACTACACTCAACCAGTGCAGAACCCCGGCCTAGTACCATAATTCACAGAAGTCAGACAGAACCCTTCCTTTATTTTATTTCCTGTCAAAATAGCCATTGATTTTTTGATTTTTCAAGTTATTGATTTTTCAGGATATATTTCTGAGGAGTGTCAATATAAGTTAATCCACTTGCATGAGAAAGCACAAAGAGGAAAGATAATAGGTAAAAATAAAATCATCTTAGAAGATACAGAGAAAACTTGACTCCCAAAACACACACAAGACTTGATAGACCACCATTGTCACTATCAGATAAACAATGCCTAAAGCTTTCATCAAGCTCCATTCTTGCTTCAGCTTCAAAAGTGCAACCAACTTTTCAGACTGAACTTTGGACAAAAACCCCCTATATATTTCTTTAAAGCTCCATTAAGTAGCTTTGGGGGGTTTGGAGACCTCTCTGGTGGAAATGTGTAATTGCATGCGACATACAGAAAACTGCTTTGTAATGTGGGTTGTACTTAGAATCTCTTCCCTGAGAGGATGAATCTGATGATTGCAAGTGTGTTGAAAGGGTGTGAAGGACGTGTCTTCTGAGGAACCTGAGTAAATTATCTATTGTTGTCATCATATCTTCTTTAGCATAATGTACATTTTTCATTTGAGACCGCAACATTAGGTTGGAGCTTCTTTTTGAATCTGTGCATGTGTCTTTAATGTGTATGACCAGAGGTGGACAGTAACTCAGTAAATGTAACTGGTTACTGTACTTCAGTATTTGTTTGGTGTATCTTTACTGAAGTGTTTCCATTTTCGGGGACTTTTTACTTTAATTCCACTACATTTCAAAGTCAAATATTTTTATAATAAGACGTTAGAGCCATAATAAACCATGCTATGTTTACTCTCCATACATTTGAAGGCAAATAGTTCTGTACTTTTATTCAATTGGAGGTCTAAAGGGAGGAACATCTACTTTTACTGGAGGAATATTTTACCTTGGGCATCTCTACTTTAACTCAACTACATGGTTTGTGTACTTTGTCTACTATTGAAAATTGGAAATTAGTGGTTTCTGATTTTTGCACTGTACTGTTCGCAACTGTACAAACTATGTATAAATATCATATTTCTTAAAACCAAACAGATTCATCTTCTAGTTTGTCTCCAGACCAAGAGACAATGCTAACAAGCTGAGCAATTTTGTGTCACCTAGCAAAAATTGGCTGCATTTTTGTCTTGATGAAGATATCGTTTCATGTATGGATATCAAAATAAACTGTGTGAATCTGATTTGCAGTTTTGGAGAGGCTTTGCTCCGACAGTGCTGTTCAGGAGAAACTGGATGGTGCTCAGGTACAGTATGTGCCAAAAAGGCTGTAGCATCAGGAAGGAACAATGCCATGCTTTGTTCTGAGGGCTATCATACTGACAGTAAGCTGTTGGAGGGCATCACGCTGAGCTTTGGGGACTGCTACACGCTCTACTTAGTCCCATAGGCATTAACATGAACCACCATGAACTGGCCCTAACAAGATCCCTAGGTAGGGCACTTGTGCTCAACTGCCATTCTTAAGAACCTTAGGCTTGCAACGAAGAATGCAGGTTACTTGGTGTCACTAGTAGTAAGCAGCTCTGTTTATGGTGAGAAATGTAATGAGCTTAATGAGGAAAAAACAGAATTAGAATGGCACTAATAAGGTCTTACACAGTTAAGTCCTCCTGCCTCTTGAACTATTAACATTATTATGTATGCAAAGTCACTGTCCACCACTCGCTAAAGACAGATAAGGGACAAACTCATTACAATTGACATTGTTTTCTACCCTCATGGTCATAAATACAGGCCAAACGTCTCCTTAATGACCTTTGTGACCTCAATTACATTCAGTGTACTTCAACGGCATTCCAAGTTTTCAAAGATCTGGCTAGCAAAAACTTGACCAGTGAGTTTACTCCTAGACATATGCTATACTGCATGACACTACCGCTTAAATTCTTAAATTTGAATTTCTGGAATTTAATCTGGGAGTTTTGGTTTGATGTGAAATGGCCCATTCAAGAGAAACTAAGAGTTAGAATGTATGAAAGGTGGTGATAGAAAGTGTATTTTTTCCGGATGTATCACTATTTTACCATCATCAACATTACATATGGCCAGAGGTGGACAGTGACGTAGTAAATGTGATTTGTTGCTGTGCTCAAGTCGTTTTTTTTTTTGTATCTTTAGAATTAGAGAATTAGAATTCAGAACCATTTGACAGTTGTTGTTGCACACAAGAGGAATTGTGTCTACTGCATTTGACCCATCTGTGAAGTGAAGCACCTACATACACACACTAGTACAAGTATTTAACCCCTTTTTCCAACCAAATTGTTTTACTGAAATATGAGAATGACCTAAATATTAGAGTTTAAATACAATAAGCATGATGACTGTTACAGTTGTGTATTTTTGTTATGCCACAGAAATCAATAGGCCTAGTAGGAACTGAGGGCTCCCCACTCCCAGCTAGCAGGGAATAATCCCACAACTTTGGACAAATTAACGTTACCTAAACCTTCCAATAATGGAATAATATATTCTCAGAATGCTTTTAGAATGACGGAATTCCAGCAGCCACTGACCCTCCTGATGATACCCAAACTCAAACTATTTGATCATAGACATTGCTTCACCTGCCTGACAAACTAATCAGACATTAGTCATAATCATATCAACAGATCATCAGTGCAGGCTTTTAGGAGTAGCCATTGGTTTTCCACAGTCATCACAGGGCTTTACTGGTGACTGATTTCCAATGTATTTCTCATTAATAGTCTGATAGGCCTCTAACGGTAGTCATTGCTTATCACTGGTTCATCTAAATACTTTTGTCTATGGCAGGCTGGCTCTATATATTCAATATTGTATATTAATTGTACATTTTTATCCTCAGTTCATATTGATTGTGTTTTCTTGTCTTGCTTGTCTTGTCTAGATTCCTCACAGGGCTTCTTGCTCTTCGATAGTTTTTCCTATCCACTGTTACCATGGTTGCTCATGGGGTCTTGGATTTTCTGTAAAGCTGTTTTGTGACAATGCATGTAAAAAGCACAATAAATGAAAGTTTGGCTTAACTCTATTTTGGATAGTAAGTACAATGGCTATTTTTTATTTCTGCTGTAGACATTGCGATATCAGTCCTCATTAATATCACAATCGCGACCAAAAAACACAAAGAGTTGGTAAGTTTCTGTTACAATGAACCACTATATATGAAACCACCCTAAATGAGCTTGTTTCCATCTCAACAAATGATTTAATCCAATATTTTTTTTTTAATTCCCTTTGTTTACATCAACATTAATGAGGTCAGTTCCCCATGAGCTCATGGAAAATGAGCCATTTTTTGCCTTTATTTACAAATAATGGTGGTGTAAACAATGCGATTAGAACTTCATAAACCAGTTTCCTCAGGTTACTGACTTCTGGCTCTGAGTTTGGACAGGGCATCAAATCTATGGTCTGCTGTTTAAGCTCTGAGGCAATCAGAATTTTCCCCATTCCGAAGAAGATGACAAACCGCATGTATTAATCATACGTCTAACATAAGCCATAAAAAGGTAATTGAACAGATATGAACAGATAGGTTAATAAGAACCTGGATGGGAAAAAACAAGAGGCATCACATGGAGTACAACATTCCAAAAGCCTACCATGAAAGTTTCACACGGGACTACAGCTCAGTATATGCCAGATAGCTGATTAAGCAGATGAAGAATGTAGGGTGAGTCATTAGGCTAAGGCACATGGTGACCCGGAGGTCAGTCAGGGGAAAAGAGCTGTACAGTAAGGCAAAAGCCAGAGTGCACTCTATAAATTAAGGCTGCTGAAGGTGTTAGTTGGAGAAATGCCAAAACAGAACCACCTTTGGTTTCCTGAATAAGGTTTTACTCAAAAAACACTTTTAATAGACACGTGTCAAAAATGATTTTCCATAGTAAGCAAGCAGATGCTACAGCATTTTTTTCTACATCATCCAACATAAATTCATAACAGTCTATTTTTTGGGGTGATTTTATTCATAGATTCATTAGAAATCCTATAGATGGCCATCAGAGCTCTGAACACCTCTCTTCCTCCAACAGCCATTCTACCTCATGCTCCTCTGCCAAGCATCTGACCAGTAATGCAGTTCATGTTCAGTCCTCTATCATACGAGATGACAACCAGAACATTACAGACTGCTTAACTGCACAGACTGAACACCAGAACATTACAGACTGCTTAACTGCACCGACCGACCTCCAGAACATTACAGACTGCTTAACTGCACAGACCGACCTCCAGAACATTACAGACTGCTTATCCACACAGACTGACCTCCAGAACATTACAGTCCGCTTAACTGCACAGACTGACCTCCAGAACATTACAGACTGCCTAACTGCACAGACTGCACTTTTTTTGGCAAACATTCACTCCAAAATTGTTTTGTCCCCATCTAACAGTTGCTGTGTTAAACTTGGTACCATGGTATAACGGACATCTGAGTAAAGGTATACACACTCAGATTATGCAGAAATCTGATTATGATCAGATTCTTAGGTGCATGTAAATGCACCCTCTGCTTTCTGTTGTTATTAGCATATCACACGCTGACCCAACATATTTTGGAATTGGGTTTGTATATAAACAGATAGTGCGGTGTACATATAGTAAATTAAACTAATTAATGCAAAGATGTCGCCACAAGCCATTGTATATAAGCTACATGTGCAGGGTACAGTGGAAAATGAAGAACCTTGTCTAATTTTGGACTTGCTTGGTAATCAACTGACATGATTTGAATAATCAGATTATGCAGAAATCTGATTGTTAGATTTGTATATAAACGGATATTACGGAATACGTATAGTAAATTATACAAGTTAATGTAAAGATGCCGCCACAATGTAAATAAGCTAAATGTGAATAGTACAGCTGAAAGTCTGAAGAAACTTATCTAATTTTGGATTTGCTCTGTAATTTAAAAGTATTTTGTGCAACATTAAAATGTTTTTTTATACAAGCAGCCCACAAATTCCTGCTACAAATGACAAACTGTGTTTCTAAGACTTAACGTCTATAAACAATTAAGTTGAAGGTGGTGCAAGTGCAAATGTCACAGCCTATGCTAGATATCTGCACATATAGATTGACATCTGGTTCATCTTCTCTCAAACACACAAACAATCCTGCCCTATAAACGTTTAACTGTATTGTCAGTTTGTACTCTGTGCCTATTTATCTCAGACAAACGTGACACACTGAATAAACGTCCCAAATATGAAAGCAGAGGAATTCATTTATCCGGTGCCCACAGTGACCAAGGGAGTAATTTACATTACTTGGTTTAATGAAGGAAGAAATGGATCCTATTGTCAGAGGAAATGGCCCGACATCGTGTGTTGTTACATAATGAGAAAATAAATATATATACATAATTACACACTACATGTTGAATTTACAGAATACAGTCATTACTGAATAGCAGGTTTGCTGGTGTAATGTGTTCTGTGGACTATACTAAATGCTTGCATAAATACCCTCATTCCGGCTATTTTCTCCCTTGAGAAGAACTCTTTGTTCTCAGTGGGTTGTCCTATTTTAAGTCTCATCCGGTAACTAAATACCCTGAAAATAATGAATCAGCAAAAACATTTTAGTGCTGTCACAAGCCAGAAAAAAACATGTTCAAAAAAGCTGTCCAAAGAAAAACAGGTATCTCCAAAAAGACAACTTTACAGGAGAGGGCAAAAACCTCATTTGCTTTTAGTTTAAGTCAATGGAACCAGACTCCCAAGCAATTCTGGGCCATTTCTGTTGGTCCATTCCTCACGAAATTATCATATAATGTAAATGGTAGCTCATGTGATCAAATGATGCATAAAAAATAAAAATCAACAAAATTGTTTTTCTTTGGAGAGCATCAATATGCTATTGTTCAAAAGTTTCAAATCACTTATCATATTATTAATAGCTATTCAAAAATGTTACAAACTAGACATCAAAACATAATCCAGAGGTATAGTTATATATATTTAAAGCATTTTGAGATCAACCAGACATAATATTACAGTAAAAAATAACATATGCTTTATTTTATTTTAATTTATAATAATTTATTTATCTTATCGTGATAGGTTCATTTGGAATCACCTTAAATGTCTCAATTCTTACAGCTTCTTACTCACTGTATGAAATTATTAGCACCATGACACTATTAGCACCATATTAGACTAATATTAGAAGTAAGACCACCCTTTAATTTCCACAACAGCACATTTACGGTATACTTGATTAATTTTTCAGTTTTTCAGATATTGGCAAAAAAAAAGCTTATTTTAAGAATTGAGCTTGAAACAAGCGTGGTTCGTCTCTTTCTTCCGTCTTCTCTTTTAAAAACTCTAAAGATCTTCCACAGGAAAAACAAAAGCGTGCCAGCTGGCTAAAATGAGTGCCACAAAATGGACAAAATATGCTTTAGCGTTGTCACTATCCCACACTACACTCACTCTACTGCCGCGAAACAGTTTGATTGACAAGGGTCCGCCACAAGCACTTCCTGTGTGTTAGACCTACTTTTTCCGTCAGAATCGGAGTTTGTAAAAGTGTTTCGGAGTTTGTAAAAGTGTTTCGGTACTGGTAAAAGTGTTTCCCGTCTTGTAAATTTGTTTTTGCTTTTGTAATTTTGTTTTCTTGAATGTTTTTATTTTTGTAATTTTGTTTTCTGATATGATAATTTGTTTTGCACTTCTCGGCCACCGTGCTGAAGAGAGGAGCAGCTCCACCTTTATTAGCATCACAACCCCAACAGCAATCTGTAAGTAGCAGCCATTCTGTGTGATTTTGTCACAGTGAGGAACAACTTTAATTTACTTTGTGTTGATGTTGAGTTGGAAAGCAAGTAGCTAGTATAGGTGACGTTAAAAGCTTCAAGTAATTAATGTTAGCATAGTGAAATGGTTCTATATAAAACTCATAATTACCTATAAGAACCATTCCCTTTTCTAAAAAACCTTTGCAGAACCATCGTTTTTCAGAGTTTAGTTATTCAAGAGTCATGTAAGCCCAGCTAAAGCAGGCTAGAGCACACCAGGTGCTTGTAGACAGACTGGTCATTACAGATGCTCGGAGTTAATGATTTCCCTCCTCTTTTTCCAAGCAGAAAGTGATGTGGCAAGAGGAGACAAAACCAATCGCCTCATGGCAACGGCTTCGGGACAGCCACTCTCCCTGGCAACCTTCAGGAAACCTGTGCCAGCTCTATCCTCTACACTTGTTTTCTCTACCCCAGAAGAATGCGGGGTTGGATGTGGACAGTCCATGAGCCGCACTGAATAGCTCTCTCTGCCACCCTGAGCAGCCCCTTTAGACGCACAGGAGGCCCACAGGAACAAACATAGCTGTCGCAACTCTTTGTGTTTTCCAGCATTGGCTCACCTTTTGTTGTGCAAGGTCTGGCCAAAATTATACGTGTTAAAAGATTGCTCCATTCAGGTGGGGGCTTTGTTTGGGCTCCTTTTTGTCTCTAAACACAAAACACTTCATTTAAGCTTATAAAAACCCAACCCCATTTACCATGCTTCTCTTCTTTTCTTGTCTGTGTGGGTGCTATTGTGTCCGAAATGCTCAATTATCCACACTGAAATGTGTAGACATTGTCACCGATCTCACTGGGAAATAAGGAATTTGATGGAAGACAAGAAATGGCATCTTCATACTGACCTGTGCTGCAGCACAATAATATCTATCTATCTATCTATCTATCTATCTATCTATCTATCTATCTATCTATCTATCTATCTATCTATCTATCCATCCAATTTTTAACGTCCTACTGCATATAATATGATATAATATAATATAATATAATATAATATAATATAATATAATATATGCTCATAATCAAAAGAATAGTTGTACAAAGCGTTGCCCCTAGAAGGAATCAACTGACAGGAATGAAACTTGGTGGGTAGCTGTACCTGACTATCGAGCAGTGATGCTCTGTGAGTCATCCTGTTACTGCCAGCACCATTGGCAGATGGCTGCATGACGCAGGACTACGTACATCTTCAGTGACAAGTCAAGTTCCCCTTTTCTCTTGGTGGAGAAGACCAAGGAATCCGTGTGTGGAGGCACCGTGGTCAGCACCAAGATGAACAAATTGCTGTCATGTGTCACATGTCCAGAAGGCCTGGTGTCACTCCACCTCCACCCTCGTCGGGCCATACTCCATACACCATACTGAGGACACTGCTTCTGTATGTGTAGCTCCTGTGGTTCCTGGTAACCTTTATCTTCCTTCCCAACAGCATTGCAATCTGACACTTCCTTCTGGGTGCAACTGTTCTTTAAATGATGAGTATAATATAATATAATATAATATAATATAATATAATATAATATAATATAATATAATATAATATAATATAATATAATATAATGATTGACACTTCCTTATTGCAGAGTGAACAAATTGGGAAACCAGCTGGAGTGTTTTAAAATGCAAATGAGTCTGCATGAGTCTGTATCAAAATTCTGTATGTTCATCTTGAATCTTTTTCTTCTCTACTAGAGACAGCCATCTGCACTGCAATCTGCATGTCAGTTTTCAGGGTTCAAGGTCAGTCAGTTAGCAGTTACACATTATTTCCATTGTTTAAGAACATTTACTGTAACAAAGCTTTATTTTACTGCAAAGCAGAATTATTTTACTTTTACCTAAAAAGCTGGTTCTGCTGTGGAGCCATAAGTAGACAGTAAAACAGCCACAAGTTACTGACCCCTGATCTAGGTCTATATCCCTGAGGAATCCCTTCTATGCAGCCATTCATTTTATTTAATATATCCATCATGCTTGTTGTGTGTAAACTCCACACGTACTGTAGTAATACTCGCATTTCATTGTAAAGTTTTGGTTGAAAACACAAGGCTTAAATTCTTGAAACTCCCAAAAGAAAATCATCCAATCAGGATGTTTTTCCCTGTGAACTCTAGGTAATAACAGCCAAACAAGCTGAACAAGAAGCTGAACTTATGAACTAAGACCTAGTACAACTACTATAATTAGTAACCAATAGTGGAATCAACCATATCCACTGTAGTCTATCAAGAGATACATTGCTGACTGGGAGTACAAGTGGTAACCTGACCAATATGCTTATGTCAGTTATTAGGAATAGACCAGCAGTAGCAGATCTGTACTAGGGCTCTTTCCTTATAGAGTCACTGTAAAACTGCTACATACAAGATAAAATCTAGGTTAAAACCTGCAGCAAGCTTGAAATGCCTTTTTAAAAGCTTCAGTTCTCCATCAGTCTTAAGAACCATTTCACCATGCAGACTAGAACTAGAGAACTCCTGATTCTACACAGAACCATACTCTTTCTAAAGAACCTTGCCACTCCCAACAGATGAAACAAATTGGGATGGCCGATCTCCCGGACATATTTAATCTAAAATGGCCAAAAATAAAGAGACTCTTTCCCTTTATATTACTGTAGAGGTGGCCAAGTTTTGACATTCATGGTCCAAACCAAAGACCCAGTTCAAATTGTCAAGGTCACTACTGATCTGTATCTCTCCCTCTCTCTCTCTCTCTCTCTCTCTCTCTCTCTCACTCTGCATATGTATATATGTATCTTGTTTTACAAGTCATAATAAATAATAAGTAAATATACACTTCTAAAAACCCACATCAATAAAACAGTAGGCTAATCCTTGAACGTTAGATGAAGATAGAAGCTTTAAAAACACTCATTCTAGATTTAAAAATTAACTTGCTCATTTGCATATCAAAAGTGACGTTTATAGAAACGTTTATAATACAGCGTGTTATGGATAACCCCAAACAACTCTTTCATTTGCAAATATGCAAACTATTGTGTGCAAATGATCTCAATGTCTCTGTTTACTTAGTTATGACTTTTCCTGGGAACTTTTATTTAGCTAAAAACAAGAGGTGTATTTATGTATTTGTTTTACTATGTGAAATAAATGTTTCAATATATGAACAAACATAAATAAATAAATAAATAAATAAATAAATAAGCTGTAAAATAATGTTTTCCCACAAATGTAGCAAAATAAAAGTCCTCATAATAATGGATGCATGAAAAAAAATCCTTCAGTAGCAAAATAAAATAGGTCAGCTCTTACTGTCCCCTACAACCTCAATGAAAGTCAGCAATAAACCAGCTAAAGTGCTTCTGCTGTACATAATATGAACTGACTTATCCTCTGGCTCCCAGATGACCAGTATTTACACTTTGATGACCATGCAGACTGGAGGGAGTACAGTGCACTCTACTTGCCTAACCAAAGTCATGATTCTTATCTCTACTTGTGCCCTCTAGAACTTCAAAGCGAGCGATAGGGGCACAAACATGAACCTTCTGACAGCTGCATACCGGACCACTGTGTCCCCAACACTGTTTTTCTTTTCAGTGTTTATATCATAACCTTGCCTGTGGTCAAACTGATGGCTATGTGTGACGGTATTACACTCTACAGTGTACACTCTTAAAAATAAAGGTGCAAAAAAGGGTTCTTTCGAGCGATGCTACAGAAGAACCACTTTCTCTATAAAGAACCTTTCAGTGGATGGTTCTAAACAAAGTCACAGAATCCCTGAAATCAAAATGGACTGCTAATACTATTACCTTTAAGTTCATAGCTCTGGTCAAATCAAGCACGGTTCATTAAATCATAGAATTTAAAAGTCCTCCTTCCTGTTGTTCATGTAATGTCTCTAATGTCTTTAATGCCTTTAAAACATCTAGGTGTTGATAACAGTACTGTGGAGTTGGAGACCAGGCATTAAGTACAAATTATGAGTGTTATAAGTTTTAAGATATTTCTGATGAGACTATACAGTATACATAATAATCTAACTTAAAGAGAAATTCCACCATTTTCTTGTTAAACCTTCATGTAGATTATAAGATGTAAGAGTCTTTCATGTGGTTTGTTGTGAAGGGGTTAATTGCACTACTGGCCCAGATTTCTTTACAGTGGTGGGGATAGGAACCAGGAGTCGCCATGTCTACAGTGCAAACATAGCCATTTGAGAGAGGTCCGATCCAAAGGCCTAGCTCGAATTGCCAAGGTCGCTGCTGATCTGTGTTTCTCTCTTTGTACATATGTATATATGTATATATGCTTGCCATAATGTCATAATGAGTCATAATCTACAGCCACAATTGCATACATTCAGCGAGCAGTAATGGCCTCCATGAGTCATCCTGTTAGTGCCAGCACCATTGGTAGACGGTTGCATGACACAGAACGCAGATGCACACAGACTGTTACAACGACTGCCCTTAACACCACGTCAACGTGCCAAAGACTGCAATGGTGTTGTGTTAGACTGTCATGAAGTGACTCAGAATGGCAGCGGATCATCTTCCGTGACAAGTCTCGCTTTTGTATTGGTGGACACGAATGATCCATGTGTGGAGGCACCGTTGTCAGCACCAACATGAATGGTTTGTTGTTACGTGTCACATGTCCATAAGGCCTGGTGTCACTCCACCTCCACCCCTACCGCAAAATCTGCAGGGACTGTGTGAGAATATTCAAGATGCATGGGATGGATTATTACAGGACACCATTAGGAACCTCTACAGCTCCATGCCGAGTTGTCTAGCATGTTGCATTAGCAAACATGAGGCCCGAAGCCATACTGAGAGATACTACTTCTGTATGTGTAGCTCAATAAATATTGCCCATATCAGTCTAAATTTATCATCATTTATTGTTCCTGGTAACCGTTAACTTCCTTCCCAATAGCACTGCTATTATGTGATCTTCAATTGATCTAATACTTTTGGACTGGTTTCTACTTTTTTTCCTGACATTGACAAACGAATAAATGGTTACTTTGACTGGACTCTAAATAAATAAAAGATGGTCTCTGACTTTTACACATCACAGTACGTGCATTTTTTTACCTCATCCTCTCACAAACCCAACCTATCATTGATAGAAAAGACCCTTATTTGTGAATTTGTGATTCACACACTGACTTTACAGTTTGAAGTTCCCCCATATCATATAGAGATCATATACTAACTGCATGTTCTTTCTTTAGAATCATGTGTCCACACTAAGAATCTTTTATGCTTAACAATGCAGAGAACATTGTGCAAGTTTCAGCAAATAACTAGAGCGAGGTACCTCTCTGGAAGTGGTCAGTTCGGTCCAACCATTATCCTAGGTAAGGCTACCTTGTGCACCTTTTGAGCTGTTAAAGCACTAAAGCAACATAGTTGCTAATTGCTACATTCACTGGTAGCATCAATGAAAGCATGCAAAGTTACACTGGCTGTGTAAATCCAGACAATACAAATCCTTAGTTCTGCATTTGCACGCATTCAGCTTGTCTCTCTGGCAAGGAAACAAATGTCAGCATGTTTTACATTATGTATGCATCAGCTGTGATATTCATTTTTCACTCTGTTGTGTTTTATTACTCTATTCTATCCAATCATCCAGCTTTTATGGGAATAGTACACTTGTGCATTTGGGACAGATCTAACTACCACAAATGATGTAACAATGGACGCCTCTAGCATCCCTCATAGGCATTACGTATATGATGTGTCTTATTTAAAGGACTGTTGCTAGGTGTGCTCAGCCTTCCTCTGCAGCTACAGCACCAAATGGTTCAGCCTAACGAGGATTCATAACTACAGCAGCACCTTAACTACTGACTCCTGATCAGCTGTGAGACTGAGGTTTGGGGCTTTTAAACAGTGAGCCAGAGTTGAAGAAGGCAGCTATCGCAGTCAATAAAAAGAGAGGGAGTAAAAAAAATAAATAAATGAATAAAACAAGCTTGGAGTATATTTGCACCTGTTTTCTCCATACAGCAAAATTGTTCTGTCCCAAATCTGGCCCACATTCCCCATTTTCATCTGGCCCACTTTTTCCAGATGGGTTGACGACAATTGAGTGGACCTCTCCCACTAGCAAGATGTGGGCCAAATATGCACCACATTAGGGCCACGCCTCAGCCAAAAGTAGGCAACTCTGCTGTATCTTTGCCAGAAGCGGACCAGATCTGTTTTGGGACAAGTGGGCCAAATGCTGTAAATATGTAAATATATTCCATCAATGGATTTTTTTTCTTCCCTGATGGTACGGGCATTTTCCAAGATGACAATGCCAGGATTCATCGGGCTCAAATTGTGAAAGAGTGGTTCAGGGAGCATGAGACATCATTTTCACACATGGATTGGCCACCACAGAGTCCGGACCTGAACCCCATTGAGAATCTTTGGGATGTGCTTTAGAAGACTTTGCACAGTGGTCCAAATCTCCAATCATCAGTACAAGATTTTTGGGAAAAATTAATGCAAGTCTGGGCAGAAATAAATGTTGTGACATTGCAGAAGCTTGTCACAAAGCTCAAAGCTAAAGGCAGTCCAACAAAATATTAGAGTGTGTGACCTTTTGTTTTTTGGCCAGGCAGTGTGTTACAGTGTGTAGAATTCATTGTGTAGAGTTTGTGGATAACCCTTCTAAAGTGTAAAAAACTTCACATAATGTGAAAGCTCTGTATCAGTTGATGGCTTTGTGTAAAACCATACACATACGCTAAGAACCCTTTAGCAAGTGGTAAGGTTAGTGCAGCTTAACATACAAACCACAGACATGTGGTGCGATTTCTTAGCAAAGACTCAACTTACTGACTAGACAAAAAGGATGTGTGGTTGTGGCCTCCTTCCGTCCTCTCTGCACACCCACCTCACACCTCACACAATCAACAGTTTGTGAGCAGTTCCAATGAATCATTTACCACAGCACAGAAATGCACCAGCGGAATATGTTTGTCTATTCTAGGATTTAAAAGGCATTAGTTCAAATGTACCTTCTCAGTTAACAAGGATTAGCCAAATCCACCAATTTCCAAATTAGCCAGTTTCCAATTAGCCAATTTCTTTTACATTATTATACATTTCTGTTTTAATAATTGTTGTGATATAAACAAATTCAGTCAGAGTGGTTTAAATGTGAAATGGTTACCTGTAAACCAAAGGCTTTTACCTTCTAGAGGTATTTTGGACATCATCCTGTTAGAAAACCAACAAAGCAGCAGGCATGGTTGATGTTCATCTTTAAATGAGGCTGAAACTCATGAAGCTAAACTGGCTGTCTGTTCATCAGCTTCTCAATCAAATGTTTTGTTGCACCTTAAATGCTACAGCTTGTGAAGGTACCAGAGTACAACTGCGGCACCACTTCAGGTAGAATAGAAACCTAGCCTGCGAACAGGAAGCCAAATTTACTTCTTACAGTCTTTAATAAGATCCTGGCCAACTACAATTCCTACATGTTAGTTTGCCCTGCACGTTTTACTTTGGGCAGTTTCTCAAACCTTGGTCAATATCAAGGCTTTGTGCAGTGAAGAGAGGAACAGTTCCACCTTTACTAGCGTCACAACCCCAACAGCGACCTGTAAGCAACAGCTATGCTGTGTGATTTTATCACTGCTTGGTAAATGAAGTCAGATCAACTTAAACTGAAAGCCTGCATCTATTTCCACATGTTGCTTCTCTGTGGTCGTTGTGGTGTCTTGCTGTAAACTGGCTCATCATACTGCAATGACATCTCGCCAAGTTGTAAGCTCATTTTCAGATTGTTGTACTTATTTCCAGATATTTTTTACATGTTTTAAGGGCTTTTTTCTAAGCCTCACTATATTGGTAGATAAGTTGACTAATTTCAAGCACATTTCTTACAATAAGCAAACTTATCTACCAATATAGTAAGAACATTTGACTTACTAAAATTACATTACAAACAGTACAAATATCTGGAAATAAGTACAATAATCTTAAAATGAGAATTTCAAGATTTCAAAAGAATAGTTGCACCCAGAAGGAAGTGTTGGATTGCAATGCTATTGAGAAGGAAGATAAAGGTTGCCAGGAACAATAAATGATGATAAATTTAGACTGATATGGGCAATATTTATTGAGCTACACAGAAGTAGTGTTTCTCAGTATGGCGTCAGGCCGCCACGTTTGCTAATGCAACATGCCAGACGTCTCAGCATGTAGCTGTAGAGGTTCCTAATGGCGTTCTGTATAATCCATCCCATGCAGCTTGAATATTCTCACACAGTTCCTGCAGATTGTGCAGTAGGGGTGGAGGTGGAGAGACACCAGTCCTCCTGGATGTGTGATGCATGACAGCAAACCGTTCATCTTGGCGCTGACCACGGTGCCTCTACACAGCGATTTGTTGGTCGTCTCCACCAAGACAAAACCGGGACTCGTCACTGAAGATGACCCGCTGCCATTCTGAGTCACTCCATGACAGTCTGGCATGACACCATTGCAGTCTTTGGTGATATTCATGTGGTGTTAAGGGCAGTCGTTGTAACAGTCTGCATGCTTGTAGTCATGTGTCGTGTAGCCTTCTGCCAATGGTGCTGGCACTAACAGGACGACTCATGGAGGGCATTGCTCGTTGAATGTCCGCAACCGTGGCTGTTGGGTCAGTCGGGTACAACGAGAAGGCCTGTCCTTGCTTACGTCACAATGCTCAGCTTATGTGAAACTTCAATCATTCAATCATTCCCATGTCTCAGATATAAGATACTTTTTACTGCCAAAATGTCTTGCTGTGCAGAGCAGTGCTCATCAAATTATTCATGAGCTCACCAAACAAGGGAAAAGAGCTCGTTTTATTTTAGGGTCAAATCATAGGGCTGTAAATGGCTGTGTTAAACTGCACCTGGGCATTTTCACCCTGACCAAAGTCACATACCTTCTATGTAGGCATCAGAGAACAATTGAAAATGCTGAATAAATGCATTTTGGCACCTTAAATTACTGTCCTAACTTTAGGACATCCTTAGCGGTGTCCTAACTTGTGCTTTAACTGTCTGTTTCTATTGTTTTATGCAGTGACAGGCAGCTTAGTTCACTATAACTATAACCAGCATAATGACCTTACGTTTATCTACATTTCAAAACTTGTGCTTTCACTGTGAGGCTTTATTTCTAACAGCATATTACAAACCCCAGACACTGCAGACACGATCTCCACCTCCCCCTCTTATTACCTCCATGTGTTAATGTTGATGGAAACTCATCAGATCAAATATTACACTCATAGTGGTGAATAATGAGGAGACAGAGCTCACAGCTAATTTAGCTATGCGACTCACGTTTAGGTCTAATCTCGTGCTCTCGCGCCACACACAGGCATTTTCATGTCAAAACGATCTATGAATTAATCTGAACGCTCAAAGTTTCCTGGCCTGTCATCCATGTCCACAGTTCACCAAATATGGAGCGTGAACTGAACACTCGAGGTTCAGAATCATTTTATAAAGGTTCTGCCAAGAATGAGAAGGTTCTCCAAACAGTCATCAAATGAAAGCTTTCCTTTTTTTGGGAACCGCAATAATGGCTGTTGGGTCAGTCAGGTACAGCGATAAGGCCCATCCTTGCTTATGTCACATACGTAGCTGAAACTTTAATCATTGGCATGTCTCCCAAAGTCAAACCTAGCCACCAAGTTTGATTCCTGTCAGTTGATTCCTTCTGGTATAATAGTTTTGCAGCTATTCTTTTGATGATGAGTGCATTATGTTTTATTGAAAAGTACTGGTGTTATTTGGAATTTGTATTTGTGTGAAGATCTGATTCTGACACAACTTTTTAGTAATATTTGAAATGTAATATTTGAGAGTTTAAATAAAAATGGGAAATTAAAAACGTCTGCATTTCTAGTAAAATAAAGTATTCTAATGTCGAGGACTCCAATGGCTGTTATGTAATGACACAGAAAGAGAAAGTTAAAGAGTTTTTGTGTTAAACTTTTCTATGTACTGACCTTCATAACCACACTGAGACCACATTGACCACAAAAGCCCACCCCTCCACCCCCACCACCCCCTTTTCTCCTTCAAATACAAATCTGGCATTTACAAAAGACATAAGTAAAACAAGCCGATTGTTAGCTGTCTTGAGTTACTCATATTTACACCCTCCCAAATTTAAATACTCTTCCACACTGTGAAAGAGATGTCGGCACAGGGGTTGATGTACATCTTCAGTCTGCATTTTAGGAAGCCAACTTCAGCCCTCACATCTGCAGTTTTGAGGAAATACAGAACACAGGAAATTTCAAAGATTTGCTTCTATAATTATGGATCTTTATGATATATTTTATAATATGTTTTTTTGCCATTTTATGTAATTAATATATATATATATATATATATATATATATATATATATATATATATATATATATATATATATATATATATATAATATGTGATAAATATGATCTTATCTTACCTGTCAGATGTTAAGACAAAAAAGTCCCCCAAGATTTCTGTCACCACTTCTGTAAGCAATTCTGACTGTCTTTAAAACAGAGCATTTTATTTCAAAACCTTTTTTTTAAACATCTTAATGGTAAAGAATGATGAAAGATTTGTGATGTTCCCCATTAAAAGACAGAAATAAGAAACTACACACCTCCAAAAAGTAGCTTAAAGAAAGTCTTAACTTTCAATTGACGTTCATGTAAGTTTTGATTCTGCATAAATGACAAATGGTGACAATATGCAGTGCACAATTTCTGTGTATTTCAGTTTAACATATTGAATGATATATAAAAAGTGCCATAACCACCTTAAATGGTAAGTCATAGAAAGCCAACCTTGTTCAAAGATGACTATTAACCATGCCCACTGGCTTTGCTGGTGACAAACATATGCTGGTTTTGCTGGTGACCAGCTTATCAGCTTCCATTCCTGCTGACCAGCATAGAAGCACCCAAAATGCAGCATGGACCGGTTTTGGCAGTGAACAGGTCCCAGCTCCCATCGCTGCTGACCAGCATCCAAAACGCAACATATACTGGTTTTGGTGGTAACCAGGGCTGATGTCCAGAATACCTCTAAAAGGTAAAAAAAGCTTTTTTTTACAAGTAACCATTTCACAATGAGACCACTCTGACTGAATTAGTTTAGATCACCATGATTATTAAAACAGAAAGGTATAAAAAGGTAAACGAAAGCATGCTGTGAATTTGGCTAATCCTTGTTAACTGAGAAGGCAAATCTTAACTAATGACTTTCAGATTAGGTGATCAGGTTTAAGTGATTATGCTGGCAGACCTAGAAGAGACAATCATATTTAGAGGTAAACATCAACCATGCCAGTTAACAGTTGGGCTCCTTGGAAAAGTGCTGACAGTCCATCACAGCCAGCAAAGATATATTTCTGCACATGATGCGCCATTTTCATTCATGACACTTCTTTGTGCTTGTTTTGTTGGGCTAGAATGAGGGTGTATATGTAAATGTTGGGAACTTAAATATTAACAAATTAGGACTATTGCATAACAGTTTATGATTTTAGAATTGGCCTGTTTTACTGTCCGCTTAGGCAAATGGGGATGTATATTTGAAAGTGGAGACAGCAATGTTCAAGGTTCACCGTATGTCCTGAACTCTTCTTTCCATTCTAAGGCACCTTTAAGACATTTTCAAGCTTTAATAGTTTATCTTTTCCAAGCGTTTGAAAGCCACAGGGGTTCATTCAGTTAATTCCATTTTTGTTGTTTGGATTTCTGGTAAAAATCTTAATTACATACACATTTTAATCCATGTCTAACATAAACAAACGTGACATCCAAAACATTTAAGACGATGAGAGTGATAACAACCAACTTGTTTCCTTGGAAGAAAAAAGAAAAATCACATAAAATCCTGAAACTTTCTCCCCGATTGTGCCATGTTGGTGCGCTTAGCTCCATTTCTTTAGACGGGCTTGCTTTCACAAACTTTCACCCCGCTGCCCCCTGCCATCGTTAAGCTGTGTCAAAAGCTGTTTGAGATTACATTCAGAACAGCGCCGCACATTACTTAGCCTGCTTAATGTGGAAAAATCTCTAGCAGGGATAGGCATACAGTATGAGAGCTATCCCCAATGGCAGACCACCTCTGGGGCAATGATCCACTTTGCATAGGAGGTCACCCAGCGTCCAGAGCTTAGGGACGTCACATGACCAGTTAAGTACCCAGATGGAAGGAGCCAGGAGGCACCTTGCACAGGAAGGCTTGGTTACAGAATAGCCGACATGATGGCTAGCATTAACCACATCTTTAAAAAGGCACTTCAACCCCAGAGTCTTGCCTTGAATGCCCCCAAGGATCTGAGCTTTTCCAGGTTAGCACTCATTTGCAAGCGACAGGTTTGCAAATGAGTGTGCATTCAGTGAGGCTGTTTTGTTAAGGTTTGGTCACAGGTGATGGGGGGGATGCATTGCATGTCCAAACATATCCAGAGACACCTTGTAATAAGTGAATTCAGCTATTTTTATGATGCACCAGTGTGCACACATAGCTTGTACGGCATATTCTCCATAGAAAGGACTGCCATTAGAATGGGATGCTCTGGAGCAGCTGGGCCTAAGTATTAGTTGGAAGTGTACAAAACCTGAGCTGGAGAAGTGGAACCATGTTCTGCGGTGTGATAGAGCACCATCCAATAACTTTGGGAAGAGTTGGAGTGCAAAACCAATCAGTGCCTGACTTCACAAATGCTCTTGTGGCTGAATGCAATCAAATCCTCACAGCAATGTTGCAACACATAATGTAAAGCCATCCCTCAAGAGTAGAGGCTGTAAATGCAGCAAAGCTCTCAAGACAAGCTCTCTATTAGTGCCCTTGAATTGGATAAACTGAAATTGGTGTCTACAGACCTTTGCCCCTATACACTACCAGTCAAAAGTTTAGATGTGGTGACTCACAGAAGGTGTTCCTTATGTTTATCTTACTGCTTTACTTCAGAATGAGAGTAAATCAAACTATAGAATAGCACTCATGGTATTATGCAGTCCACCTTAAAAAACCTCCAAAATGGAGGATAAAACAGCTTTCTTAACCTGCAATGGAGGCTGATATAACAAGATTTGTTCCTATGCTGTTCTGAAGTCTATTGGTCTGTCCATCATGTATATTCACTGAAGTGAAAGGAGAACTAGAGCTTTTAAACTGTGCAAAAACAAAAAGAGAACATTTTTATTTGCACAACTATATATATAGTAGAGGTGGCGTTATAGCAGAAACGTAATACTGTGATAAATAAAGAGTATATGTGGTATATCTATATATATGTATTGTCTCAGACATCTCATCAGTTGGAACTGTTAGGTGTAAGCGTGTTGACTCTAAGATAAATAACATTATCCTTTTTGGTTGGGTGTGTCTAAACATTTGACTGGTACTAAGAAGTAGAAGTAGTATTACTCAGTATGGAGAAAAAAGAACACACTAAAATATGGTGTGCATGCACTGCTGCGAGTCAACCTGTAAAGCCTGAAATATCTCAGAGGTACCTGAATGGATTTGGCTTTGGTTTTATGGTTTTTCAAACTACATCATAATTACCTCTAAACATCACATGACCAAGCTCAAAATGAAGGTCCAGTTTGATATTTAGGTCCCAAATAATCTCAAAATCAACATTATAGCAATGAAAACATGATGACAATAGCAGATCACTAGCACCTTCAGCTTAGGTTTTCTCCTAACGCTGTTTTTCAATGTGCTTGCTAAAGTCGGATTCATCCGCTTGTGAGGGTCCGAAGCACAATGGACATTCCATATGTTCTTTTGCATGTTGCATGCAATTACATATTTCCACCAGAGAGGTCTCCAAATCCACAAATCCTACAGAGTGTTGTTTTAAAAGCACACATTACACTTCATAAACTCATGTCATAAGCGTTTAACTACTTGGATTAGAATTCCATATCTTTAGCTCTATTAAATCAGTACATCACAAATGGGAATATCTACCAGGCAGTAAAATATGCAATACTCTTAAACCTAAAGGTGCAAAAAAAGGGTAGTTTGGAACGATACCATAGAAGAACCATTGCAACGTTAGGAGAACTGTTTTTGTAAATAACCCTTTTAAAGTTTAAGAACCTTCACACTCGCTGCAGAGTTCTTAAAGCTTGTTTGTGCTGCTTTCCAAATAGTTGTAATGCAGTTCAGTTTGTGAGTAGCTAGAACACATGCCTGCCTCTGATAAGGTCATGTGAATTTTCTCTGGTGCCCTCTAGGAGATTTGTAACAAGCTAACAGTGGTGTATATTCATGTTTATAGCAGCTCTCTAGCTTAAACATATGACGTATGGAGCTGTTACCAGACATTTAAGAAACATCAGATGTTATGGTTTGGACATTGTCTCCTGCAGTAAAGACTGAATCTCACAGACTGTGAATTTCACTGGAGCCTATTAGGTATACACCCAATTTTACTCTAGTGAAGATAAAATATGGTCCACCTAGCCTATAAAAAGCCTGTTTATGTCCCTGAAAAAGTCAGCTGACTTCTTCAGCCACTACTACAGATTTAAATGGGTAACACTTCAACCCTGCAGCATACAGTAACACTATGACATCACTATGGCATAAACATGTCACAGCAGATAACATATACTGTCATGACCACGGATGGAAATGGGACCAAATGTACCAGAACGCTGCTTTAGGGTTAAAAGTTGAGATGGAATCATGTTCCCAGCTCAGCTCTCAGAACCCTAGGTCACTATTTTATGGGGAAACCATGTTTACCTATTTTTACTCTATTCTAAAGTGTGTGCATCAAGCCAGTTGCATGTTAAGAGCAACCTACAACCTGTTCAGCAAATGGAAAGCCACAGTACCACAGCAGTTGGAGACCGCTGATGTAAATCTAGAAAAAAAACAGTCAAGATTTGAACTCTGGAAATATCCTGTTAATTTTCATAAGCATTGGTGGGCTGATAATAAAATAAATGAATGGATGAAAAAAAACAGATGTATATCAATGTTAAAATTGTGTTTTTGCAAAAACAATCAATTCAAAACTGGGTTCCCCTCTGAAAGTCCTGGATATTTCCCCCGCTGGGTGGACAGAAGAGTATAAAACTGTAATGTAAATTCAACTATCGCAAGCATTAAATGGTAACATTTTTCTTCTACATAACATTGACCTAATTATGCACTGAATATGTCATAACAAATGACCGATTATATTTAGTAATATAACAGATGCTATCATCACTGGTCCTTATAATAACAGATGTCTTAATGTGTGATATCATGATGACTAACTAGAGTACATGTAGCAAAAATTAACATCTGACCTAAGCTCTCATGACATCACGCATTATGACATCCACCATGACTGATTCCAGTAAGGGTATTATGACACTGTATTATTGAATAAAGTAAAACAAGCCATGACAGCATACAGCATCTGCTATGACATCTTCATGGCATGATTTTGTCAATGTTATGTACCAGGAATGTTATGTTGTTATAAAAGTATGAAGGCTTGGTGAGTGGGGGTGGTTATTCTAGAGAGGTGGGATGCTTGAGAATTGTAATGAAGCATCAACAAACAAATCCTAACAGCCTGTAGAGTCACATGCATTCGGTAACAGGGATTATACGGCAAAACGGCATAGAATTCACATTACACAGTTTCTTGGACGGTAGATACAGTAACAAGTAATGTATATCTGAACTGACAAAGAAAAGGCAGTTTCGTTTGCGATGTCTCCTTTAATAACACTCACAATGGGGGGCAATAAACAGAAATAGAAAAACAGAGATTAGGACAGGAAACATCTTGGTATCTCTGTGGTAATTCCACCCTACCATTTCCCCTTAACTCGGTTTTAGCTATGCTACTCTGACAAATGCAGTGCTCCATTACATAAGTAAACCCGCCCTGTATGAGCATCTTACCTTGATTAGTTACCTTTGATTTTATTTATTTATTTATTTATTTATATTCCTATTCAGGAATAGGAGACCTATGTATATACTGACTCTTCATTTGAAGGGATCTGACTGAGGAGAGCATGTATTGCACATCACATTTTAGTTTGCCTGTATGTCATCTATGGATATGATGGAAGCATTATCCTCAATGGTAGCCAATATCAACTCATATTAATAGTGAAAGGCAAAAGTAGCTAGCTTGTTAACTACATATGGCATAAGCTTACTTTTGCCACCAAGTGTCTTAAAAATTCTTTATTTGACAACTATTCTCAGGCAACACTGTGTACATGCCTCAGTAGATTAGTCCTCAGAAAACCAAAGCAATCAACCTTGACAAGGCCAAAGCTACCCTTTTCTTCTTGTGAACAGCTGAGTTGTACTTGATTTAACAGCCAAACAGTTCTGCTAAAATTAATTAGTCAAAAATCACATGTTCATCCATCTGACTGCCTTACTTGGACCATATCATGAAAACCCAGTTTTGTCACTTTTAAACAAATACTTTGCATAAAGCGTAAAGCAGTCCAAGTTTATTCCATTCAAGCAGACATGACCAAACAAGTTTTTCCACTCTGAACTGGTTTTTAATAGCAGCACAATACAGAACAGAGGCCATTTCTAAGTCTTATAAAACAGCCTGTTTAATTGTAAGTGAGAAGTTGGAGGTATTATTTGTTTTTTGCCATATAAAGCCAATTAAATGTCATAAATGAAACTATATAGGCTATTAGAAGAATCTATGGCAGGCTGCTTCTTCCCTTTACATGGTTATAAATTTTTGAGAGCTCTATTTCCAGGAACACAAACTCTTGGCCAGTGCAGCTGCTTTTGACTTCTGGCTTTGTGAAAGCCTGCAATAGCCAAACTGCTAAAATCTGCTTACAACTGAAATCTGCTACAGCAGCATTTCCCTGTGCTAAATCCCCTAGAATCATAGCATAATAATGCAGATTTATTCGCATAATGTGCCAGTAAAGGGAGGTAGTGATTAATGATGTGTTACTGTGTGAAGATCAGAAAGTTTAGAAAGGCTGTCTATGGGAAAACACTCTCATTGCTTGCTGAATGCAGTGACTTAACAGGCTTTACTTTGAAGGGACTCGCTAGGACTCCAAGCATTCATAGCCTGAAAGTTTGACAGGCAGGTCTACTGTGGAGCCACAGCTCTCCCAAGATTGTCAATCTGTACTCCTCTGTGTCTGGATTTAGCTAGCTAAAGGGTTTTGGCTAATTGACAGTGGTATTGCTTTCTATCTTTGTGTGAGCTTAAATTAAAGATGCCGTAGAATGCAAAACTGTATTTACATTGGCATAGTGGAATAAGGAGAGTTTGGTACATACAACTGACACATTTATGGTATTTAGCTTATCCAGAGTGACTTACAAGTTTATTCATATTACATCGTACACTGTTAAGTAAAAGGAAATGAAAAACAGCAGACTGTGCAGAAATCTACCGTTCCAGACTGTGAAAGGGATGTTGGCACTTTTTACATACCCTTCCCAAGGAACTGAACTGTCAAGGCATGGTATGGCATGTCAAGGCATGGCAATGGGGGGCTCAAGCCCAAGCTCAGTGGCTTCCCATAGCCCGCTTCCTAATCAAATCTTCTGTTCCACCTTATAAGCTACAGCTCGTACAAGTGCCTGAATGTTACTGTGGAACCATTTAAGGTGGACCAATTTTGACTGTGTCGGTTTCTACGTGTTGCTTCTGTGTGATCATTATGGTGTCTTGCTGTTAACTAGCAAATTGGAGCAGAGCTCAACAAATTATTCATAATCTCAGCAAAGGCAAAACAGCTCGTTTTATTCTGGGGCCAAAACATAGGGTGTAAATGGGTGTGGAACAATTGAAAAAGCTGGATAAATGTATAAAAGGCACATTTAATAGTAAAGTGCTGTCCAGTGTTTGTAATGGTAATATCACTGTGGTTAAGAAAGCATGAGGAACTAGCGTGACAGGATGGAACAGCTTGTTAAAATGCTAAACAGAGGTTTGTTTGCGCTCTAGAAATACCTTCTGGTATTTTAGGATGGGATTTCAGTGCAAATCCACTGAGGAAATCAGTGTGCTGTGACTTTACCTTGCTTTCAAGGAATCTGAAAAATCTGAATATGTATTTTTCTCTTTTTGACACCGTGTGTGCTCTCTAGCATGAATTTATGAATAGCATGAACCCTTGACATACATAGCAGCAACAAATCATTCATTTTTTTATTCAGTGTAAATGAAATGAGGTGGCCAACAAGCCAAATGAGACTAAGTGAGAATATCTTGTAAAACTTCAACATCTGAAAACAGCTATGTATCAACTAGTAGAGTTAAACAGCTGTTTCTAATATTTAGCAATTCATGTTAGGCTAATGGATATCCAGACTGGAACTCAGGCTCAATGCAGTATAGGACTTTACCTTACAATGCAAGCTACTTGTGTCGTACACTTAACAAGACTCTTTGGCCCATTTCATCACAGCAAGGCAGCTACATATTTACTGTGTAACAGTGCCACCAAGTGGTAGGCAATGTAAAGACATAACTCAGCTCCAGCTACTTGGAAAATGCAGAGGGTGCTAAAATATATCACTGCCATATCATGCAGACATCGTTTAATTCATCCTAAAGCTTTTTTGATCTCCTGAGGCATGCAGCAGGTGCAGGAACTGTGCCTTGGCAAACAGGTTTAAGCCTTGTGTCAGAGGCCATCGCTCTGTAAAGCTGCTTTCAAGCGCTGATCATCTAATTCATATAAAGTTAAATATACTTGTCTCTAAGACCTGCCAGCTACATCCTAAAAACAACATTAGCCCAGATTATCCTTATTTTAACCAGCTGCTCGGCTTGCGGCAAGTGGAACTCTGACTTCATTAAAATTTGGCTTCAGCAGCGCAGCCTAATTAGAGTTAAACTGCCTCATACATCACCGGAAACCTCATTTAGCTGATGAACAGCGTATGAGCACAGCAGCACTTTGAGCTGAGCTCATGCTCGAGCTGTGGGCTGAACAGGGACAATGCAACTACAAGCCATTCACCTCTGCAAACTAACAGAGGTGAGAAAAATCAATAGAGACAAATAAACCCCTCGGCCAGGACTTTAGAGTCTACTCTCACTCAACGTCAAGTACTTTTCCCAGCCAAGATTAGGGAGAAAGCACCATGTACTTGACATGATTAAATCAAAGGAGACAAAAGAACGAGCAGCAGAGGTCGAATGAGGCCTTTATGCTGGGCCGGCTTTACCGATGCACACCTTTGGTTTAGAGGATGGGCTGAAAAATCAAGGAAAGCACTCAGATGAGAAATGTAGTTCCTTTAATGGCTGAAATGCAACAGTGCACTCCTTTCGACAAAAGAAGTCGTTTTGTTACATTGTGCTGGACTTTTATTGCTTAGGAAACTACGTAGGAAAAAGTGAGCTCCTTGTTTTGCTGATTTGTTCTTTTCTGACTTAAGTGCATTAATGTGAGCCTTTCCTTGCAGACTCAGGCTCATCACTGTCTTTTAAAATACCATATTTTCTGTACAAACTGCAAGTCTTCTTTCTTTACGATTGATGACATCTAAACCCATTTTTCAGACCACAGATACTGCTCATAACTATATACATTATCACAATAGCTTAATATAAATTACTTGGCATTTCCTCTAGAGATACTGTGTGCAACGTGTGAATCCAACAGAATATATATAAATCTGATGAGATGACAAGAAAACTCTGAAGCAGTCAGAGATTCATATCCTAAGGAGCGAATGCACGATTCATCACAATACGTCTTCAGCACAAACTTCAGGCACGAAAAACAGCTGACACAAAGAGTAACACGATTAGGCTACCTCAACTGTGTACCTGTTCTGGCTATAAAACCTCAGTGTGAGAGAAAAAAAACAAAAACAAATGCAAATGCAACTTTGCAAAAAGAATACTCAAGACGAATCAAGAGCTTCAGCAACCTGACAACGTTTTTTTGTGTATAGCTACAAATATAGCTTTGTGTATAGCTACAAATACCCTGCAAACGTCTGTTAAGACACATAATCCACTTACAAATTTGGTAAGGTATACAGACACCTCTTCTAAAAGCTCTCATGCATGTACTTCATTTACATCTACAGTATTTGTTATGTTGTTCCTACATGGTGAGACTTTAGGAGTGGATTGTCTCTGCTATAAAGCACGACGATGAGAGCTAATGTTTGGCGCAAAAAGAAAAACACTGTCCCAATAAGACATTGTGCTTTGTAGTTTAACAGGTAGAACTGGAGCCTATGGCATTTTCTTCCTATTAACAAGAGTAACATCTCCAACACTCTACAATAGGTGAGCTAGACTCACTGAAGGCAACTTTTCTGAGGCTACAGACATGCATGGCTAAAGAATCTCCTCCTCCTTCACGTAAAGAATCTCATGGGCTGAGCTTGGGATTTGATTGACGCCTCCCACCACCAATAGGCGGTCTCGGATCACGATGGTGGAGGCAGAGCAGCGAGGAGTCACCATGGGGGCCAGGTTCTCCCACTTCCTCTTAAAAAAAAAAAAAAAAAAAAAAATGTCCAGCACTGAGGGCTGATGACCTAGGTGAGGAGAAAGGTCAAAGATTAAATATGGTTCAAAAGTCAGAGACCACCCTTCATTTGTTTCATTTCTGGTCAAAATGTCCATCAAGCACAATAAATACATTTTGTATTGATAGGAAAAAAGCTGGAAACATAGAAAATTACACAGAAGCCTCAACAGCTAAACTCAGCTGCTGTTTCAGTATTTGCTGTGTACATCCTTTGATTTCATTATAGCTTCAATCTTAGAAGTTGGTTGCATCTTTTCCTTCTTCCAATCCAAGTAATCCCAAGCACATCAAATGGTGTTGAAGTCTGGACATTGCTATGAGAACACCAACTCTTCTTGATTTGCAGTGTTCATCTGTTTTGTCTATTTGTTTTTCTCAGTAGTGGTGTCTTGACAGCTACATATCTTTCCAGACTTCTCATAGTGGAATGATGGACAGATTGGAGTTAAGTTAGAGGTTTATTTTGTCCCATCTCTTTAAATAACTACAGACTGTTTATCTGATGAACAGTTTTGGTCCAATTTTCAAATTTTTTTTTGTCTTTTAATATTTTTACATCCAGTTTTTGAAACTCTTTTTGCAAGTTAATTATTTTATATCTTTGCAGAAATATCTTTTGAAAATTGTATAATTTGCACTGAACGCAAATTATTTCTGACTGGAAATGACTTTGAAATTTGCACAGTACTGTACATGATTATAATATACTAGTTCAGCCTAAAACGGTGTAGTGGGGTGGGTGAATATGGCAAAAATGACACTATAACACCTTCACATTTTGTTCATAAGTGAGGCAAATGCACAGCACCAGTGGAATTTCTGTCATTCATCAATATAACAAAAACGTGAGAAAAATAAATCATTAGTAAAAAAGTCCAATTACTTCAATTCGATGGTGTGACACCCTTGGTCAATGTTTAGAGCAGGCATGGGGAACTGAGGGGATTACGTGGAGTACAACTTGTTTATTTCCTTCCCTGATCTAGCACACTAGCTGAACCTGGTAATACTGTAGAATTACTGTTAAATCAGGAGTGCTTGAGTTGGGAAATCACAGACTTGGCCCATTAGAACTTGAGTTCCCCACCCCACTCTCAATAGCTGGTCCAAAGACTGGCAATTGGCCGATATTCTAGATACCAGTAAAAAAGAAAAGAATACTGTGACATTATTTATATCCGTCCACAACAAAGGTGTTTCCTTTTTTTTAACAGTACTTAAAAGTGCAGCTTACCAAGTCCCCCCGCCACAACCATCCTTCCTCGTACAATGGCTGCTGCAAAGTCTGCTCGTTTGGTTTTCATGGACACAGTGTCTTCAGACCTCATCCATGATCCTGTAGAAAAGATTACAACATACCTTTACTCTATATTAAATAGAAACTTAACTGTCTTTTGGGCCATGAAAAAAATCCAAAATATGTTGTAAAGTATGTGTTGTGAATAAAAATATGTGTCTTTGGATCACACACAGACTGCTGTTGGGGAGGCGTTCCAAGATTAGAATCTGTTTACTTTTCGATTAAAGCTGACAGAACGGGTTCCATTTGCGGGAAGCGCTAATAGCTGGGCTGATGCCTGCAATAATGACTATAAAGACAATTTTGCAGAAAACCACTGAGTCAGAACACTTTAATTGCATTGAGAAGGAAGAGCTGAGCTTCTCTGCCCTCTGCATGTCACAGATGTAGAACATTAATTTGGCATATTATTTACACTTCCCTTTCTATTCGACTGCCAAAAAGCAGCCCTCCAAGCCAAAAGCCAATGAAACAGTGAACAGTGATGATTGCTTGAAAGATGCCAGAGCCTAAAGCCATTTGAGTCTGCTTTTTAGGCTTCTTTGTCTACAATGCAGTAACAACTTTCTGCTGCATCTTGGCATACTGCAGCTGCAGTAGAGCAATCCCAGTCCTAATGACTTCCCCACCGTTTTCCATCTGAGCGATAAAGCCAATCTTTGCTCTTCGGGATGGTAAGGTGACTGTAGCCAATGGTCCCTTTTAGCTTTTTGAGTAAATTGATCAGTTTGGCTTGGTTAGCTGCATCTCGGCTGACTTGTCAGAAAGGCGGAGCGTGGCAACTTTGGAAATAATATTGATCATAGTTCTTGGCAAGCTAAACTAACTCTGTGGTTGGCCAATATCCTGTGGCTTTTGTTTTGCAAGCTGGTAATGGCACATTTAATTCCTTTATAATCAACCCAATAACCAAATTAAAAACTCCTGGAGAAACTGTATTACATTGCTTGCTTAATACTCCACAGCACTATCTGCTAATACACTGCACTGCTCTATTCGCCTGCAGCTTAATTAGTAGATATATGGCATTAAAATGGGCTTTGTAATAAAGAACACATCCATCTTGCTTACGGAGTGTGATTTTCCTGAGATCCTACTATCTCTACGCCAGGCTGCGTGAAGACGGCTGAACAGATGGACTCGATCAGGATGAGCTAAAAAGAGCTACAGCTCTGTGAATAAGGGATAGCAATCTGGTTCTGAATAGCATCGCTGAAACGCCCTCCTGCCGTCTCCGCAATGCAGACCCAGATAGTATCGGCTGGTTATATTAGATTGGGAGAGTTGTGCGAAGAGGGTTTTTATTGCCGCCGGCGGTTCCAGGCCGAGGGAAATTAGATATCAGGGTTTAATCTCCCAGACTCCCTCTGCGTGCGCCTCCAACACCTGTTGAGTGACACACGCTGCGGTAATGGAATAATTAAAAAAAGATAAATGATTTATTACTGTAGTGTGTGCAAAGAGCAAGAGGTTTGAAAATGACCCACCCCCCACTAAGGATAGTAGGTTTACTTTTTGCGGTACCTTCAGGCCTTCGAAAAAAAAAAAAAAAGGTTTACGTGCAATTTTCTCGCTTGGTGAGCCTGATTAGAAATGATCGTATTTGAACGGAAACAGTAGAGGAGAAAACTGAGAGGCAAGTACCTGCAGAGAAATCAATAACTCATTTCAGAAGGCCTTACATTTTGTCACACCTTGTTTCTTCCCATCATCTTTTTTATATTTTGAGTTAATCTGAATCGAAATTAAATAGAAAAGGGCAGTGTTATCTATGAATGCTAACAAAGATGTACAGTAGTTGTGCAGTCACATGTGCTATTAGACTTCTTGAGTTCTTCAAAAAGTTGAACCCAACAAAAAATTCCGTTGTTTGGGGCACAACGATACATGTACTGATACATGTATATGGATACGATGGTTAATTCTGAGGTTATGTTTGATCTAATTTTCAATATTGTTTAAATGTTTTATTTTATATATTATAAATATATATTTTATGTTTTAAATATTTCTTTGGCTCTAACTGTAATTAGTATTAGTCTTTAGCTCTAATTCTATACCTAAAAAATGTATCAAAAACAAAACGTTTTGGATTACGTCCTTCGGTAACTACTGTAGGGATCATCTGTTAGTCTACATAAGAGTAACCTCTTCATGAAAACAGGCATGAACCTACAGAAAGATTATTCCAAGAGATGGCAGTTGTCATAAAGCCTGCTTTTGCCTATTTTGATGTAATTTCACTTTTTATACGGTTGAAATCACATTTCAGACTTCTAACTGACTTGGACTTTAGACTACGATTATTTTGCTTTAAATTACCCTATACCTTAATCACGTTTAATGTATTCAAATAAATGACTGAACATTCCTTTTAGTCACTAACGATACAAAAATAACAGCCCAGAAACTGTTGCAGTAAGTGTTTCAGTAGTGGCTGTTTTAGGAGTGAAAATTTTAGCTAACTGTAAACTCAAAATGCTAGCCAGTACATGACTAACAAACACACTTTGAACTGATATACACACATAAATGTGTGACATTTCTTCTAAAACACAAAAGAGTTACTTAACTGCAGAAAATATGTGTATCGGTTGTGACAATTCTTAAGGTAGTGCATTTTCATACTTTAGGACACATTTACTTTGAAACAATGGGATCTAACTACTACCATATGAACATGAAGGAGATGGATTTAAAAACAAAAAACAAAAAAAAAAACGGAACGGAAAAAAGGAAGAAAGGAAGCATTATTTTTAAAAGTTGAAATAGCTTATTACTCTCTATGAACATATTGGGGCTAAATATATCATAACATAATCGTGTTAAAGTTAGCTTCTTATTTAAATAGCTTTTTTATTTTTACTAATTCAGTAGAGTGGTCCATACAGGTTTGTCACTTGTCATAAAAGGCAAATGAAGCTGTCATGTAGCCATATGAATGTGCTTACTGTTACCTGTTCTTTATGATGACTTTTTGACTCTTTTAGAGTGTGTCTATTTGATTGTTTGATACTTTATTGAAATCACATCACCCTGTACTAGTTGTCCAATCCAATTACCTTGGTTGGGGTCGAAGATGTTGACGTTCTTGGTGAACTTAGAGCTCTGATGGATCCCTCCTTGCCGAAGCCCTCCCAGCCAGCAGAGGCGTCCTGTGCTATCCCACAGCACCCCAGAATAGGACCTCTTACAGGGCAGGCTGGGTAAAGAGGACCAGGTGCGGCTATCCATGTCAAAGACTTCAAATGCTTTCACCGAACGCTTACATTGACGCCCACCTGGAGGGCAAGAGATTTTCAGTAAAATAGGCTGACAGGCAGAGAGGGATCCACACACATCCACGCACACACAAGAGACATTCTTGAAATGCTCTGACAGGTGGAGAGAGACACTCCAACTCACACAAAACAGACAGCCTCTGAAACGCTTCGACAGTCATAAAGCCACATGCTCACGCACACACTCCCCCAACCTGCTACGTATATCTTGGATCCCTGAAGGCAAATGCTGGTATCGTAGCGGGGAGTGGGCATCGGGGGGAGAAGGGCCCAGACGTCCTTGCGAAGGTCATACTGCTGCAGAATGCTTCTGGGCAGGAGGTCTGCTCCCATTCCCCCAACAGCAAAAGCTCTGCCATCTGATCAGACACACAGAGGGTACAAGGTTTTACTTTCTTCTGTCTAACAATCAAACTACAAAGCACAAAAGGGAGCCCAGTAGATCAATTATATCTGCTAATTTACTGAACTGGGCCATTTGGACCTTCAGTGATTAAAATGTGCCCTGAGGCTTTAATCAGATGCTTTCTACTAACTTAAGTATATATGAACAGTTTTTTTAGAGACATTACTTTTCAGATACCATATTTATCACATAGAACTATCACACTTTATCACTAGCCAAACTGACATTTTTGACATTAATTTACAGATACAAATATTGTCTGTAGAAACAAGTGATGAAAGTGCAGATTCTAAGCTTTCCACATAATGCATAATACCACATGCATGTAATTAGAAGACGAAATATATTATTATGATTTAAATATGAGGAAGAACTGCAGGATTGACTGACCACCCAGAGCCTAGACCTTAATATAACTGAATATGTTTGGGAATACTTGGATTGTGAGAAGCTGAAAATGCAGTTTTCAAGACTGAACTTTGGAGGTTTCTGTAGTTTCTTTGAAAAACTGAAAGCACGTGCTGAAAAGAATAAAAGTTGTAATGAAAGCAAAGGGGGGAAACGATAATACTGAAAAATGCATTCATGTTATATTTACTTGTTGAGGCTTCTCTGAAAAATGAATAACTTAATGGACCCTGAAAACTAAATAAAAAAGGGTGGTATGCTAAATAATAGCTCTAGGGTTAACCGGTTATCTATTTGTCCCTTCTGGATTCGAAGATCAACCTATGAACCTTCCCATTCCTGACTATAATTTCAGGAAATTATACAGTAGGAGGCAGACTGTTTTCACACACAGGCTTTACATAAGTGAATGTGTACTATGATGACTTAAACAACCTTTAACGGTAATGGCGACTCCCATCAGTTCCTCTCTCAGTGAACACCTTTTCCTCCACTTGCCCTCCTCTGTGTTGTACACCTCCACAGCCTTCAGGGGGTGCTGGTCCTTTCCCACGCCTCCTACCACCAGAAGCTGCTTGTTTAAGACTGCCACAGCAGCTCCTGCTCTGGCGGTGGGCATGGGAGGCAGGCTGACCCATTGGTCTACCTCTGGGGAGTAAAGCTCCAAAGAGCTGATGGGTCTTCCAGCAGCATCACAGCCCCCCAGCATGTACAGCTGACCCCCGACCTCAGCCAATGAGTGGTAGACACGTCCGCTGGAGAGGCGGGCCAGGCTCTGCCAGTGGAACTCATGGGCCGAGGGCACTGCCATTGCCCCGACCGATTATGGTGGCTTGCAGCAGGAAAGTGGCCTCTTCAGTGACCTAAAGAGTTGATAAAAGAGATGTCAGTAGAGACACGATTCAACACCTATATAAAGTTAGTTCAACCTAGAACTGCACGATATTGGGAAAACAGTCTCAGTGTGATATTTTAGGTTTTCTGATAAATGTAGCAGCATTTAAAAAATCAAAAAGGAAATAACAACTACTCCCAGAGTATCACTCTCACAGTAAGAGAGGTGTGTGTGTAAAGAGAGAATAAAAACAAGAGTGTTGGTAACTTGATGTCACTATTTTATTTGTTGCAAACTACCCTGTTTCGATTTTATTGCTATACAGTGTAACTGTTGTGTAACTTGTAATATATTAAACTACACTGAAGAACATTCCATGATAATTAAAGGTTGGCCCACATTATTTCAACAAAAAATGATTTTTGTCAAATTTAAATAAAATGTCAGCAAAAAAATTTCAAATGCATCTTCTAGAAACATCAGAAACATCAAAGGATTGTCAGAATGCTCGCAGCACATTCAAAAGCCTTATGCAACAGTATCGCAACATAACACTGACTACTTACTTACATTAATGAAATATATCCCAAGTTAACAAATGACCAGGGAAAGCTTGAAGTTAATACGTATAGTTTAAAAACAATCAACATAGAGATAGCTTGCAGCTTTTAAGCTTTTTCTATCATGGGATAAACGTTAGCTAACAAATCCATCTGCTATATATACGTAGGCTCGAGCTTATAAAAACGATATTTATAACTTGATATTTATGGATTATAGAGAACTCACAAACAACAAGAACACTGCGCATCATTCACCAACTGTCCTTAAAAAGAAGTTTATTCTTAAAACTCTCTTGTATAGTTTTCTCAAAGATTCTAACATTGACCAATGTTTTTAATATAATCTTATGTTCTTAGGTGAGAACAGAAACTAAGCACTTTTATGTTAACATGATAAAAAAAATTATATCAGTCTACACTGATAACTAAATGTTAAATCATTCTGGTTTTAAATGTAAACATAGATGTTGGCTCCTGAGTGAAAGTTAAGGTTAAGTTAATTTAAGTTAAATTTAAGTTAAAGTTAAGTTAATGGTTTTAAACTTTTATTTATGGCCAGAACATGACAAAAACTTGCCAACCAGCACACTATTCACAAATCTGTCATCTGTGGGAGAAAGCTAATTTCCCAGGTTAGCTGTTTTTATCAGATGACTAACATGAAGCAGCATGAAGTCTCACAGCATGGCTGCAATTTATTTTATGTAATATTCATAATTTAAAGTGAAAACAAATTATTTGTAGCTGTCTGGAGACAAGTGTTAGACTATCAAGTTATAGGTGTTAAACTGTTTAGTTTCTCAGCAACTTCAGCTTCCGTAAGAACAGCAAAAATTAGCAGGCTCTTTACATCAGTCATGGATTACACGTCATTCTCCTATCACTCCTACTACATCCATTCATGTTTCTGTTCTGTCCTACTAGCTTGAGGGGTGACAAAATCGCAATATATCTGATGCTGACTTTGTAAAAAACCTCAGATCATTAACTGCAGTGTGATTCTCCCGCACCAGACATGCAGAATCCTCCTTACAGGCGCATTTACTGAAATCACTGAAATCACTCTCTGGTTTTGTCTGGTTTGATTGCTGTAGTTCACTACAATAAGATCAGTTCAGCCATGCTGTGCATACAGCTGTGCTGCTTCATGTTGGCTAGCTGCTAAAAACATTTGGCCTGGGAAGTTAACTTTCTCCCATGCCACAGCTGAACAGCCACACAATCAGCTCAGTCACCTCATTATTCAATTTTCAGTCAACACACAGGGTTGGCGAAGATGGTGGAGTGGTGCAGTGGTCTACTACACCCATAAAAATATGGTCCCTGTAGCAACAATGCCTCAAGAAGGCTTTTAAAAGCTGATAAGACACCAGTTGTCCAGTCGCAACTAGTTATTTTATATAATTTTTCAACCACATGTCAAAGGAAACCCTGTCACTGCATTTTATTGTGATTACAGTCTGGGTTAATACAAGTGTTTGTGACAGCTGAACATTTAGCCCACTTCATAGAAAATATAATATGTGTATATATATAAATCTAATATAAAATATTTATCGTTCAATGCCATTCAGCCTAAAAACTCAGAGATATAATTTTTAGTCCATATTGCCCAGTCTTACTCGAACCCACTTCTTTCCACACAAATACTGCACTAATACTAAAATTAGACTGTTTGAGTGCTGTAACATAGAGCACTTTGGCTGTAGTTGTGTGATTTCACACTTCTAAAGCTTGACAGGTTGTTATCATGGTAGGACCACATTGAGGTCGCTCTAGGCCTGTACAGTACATGGTACTTATCCTGTCACTTACATTTGGTTGAAGAAGGACGGATGATTGCTCCACTCAAACGGGGATCACTCCACTCAAACCCCAAAAAGTATATTTGGCATTTTCATTCTTACTTGTTTTGTCAAATCATGTCGAAAAACTCTAAAGTGAGGCCGCTTGTGGCCACGACTGAGTAGTGTTGCTTTACTTCTGCTAGAAAGCAGAACTGCGAGATCAAACTTTTATATTGTACATTTGTTATATGTCTATTAAGTGAAGTTACATCGTGATAATTATTGTAATTGTGTTATCGCCCAACCCTAATGCACACTAGAGCACAATTCTGTAAAGAATTCTGCAGGTTAAGAACATGTCATGAATCTGACTTTTTCTTAAGACCTTTCTAAAAAAACAAATATAAGAAAAACACAGGAAGATATTGGTGAATGAGGCCCAATAAGATGTGATAAACAGAAACCGATGTTTAGTCCCCTAAAATTGGTATCGGCCACAAATGTTTCATACCGGTCAGGCCCTGATAACAATACTGCAAAGGCAAATATCTTGATAATGATTAACAAACGTTAAATTAGGGAACCCTATTTCAAATACTTCCCAAGCGTGTTTAGAAATCTATAAGCAGAATTAGCAATAATTAGCCATTTCGATATATGCTATCATTTACTCTGGAACATACTGTGTCCCATGCATCTCAGGAAAAGCAAGGAAAAATCTATTTATTCCCCGGCAAACTGCCACTTAGAAGGTCTTCCTGACACATTTTAGTAGATTTAGACAAAGCCCATGGCATTAAAGGGATAAATCAATATTCTACTAACTGCGACATAGACATGTTACTACAATAGACTGTATTCACTGCATGCTTTAATGGAACTGAAGCATTCCATTATTCAAACTACCTAGTCTTTTGTTAGCCTCTTCAAATTATATTCATCCAGAGCCACAGTGTGTGTGTATATATGTATATATGTATATATATATATATATATATATATATATATATATATATATATATATATATATATATATATACCAGCTATTTCCCTTTTTATTCAAGTGTAGAGGAAGTGACACAGAGAGAAAGAGGGAGGGTGAGAGATGGTGAGAGAGAAATGGAGGAGAGCCTGGAACAGCATGGCTGCTGATGCAATCGATTTTGCACGGCTGTTCTGCTGTGGCCCTCTTCAGCTGTGTACACAATTAGCTTGAAGTGGGCTGTTGTACCACAGCTTAGCATCCATCAGTAACCAAGCAACCACCTTTTCCACCTCCCTCACATCTCCCTTATTCCCTTGCTTACACTAAGCAATGACTCCCTTGTTTTCCCCTTACAAGGACACCTACAAGGGGAACCATCAAAGGAATACACTAATTCCACTGAGCCCTTTGCAAACCAGCGAACAGCGTCATGGATTTCTCATTACAGCGACGCCATTTCAGCAGAGACCCTCGCTCTGTTAGCATGACATGGCACCAGGCTTCGGCACTCATCAAAGTCAAACCTAATTAATATTGGATGGTGTGCTCGGCTCTGAACCTACCCTAGTGAGGCGCCGAAACAGCTATGCGGGGCTTGGGTATGTGTAAACACATGAGGCAAACCGCCATTTGTATATTCCCCCAACTGCAAAGTCTCACGTCAGTCTTTGCCTTTTAGGCAGATGGCTGGTCCCAGAAGGGCTTCGCCGAAAACTTGATTACCGAACAGACACGTTTGGCAGACGTCTTTGCATTGTGAGCCATCTAATTGTACTGTAATAATGATTTGACTAGCTTATTACAGGTGGAGTGCTCTGGGCCTCTGGTGATTGAGTGAGAGAGTGTTAAGTACGTAGGGACTCCTGGAAGTGGCGAGCACTTAATCAAGCTCAATCATGCTGTAAATGAGGTGGGCTCTCTCTCTCTTTCATACTCTAAATCTCCCCGTCTCTTACTGCATGGGAGGAAGACTGCCATTTCCATTTTCTAACATGGAAACGCCGCCCCAGGTCCAACGGCTGACAGGACACGAAGCTTTTAATCCGCTCTTAAGTGAAAGTCATTTTGAATCCGGAAAAAAGGACGCTCATCCAATTAGCCACTGATATTCTGTCAGACCTGTAACAAAATTCAGATGATGATGGTCTCGAAGCCCTTCCAGTGAGATTATCAACTAAGTCTGAAATATGTATCGCGAGAGCACACTTGCCGAGGGTATTCTGCGATGCAAATGGACTTTTCCACGCTGGTCCCCATGGGCTTGGCCCGTCTGCTTTTCTTAGCCACCCTTTGTGTTGAAGTCCCAGCCATTCACCATGGACTTTTACTATCTCCCTGATCGTTTAAAGGCAAGCTGTTGTACGTTTCATCCGCTAGGAGACAGGGACATAAAAGGAAGCTCAAGGAAAGAGACGTTTCTCCTGACTCCTTTTCTTTTCCCTCTCCCTGAACTATGCAGAGGTGGGTTGCCATAGAAACAATGAGCAGGCCTCATTTTTTCCCTCCCCGTCTTCCTTGGCGCGGAAGCCATGGCTAGTTTAGTTTTAATAATGGATTAACAAATAAATAAGGACCACTGTTTTTTTCTTTCCTTCGACCGGGGCAGGCGTTCTCTAGTTAACGAACCGGAATTGCTTTCTCCTGGCATCCCTCGCAAAGCACATTAATTGCAATCTGTAACCGATTTGCTTCGCCACTTCTTTCTCTTTCTCTCTCTCTCTCTCTTTTTTTTAATTAACTGCTTGAACAGCTTGAGATCAACAGTAGGCCTATGAGCGCCCACGGAAGTCATTTACAATCAGCTTAGATCCCTTTCAAACTTTTAATTAGTTAGTTAGTACCCCCCCCCCTCCCCAATTTCATAACTTAGACCTAACTTTGGGTCTAATTTAATCCTTTAACTGAGCTGTTAGCTATATATGTATAAACGATCCAATGGGCTTTAGTTGAATGCAGCAGTTAAAGTGCTTTTGTCGTCCCCTCCTCTGGGTCTCTGTGCTGCACAGTAGGCACTCATTTATTGACTTCCATTTAATTAGCCTCCCAGTACTCAAATACTGCTTAGTCTCAAATCCACACGCATGCACTTCTCAACGAGAGCACTGCAGTCGTGGGACAGAAGCAGTGGGTTTTATTGGTTTATCTCTGCAACGTTTGTTTAGTTCTATGGAGTCCTCTTCAGCATGATGGTTTTCACAGCACTCCATTTAGTGTCAATATGAGGCATCCATATTTCACAGGAAGGAGAGCTCCTATCTGTCTCCTACAACACTGGTACAGTCAGGCATCCCCTTATTATAGTGCTGCCTGCTGATGTTGCATCAGAAGAGGTACAGTCTGTTTTGAGTGAACTGCACAGCATTACCAATTCTCGTATTCTGCAACTGGGAAGTGGACTATTTTTTATTTTATAGGATTTATTCAACAGGGACAATGGCCCTGCACTAACGTAATGTGTCAGAGTTAGCCAAACTGCTTGCTTTCTTCTTCATTCTGTGGAAAAAACACCTGACTCAACAATGTTCGTCAGACATTTACAATATTGGCTGAGTTTTTCTTTTTGCTTCTGCTGTATATTCCAGAGCGAAGCAGTAAGCAATGCTTTGAATAAGAGGGAGTCATATTCACAGCGAGCTGAAGTATTGATTCTTTCGCAGCAACACTTGCTGAAGTCCCATAATGTTTGTAGCTCCGTTAAATACTGTGCTGCACTCCTGAGGGATGAACAAGCATACAGGTAAGTTGTTCAGTTGGGCAGCTGAACGCTGACCCCGTTTGCACCTGGTCGCTTGATGTGACCAGTATCGGAAATAATATCCTGATCAAATTTTAGCCACATGCATTTAAACATGGTAGTCAAAGGGGTCTCTGGTTCGTGGGATGGAAATCCGATTCTGCTGTGTGGGATGGAATATGCAAATCTGCTCATTATGCTGCAACCAATTACAGTTCTTTATCTTCTGTTGGCACTGCAGCCATGTTCTTTTGAAGCCATGTTCTCAGCATTTTGTTTAGTCCAGTCCCCAACCGTGATTGCCATGATTATCTTCGTCACAGACACAGATCACATGCCCAGGACGTTTTCCAAGGGGAGAAGTTTGTGGGGTGTACTGGGAGGAGCTTCGGTTGTTGAATGTGTGTTGTAGAGACAGATGTGTTTATACTGCTATAACATGTGGCTCAAATGCATGTCTAGGCAGCATTGGGTGCATTTACACTTGCATTTTTTTGTGGCTTAGCCTCATCCAGATATGATCCTGATACTTAAGATACATGACGTAACCTGATGTAAACGGGGTCTTCTGAGACCTACACATCTGACTGTAGTGTCACAGATGAGCTAACTGGATTTTCACTTTTCGAAATTATGTCATGACCCAATTTCACTCTAGGTACTGAAATTCCCAGCTACCTTATTTAAAGCGTGGAATGTTCTGACACCAGAGAGCAAAGAGGCTCTTTTGCACCGTGTCGCTGGCTTGTTGTGCTGGGTCAGTGACAACTGTAGCAGAGCAGATCATTTCCATAGCAACCCTGAATTCAGCTCACGAGCGCATGATACAGAGCACACGGTGCCAGCGCCATCTTCAGTGATCCACATGTACAAATGAGCCCACATGCATTTCATTACATTTCATTACCGTTGTTATTGTTGCCGTTCTTTGATGTGCCGGTGCGGTGGCCCTATTCTGCAATGTTATTCTGCTACTTTTTAATTTTACAGGGATTGCGTGGGCAGGATATTAAATATTCACATGATCGCTAGGCATAACACTGCACATGGGGGCGAGACCCCGGGGTGTCTGTTACCAAAACAAATGCAGCTTTCTGAACGCTGGAGACAATTAGCCAGTTAGCATGGCTTGCACTAAAAAGTTGAGCCATGCCATAGGTTTAATTTGAATAGAATGCGCTCCAAGCTGAATTAATTAGTATGTATTAGCTCTGTATTTTGAACTAATCAGATGTTGTTCAAAAAGTAGGCCTGTAAAGCTAGGCATACACTGTGCGATTCTAGGCCGATTTTAAGTACGATTTGATCGGAGCCGCTCAATTTTATGATCGGGCCGGATTTCAGCTTACTCGAGCTTCTTTTGCCCTGCAGTTTTAGAGGGTAAGCGATGTCCGATTAACTGCCCAAACAAGCTCCAGCAGCTGCATCCCAAATGCCCCCCCCCCCCATAACGCACTTTGCAAGTTTTGGCTTCTATACCAAAACATTTGTCCAGTATGGAATTGTGTACACATGGCTAAATCCCAAAGGACTGTTTATTGGACATATGATGCACAGCTGGTTGTAGGAGACACTTATCCTGCATGGTGCACTGTGTAGGAAGCAGGGAGTCATTTGAGATTCAGCCAGTGTTTTTGCTTGGGACTCGGACGCGCAGCATGTGGTTTTGAATAAAACATCTTTATTGGAAATTGTCTGTAGATAGAGCTGAGATGTCTGTGAGCAAGCATGTGTGTGCAGTGTGAGCACACAGTGTGAGTATATAAATCGCAGGTTTTGTGCATACACGATCAAAATGTGCAGTGTGAGCTGTCAGCAACAATAAGATCGCACAGTGTATGCCTGGCTTAACTTCTGTAACTCAATACCTATCTTAAAAAAGTAAAACATGTGAGCAAAACTTGCACCCATATATTAACACTAAAGCATAAAAACCTCCGCATGATCGGCTCAGGCAAAATCTAGGTCACCACAGAAGTTCTGCACTATTGATTTCTTACCTTTTATCAAATTAATTGTCAAAAACGGCTCCTGCAGAAGACCCTTGATCAGAGGCCGTCGACTGGATTCAATTATCGAGGTTTTAAGATCCCATTTGAATATAAATGCCAAAGAATAATGAGAGGGAGAGCAAAAAGGATGGAGTGAGTATTCAGGAAGAAGATTACAACAGGGAGCCAGGGATAAGTTTCTCTAAAGTGCCAACCCAAAGGCCTTACAACTAATTGCTATGGAAATGCCTTTGTACGAGAGGAATGAGTTTAAGGCCCATGGATCCTCAATCAGCAGAAACTGCTTTTCCCCTGAGGCTTTTCAAGAGACCAGTACAGCGGAAATCACTGGAGCTCAACTCCGAAACTTGGCAGGCTGTGACTGCACCAGACAGCTAACATTTGGAGATGGTGGACATATGCACAGTATAGCAATTTCAGTCTTGGTGACTACTAAGAGATAACCGGTGAAGCGGGGTACTGGGTGAGACGTCTGAGAAGCATAATGTAACAGTATAGCAATTTCAGTCTTGAAGACTACTAAGAGATGATCGGTGATGTGGGACCCGGAGTGAGAAGCCTGGAAAGCATTAAAAAAAAGCATACAAAAAAGCATCAAAAATTCTCTGAGAGAATATAACGGTCTGCTTACAAAGTAGGGTAACCTTTAACAGACATTTATCAGTTGTATTTCAATGACCACGGCGTCATGACTGACAGCATAAAGAAGCATTGACCTTTCAGCTGGAATAATGCAGTCCACATACCCTTCGCTGACATCACGGCCAAAAGTTTGACATGCTGCATCTGGCAGGCACTCTGAACTTGTTTGGGACGGACTTAGCCTGCTTTTCCGGTCAGCTATAGCTTCATTTTATTATGCGCATAAGATCAGAGCTCTCCTAATATCATTTTCAAGCCTAACTTTAAATAAGCAACAACATTAACGAGTCATCTTCTGTCAGAAACAATGGCTAATCTAGGCTGGCTAACAACAAGAGTACCACGAGGCGACCGTTAAAACCGTTACCCGTATTTAAATTCCAAAAACAAACAACAAACATCTTAACGGCACTCTCCTCAGTGATTCCACACAGTTAGCGCTGTACTCACTCCGGACATCGTCGGACTCTCCCGTAAGGGATAAAAGAGGACTACGAACACATATTTAGCTTAATTTTATGCCCCCGAAACATTCTTGAACGACTGGGAAGTGCTAGCTAATCACTTACTTTTCGTTTAGGGACCGTTTCCCCTCCGTTCTCCTCCTCGGGCGGATTCCTCGTGGCTGTGTGGCGAAGAGTCCTCGCTTGTGAAGAGCTCCGAGAAGCAGGACACTCCCTTCTCCGGTCTGTGCTTACTCTGTGTTGCTTTTGCCTTTTTTCCTTCTTATTGCCATTTGCGCTCTCGGGAAGCGACCGAGGGACGGAAAGCTGCCTCTCCACGAATGTTCAGCTGAGCGAGTCTCGTGTCGTTTGCTCCCTTTTCCGCCTCATATGGGTCACATTTTGAAATATTCATCCTCAGCCTTTTCGTCACGGCCGTCACTCAGGCATACAAGGGGGTCACATTCTTTCCTGGCTATACACGTAGCTGTCACTTTAGAGACTGTAAACTTGCTATAGTGAGGTCGAAAGCAGACTGCTACTGAGCATTTTCACCCTTTTCTTACAGTTCTGCTGCACTTGCGGAAAACTCAGAAAACAGCATATAGTGACTACTTTGTATGTATAATTTCTATAGATTATGTTCATCTTCAGTGCCTCCCTTCATACAGTTTGGATACTTTTCATAAGCTGTGTGTGCTTGTGTGTGAAACTGGTTCATATCCATCCAAGTCATTCCTCTGGGCTGCAGTCCCCTCAGCACATCAGCCTCCAGCATGCCCTACATTTCCTCCAGCGCTCCACAGTGTGTGTCCTTGCTGTAGCATGCCGAGGCCACTGGAGAGCTAACCTGCATGTGCTGATAGCCTGAGAATGGTAATTACAGAAGAGGGTCTGCTTCAAGAACATCTCTGATAAAGCATCCAGCCGACGTGCGTGTACACACGCGCACACAGTTTGGGGAGCAGGTGTGATATCTTGACACAGTCAACCATCAGCTCACAGCCTCCTGCAGAGATGCCTAGCTTGGCACATATGCATCAGTTTTGAATTGATTCAAAAGCAGACCACGCTTCACAAGCAAGCAGGGCTGGAAGACAACACATTCACAATGCAGAGAACACTATCTGCCTCAAGCAAGGTTTGATGTGTGAAGGGCATCTTTTTAAGTCTGCAACTTTGATCATGGAAGCGAACAAGACAGAATCAGAGAGCGCAACATCAATCGCTGGCCGATTCCACGTCCATGTGAAGATGCTGGAAGTACAGCATTATCCATTTACCCGTAGCAAAGTCCTCACTCATGAACTTGGGAAAGTAGGCTAGTCGGTTGCTTTAAAGAAGCCTTTCATGTGTGTAGGATTCATGGGGGCGGTGATTATGATGAGGGTTCAATTTATACTTTTTAATTAAAAAGTTCATCTGTGATAGCGATCTTGGAAGACGGCTTAGAGTAGATGTGTGGGCAGAGTTACTTTTAGACATTTCTAAAAATGCAGATATATGATATATACCTCCAGAAGAAACGTTGCTTGTATAGAAGGTTGCATGTAAGGATACTGAAGTTCTCAAACTCCATTAGAGAAGAATAGAACATTTGGCCTTGTTTCTGTGGCTGTACTACAAGGACTAACACACTGAAAAGATTTCCTTGATTTCATGTAGAAAATGTAGACCCTGGACGTTCAAAAAAAATGAAATCAACATATGTACAAATACTTTAATTGAAAATTAGTATTATATTAATAATTATATACTAATTAAGTAATATTTAATTGAAAATAAGAAACTGAGAAATGTAATTGTTTTTTGACAAATATATGCCCATTTTGAATTTGATGCCATCAACACGTTTCAGAAAAGTTGGGACACGGGCAATAAAACAGGAGAAGTTGGTAAAGTTGGGTAATGCAAACAAAACTCTTTGTGGAACATCTTACATTTATTTAGTTTAATTGGCAACAGGTCAGTAACAATATGGGGTATAAAAAGAGCATCCTAATGAGGCTAAGGGTGTGTCCCAATTGTGCACGTAATACTAACTTTCTCTTTGAATATGTAGTACAGTTATGAATGTCAAAGTATACTCAGAAATCCACAGTGCACACTTAGAACCAGCCGATTTTTGAGCGTGGTAATGATGGACACTATTGTCCACAATGCAACGGAGGAAGACCTTCTCACATCTGCAAATTTCTGAAGAAAAAGCGGGGTGGTGATGCGATGGTGACCAGAAATGGTGTAAGTGTGGGTTTAACCTAAATATGTCACAACAACCTGTAAAAATAAATGTATTCTAGTAAATCATGCATTTATGTATGTATGTTTTCTATAAAATAAAAAAAAGAAAAACGCACCAAAGCAGCCTTCAGAATACAACTTGGTATGACATAAGCTTCTTCACTTCCTGTTAGTAAGAAACTGTGTAGTATTCTAATATTTTGTGTAGTAGCCTGCTGAACTCATACCTTTAAGATTAGTACACAGCATATATTGTGTAGTATTAGTGTGTAGTACACAGTTGAGATGCAGCCTGAGTCTTCCTAAAGTAAACATGGGGAAGGGTTCACCACTCTGAAAAAAGACAGTGCAACAAATCAAGAGTGACATTTCTCAGCATAAAATAAAAAAAAAGGTAAATGTCATCATCTATGGTACACAATGCCCTTAAAAGATTCAGAGTATCCGGAGAAATAAAAAAATAGAGACAAAAACCAGTATAGAATGGCAGTGATCTTCCCCCAGGTGGCACCTCATTAAAACTGACAGATTCTGTAGTGGAAATCACTGCATGGCCTCAGGAACAATTCTGAAAAACCAGTGCCTGTTGACACAGTTCGCCACTGCATCCACAAATGGAGATAGAAAAGAACTCCTATATAAACAGGATCCAGAAACACCAGCACTGGATGGACTGAAGCAAGATGGAAAACTGTTCTGTGGTCCAAAGAACAAAAATTTTGGAAAAGCAGACAGTTTAAAAGTGATTACAATACCTCTGATTACAATATATACAACATAAATAAGAGTATAGCAATGTTAAAAAAATCTGTTACTATTTCACTGTAAATAAGATTTTGGAAATTAAATGAAAAACCTGGAAATAAACTAGTAAAAATGTTAACAGTTGTAATTCAGGAAAACAAAATGCTAACCTAGAGTATTGAAACAAACCAACTGTCTTCGGACTCCCTGCAAGTTTGGTTCTCTCTGCTTCACATCAAAATTAGATGACAGGTTTCATAACCTTCATGGGCAATGTATCAAGCTGAGGATGAAAACTAGAGTTAATTAGAAAAATGCTTTTCAGTGGAGCTACAAGAATAACACATTCTGTGGAACTTGATTGCCTATTAAATTTCCAATCACAAAAAATTAACATACTGCGTAATTAGCCTGCATGGGATAAAATGGCTAAGAGAGGGCATGGGGTGAAAAATGTGTTGCTTTTTGATGATCGCTTTCTGTAAGCTTCATCTTCAGAGTCAGTGCTCACTTGATAAATGTTCCCTGCTAATTTGCTGCTGATTTAAGCAGTCCTTCAGATTCCTTGAGTTCGTCTGAGAATGTAGGCATCCCTCTCCTCGTCCATATCTGAGCCTAAAATAAAAAAAAAACAAAGAACTCCTGTAATTTATGCCATAATTTAATATATTATCTACAGTAAAACACAGAGAATGCAGTAGGCCTATACAGTACCTTCCCCCAGGACACAAAGGGAGATGTTATTAACTGCTAGAGTCTGCTAGAGAACCTCTGGTATGACATCCTTGAATCATAGCCATGGTTATGAAACTACTCCTGCACGTGTTTGTGGAGCCGTGCAGTAATGTGTGTGCTGCAGGTTTTATAGCATTGAGTTTATTGTTTTGTCATCATATCTATTGTAGGGGGCGTCTAATAACACTTCTTCACTTTCACTATGGACAGTTGAAATTTGGCCTAATTCTGTTAGTTGATGAATGATTTGTATGAACAGATCATAAGTGATTGTAATCACTGACTGTTCTGCTGTACTGCTGAATCAAGCTTTAACTTACCTATCATTAGTTGATTGAATATTACTGTAAAATCATAAAATAAATTAGTGGTGTAACAGTTCATTCATTCAGCCATACCCTTTATAATTCCTCTTGATGCTAAAGCAAATGCTTTTGTACATTCCCTGTTGCTAACGTATAATCTTACAATGTCTACAGATATAGAAGGTAGTATGTTTACCTGCTTAACTAAAAGTGCTGCTGCTCAGCCATGCTAGTTAAACACAGTTTTGATAATCAGTATGCTTGGTCCTTATGTAGGATTTGAAGATTTGGAGACCTCTCTGGTGGAAATATGGAATTGCATACAAGGGCAGAAGACCATTTTGTAATGTCAGTTGGGCTTTTAGGTTTTGGATTCCCACAAGGGGATGAATCTGATTTGAAGTATTTAAAGAGAACTCAAAACTTGAAGGACGGATCTTCAGATGATGTGAGTGAATTATCTACTGTTGTCATCATGTCTTCATCAGTATGTTTATTCTGCATTTAAGACCTAAACCTTGAGTTGAACCTTATGTCTGTGCATGTGATGTTAATAAGTAAAGACGTACGACACAGTCTGAAAAAGTCCTGTCAACTTTGTACTGGTTTTAAAATGATTGTATTATTATTTTCAGAGTGACTTGCAGTGGCACATGGTCACTATATTTTAATGAATACTTTTTTCTCCATACTTAGTAATGCAATTTCTTTCAGTATTAACAAAAATATTACATGATGATGCTTTAACTAATATAGCAGTTTTTGCTTAGATTTTGATATTATATGATACCAAAATCATATGATATTGTACAGATGACTCAGGCAACACAGCAAAGAGCAAAACAAAGCTCTTTGTGTGGAAATGGTGGAGTTCAGACTGTATTGAAGTTGAACTGTCAAAACAACTACAGAGACGACTGACATAATGGTCTTGCGCGAGAGACTGGAAAGATTTTATAAAAAATCAATCTCTAAGATGTTCCAAATAAAAGCCTTCATACTCTTTCTGAATTAATCGCTATGGCTACATAATTTTGATTATTTACTGACATTCAGAATCTCTAACAACGTAATCATGCCCATGTCGGTTGTTCCTTTTTATCTTATACATTCCTCACTGTGTGTGTTAATGTACTGTCTTCTTAAAAACATACTACCACGTGTTTAGTCACATGACTTCTCCCTGTTTAGTCTGCAACATGGAAGTCAAACACAGATCCAACTAACCAGCTTGACCAAAGAAATCTGTTGTACCAAAGAAATCCATCGTTTGGACACATTTTAGCTTTAGTAAAGACAACACTGAAAAAAAAAGTCAAATGTAAACACTGCGGAAAACCAGGTTCAGTGAGCAAAGGTAATAGATTGGGGATCTGTTTTAACAGCACAATCACCTTACCGAATATGAACAGGTAAAATGTTCAGATAATCATGATTTGAGGTTAATTCGCCCAGCACTATGTTGGGTTTATATGTGACTTGAAAGAAAATAGTTGCCACTGAATTAAGTCCTAAATATACATGGTAGTGTGGCATCTGTCACAAGCTGCATGTTTCAAAAGGAGCTCAAGGCTTGGTCTGGGCTAGTTGGCATGGTAGGGCGTGATAAAGGAGCGCCTGGGCAAGGTAGTTTATCAGATCTGGGCATTGCCTCGTACCAGCACCAAGTACAGGAGATTATGTTGATCCAGGAGGTGCTGTTCTGCCAGGGACACAGTCCTATGAAAGCTTGAAACAGCCATTGCTGCAGAGCCCCACCCCATCTAACATTAGTTTAAGATGTCTTTATGTGTTTTAATGTGTTCTGTTGTGGGTTAATGATTGTGGGTTTGGAGTTCATTGTCAGCGGGTGTCTTATGAGGTGACCTTTCTCACTGTTCTTATTGTAAGTCTGTGGTCTTTGCTGCTTTGTTCAATAAAAGAGCATTTTTATAACAAGTGTTTACATGAGCAAAAAATTCAATTTTCTGGTTCTTCTTCTGTGCAGAAGCTACAATATTAAAATGTGTCCTGTATCTAATTGTTACTCACGCATTTCAAAGTCAAGTATCCATGTCAAAGTCAAGTGGAACAATTTTTGTGATGAGAAAGTGTTTAGGTCACTCCAAACTGGACTCCAAACTGTATGTACTTGATCTGAGCCCAAGGAAGCTGTATGCACATTGTACTAGTATCTGTTTATAGTCTAAATGCAATGTAGGCTCCAACTTTCTGTATAGTTTCACCATAAGAGACATTTTATCCAGTAAGACAGTTGACCTTTGAGCTCAAGGAAGATGAATTGCATGCTAGCAATATAGAGCAATGCCAGCTAAACTTAAAAAAACAAAACAAAACATTGTGCTTCACTTCATTAGGAGTGTGCATGGTCACTTGAGTACTTGGCTTACCATTCCAGGTGTCAGTATTTGAACACTAAAATATCGGGACTGTAATATGTGTTTTTTTTTTTTTGTTCGTGTTTGCCATTAAACATGTATCTTATACTTTGCTGCTATGGAACATTAGTGGCTTAACAGAAGGGCATGTTTCGTTAAGGACGTGTTTGAGAAGGTGGTGGTAGAGAGACTATATCTAGAACCAAGCACAATAAACAGATAATAATTCTGTTCTAAGTCATACTTTGAGAAAATAACATGTTAGCACCTGATACATGAAGGAAAAGAAGACGACTGCACTGAATTGCTCTAGTATTAGCATTAGCTCATTAACTAAGACCACCTCTATTATCTAAGACTTTGGTTTTAAATCACACAGTGACTGAAAGAGCCCCTTTGGATATTTTTGGACAATAAAATGTTATCTGATAGCTGCTGAATTTCCTTCGTTCTACAGTTTTTCCTCCATGCTAGCTCCCTGCTGGGCCCTTTTGGTCTGTTTGGGTAAAATGAATATAATCAGTGGTGATTTATGATTGTTAAGACCATTACAAACTGAACACAAAAAAAACCCCAAAAAAACAAAAGTAAGTATTCAGATGCAATTTTCTTGCATCAAAAACTTTTTTTTTTGAGTTTCACCAAATTGTTTGCCTCACACAAAGACTAGAAAATCTATGGTAATGTCTTTTACTTGTCACAAAATAAGCAAACTGTGACATTGTGAAGTATGCTTTCCATTTTGGAAAAGCGAAAAGAGAATAGAAAGTTTCTCCACCTCATTTCAGGAGCTGAAACTTTATGTACCCTTTGACACACAGCTTGGATCTCTGTAACTCAGTGTTCAAGTGTAAGTAAATAAGATCTCATTTGTTTCTAAGAGAATGGGCAGACTGTGACATCGTGAAGGATGCTTTATCACTTTGGAAAAGTGAAAAGAAAACACAGCGTTTCTCCACCTCATTTCAGGAGCTTAAACTTTGCCAGTGCTTTTACTGCCAGCTGGGATCTCAGCTGAGTTTGAGCAGATTTTTAGATGCAACTCAACTAAAATGAAGCACAGAACAAACAGGCTGAACATCTTTAAATGCAAATAATATTTGATTATTTCCTCCCAGCAGAACGGACAAATGGTGACACTGGCCTAAAAGTGAAAAGTAGTGTGAAGAACTTCACCTCATTTAGAAGCTTCTACATGTAAATCAATGTTTGTAGCCTGTTTGAGCTGCTGTTGGAGATCTGTTTAGAATTTCTGAAAAGGTTTTATTTGCTGGAACAAAACTGCTCTATCATCATGTTGTTGACATGTCAGTAACATTGATGACCATGATTGCTCATTACGTGTTTGTCACCTGTGAATGTTCGATCAAAGGACGAATAAAATAATGTCGCAATTTCACAAATCGCCGAAAAAAACACCCCTACGATAAAGCTATTTTGTCCTAGCTATCCTATAGGATTATAGTAGCAATGCATTTTAGCTTGTTTTTGGCTGTTCTAGATTAAGTATGGACATTGGCTTGTATAATACTGGCTTATATGATATTGGCTTGTGTGATATTGACTTGTATTGAATGTATAAAAGATTCTATTTTAACTATTTGAAGCTTGTAACATTCATATTAGCATATGTTTTTCCTTGAATGTAGCAGCTTTACAGGAACTCCTTCAGTAAAGAATGGAGCAGCAGTTGCTGTTTTCCGTTGCTAACAAATGGCTACAGCAAACTGGTTAGGCTACCACTTAGTCAGTGACATATCTAAGACTTACANATGTTTTTCCTTGTATGTAGCAGCTTTGCAGGAACTCCTTCAGTAAAGAATGGAGCAGCAGTTGCTGTTTTCCGTTGCTAACAAATGGCTACAGCAAACTGGTTAGGCTACCACTTAGTCAGTGACATATCTAAGACTTACAAAATTTTTTACTTTTAGTTATTTCACTTATTGTAAATCAAAACAAGACTGTCTGATTCTATTGTCACTTTTTAAAGTTAGTAGTTAATCCAACATGTAAAAGTATTTCCTTAGGCACAAGGAGGAAAAAAAAACATCTGATAGTTTTTCATTGCCCGTTTCAAGAAATGTAACCCTTATGTGCCCAATAAAAAATGAACGATGAAATGATAATATTACTACAGTATAGTACAGTAGAGTTTAAATACAAGCATGATACATTTAAAATGAACAAAAACTTACAGGTATTTTGTATGTGTATTTTGTAGCTCACAGACATCATAAGACCTTCTCAGAGACCTAGAAAGACCTTAATTAAAATCCTAGTTTCACATGTAGCTGCCAAGCAAGCACACATCTTTACTTTCTCTTTAATTCTCTCTAATTAATTTAGCATAGCCTGTACACATATGCTTTGGGCATATGTCTTACTAGTCTGATTTATAAAAATAAATATAACTGACATCTGTAACTAAATACAGTAGCTGCATTGAAAGGGGCAAGTGTAAATGCAGTGTCTTCATTGAGATTGGTGATTGAATGTTAATGATTAAGTGTAAATAAAGCCTTATCATGCCTTTCTCTAAGCTCCTTTACGTTGTCAAACTTGGATCATTTTAAACAATTATATAAACTATTTGGATTGCTCCAAACCAGCATCTATTCAATGTTTACCTGGTCACAGAAAGGAATAGTAGGAATAAAACCTCCATTTATACCTGCCATTTTTAAACTTTCATTGAATAGTTGGTTCAGTCTGCCTAGGGCAAACTACTGTTCAAGTGTGTAAGTGGGAGATGAGGGACTGCGGCTAGTCCTCTCCATCTCCCTGAAATGCTGGTCTGTGTTCTCCTGGGTTGAGCAGAGAGGCTTGGAGTGTCCACTAGCATGATGTGTTACCTCATGCTTGTAATGTACACACAAGGATAGCAGAACCTCCAGTGGACACAAACCAGACTCAATTAAGGGCGAATGCTGGAACACATGAACGATGACGACCTTTGCTGTTGAGATGGTAAATCAATAGTGAGCTATGCTTGCTGGTCACGCTAATAGTTGAGCGATGACGTTAGAAAGCAGTGGCGAGTGTGTAATGAAATGCCTTGTTTTGTTTATAATGGCAAACTGGAAAACTGTGGAAAGCAATACTATGATCATACTCAGATAAGCTCACTGGACAAATAATTTGTCACCTTGCTTGTTTAAAGTGGTAGTAACTGCAGGCTCCTGCAGATGGCGTTGCATGAGGATGATGGGGCTATAAATTCCTGTGGTGAGTGACGGGATTCATAGAAGAGGTGGTACAGTGCAGTGAATGTCTCATTCGATGTGTCACAAAGGGTCACAAAGCAGATGTTAATGATTGGTAAACAGGAGTGATTTGGGCGTGCCAAAGGCCATAGTGTGAAGGAAGTAGCTGAATTTGCAGGTGTATGGAAGCATATCGTCATACGTGTCTACCAGCAGTGGCAAAAATCCCAGTCTACAGAAAATTCTTGTGCCAGAGAGAGCATCCATGAATTCTGGCTAAACAGCACAATTCTTTGATGCAAGTGTGGCTGAATATTGGTGTCGTCTACATCCAGAACATTCCAAATCAAGCAGCCTCATAAATACTAATTGGTACATTTCAGTCACATGTGACTATTTATTTTATCTCAGATGAGCTTATTTTTGCATTCTGGTTTAGTGTACAATGACATAGCATTTGTGTAAATGATTGAATTGTTGCAATGATCATTTTCATTTTCACAAATTACTGTGCTATGTCATAAAAAAGATACTGACATCACATTTATGAGAAAATGCACCTGTGTCATATCCATCAGTCTTTACCTCTGGGAGTCACACACCCAGGTCTCAAGAGACCAGGCTCTATTTCCAGGTCCCATTTCATCTTTCTCTCACAGCAGCTGAGATTTTTACCAATTAAGGTGATAAAGACAACAGCTTGCCATATTTTTCTCTGCTGTGAGACTGGAAAAGTGGGGCAAAGAGATTGTGAGGGCGGAACCCTTGAGAGATCAGCATGATGAATAATGCTGTAACTTCACAGGGCAGTGTTGGGCTACATTATGGCATACTGACCTTCTTCCGACGTTCATTTTTAATTCACTTAGATAAAATCACAATTTACAGTACTGGGTTAATGCAATCCTGGTCTATGTTCTCTCATCATAACACCATAATATCTTCCCTCAGTTTGAATTGAGATGCCCTCCCTCTCAGTCCTTTTCTCAAATGTTAGCTCAGTATATGGTATTAGAGCGCTATTACAGTGGGTACGGAAAGTATTCAGAGTAAATTTTTCACTCTTTGTTTCATTGCAGCCATTTGCTAAAATCAAAAAAGTTCATTTTATTTCTCATTAATGTACACTCAGCACCCCATCTTGACAGAAAAAAAGCAGAAATGCAGAATTTTTTGCAAATTTATTAAAAAAGAAAAACTGAAATATCACATGGTCATAAGTATTCAGACCCTTTGCTCAGTATTGAGTAGAAGCACCCTTTTGAGCTAGTACAGCCATGTGTCTTCTTGGGAATGATGCAACAAGTTTTTCTCACCTGGATTTGGGGATCCTCTGCCATTCTTCCTTGCAGACCCTCTCCAGTCAAGAATGGTCACAGAGTTGTTCTGAAGCCACTCCTTTGTTATTTTAGCTGTGTGCTTAGGGTCATTGTCTTGTTGGAAGGTGAACCTTCAGCCAAGTCTGAGGTCCAGAGCACTCTGGAAGAGGTTTTCTTCCAGGATATCTCTGTACTTGGCCGCATTCATCTTTCCTTCAATTGCAACCAGTCGTCCCGTCCCTGCAACTGAAAAACACCCCCATAGCATGATGCTGCCACCACCATGTTTCACTGTTGGGATTGTATTGGGCAGGTGATGAGGAGTGCCTGCTTTTCTCCACACATACCGCTTACAATTAACGCCAAAAAGTTCAATCTTCGTCTCATCAGACCAGAGAATCTTATTTCTCATAGTCTGGGAGTCCTTCATGTGTTTTTTAGCAAACTCTATGTGGGCTTTCATATGTCTTGCATTGAGGAGAGGCTTCCGTTGGGCCACTCTGCCATAAAGCCCCGACTGGTGGAGGGCTGCAGTGATAGTTGACTTTGTGGAACTTTCTCCCATCTCTCTACTGCATCTCTGGAGCTCAACCACAGTGATCTTTGGGTTCTTCTTTACCTCTCTCACCAAGGCTCTTCTCCCACGATTGCTCAGTTTGGCTGGACGGCCAGGTTTAGGAAGAGTTCTGGTCGTCCCAAACTTCTTCCATTTAAGAATTATGGAGGCCACTGTGCTCTTAGGAACCTTGAGGGCTGCAGAAATTCTTTTGTAACCTTGACCAGATCTGTGCCTTGCCACAATTCTGTCTCTGAGCTCCTTGGGCAGTTCCTTCGACCTCATGATTCTCATTTGCTCTGACATGCACTGTGAGCTGTGAGGTCTTATATAGACAGGTGTGTGCCTTTCCTAATCAAGTCCAATCAGTTTAATTAAACACAGTTGGACTCCAATGAAGGAGTAGAACCATCTCAAGGAGGATCAGAAGAAATGGACAGCATGTGAGTTAAATATGAGTGTCACAGCAAAGGGTCTGAATACTTATGACCATGTGATATTTCAGTTTTTCTTTTTTAATAAATTTGCAAACATTTCTACATTTCTGTTTTTTTCTGTCAAGATGGGGTGCTGAGTGTACATTAATGAGAAATAAAATGAACTTTTTTGATTTTAGCAAATGGCTGCAATGAAACAAAGAGTGAAAAATTTAAAGGGGTCTGAATACTTTCCGTACCCACTGTAACTGATTTTTGGACTACAATACAGACTGGTTGTATTTGGCAATTCATGTATGGTGCTTAATTGCTTAGGACAGCCTTCTAGAGCTAGTGTTCTTTGACCCAGTCATTATTAATTACAGGTCAGTAGAAATAAGGAATGTGGAGGCAAAATCTAACTATTCTTATCAGACACTGTTGGTCTTTAGATATGTAACTACAATCTAGCCAGTCATAAATGGTCATAAATGGCCTACTACAGTGACACAATTTCAAATTAAATAGAATTTGACAGTTAGATGGTCAAGTGTAGGGCTGGGCAAAATGACATTATGGTTGTGGTTGTGATAAATGATGTCACAATATAATACAATATCCTTCTATATACCATGTGAATCTATGTGTTGTCACGCGTCAGATGTCCAGAAGGCCTGGTGTCACTTTACCTCCACCCCTACCACAAAATCTGCAGGAACTGTGTGAGAATATTCAAACTGCTTATCGCATTATCGCCTTGGATTATCGCAGGTCACCATTAGGAACTTCTACAACTCCATCCTGAGACATCTGGCATGTTGCGTTAGCCTGACACCATACTGAGAGACACCACTTTTGTATATGTAGCTGAATAAATATTGCCCATATCAGTCTAAAATTATCATCATTTATTGTTCCTGGTAATCCTTATCTTCCTTCCCAATAGCATTGCAATCTGACACTTCCTTCTGGGTGCAACTGTTTTTTTAATGATGAATGTACAAGACAGGAAGGGCCAGGGATTAGCTGGTTAGCATGTTACCATCAGTAGGTATCTCAACATGAAACATAGATGCCGTTGACATACTATCAAAACAGCAATTTCTATACATTCTGCAGGTTATTTTACTTGGTTTTGTAATGTTTGAAACTAAAAATCTTGCATTTTCAAAGGTACAGTAACAAAAACTATCATAGATCCTTCCGAATGAGAGGGATAAAAAAATAAAAAGCCATATCACTCTTCACCTCAGATCCATTTTCCATTTTTTAACCTTATCCTGTTGATGCATTGGCATGTACTTGAACGCAGGTATCATTCAAGCTCAAAGTAAACGTTCTCCACGAAGGCTCTTCCTGACCCGTCAGGAATGTCCATTTACATTCCAACGACTGAGACGTAGTGAAAACCACATCATTAGCACCAATTATTCTGGATAAACAAGTATGATGGTTTATAGAACATGCTGCAATCACATGCAGTCAGAGCTCATTAGGCTAGCATGGCAGCTTTACCCAGAGCTGTGGAGCAGCCTCCGCTCATTAGGTCAGAGAAGAAGGAATCTGCAGTCGTGATGCACTTACTGTCCCACAAGTACTTGGCTATGTCAGACAAAAGGGTTATGTAAGGGAGAAACTAGAAATGTGGGTCCTCGTTCACCCCCACTGTCTGTTTTTGACCTAGATTCTCTGTCACACAAAATTGCTAACATTACCATTAGCTAAAGCATGAGATTGAATGCGGGTGCTGTCTCCGAAAAAATAAAAAAGTCTAGAATGAAACGAGCTAGTCTTGTGGGAGCGGATTCTGGTTTCTCCTTTTTATGTCTGCTGCAGGAGTGCACACAGCCAGGCTGAGGTAAGCAGTCATTCTGACAGGTCCTGGAACAACTGACAGGTGAAGGAAGAAATGGCCTGAAGGACTAGCTTACGAGAGCCTGGAGTACGGCCATGTAGGAGAAGGAAACGACTGCACTGAAGCTTAAGACAGTAATTGCCAAAGCTTTGCATTGCTTAAGTTTTAATACTTTGCACAACATGGTTTCCAAGTATCATATACCACATATTAGTGCTAAGTCATTAGCAGGTTCCTGCCAAAGCCTTTTGAAGACACTTCTTTGTGGCTAAATACCCCGCGTATCTCTGAAATGAGAAAATGAATAACTGTAGCGCTGCTCAAATGGCCCGATCATGAGGTTGCCTCCATACTATCTCAGAAGGTCTCCCATTAAGATATGCGCTAATACGCGTCGACGCAGCAAGAGAAGTATCCTTGATGGGTTCGGCAAGGTCACGTGGAACAATTATGGGCTGCTTCATTACTTTGCGATGCACTTTGTGGTTCCCATGGAGACCCTCAGGAGCTGACAGATGAGTAGACTTGGAGTTTGCCTCCCACGCTCTCTCTCTGTTTCTCTCTCTCTCTCTCTCCCCCTCTCTCTCTTTCTCTGCACTTTCCCCCGAAGACTCCACACGCCTGTAATAGCTCGCCCAGGGACCAAGACGCATTGTTTAAAATAAAACAGCCATTATAGGCGAGATGCTCGAGTGAGATATCGCTGTACACAAATAGGCCATTTTGCCATAACTAGGACATGGCTGTGGAATAATAACAAGGCCTAGAAATGAACATTTTTTTCCAACAGAGGGAAACAAGAGCTTGTTGCGAGGACTATGATAGAGCAGCCAGCGTAAAGAAATGACAAGGACTTAATGCAGCTGGAATCAAAACAGCATTACTGAGAGTATTATGAACTGGTGGCTTACAATATGATCGGGCAGCATTTTCATCTTAACACATTCACCAGTGATACATACAGCAATGAGATTTCAGAGGTTGACTTGTTAGCTTGGAGTGGTCAACCACGCTTCACTGCATCCCACTTTGTTAAACTATATTTGCCTGAGGTGACTATTTTTGTCCCACATTTTACATAATCGTCCTCACTTGATTTCCTCCCACATAGCCTATATTTAACAAAGTAATAGCAGGTTTCTCTGCTTTGTTGGCTTAACCGTTTTACAGTATACAGCAAAATATATTGCTGTTTGTGCATGTAAGTTCTAAGCAAAGGATGGGCTTGTAATTAGATTGTAATTACAATTACACATATGTAACCCATGTAATACACACTAAACAGAATTTTCAGAATTAGGTCTCAAACGATTTGCTAATCTGAAATGATTTATGAAGTGCATAATCAGTAATGTTTGGCATTACTTAAACAGGCTGACCAATTGGTACTTATTTATTGAAGAAACAGCAGCATGCAGATTTGAAAATGGCTATTGTATTGTGCATCTACAATTGCATTGTATCCTTTGTAAATTTGATAAAATTTAAATAAAGGTGATAAAATGTGTATTTGCATTGGCATTTCTGTGTATAATAACTGGGAAAAGATAATATAGAAAGGCAAAATCCCCGTGAATCCTTTTCATTTCATTGTCTTAATGGTCTGACAAATTAAAAGCAGAATAATAATCCCAAGATTTACAATTGCATTTCCTCATTGCCTCGCGGTGTTCCAGCTCTGCCAAGGTTTAAATGTATTTGCAACTATGCTAGCAATTGAATGTTCACTGTCAGCAAGGCCTCATCGCGAAGGACTTTTTTCTAAGTGTGGGGCGTGTTTTAAGAGGAAGTGATGAAAAAGTCTAAGCTTTGGCACAGAGCTTGTTGAGTTAGCATTAGCAACTTCTGCTTCTGACATTTTAAAGTTGCCTTAGAATTAGCACACATAACAATAGCACAGTTGGTAAAGTAGTAGAGTGAGTATATCAAACTAACATACCATGAACCCCAAACACTGTTGTTCCTCCTTCAAATACAAATTCTACATTTGCAAAAGAGGTCAGTAAAATGGACCAATTCCAAATCCTAAACTGTTATGTTACAGTCTTAAATGATTAATTTACTCATATTCATACAATTTATGTGTAACCAGGACGCAACAGCAACAAATGCTGGACTATGTAGAGAAATCTGGCATAGGCTGTGATGTCTGGATTTTTCATACTCTTTCCAAGGAACCAACCTGTGAACGGGGATGGTTGATGTTCATCTTTAAAAGAGGCTGAAGAATGCAACAGCTTGCACAGGTACCAGAATATAACTGCGGCACTATTTAAGGTGGAACGGAATATTCAGAAAACAAGCTAGGCAATAGGAAGCCAACTTCATCCTGGACAACTTTAATTCAAAGTTGTTAGTTTGTTCTGCACATTACACTCCAGACAGTTTCTCAAACCTTGAACAGTATTGAGCAGCTTCACTCAGAGTTTAACACTGGAGAGGAGCAGTTCCACCTTTATTAGATAGCAACCCCAATGGCAACCTGTAAGTAGCAGACATGCTGTGTTATTTTAGCACTGTTTGATGTTTGATTGAAGTCTTAAAGCCACCTTAAATTTAAAGCCTCATTGTGAGCTAAAAATGCACTTAAATTGACATTGCAGTGTGTTGTTGTTATGATTGATAGCAAGAAGCTAGTATAGGTAACGTTAATAAGTAGTAAGCCTCAAGTAACGTTTCTATAGCTAATGGCTGCTATAGCGTCTATAGCTGCCTACGTCTGTTTTGATATGTCGCTATTGGGTAAGCTACTGTGGTGTTTCAATGCAAAAGAGTAAATCAGAACAGAACAGAATATGGGGCTGTAAAACAGGGTGTAAATCCGCATCTGGGTATTGCACACATTCGCATACATTCTATGTAGACAGCTTAAAGAGAACAACTTAAAATCCTGAATAAATGCATTCTATGCCACCTTTACCACCTGGTAACCAGGCCACGGATAATTTTGTCCAAAATGACTTGCTGTTGTTTTGTGTTAAGTGCCTAGGAGAGCTTGTGGCTGTACAAGCACTAATGTTAATGACACTGGTTAATGACATGGCTTCAGGCAGAGGCTCACAGGACTGTCGGAGGAATACAAGCTCTCGTAGTCAGTCAGGAATCACCTCCACACGAAACAACAGTAAATCACTTTGGACAGAATCCTCCTCGTTTTGTTTGCCCTGGGTTAAAATATCACTAGCAGTGCTTACTAATGCTCCAGTTCCTTCAAAGTTTAGACTTTATCACTTCCTCTTCAAACGTGCCCCGCATAAAAAGCCTATCCCTACATCCTGCCCACAGCGTTTGACTGACAGGAGGCCTCGTTGACAGTGAAAATGCAATTGCAAACAGAGCTGCAAATACATTTTAATTTTGGCAGTGCTTGAGCGCCAAAATGATGAAATGCAATTGCAAATGGGAAATTGTCATTCAATTTTTATTATGTCAGAGTCAGACCATTGCCACAATGAGAATGAAATGTCAAAAGCCTTATACACAGAAATGCAAATGCAATTGAATTTGGGTTATGTGTTAAATAATGCACACTCACATGGGAAATGCAATTGCAAATACGCAATTGATTTAGCTTATTTTTTTCAGAATATCCTGCCATACATTTCATAGCACCAATACGGTTTCTGTTGTACATATCCCAAGCCTACAAATTGGATTCCTCTCCTCTGTCTTTCTGTATGCCCCTGAGATTCTGAGTGACACCATCCATTGTAATTGAACTGAATCTGGCCAACAACGCGGGAGAGAGAAGTATTCTGGCTGAAACTGTCAATGGGTCCTGCGGCTCATATCCAACCTGTCCAGACAGCTGTGAAAGAGTTGACACTTGAAGAGCAGAGATGAAAAGGTTCATGAATGAAGGTGAAAAGCTCTGAATGCAGCATGAGAGACAGTTAGCTATTCACAAGTGCCGGAATGACGCTAAGGGCTTGAGAAAGAGGCAACAACAGAGATATAAAGTAAGGAAGCCAGGCCAAGGTAAGGTGGTGGGGTGGGGGGTGGGCAGGGGGAAGACTCTAGAGAATGCCAAGTCTACCCCTCCCAGCAAAGACATAGAGTGGTGTTAGAAAAGATTCATCTGGAGGCAAAGCCTCAGGAGTTCATCCAGGTGTTTCAGACCAGACTACCGCGGAATGTGAATGTTTGAGAACACTTGAAGCCGACAGCTTGAGACTTCCCAATCTGCAGATAGTTTCTGTTCTCTTATATTACTGAACCTCAGACCAACGCACAAACTAGGAAGAATGTTTCTCTCTGCTTCCTACTTGCCGTCTTATTTACGTCATATCAGAGTCTGGAGTTTGTTACTGTCGGAATTTGCAAAGTTCTCAAACAGAGCTCTGAAATTTGAACCCCTTAGGTATGATTCATTCATGTGTGAAGTTCCTAGATCACCATCATAATGAAATTCACCTTCAATATTGAATGTTGAGGGTGCTACCTGTGTGTGTGTGTGTGTGTGTGTTGGGAAGGAGGACACCAGGGAGCAGTACACAGCACGCTTCCTGTATCTTAACTCAGAGATAGTGAACAAGTTCCATTTCACGACTAGCAGAGCAGTTTGATTACTGCCTGGCCAGTGTCAGATGACATTCAGCTTCCAAAGACCGTAGCGATACAAGCAGTGGTCATAAGGTGGCACTGTTCAACTATCAACATCCTTCAGCTTCCCCGGCTGAAGATCCACAAGGTGCTTCTGAAGATGCATAGCTCGAGGAAGACATGATACAACCCTGAATGAAATCCCTGATTGGACTATTTGCCAGACAAAGAGATGTGATTGTGATAGCAAGGACATTAGCTCACCGCTCTTGATTTATTTCAAATAACAATGCATCGTTATACACGAGGCTGCAGATTTGGCACTGAGCTAAAAGTATCGAATGGCATTATTAGCACATTGATTAAATACTTTGGGAGTCAGAGCCGACAGGCTGGGCTGGCAGAGGCGTGACAGGTGGTTGTGGTTTTCCAATTTGGATGAGATCAGGAGAGGTGATGTGGTTAGTAACATCTGACCGGTTTCAGGGGAGGTGAACCACAAACAGACATGGCAGAATGTTTTATTGCTTGGCTTGAGTTTCGGAGGATCCACACAGGGGGAAGAACACAACAGTTTAAGGAGAGACGGAACTGAATTCTCTGGAAACATGGCCTCAAACAGAACTGTCCAAACCAATTCTGCCTCGGATAAGAATGTAAGAACTGTATTGGGAGATAAGGCAACTTCAGCAGACAAGTAATATGATCTATGATCCAGTCTCTGCGACGTGCAATGGATTTTTCAGCGTAACTGGTGGGCAAGCCGTTAGAAATACAGAAATGACTATAGATATAAATAGACTAATTCTACACAAACGGTGATGCCTGCCTCTAAATCCCCACTGGAGTAGCTATACATCCCCTTCTTGACAGGACCTGCTTTGATGTTTCTTTGTTCTCCTTGCCTTCAACCTTTTCCATATTCCTCAATTATAATAAGTGTCAATCTTTAAGTCAATCTAACTGTGTTGTGTGCTGCAATATACGCAAGTAAACAGTCTCTTTGGGCCTCTGTTTGCTTTGCCCTCCCCCCCGGCCAACCCCTCATCGAAAGCGCAGACATTAATGCGCTAAGCCGCCAAGCACATTGTTTTTATGGCTGCCGTCTGTCAATAGTGAGAGATTTGTTTTTAATAAAGCATCCAAATAGCTTGCTTAACAATGCCGGTACAATTGCCACACGTGTGGATGCAGCCTCCAAATTCAGTGCTCGATGTGAAAAGTCAAGAACAGCTGCTGGAAAAACCATCCATTCTCCTCAGGTAGGAAAACTTACATATGTCAACTGTTGTAAATGCCTTGCACTGCTGTATCTGATGGTAAATAACCACTGACTGGAGGATAGGTCCCACAGATGATGGGTATTCCTTATTGTGTATGTACACAAAGAAATATGCATACACTTTCCCAGCTCCCCTCTTCCTCATTCAGCAGTGAGAACGACATGGAAATGCATGTGGTGCTGGTACGAGTGTAACAAGCACAGCAGTGTTTCTGGGGTTTTCACACACATCAGTGGCAGTGCTAGGCTGAGAGCAGTCCACCTCCTAAAAATATCCAGCCAAGAGTGGCTCTCGGGAAGCTGACCATTTGATGTAGGGCTAGAGGGTGGCTCACATAAATGCATCAACAAATTTGCAACAGGGTTACAGGCTCTATCCGTACACCAGGATGGAGCTATAGAGCGGATATGTATGGTGCACACAGACAAAATAGGCACTAAACTGTCCCTGGAGTGGTACCCTCAAGAGCACATCTGAAGTACCTTTAGTTAGGGAACATAACTGTGCCATGTTCCATTGCTGTTACACATGCTCAAAGGAATGAAATCACTCTGTTGGTTTTTTGTTGACTTTACTTAATCAATTTATGTAAGCAAGTAAAACTGAGTCAGTTGTGTTGTGTGAATATGTCAGATATACTTTGTGTTAGTTTGGTCAGTGTAATCTTGTTAAGTAAAACTAAACGTGAGTACAACACTATAGACTGTTACTGATCTAGCCCTGATCACCCCAGCCCATACACACTGGCCTACATTAGCCCACGTGCCTGTATGCACTACATCTCTATACTTGAACATCTGAGCTGTGGATTTTATTTTATGTGTCTGTATTTTATTGATCTATATACTGTACATCTGTACTGTAAGCTGTTTAGCTGTTCACCTGAACATTGAGCTGCTATTCTCCTACCTGCACTGTTCACTTTATATATATACTTTATAACTTATACTGTTTAAAACCACATACTTAACTGCACACTTTGCTACCTCAACACACTGTACTCTCCTACATGTACACTTACACAAAGCTGTTTCTGTCTCCTGCGTATGCAAACTGCACCTCAGTTCTAGTATTCACATTCTGACATACAGATACTGCTCTTACACATGCTGCATGTGTCTTACTGTTTACTGATATGCACATCTTGTTTAAGTCCATTGTCTTGCACTGTACTACATATATATATATATATATATATATATATATATATATATATATAATTACTGGACTGGAGAACTTGATTGTGTATTAACATCCCCAGTATTAATATCATGACAATAAAGTGGAATTGAATTGAATCTTTCCCATTGGCTCTTGGTATCACCATCTTGGTGTTATTTTTCCCCGGCCTGCCTTCTTCCATTGTATGTGCTTCTGTCTTATATTCCACAGTTAACTGCCTAGCCACATTGGTGTTGGCTGTAAGTGGAAGTTGAGTGTAATTCTATGACAGCTCAGTAGCACAGTAGAAACTTTACACAATTATACATATCTAACTTAAACCTAACTTTTATCTACTTTCATTACTGAAACATGACCACATTAAGTTGAATATGTTTAATACATAAAAATGGTCTGTCCAGTTAATTAAAACTCACATTAGTCTGAGTACATATTACTAAAATGAGCATCTTAAAAGCTGCTTAACACACCTTTTCATTTTTGGGAAATGCATGAAAGTAACTCATACAGTTAATTAGAGCTTGCTCAAATCACTTTAGTGCGACTTACTTGAATTCGTTATGTATGCTTTACTCAATCAAGTATCTTAAAAGCTACTTAACACAGTTGCATAGGACTGGTTGACATAACATTTTTAATTCAAGTAAATACAATATTTAATTTTTAGAGTGCATGAACTCATATACACTGCCCTGACTCCAGGCCTTTTATTGTATTATTTTTATTATTATTATTATTATTATTTTAACAGTAGGTTATGAAGCGGCACAAATTCATACATTCCCTTGGTGAAAAAATAGAAAATCACAATTCCAAAAAAAAGGGAAATGCTAAGAAAGACAGAAAGCAATGATTAGTTTGACCTGTGTTTAATAAAACTTTGATGTTTTACCTCATGATCGTAATTGTGCCTGCAACACATTTTAAAAAACTTTCAACCTTTTTCAAACCTTTTCACATTTACAAAAATCACCTTTACTTTTAACAACCCTCAATAATCTTTGGGGGACTAAAGACACAAAATAATCCAGAATATATATATAGAAGAATATGCCATTCTTCTATTATATAAATCTGCAGCTGAGTAAGAGTACGTAGCCTTTGTTGCTGTTTTGGGAGTTTAATAAGAAACAGTATTCATGGGAGACGGTTCTGGTTTGCTGGCATGCCAGTCTAGCACCCTCGGTCTCCGATTATGCAGCCAAGCTGTAACATGTGCAGAAAGTTTCTTGGTGGTTTCACACTGTAATAAGATTAGTGGCCCTGAAAAAGACGGCATCTAAAAGGCAGCAGAAGTCGCTCCAAAATGTGTTTTGGTCAAAGTGGCAAGCCTTATCCTTTATCATAAAGAACTCTGCCCTTCCTGGATGCTCTTTTATACCCAAGCATGATCACATGACCTGTTTGTTTTGCTTTAATTTTGCTAGGTTTAGTATAGAGATTTACCACATTTCCCTTCTGATACTGATACTTCAACCATAAATATAAGACTAATACTGATTTAGGTACTAGATACTAGTACTGATATAGATACTAACTTTATCTAACCTAACTAACCTATTAATCCAATTATACAATTACCTTTCAAATACTTTATTTGTATAAAATCTATGTTCTGTGTCATAAATGAAACATACTCAGCTTGACTGAATGGCATTTACTTGTTGGATTACATATATATATATATATCTAGAGGTAACACTTTACGTTAAGTGTTGACTAACTAACATTAAGTAATGAATTAGTTAACATGAACTGATACATTAACAATGGTTACAATGCTTAACTAATGTTAAATAAACATGTATCAACTATATGTTTACATGTTAAGCAAACATGCAACAGTTGTTACATGTTTACTTGACTTGGCTGAAGCATAAGGCCACAAGACCATACTGCTGAGTGATACAGTCTACCGACGGAGGAGCAGGCAGGGCACACTCACCCGCCAGCAGGTTGCTGTGGTAGTTAAAGGCTAAATGAAGGTTAAAAGTGATTATTAAGCTGAGAGTCTATAACTACGCTGACAAGGTAAAACATTACATAGCTTGTCTTTGTACTGTTTTTGTTTAAATATAGATTTTTTTTTGTCAAATAGATCTAAGTAATGCTTTCTGCTTGTATTTTCATTTTACCTACTGTCCGCAGTTTTTCAAATTGAGTTTGTATTTTAAGTACACACTTAGACTGTAAGTCTATTATTGTACCCTTGAAGGTAAACTCACCAGACAAAAAATGAGTCACCTGTGACATTAACTACTGCAGTTTGATTTGGCATGGACTGGACAAGTTTCTGGATGTAGGCCACATCAATGTTCAGCCACTCTTACATCAGAGAATTGCACAGTTGGGCCAGATTTGGTGGATCCCTTCTCTGGTACAGTTCTGAGGAGAATTTCCTGTAGGCTGGGATTTTTGCCACTGCTGGTACACCCGTATAACTATACGCTTCCATACACCTGCAGATTCAGCTACTTCCTTCATACTATGGTCCTTGGCATGCCCAGATGCACTCATTAACATCTGCTTTGGACCCATTTTCCACACACTGAACAAGACATTTACTGCACTATACCACCTCTTCTCCATCTATGGATCCTGTCACTCACACCCCGCAGCTATGTATAGCCCCATCATCACTGTGCGACGCTGTTTGCATAAGCCTAAAGTCACTACCACCTTAAACATGCAACGTGACTAATATCATTTACATTAACATTGTTTCTAGCCTGATGATCAAAGTCTACCTGTACTGTTATTTTCTGACAGTGCAGGATAAGATCTGGGCTATTTATCATTAAATGACATTGCCTTTAACAGCCTACGATCGATTAGATCTTTTTTGCTTGTTTACCCTCATGTCCACCTGCTACCTGGGTGTCCCCCATGGCATGATGCTATCAAGCAGGGAGGGTGATGACTAGCATACACTTCCTCCATCATCATACCAAACTGCTGCACAGCTGAATGTGCTGGGTGGAAAACGCTACATGAAGTTCTGAAATAAATTTCACATTTTATACCCTATTAATTCTCAGCTCTCCCTTCAGATTCCCAAGCCAAAAACCTCCCACCACCACGCTGTGTTTTCCCTTCTTCCATAGCCGATCTTTATTACTGAGTGACAGATGATGGGGGTGGGGGTGTGGCTTAAGCTTCCTCAAACACAGCACAGCCACCCAGAACTCCTGCCCAAGCTCCTGAAAGTTCCCCTTTTCTGTCTCGAGCTCAGTTCGGGTCAGCTAACGTATGATGCTGGGCCATCCCACCTATCCTGAGACATAGAGGCCTGCTGGTCACAGATGACTGTGGTATCACCAGAGATCAAACTCCCAATCTACCTATTAGATCAGTCTACCTAGGAGCCTTTTGGATGGGTTGCCACACTGAAAAACAGGGAATGAACATTTACTGCTGTAATTATACACTGAATTTAATGGAATTGTATTGAAGCCTACAATATGAAAGCAAGTGAAATACAAAATAGTTAGCAGAAAATGCTTTAATAAGCTTGACCTTCCAAATTAAATTGATCAACTGGATAATTTAGAGGAGGAAGAAGACAAAATAGATGGGGACTGCCAACTGGCATAGCAGAGGAAACTCTGAATGCATCCATCAAATAGAAAAGCCAGATTTACAATTAGCTAGTACATAACAATCTAACATTACATAATCTGAATGTTTTAAGATTTAGTAGCTGTGAGTCACTTTTGAATTGTGTGTGAGCATCTTTTAAATATTTGTGACACAGTTTGATGTTACAGTCTTAATTTTTATTTATTTTTTTCAATCAAGGCATTCCTGGGACATCAGGCTATGCTATGAATCGCTATGGAATTACTTACAGCCACAAGTCAGAAATAGTTGGGACGATATGTTCAATTAAAATGAAACTTTTTCAACTACATTTTTGTCTTGTATTGCACTAAAAACTATACACCAGTGTATTACTTGAGGTATAAACGGTATACAGGTTGAAGTCTACATGAAGTGAGAAATATCCCTTGCTGTTGGTCTCACTGATCCATTTAAAGATGTGTGTGTGAGTTAAAGACACGGCTTTTAAGTCAAATACTGATTTGTCTGACCACAGTACACACTGCTGCTGTGTGATGGTCCATCCCAGATGTCTCCGAGCCCAGAGTTGATGGCACTTCTGGACACGGCTAACACGGTTCTGAACAAGGCTTCCTTTAAGCCCAATAAAGTGGCATCTGTATATGTAACACTGTATTGTATTGCTTGAGAAAGCTTTGACAAAGTAATCCTGAACCCATGTGGCTTACAGATAAATGATGGCTCTTGGTGCAGTACCGTCTAAGGGGTTGGATAGTACAGCTATTCAGCTTAGGCTTTCGACCTTCATGCACTGCAATTTCTCCAGATTCCTTGAATGTCTTAATTGTGTTATGCATCGTAGAGGGAGAATAATATTAAAATCCCTTCCTACATTTCTATGAGGAGCATTTCGATAATGTTCTCATGCATTTGCCGGTAAACTGGCGATCCTCAGCCCATATGAAATGAAATGAAGTTGACCAGACAAAGTGTCACTCTCTGCAGTGGAATGCAAGTCAAAGTTGTGGTCAGATTTCTGCCAATCAGATCAAATTACTGCTTTTGTTTTGCATTTTCTGTACCATCCGTACTTTTTCTGATTTGGGGTTGTCAGTCTAACCAGGCTACAAGTTTAATTGGCAGACTGTAGCTTGTTGGGTTGTCTTCATACAAAATAAACAGTTGCGTTTTTAATGTACTGGAATCTTCACATTACAAGTGACGTCCGATATGTAAATTGCATGAAGAGCAACGGATTCCAGAATATTCCAGTAGCAGAAATGGTTCATTTATCATTTTAACTGAATAACTGCCCATGTGCTGCTTCTGTAGTTATTTTAGGTGGTAAAACATTTAATAATAGTTCAGCAAACTGGACGTTTAATACTGATATATTATTTCGTTTGATCTTCCAAGCCGCCGTTTAGAGATTTCATCCACAATTCACATATACTGTTTTTATTGGTTTGGGTTTTTGTTTGTGTTTGTGTGTGGCTCAGATTTGTCTCAAGTAAACATTGTATTGGATTTCATGGCAAGGGATAACAGGGTTGTGCAAGGTGTTAAGAGTATTTACCTTTGGTTGCATTACAGCTGAGGCTCTGATGCATTTAGCACAGATCTGAAAGTGAATAGACTGTCTGACAAGGTATACAGGTTGAAGTCTACATGAAGTGAGAAATGTCCCCTGCTGTTAGTCTCACTGATCCATTCACTTTGAGTTAAAGATGTGGCTTTTAGTTGAGTGATGCAGCTACTTAATGTTGCAGTTATGCTCTTTTTTAGGCTGCCGACGTATGAAAAGCAATTTAGTGCAGCCTGTCAAAATTGGTGTAAACTGTATCACAGCTCAGAGCTCTAAGACAGCAATTCATCAGCAAGGTGAGCTCAGTTCTGCTAAAGCTTTTAGTTTAAAATACACTCATCGTCAAACGAATAGTTGCACCCAGAAGGAAGTGTTGGATTGCAGTGCTGTTGGCGAAGGAAGATAAAGGTAACCAGGAACAATAAATGATGGTAAATCTAGACTGATATGGACAATATTTATTGAGCCACACATACAGAAGTAGTGTATCTTAGTATGGCTTTGGGACACCATGTTTGCTCATGCGATGTGCATACGCCACAGGATGGAGTTGTAGAGGTTCCTAATGGTGTCCTGTGATAATTCATCCCATGCAGCTTGAATATTCTCACGCAGATCCTGCAGATTTTGTGGTAGGGGTGGAGGTGGAGTGACACCACGCCTTCTGGACATGTGACCCATGACAACAAACTGTTAATTTTGGTGCTGACCACGGTGCCTCCATGCATGGATTTGTTGGTCGTCTCCAACAAGACAAAAGCGGAACTCCTCACTGAAGAAGACCCGCTGCCATTCTGAGCAACTCCATGACAGTCTGGTGTTTAGGACAGTCGTTGTAACGGTCTGCGTGCATGTAGTCTTGCATCATACAGCCACCCGCCGAAGGTGCTGTAGGGTTGGTTAGGTACAGCGATAAGGATAGTCCTTGCTTACGTCACATGTGCAGCCGAGCGTGAAACTTGAATCATTTGTATGTCTCATGATGTCAAACCTACCCAACAAGTTTCATTGCTGTTGGTTGATTCCTTCTGGGAGCAACCATTTGTGCAACTATTCTTTTGATGATGAGTGTATGTTTCCCTAACAACCCTTTTGACATTTAGTTTGTTCTTTTAAATATTTCCCCCTTAAACCTCTCAGATCGACTCCGAAACTGTTGGAGCTTGAGCCTTACAAACTGAATCACTTGCTCTCTTAGATTTTTGGTCTAGACTGTATCTGTCGTTTGTTTAGCCATGTAAATGAACACAGATTAAATAATGTTGAATAAAGACAATGACACAGTTCTGACGATACCTAATTGTGTATGACTAACAACTCAAATATGTAGCTGAAAAATGAAAATGAAGATTTAGATTTAACAGGACAACATGGGATGAAAGCAACTTTATTATGCAGTTTATTACAACCCCACTTCCAAAAATGGTGGGACAAAAGATACAATGCAAATAAAAATAGAAACAAAAATGAGTGATTTCTAAACTTACCTTGACCTGTATTTGAATAAAAACAGTATGGCGACAAGAAATTCATTCAATGTTTTTCATTGTTTTTTGTATAAATATGCTCATTCTAAAATTGAAGCTTGCAACAGGTATCAAAAAAACTGGCCGGGGACAATTAAGGACTAAGATTATTGTGAAATCCTGCTTGGATATAAAAGGAGCATTCAGAAATGATTGACTCCTTTTTTGAGGAAGGATGGGTTGAGACTTTACTAATGTGACAGAAAGAAAATCCAACAAAATCCAAACTAATACTGCTCAGCCAGGCACTGCAAGGCTTTTGGGGTTTTTACCATTTACAGTGCATCATCAAAAGTTTCAGCCAATCTAGAGAAATCTCGGTGCATAAAGGAAAAGGCCAAAATGAATATATACAGAATTTACTCAGAGCTTGAAGTGAAAAAAGTGCCAGTTCTCTTCTTATTCACATGTTGGTGTGTGTACCGGTCTGGTGTTATAATATTGTGTGTGTGTGTGTGTGTGTGGGTGTGTGTGTGTGTGTGGGTGTGTGTGTGTGTGTGTTATTGTGTTTTTAATCGTGAATTTGTGAAATGTATTCATTTTAATCAGAGCTAATAGTGAACAATCATGCTGATAAATACTTTTTGTGCTGATATGGTGGGACACGCGGCTGTACAACCTGTGTTTTTGCTCCCCATAGTTGCAGCGTTGCTTGCTGCTGCTGTTCGGTGGACGCGCATGCCCGAGAGCCTGGTTTGAAAAAGGGTACATCAATTTTACAGTGGTGTGGGGGATTCAAAATAGGGGGCATTTCTACAGGTGGGCTGGGGTGGGCTCAGGCGTCTCCCACCCAGAGGTATGACTTGTTCACCCAAAGAAAAAATTTGCGCATTTGATGAAAATGTACTGTATCAGCTCTTTTTTCCAGTGTTCATAGCTTTCTGTAATTTTGTCATTGGTGTTCAAAAGTGCACTTCTTTCTTATTGACTGTTTTGAAGGTGTGGAAGTGCTCTTAATTTACATTATTGCCAAACCATGACACTTTGGTTACTGTCACACTTCCGGGTTTCCCCGCTACCTCCGATCTCCCGAACTCCATTTCCCAGAGTTCAATACCCAATGACGACACAACCACATGTCTGGAATTACATTCTCCTGTTCCGCGTCTCCCAAATACTGATCACACACACCAGTTCACAATCTACTCTGTTTCTATATATACCCCGTTGTGTTTAGTGCAAAGTATTGCCGAACCCTGTTTGCTTACTGAGTTTTTCTCTCTTGCTGTCTTTTTGACTCTTCTTTTCATTTTTGGTTTACTCTCTCTGATTCTCCCTTTGCTTTGTTTGCTGGTCTGTTTGCTCTCTTGGGTTTGACTCCTGCCTGTCCTCCTGGTTTTGACTCTGTCTTGCCCCTTGGTTATTTTCACCTGGTTGTTGCTGTTGAGCCTTATTGCCAATAAAACCCATTTTGCTTTTAGCTCTGCACGTGCTGAACTAAGTTTGTTGATTCTGACAGTTACGTTCACATTACAAGCCTTATTAATCAATCTTGTCTGTTTACATTCATAAATGTCAGTCACCAAAATCTGTCTGTAATGTGAACAAATCATTCCTGAATGGCATGTGTGTGCACACTGATACATTTATGCATATTGCATAAACAATGTTGCACCAACAATGGAACATAAAACAGGCAAATTGAGGGACCATAACTGCTACATTGATTTAAGTCTTTTACCTCCTTGGACTTGCCATTGCAGCCATGTTTGTTTGTGCCCGCACTTTGCCATTTCTTTGGCCATTGTTTCAAACACAACTCAGTTTTGATAATTTCCTTCCAGTTTCACTTGAACTGATTCATTTCCCAAAATGTCAAGGAAGTCACCAACTTCTTCATCCTTTCACTGACTGCTGTCATTGCTGTTCTACTCCTCCGTTGTTGATTTGCGATGCTGCCAGTGCTGGCTGTTGACGACTAAGTACAGACAGAAAGGAGACATGGAAATCTGATTTGAACATTCACATTCATGTTGCCTGCCCACAAATTGGATGGTATCCAATCTAGGACCACATTTCAAAGTGACTCAAATCTGATTTGGAAGGATTTGATGTGTCCACACATCCCTGGAAAAAAATCAGATCAGATTTAAAGCAAAAATCAGGTCAGGTCACATTAAAGCGAAAAAAGTCACTTTAACCTGGCAATGTCTATGTAGCCTATTTCACACAACACTGCAGACATGGTTAAGTGAACTACTACACCTGTTTGTAGCTGCTTTCAGCAATACAAGTAAAACTGTTAATGTCTTTATTAATTTATGTTAATTTATATTTATTCTATTCTCTGGTCATAATAAGTTATAGTACTAGTCCAGTATAGTTGCATATTTCTTTTAAGTTATCAGTTCACTTAGTGGCCATTGGTTTAGGGATTAGCCATCTACAGATACATTCAAACACCAGGCACCCCCAGTACCAGTGCATCCTGCCTCCACTGTTGAGCCCAGCTGGGAATGTTAGTGCTGTCGTCCCGCTGCTCTTCATGTTCACTCAGGTTTGTTGACGGTGGAGCAGGGGGGGGCGCTGACTTCTCAGGGAGCCCTCATGGCTTTGTTACCTTCTGGCTCTCCCTTTTAGTTGTGCTGTAATAGCCAGGCCTGCCGGAGTCACTGCTGCACTATGTTAACACCATATAGCGTATTAAAATCAGAGCTAACAATCTGTATGTTTGCCTGAGCTGAACTGCTGCCCATCCTGATGCTGTTGCTACGTCTGCTTTGACTAGGTGCCACTGCTTGCCTTTAACCACCACGGAGCTCCTGGCTGTCCTGCACTGTGGAAGTTTGACCTGCGTCCTGCTGACCCATCCGATGATCCAACTACTTAATTACAGACTAATCAGACATTTATTCCTCTAACTTACAAACACTGAACACTCCTTTCCTCTGCTTGTCTTGTTATCTGGTGTTGACCTGAGGAGGATGGGTTCCCCTTTTGAGTCTTGGTTCCTCTCAAGATTTTTTCCTTTGAACTGAGGGAGTTTTTCCTTGTCTCTGTCACCTTTGGCTTGCTCACTGGGTGCTCGGACACCAGATTCTTTCTAAAGCTGCTTTTTGACAACATCTGTTGTAAAAGGCACTACATAAATAAATGTTGACTTGACTTGACTTGACATATACCAACACTGAGCAAAGTATTTCTGCCTTGGTGTTCATCATGACTTACCGTCCTCCAGCCCAGCCATGACTGCTCCTGATAGTCTTGATAGTCTATCTCAGACAATGTTAGGTATGTACAACATCGTTCCAGTACCAGTGAGTATCAGCTCACTTCAAGGACCATATTCACCGAAGGTAATGACATTTATGAGGTAAAACATGGTGTTTTTACATGGTGTTTACATGGTGTTTTTAAACCATTTGATCTGATAGTCTGTCCCAGCCAATTTTAAGTATGTTTGAAAAAAGTTGGGTGTTGCCCACCCAGGTAATTCAAATGGCCACCCAAAAATGACATTATAGAACCTGAGGCACATACAACACCGGCAGCTTGTGAAAAGTGTTGCTATGCAAGAAACAGTCACAGTACACCAAAGAGTAAAATGTAGATGTATCGGTACCAGTGAGTACTGGCCCATTTTTATTTATATTAAATATTTTATTTATTTCACAACCATCTGCCAGGCAAAATTAAGTGCAGTAAAAAAATTGTGGCTGGTCCAGTGGCATCTTGTTTTTACTTAGTACTATCAAATCTCAGTTAGCACTGCTGTAAGTTATCATACGACTGTTTTGTAGCTATGCTAAAGCTCCAGCTTCTCAAAATACACATGTGCTTGCACTTGTGGATCCCGATATATACAGTATATAGGTTTGCTTCCATTACATTATAGAAAGGTTACCCAACGAGCATACAAGACACTTTTTATCTGCACGCTCGCTCAGTGATGTGAAATGAAACAGCCGTGAACATTCACCCAAATGAAACGCTTTACCATTTTCATCTTGAAACGAAGACTGGTGACCAATTGTGAATTCTGCTCATTTCCAAGGTAGGAGTGGGTCTTAAAGCATCCTGACTTTGATGGACTAGCTGAACCAATAGCAGACGTCTCCCTCCATGATCAAAGAGAACAGTCTGCATCAGCACCCTCAAGTCTAATTTTATTCCGTAAACATTTGAGCACTTTCAACTTTTCATAATCAAATAATTCCAACGAGTGGGGAACACGGCTGAACAGATTCAAAGAAGAGTGGAGTTTTTTTTCCTCCCCCCCTCACTCCCTTTTAATGCACGAGAAATTACAGAGGCACATTCAGCAATGGATGCAATTTTACTCTCATTAAAAAGGAGGAAAATAAAATGCCTGGGTGATATGGGGTGCTCCGGCTCTTTATTCATGCTTAATGGTAAGTGACAGAATAATAAGAAGTTGCGCGAGGCCTCCCTGTTTCTTTCCCACATTTAGATCAGACGCTGCAAACTTGATACGCTCAAGCCGTCAACCGGATCCAAACAGTCTAGTCGTTTGTTCTGTTGCTGTTTTTCTCTCCTTTGCACCCCCCACCCCCCACCCCACCCCATTCAGCAGGGGCTGGATTGTAACACGATGCAAAGTGTGGCAACTAGAGCGAGACCGTGCACCCCCCCACCCCTTTCCTCGTCTCACAGAGTGAAGCAATGGTAGTATACTCACACATCTGGGTTGCACGCCCTTGTAGTTCCTCCTTTTCCTGTCTTCCACACCCACATACTGTGCCATTCTCTTACCCCAACCTTCTGCCGCCAGTCAGGTGCATCCACTGTGAGGTAAGTCACGTCGTCTGCAGAGCAAAAGGTTGCATCTCATGAAAAGGGAATGCTATCTCACTGTGCCAAAGAATCAAAGCTGCGTGCTTCCTGCTAATTAGATAACTGAATATTTCATTGCATCAAAGGTAGAACATTCTCACACATGAGCCCACCCACCTCTCCCAGCTCCGCACCTACAGAGAGAGGTGCAGGTTCCCCCCGTGTAATGACTCACTGCAAACACAGATAGCAATTGATTACAGCCGCGAGTTGTTAATGAAAGATTGTGCCCAGCGCAGGTTGATTACATTGGTTATCCAATCTTTTCTTTTTCCCTCCCGCAAGTTGTACCTGGTGTAATAACAAGCAGTCTTTTATTGGCTGAGGCATGTACTCTACACTAAAATATTTGAACAACTGG
>CM067494.1:8638810-8687917 GCA_034552555.1 Semaprochilodus insignis | reverse complement strand
CACACACACTTTCAGCCCTGCACACATTCGCACACACACTCCCACCCAGAAGCAGCTCTGTGAATACTGTCTACCCTTTGATGGCCTGTGCAATAAAATAGAGAAATGAGGTCTATGGTATTCATGGGCATAGCTGGCCCAGATCTGCCAGCAGCCTTCAGCTGAGTGGCCCGAACTGAACAGCTCGCTGCTCTTGCAGCCTCTTCTGGACCTCAGCCACTCCTCTGACCTGTCATGCAGGATCTGAATTACCCACCAGCAGTGCAATCATGGCTGGACTGGATGCCAAGGATTAGGAGGCATGGGTTACCCTGGAAAAATCTATAGGCCAAACTCTGAATGAAAATCCTTTTATTTGCCACAACTAGGATTAGGTAGCACTGTGAGTGTGGAAGTCCCTGATAAAGACACTGAATAACAAGCTGTAAAGACAATAAGAGCAAAAAAGGAGCACATATAGATATTGTTAGAAGAGCAGGGTTTACTCAGAGCTGTGTCTGAAACTGCGAACTACTGGAATGCACCCATGCTGCAGACGATCCAGTGCACTCCAACAATCCCACAATGCACTACAATAAGTGGAACATAAGGAACATCCATAATGCACTGAACATAAGGAATGACAAAAGTCCAAATATGAATGAAGCAAGTCAGTTCCAAAATATGCTAAACTTCTATGTAACTGTAATCCCCAAAATTTACATCTGACCGAATTTATTTACGCATTACATTTTCCTGTCTGCCATGTCACTTCTGTGTAATCATTGTGGTGTCTTCTTAAGAATCAGCCAATCAGAGCAGAGCTCATCAAATTATTCATGATCTCATCAAAAAAGGGTAAACAACTTGTTTTGTCCTTGGGCAAAATCATAGAGTGTAAATGGGTGTTTAAACCGAATCTGGGCATTTTTCACCCTGACCAAAGTCACATACCTTCTAAGTAGAACATCAGAAAACAATTCAGGTCAGGTACAATTTACGTACACTCATCATCTAAAGAATAGATGCACCCAGAATGAAGTGTAGGATTGCAATGCTTTATGGAAGGAAGATAAAGGTTACTGGGAACAATAAATGATGATTAATTTCGATCTGATATGGGCAATATTTATTGAGCTACACATACAGATGTAGTGTCTCTCAGGATGGCGTCAGGCCGCCATGTCTGCTAACACAACATGCCAGACATCTCAGCATGGAGTTGTAGAGGTTCCTAATGGTGTCCTGTGATAATCCATCCCTTGCAGCTTGAATATTCTTACACAGTTCCTGCAGATTTTGTGGTAGGGGTGGAGGTGGAGTCACAGCAGGCCTTCTGGACATGTGACACGTGACAACAAACTGTCGACAACAAATCTTGCTTCTGACCATGGTGCCTCCACACACAGATTCATTGGACGTCACCACCATAACAAAAGCAAGACTCACTGAAGATGACCCACTGTAATTCCACCTCTGCAGTCTTTGGCGCCACTGACGTGATGTTAAGGGCAGTCATCGTAATGATCTGTGTGTATGTAGTCCTGTGTCGTGCAGCTGTCTGCCAATGGTGCTGGCACAAACAGGATGACTCATGGAGGACATCTCTGTGCACTGAATGTCTGCAGTCGGACATTGGATCAGTCAGGTACAAACCTACCCACCAAGTTTCATACCTGTCAGCTGATTCCTTTTGGGTGGTTAAAGACTGAGTATAGTCTACAGTAGACTACCAAAAAGTCAAGTGCTACCGATTTTTGGAATTAGGTTGCAGGTTGCCAATAGCATGTAGTCAGACACTACCTAGCCTGTGAAAGGCAGTGCGTGGTGTAAGTTATTTATTTAAAGATTTAAGTAAACATCACAAATACCCCACCGTAGCTTTCGTTCTTTACCATGCTGTTAATATGCAAGCCAATGTGTGTAAAAACCCACTGTAGTATTGGAGCATGTCTCCAGCTCCTCGCTTTTTCCCTTGGAATTGACGTTTGAAAGGGATCCCCACGTTCTTCGGGATGACTTAGTCAAACTGCAATTCACACTCTGCATATTCAACCACATCTCAAACAGATTTCCCATGGTACAATGCTCAAAGCGTTGGCAGCCTTGTGCCGCAGTGAGCCTCCTGACGCATCGTCATTGACTGCTGTCAGAAGGAAAAAAGTGCACTTTTCGAGGCGTCCCCGCTCCGACAAAAGGCAGGAACAGGAGAGAAGACACTGTTGAGTGCATTTGTCCTGAGGGGGGCGGGGGGCGGTGGGCGGCGGTGGTGGGGGTGAACGCCTTATCGGCTGCACCTGCTGCACTCCCTTTCAAAGAGCGAGGAGATGCCGGCGCACAGACAAATCTGCTGTCTGATAACAGGCTGATAATGCTACCTCACTTTATCCTGTCACACAGAACTTTTGTTAATCTCTACTACAAGTGACGGAATAAAAGCACCGATATAGTGTGCGTGAGGGATGTGCTTATGTGTATGCGTGATTGTGTACCGGAGAACCACACTGCCGAAGATGTTAACTGAGTTGATGCTGCATTAGGCGTTTGCATCGTTGTATCGACCACAGTATGATAATAGACACTGAGGGTGCAATGGATTATTCCATGTCTGAAAACTCCATGCAAAGCAGGCAGTGCTGTGCAGTTCATCACATATAGCTGGTTCTCTTTCTGGGAGAACCCTATGAAACAGTTCTACTGTCATTTTTTGAGTTATCTGTCTAAACCAGGCATTCTATTCTTCTGTCACAGCATCTGTCAGAGGGCTGTCATTGACTGAGCGCTCCCATTGACTCCCTTTCGCATTTTCATATTCAGCCCTCAACACGTCCTCCTCTCGTCCGCCGGCAATGGGACTTGATATTGCGTTCATATGTGCTGCTAGTGCTTTCGGCTGCACACTGTGCATCTCTGCGAGTCAAGGTGCAACGCCAACCCACACAATCGATACGCAGCGAAGATATGAACTTAGCTAAGAAATATTTTGACCCTTGTTAATGCTCGCTCTCTTACCTCCTACATCCTACCGGCTTCATTTGCATAACGCTCATTTACAAATTTAAAAAAACTCTTTTTTTTAAAGAGTGGCAGGAGCTCAAGAAAAGAACGGGAGCCGGATTTTAACCTCTTATCAGGTGACTTTTTTGCTTCAGAGTCATTTCCCACCGTGCTCATTTAAGCAAAACAATTATTCTCCTCACAAAGGACGCATTGTGGAGTGATGCTGAATAGCACGGAGCCAGAACAAAACGTGTTAAGGTGTTTGGAACGGTGGCAAATGAAGAACTTTAAATCTACATTTAGTCAGGGAGGATTGAACCGTGAGGATTAGGGCTTGGTACACCGTGGGACTGGCCGGCACCGGTTGCTAGGTTACAAGATCCTTGGGAGGAATCGATGAATCTTGGCCTTTTTCGCTCCATGCTAACCTGATGGGACTGGACTGACCACTTCTCACAACAATGATTTCTCACCCCTGCAAATGAGAAGGCGACTTCTATTTCTCTGCCCGAGTGGAACTGTCACCACCTTCGCTCAGAGGGAGAGAGGGAGTGAGACAGACAGATGAAAGCATATTCAGAGTATAAGGGAGTTAGAGAGAGAGAGAGAGAGAGAGAGAGAGAGAGAGCTATGCCCAGCATTCTCTTTTAAATAGAGATATTAAATCAATTTTGCTTCATTTTTTGGCAGAAACATCTATCTTTCTATGGCCAGTCAACGTGAAAACTATGAATAAGCTGTATAGACACCTAGCAGGGAACGTTCCCAGAAGTTTGGCTAATGTTCCCTACAACATTAGCCAAACTTCTGTGAATGTTTGGCTAACGTTCCCTATATAGCTCTAAAGAAAATGTTTTAGTGTAATGTTCAAATAATGTTTTATAGACGTTTGTAATGTCAGATAATGTTCCTATAGGTTTAAATGTTAACTAAGACACTAAGACACAACGCTTTAACTGCAACGTTCAGGTGATGTTTTGAGGATGTTGTCAGTCACACAGATTATGCTACATGATAACAAAAGAAGAACATCCTCAGAGCGACATCTGGAGAATGTTTAATGGATGTTACTGAGACCTGAGATGACAGAATGTTTTTAGAGAACATTCTCCTACCTTTAGAAAGAAAATTCTGGGAACCAAAAGAAAAGATCCAGCTGGGATAGTGGTTTCCTCAAAAGGTGATTTCACCATGGCCAACCAGTGCATGATGCAAAGTGTAGAACCCTGTGTAAAATCTTGAGCATGTGTTCCACTGATGTTTAGCCCTATGAAAAGGATATATCACTACTGTCAGAACAAAACCTTGTATCTTCAAGATTATAATTTTACTGAAGCAGGAAAAAAGATGCTCTACTTTTAATGTAAGTCAATGGAAACAGACTTTTTCCCCATTTTGGGGGTCATTTTGGGCCACCTCTTTTGGCTCATTCATCATGAAATGATAAACCCACAATGTTCATTTTCAAATGATGTCCAGAACTTGAGATGAGATATGTGAGATATGTGAAAATGAGATATGAGGTTTTGTTCCGACAGCAGCGATTTATTGTAAAATGCTGTCAAATAATGATATATAGAATTATGCACACTCTTAAACATAAAGTTACCCATACGGCTTCTTTATGTGATGCTATGGAAGAACCATTTTTGGTTCCATAAGTAAGTTTCAAGTAAATGTGTTTGCATATGAGCTGTGAGGAACCTTTTAAAAGTTTAAAGAACCATAACACATTGTAAGGGTTCTAGAAAGTATGGATTTATTGATGAAGAACTTTTACATTGTGTTACAGTTCTTGGAACTGTTATGCACGTTTCCCTTTATCTTTAGGGAAGCAAGATGGCTCTTTAATGACATTTTAAATAATGTGTTGTAATATATTGTCATAAGTTGTTATACTGTAGCCCTTAATAAAATACATATGAAACATAGGCTATAAATATTATTATATATTGTCAGTAAACTGTGAATAGAGTAATGCATTTTACATTTTGCATTTTTTATTATAACCCATTATACTGTTATGTAATGTAATAGTTTTGCCATGTATATTGACAGCAAAATGTGGATAGAACAGTGCATTTTCAATATTAACTGGGTGCATGATGAGACCATGTCTCTGTGCAGTGTCACTTTGCCTGGACATATGTAACTAGTCCAAAAAGCAATCCAACAGACAACACACAAGCAGTTTCTGAAAAAAGAAGGCATCTGTCTCTTTAAGAGGCAACGGGTAAATGTGAGAGGAGACTCTAACCAGCCAGACCATGGAGACACTGCGGGATTAGTTACAGTATGCTGAAGAAATCCGTACTGAAATCCTCCACAATCCGCTTGGAAACAGTGGAAGCCCAGATATCAGGCCATGCCACTGTTGGTCCAGAGTGGCTACATGGTGTGTGTGTGTGTGCGCGTGTGTGCATGTGTGATTGCACAAAGGTTAAAATCTCCAGGATAATGAGCAGCACCGAGAAGGTGTTTCAGTCTAAGGTGCAAATGTGCAGACGCTAATGTGCCTGGAAGTGAGATTTAAACTGTGTGAAAGACGCTTCCTCCAGCGACGAGGGGGGAATTCTGCCTTTGTGTTCTGGAGCAGGGCTGGTCTGCTGAAGACCAGCAACAGATTATAAAAGGCATTTTTTTTTCATACCCTGTGAAAATCTTCACTGAAGCTCACTGGAGCTATCACAAAAGAGCCACTTCACTGTGCGAAATCGTACAAAGATGTTTTATTCAAAAGCACTGGGGTAAAATATCTTTATTAGAAAACATTGCTTGAGCAGAATTCAAATACATTCAGATCCAGTCACATTCAGTGCAATCACAAAAGAACAACATGCCTATATATAGTTCCATTCAAGCAGCAATGATATATATATATATATCAAATATACATACATGAGTGTTGGCTTTCGATTGAGCTTTCGCTCCGGCATTGGACAAGCGCGTCTTCCAAGTAATCAAGTAGTGATCACAGTAAAATGTTTTATTAATGAAAACATTTGCATCTCATTTGGCTGGATCATGGCTTATTGGCTCTATGGCTCTCTTGGGACAAATATGCATATTAATACTTTGCTTCCTCATATGTTGAAAAAGGCACACAGAAACATGGCACTCACGTTTTCAGCATTGCTAAGAAGGAGAAAGGATAGGGAACCTCGCAGTGGCAGTGGATAAAAGAGCAAATGCGGTATCCGAAAGTATACAAAGTATGGCCTACATTACAACAATGTTCATTATTGTGCGTGACACAGCGTGGCAGAAAATACAGTACCGATTGTTACACTTTATTACAATCTGTTCATAAAATAAACCAACCGTCGCTGTCCAAAGAGAAACAAGTACCTCCAAAATGGCAACTTCACAGGAGAGGGCAACAACCTTTCACGCAAGGTAAACAGCAGCTGCTATTGAGTTCAAATAATGCATAAAAGTGAAAATCGATCAAAAGTTATGGTGCACTGAGATGCATTTTTTCATTGGACAGCGATGATATATAGTTATATGATTACAATGTACATAGATAAGAAACATACAGCATCATATCTGAGCCCAGGCTGAGTATCATAGTCTCTGAAAACCCGTTTTAGAGAGATAACTCTAGCTCTCTCGAGCTCACTCCAAATCTAAGATATCTGAACCCGAGGACATTGTTATGAAGTTTCAATATTGGCTCAGCGCTGGTATAAAAAGAGAAGGTGTGAAGGAACAACGGAGAGTAGTAGCTTCAAATATGTACAAAAGGGCGTCAATAGGCTCTGATTTCTGGGTGCTTATACAGAAACATCTCCGCCTTCGCAACGTCTCCACTTCTGACTTGCAGCATCGAAGCGAATCTAGTTACAAGCGTGCTCAATCACAAAAGCTCAGGCTTAACTGTTTCTCCCCCCCGTCTACCAGTGGCTGCCTATTAATTCGCTCTGTGGAGGAGAATTGAATAAGAGCAAATTGTTACGGGCTCAGTGTCATCCTCCGCAGCGTGTGATATAAGGTTAGGCCGCCGTGGCACCTGGATAAGAGGGCTTTTTGTCATGCGCGTGTAAGACGGCGATACATAACTCCTTTATCGCTAGCTCCTGGCCGCTAAGCTTATCCCAGCTTTAAGACTGGCACACAAGTCTTTCTAATGAGGCTCCCTGGGCCGGAGGGATCCGTCCAACAGAGACGTGCTCGGCATCCCAAACAGGGCCCACCCCCCCTACACCCCCACCACACTCTCCTACACACACACACACACATACACACGGTGTAGGGGTCGTGCCTTAACTTCGGCCTCCGATAGGTGTGCCATGCTGAGATGTCACGGGCCGATGCTTTGCGCCCCACTTTCTTTCTCTTTGTTAGTGCCGCTTGGCATGGGTGTTTCTCCTCCCGGTGCGTTTATGTGTGAGCTCGTGTGTACGGGTTTTTCGAAGCCTCATTAACCTTGAGGCGTGATGCACCGAGCGCGTGCTGAATTTCTCGTCTTTTCCTGGCCCAAGGTTTGATCCGTGGGCGCTCGTTAATTCCTTCCCTATCGTAGAAGGAGGAAAAGAGGCACATACGCATGATTAGGAGGAACAAACTCCCCTGACCGGGCAGCTGGGCTTAAGCCACGAACGCGCACGCTCACACCAGCTTTCATCAACTCAAGTGCTGTCTGCTCGGTGAAGAGGAGGAAGCTTGCTAATCAAGAGAGCCGGCGGGGGCATAGGCCATTGTTTCCCGTCTGCTAAGTATAGAGCAACAACTGCTGTTGAGGGCGTGACGATACATCAATTCTGAACGATGCATCGCATCTGATGGTGTCGAGTGATTCTGTTGATTGGATGCACGTACGTGAACCTCATCTTGATACTGTGTAGCCAATAAAAGGTTGCAGATTGAACTGCTCGGTGAAACTGGAAGGTGACAGTGATCGATACTGTTTATGCACTGTGTTCAAAAATGCTAATCCATTAAGGTTACGTTCTCACAGACTTCCCGTTTTCATATTACTGCGCTAAATTAAAACCTACAATAAGACCTCAGAAATCGACGATAACATTGAAATATTAACTTTTACATTTTGTATTGAGAAAGGCAGCTAATTAGGATAAACTGACAAATGCTAAGCATCTCTTACCTTAGCTAGCATTGCTAGCTATTTCTAGCTAGTTTGTAAGCCATCACGTACCATGGTAAATTCACTAAACAACATTAAACGGTTTACTCCATTGAATCTACAGCAGTAGAGCGTGTCATCAGCTCTCTAACTGTGACATACTATCTAGTGTAGCTGTGATTTGTACTTTGCTACACAACACTTCGCCATGCAAGGCATTTCTGGTGAGAAATGTCATAAAAAGTTGCTTTTTTTTAATTTGCGCCACAGAAATGACTAAAATAAAGGTACAAGAAATGATCATGATCGTGATGTTGTTTCAACAAAATTAAATGCAGCCCATTTTACTTCCACCTTCTTATGACATGGGGGCATGAAAAGTGGTCTATTACCAAAGGTGGGAGTGGTCATTTTAGAAACCGCTGATGTAATAGATTTTATTCCTGTGGAAATCAAGTATGTTCAGTTATGTTAGGTAATACGTTCTATGAATATCATTTCTAGAAGACACTACGAACATGTTATAATGCATACATAAGGTGTTATGAAGGTAACTATAAATATTTCTAAAAATGCACAACACCGTGTTTATTGTGCATTATGAACTGTAAATGTCGTACATTATAAATGGCAATTATAACATGCTATATTGTTAGTGCAAAAGGAGCTCAGCTCAAGATTACGGTTTAAATAAACTTTCATTTAGTCTAATTTACTTTACTGTACTTAGACCTCACAGATCCAACTCATAAGTTATCATAACTTGCATCTAATATCATATGTTTATCCATAATAATCTATATCCAGTAGCCTATACATTGAGCTTGCAAAGACATGGCTATAAGCTATTATTCCTTTTGGGTCACGAGTAATCGAAAGACGTCATGTTCATGACTAGGCAGGTTACGATGCACTATGCAAGCCAGGAGTCGCTTGGTCACATAACATCCTATGGATGATCCTTGCTAATTCATAACGCATGATCAAAATGACCCTAAAGCATAAGGCCTTTTTATAGATATTTACAGCCATGTTTATAATGCCTGTAATTAATGTATAATACATAATGAATTAATTCATATATTGTCATATCACCTTATTTTGTTCACCACCAAATATTGTTTTGAGTTCATTGCGAATTGGATCAAAGCAATCACATTGAACCTATACCAAGAGGAATCATATGGCTGAAATATGGGCTCATGTATTAAACTGTGGCCTGAAGTCTGAGGCCCTGGCTAGTGCCAGGCCTAACACGAACAAGCCTTTGCGCTGCTGGTCCCTGTCTCACCTGTACTGTTGGTCCTGCATTATTTGGAAAGGAGGAGAGACTGCATGATGTACCACGTAGTCTCACCTTCTGCCGCAGTGTGAGCGAACAAGGCACCTCTGTGCTTCGGCGAAATGAATAATGGAACTTTCTGCCTGGAACATAGCGAAGCGGCTTACAGCAGCGACGGTCTCGCTACGGCTGCTGACTCGGGCAGACAGAGATAATGCAAAAGAGACGGGCAGAGAGAGAGAGAGAGAGAGAGAGAGAGAGGGAGGGGGGGTGCTAAGCTGCTTCATCAAATCTCCCAAATGAGACCAAACACACAAAAGCAGCTGAAAGGGGGTCCAAGTCAAACGAAACAAAGGAGCAACATCTGACTCACGATTAAGTCGGAGCCTGGAAAGTATAGCATGAGACAAAAGCGCTCTCTCGTTTTCTATCTGTGACGCCGAAGCGCTCCTTTTTCTCCCAAATGAAAGGCTATAATGGGAATTATTTGGCGAGATGTCTGCGAAACACAATCACTGGCTGCAAGAAGCTAATGAGTGATGAGAAACACTTCAATAGGGCATATCTCATTTCCTAAAGAGCTAGTCTCCATATTATCAAAAACAGAGAAAGAAAGAAAGAAAGAAAGAAAGAAAGAAAGAGCGAAAGAAAAAAAGGAAAGAAGGAAGGAGAAGAGCAAATTATAATGTTGATGTTTTTGAATTGCTTTCACCTTGCAGAGCTGACAGAAGACGACATCAAGGGTAGCAGTGGATGGAAGCAAATTAACAAGCCCCCCCTCAACCGTCCCTGTTTCAGAACATGAAAGTAAGTGATGTTTGGAAAGCTAACGTCACCTGACGTTGAGTGCTTTGTGAGGAGAGGCCTTTTTTTAACCAGCATCAGTATTCATCTGGCAGTACTAGGGAGGCTGTGTGTGCGCATGAGAGAGAGAGAGAGAGAGTCAGTGAGAGGGAAAGAGAGAGTGACCATCGACTAACTCATTTATCTAATCAATAAAATCAGGGAAATCCCATAGGTATCTGATTAAGATTAAATGTGCAGTTTGGAGGCCATCTCGTTGGTCCTGCTCGCGTGAACTTCCCTCTAAAACTTTTCTGGAGAAGGCTAACGCAGTTTTAATCAGCCGGGATTGCGCCCAAGTAATCTTTCTAATACTCTGATTGCAGTTTGCGCTGTTCCTAAGTAACATCCCTGACACAGCGGCAGATTACACCCCGGAATTGTGTCTTGGAAAGCGCTGAAGTGTTGGGTCTTGATGGCAGGGAACACTCCCGTTGGAGTTTCTAGTGACAGCGCTGTCATTACCGTTTACTGCCGATAAACTGCACGGGCCCTGGGCTGCCAGCTCTGAACCATCCAATCTGCATTTGTGCCTTGGACTTGTCCAGCAAGCAGCTGCGATGCCATCTCACCTATTTAAAAAGACGAGTCCGCACTGCTGGTCTGATTCAATAGCATAGTTTCTGCAGATGGCAGCCAGAAGCTGGCCACACTTGCCATAAGTGAATATACGCTTCTCTAGCTGTCGGCTATTTGGCGTCTGTTCTGGAAACCGCTTGCATCTTGGTTCATGCATAGTTGAGCAGCTCGCAACAACGTGCATACTGAAGACACGCAGTGCTTGACCTCTTGGAGAAGATGGTTGGGAGAACATGTAAGTGGCCAAAGGTCAAAGTTAGCTGAGGGGTTGCTGGTTCAAGCACGAGCCAGATATGTGGGTGCCTGAGAAGCGTTTCCATTCGCTGTTGCCTGGCCATGTTCACATGCGAGGGAAGACGTCTGTACGTTTTGACTTGTGAGAGTGTGTTTTGCATTCGTTATCAGGCCTCGTTCGCAGCGACGGGGCTGCCAGCTCTACTCTCATCAACTTCATATGCTGGGTCGAGCACTTCCGAGCGAAGGCCTCGTGTTAGTGGAGCGAATTCACTGGAGCGTTTCGTTTTCATCTTCCGCGCTTTCAATTGGAAATTAAACGTCTTTTGGTTTTACCTTTCAATCCGGCCCGTCTGGCCGCTTATTCGCACTGACACTTTCTTTAATGGTTTGCCCGGAGAATCGCCACCTACCAGGCCCCTTAACGCCTGTGCTCTTGACGCTTGATGCATGAAGACTCCCCCAAATTGGCAATCAGGTGAGCTTGGCTCAGATAGAAGCTCGGCTTGCTGGCATCCTGACTCCAATTCCCTTCCCCGGCTGCCGCGGCTGTTTTCGCCGGGGCCCTGACAGGTGCTCCCGACAAAATCCATTACCGTCGCAATTACACAATCTCACTTCTCCCCCCTCCACCTCTCTCGATGCCACCCCCCTCCATCCTCCCCCTCGCACTCTCTATCAGGGGCTGCCATCGGCCGGGGCCCTGCCCGCCTGTCCGTCCGGACGATTGGCTAATTAGAGGGGCTTAAGAGGAGGAAGCCTGCTTTAATCTTCATTAGGGCGCAGAGACGGGTTGGCTGTCAGCGTGGTGGAGAAGGAGCGGCGCCATCAGCTGCACAAACGAGTGCCAGCGACCTCGTCTCTGTCTCTCACGCACCACGGCTGAAAAATGAAGCCTGAACACGATAAATGTCGCTCTGCGGGCGACGCTGATCATTTGTGTTCCCTTCAAGTTTGCTGTGGGCGCTGACAGGTGATGGGTTTGCAGGTTAATAGGAATATTGGGTTAAAGAAGGTTGGAAGGTTGAAAAAGCATTTTTTGAAAGGTTTCAAGGAACAAAAATGCCGTTCTGAAGGCTTCGATTGGGGGAATGGAATTGATTTGGGCTAAGTTGAATACATCCAGTAGAAGGTCAGATCAGAAGCATCATATTCTCGCTTTAGAGCATGACTAACGCATTTTATGTGTCTGCACCAAATATCTAAAGCATAACATCATTATTTACTTATTAGATTCATAGGCACTACACTATATGGGCCATGCTAGTTTATGTCACCTGTGATTCTCTGCTTGAGGGTAAAGCATAAAGTGATGCCATACAGAAACATATGATGGCATGGAGGTGCACAGAAGTGAATTAGTCCTAAGCTGGTTAGAAGGCTCCCTGTTCTTTATCAGGTCTCACTTCAAGGCAGAAATAATAGCACTGCCACTGCATTGCTGCTCTAGCTGTATATTAAAGTTCCAAAGGCAACTTTTTTCCGGTTTTATGCTCTGTGGAAGCCTGTGAGAGATCATTCTGCACCTTACAACTTACAAAAAGAGAACTGAAAAAATGGGGGGGGAGCACCTCTTTGTGTTTGAAGCTGCTGCTCGTGGCAAGCCTCCTATGCTTTTCCTATTCCAACATCGGCACTAAAAAAAACCCTGCCATATTTGGTGCTGTGAGTTAAAACTATAATTAAATCTCGCCTGCTGTCATTGTTTAACAGTGCAAACATACGAAAATAGTCCACATCCCATGCCACGTGCTCATTTTATGCCACCCACCTCTAAAAAGTGCAGTTTTCTTTTTTTCTTTTTTTCCCTGTTCCAGGCAGCAAGAGCGACGTAGCCAATTAGCATGGCTATGGGTAATTAGCAGCCATTTCAATCTCCTGTTCATTAAATCTTGTCCTCCCTCTGACAGAGGCCCTGCTCCTATAACATGATAACTTGGTCTGGCAAACAGGCGCTCACCTCCGCAAAATCGATTTGGCCTTCTCTCATTTCAGATGCATGTGTAAATTAATAAGAGAGTGAAATCTTTAGCGCTTTAGCGCTTTAGCGTGGTGTCTGGGGTAGGGGGGTGGTTGGGGAAGAGAGAGAGAGGGAGAGAAATAAATTCTTGCCCAAGCAGCTTAAGCAGCCTTGCGCACAAATACTTGTCAGTCTCTTTCCCAAGATCATATGAAAGAGAAAGGCCTTTTTTGTGTGTGTGTGTGTGTGTCTTAACGTTCCCTGGTATTAAGTAGTTCTCCGAAGCCCTCCATCTGAATATGCATAAGGAGATTATCCCAAGTTTAAGACTCTGACTTTTTCTTCTCTTTTGTTTCCGCGACATCAGATTTAGGAGCATCCGTCATCCTGGCCCGCTTCCTGTTGAGAGAGATTAATTGCGTCGCCCCATCCTAGCAGGCGTGGACTGCATAATCACCTTCCTTAATGAGGCCTGCCATTTACCGCCACAATTACTGCTATTTTCAAACCCCATTCAAACCCCTGCACCCAAAGGCCAAAGTTTTGGTCAGACCGGTTGCCATGTTGAACTTTTTTTCCCTCATTTTAATTGAATATATTAATGCAGAGCTGATGGGTGTTTTTCACACAGGCTTTGGTTGTGGGGGGTGGGTATATATATGCATAAATGTGCTAATAATAGCGATAATTGGGGAACTTTGCTGAACGAAGTCTGGTGGAGCACATTTTTGTGATTCCGGTGATGCGGTGACTTTTGTGTGTGCGTGACCTAATAAGATGCTGTTGACTTCTGTAACCTTTGGGCAGGATGGCTGCTGCTCCCCCATACCATAAATTACCATTGCCATTTAAAACCTAATCACATTAACCTTAAAAAAGGATCCTGAGACCTTAGCAACTCACTCTAGGTCAGTAAAAAAAAAGAGAAGTGTCTAGAAATAGCCCTCACATTCATCACTCCTTTCTTATTCTTGCCTCATATCCTTAGAGATGGTCAAAAATCATTCGAGGAGAGCTGAAACAGCCCCCTGAATCTCGTCTTATTGGGAAATGATGTTCACGCTCCTCTCTATCATCAGGCTGCCAGACTGTTCTGGTATGATATGATTGGTAAGGTCCAATTCACAGCGTGAATAAGCCTCTCCCTGCCTGATTACATGGTTTGATGTAGTGTCCTGACCGCTTCCCAGACACACCTCTCAGTAAGAGACAAAAAAAAAAAAAAACCCCAGCCCTCCACCCAGACGTTTCATTCAAATTCATGCCACGTCGCCTTCCAACTTCTGCACAATAATTGAGGGGAAGTCAGGTGAAACTTGCTCAGGGCCAGATTTGAAGTGTTCCCGAGAAATGACAGATGGTAACCATCCTTTACCGTGGTGGCATTTGCGAAGGGGCCACTTGGACCTCCCTAGGGGTTCATAATTACCACGAAGTCAATTAACAGGCAAACTGGTGGAGAACGAAGGCACCAGTACCAGGTGCTGAGAAGCACCTTGGCGGCCGCCAGCCCCTACTGAACACACACTTTCATACATATATGGAAAAGGCCATTAATCATTAATAAGTGTCATTGCTAAAAATACTATAACCAAATTCCAAACACATAATTACTTACAGTGGGGCTGAGGACCCAGATTCCAAAGACTCTTCATGGATGAACATGTTTGAGTACCTCTTTAGAGGAGCAAAAACTTCCATTGTTCACTTTATGATTAATACCTAACTTCGTTTCCAAATTCTCAGGATTATTAGAATAACTCAAGTTCTCTGTATGATTTTTCTTGCCATCGATCAAGTCTGCGCCCTCAACTTGGCAGCTGGACCTGAAAGACTCACTCATAATTCATAAACGTGACATCTAAAATGGAAGAGTTCTGTGGAATATGTGTATCTCAGCCTGTGTTTCTTGGCGAGTACATTTCCTTAAGGAACCCGTGAGTCCTTGACTTTAGCCCGGAGGTCGGGTGAAGGCTTTTTTACTTCTGTCTGGGTTCTATCTACCCTGCTGAAACACCAAAGGATTTTCAGTCCCGACTCATCAAACCTCAGTCTCATAGTCTTGCCGCTGCTCCTCTTCCTCCTTCTTTTTCTTCTTTTTCCGACAGCAGAGGCCATGGAGGCCGCAGAAGCAGGCGAAGGTGAACTGAGGCATTGCCTACCTGTCTCCTGTTTCTTGCCACCACCTGCAGAGACACAAGGGTGAAGAGAGAAGCAAAAAAGGTGCTGAACATGGTGGATCTTTGATATGGGCATCAATGGTCCCTAATCAGTCCAGACACAGAATCTTGGAGAAACATCAAAGCATTCGAATCTCATGGGATCAGAAAACCAGGACACATATTTCTGCTTTCCCCTTAAAAATGTTCAGGCTACACAAACACACATGCCTAGCAGTCCTAACTTTCTATGTGCAATTGATCCATCCAATGCCCTCAAATGGGTTCTTCTGAAGTTACTGTTGGAGATTGGACCATTTTATAGGGTCTGCCAGAATTTAAAGCTCTTTTCAAACTATCCTGCATCTATCCAAACATGCCCTACTATTAGGACAGATAGGGTATAGTATCTGATTGATAGGCTGAGCAGGTGATGTCAGTTCGGTGGCTTCAGCTGTTAGCCTTTATCCTTGCTACTTAACCAACATGGTGGCCTAAATCACTAGCTACTGTAGTTTGGTTTCTTCAACGGATTTACCAACAAAATTTCCTGCTTGACATACACTCATCATCAAACGAATAGCTTCACAAATAGTTGTGCCAAGAAGGAATCAGCCGACAGGAATGAAATTTGGTGGGTAGGTTTCACGCCCAGCTGTGCATGTGATGTCAGCTAGGACGGGTCTTATCGTTGTACCTGACTGATCCAAGAACCACAATTGCGGACATTCAGCAAGCAGTGATGCCCTCCATGAGACATCCTGTGCCAGCACCATTGGCAGACGGCTGCATAACACAGGACTACATGCACACAGACCATTATGATGACTGCCCTTAACATCACGTCAACGCTGCGAAAAACGTGCAGGACTGTCATGGAGTGACTCAGAATGGCAGCGGGTCATCTTCAGTGACAAGTCCCGCTTTTGTCTTGGTGGAGACGACCAACTAATCCATGTGTGGAGGCACCGTGGTCAGCGCCAAGATGACCGGTCACATGTCCAGAAGGTCTGGTGTCACTTCACCTCCACCCCTTCCATAAAATCTGCAGGAACTGTGTGAGAATGTTCAAGCTGCATGGGATGGATTATCACAGGACACCATTAGGAACCTCTACAACTTCATGCAGAGAAGTCTGGGATGTTGCGTTAGCAAACATGGCGGACCGACGCCATACTGAGAGACACTACTTCTGTATGTGTAGCTCATAAATATTGCCCATATCAATCTAAATTTATCATCATTTATTGTTCCTGGTAACCTTTATCTTCCTTCCCAATGGCATTACAATCCGACATGTCCTTCTGGGTGCAGCTATTGTTTTAATGATAGCTGACTTTGCAACAGTAGCTACGAAAGAGTGCGTTTGTGGGCGGAGCATGGATGGGTCAGTTCTGCAGAGCCACAATGCGTCGAACAGATGCCAAAAAGCAGGGGCCTGGCACACTTTCCGTGTTTATTGGGGCTGCATTGTTCTGGGCTGCAGGCCTGCTGAATGCTGCGCTGGGCTGCAGAGAAGAGATTACTAGCAGGATGTGCTCAGGACTTGGCTGGCTACACCAAGCACCTTGTGCGCTGATGAGCTTTTCCATGAGAGGACAGTGGCAAATTGTGGCTATCATATCACGCGCAGGCCACAATTAACTCGAGTGGTGCTCTGTCTCAGGGGATTGAGACGCCTGAAAGACCCTCGCATCTTAAGCTGAGCCACGGAGGGGAGGTCATGTGTGGGAAAGCCGCAGAAGCAGGCTGTGCTCATCCATAGACCTCCTCAATAAGTACCTGAATTGTCTTATGTATATGTATGGGGAGCTCACGATGCGAATTCATGCGTATGCATGTGCTTTAGCGCAGAAGGATTGGGTATGGCCTGCGTGTGTGTGTGGCAGAGTATAAGGTTGTGCAGTAGAACGTGGACAGAAAAGCAATGTGACCGGGGTTTGATGCGTTTGTGAATTCGCCTCTGCAAAACCTCAGGAAGTCCCTGTGGTCCCATTAGGGCATTTGCCAGTAATGTTTGAGGGCTCTCGGGCGATCAGAACTACATATGTAAGCGACTTAAAGCCACCAGACATACGCATTCCCGGTTTAGACAAGCTTGGGAGTCCATTTACACTCCCAAGGGCACTTGGTTTATTCTCAGAGCTAATGCAGGAGGAAAGGAAAAGATCCTCTTCAGGCCTGAGAACCAACACAACAGTCCACCTTTCAGAGCGAGAGAGGTCTGAAACGTTGGGCTTATGACTTCATTTGTGGGGTAAGGTTATGGATGTCCAATCAATAGAGCAGTATGTGGCCTATGCTCAGAAATAAAGCCTGTCAGGAAATTGATCTTCTCTGGCACATGCTCCAACGAGTGTCAATTTCTACCTGCATGGGAACCCACCTGTAGTTTTTCTCTACATACTCTTTCTTTCCATCTTATCAATCAAATGAAGGATAAGAAAAATCTCTGGGCCAGTTTAAGAGCTAGAGGTTGGTTTCGGTGTGAGGCTACGGTCCGATGAACGGCACTGGTGTTTGTTTTCATATCATCGGTGAAGTCGATGAAGAGGGCTTGCGGGGGGAGTCTCTAGTGCACACGGCACTTGAGCTATGCTCAGGGCAATTCTGACTGGAGTGGAGGAGGACTGCTTGCTGAGGTTGCAGTAAAGTGCTCTTATTACGGTATCATTTCGTGTCGGGAGCTGTGCTATAGCTGCGGTGAAATGGGCTACAGTCATTCAGATGAAGGGTTGCAGACTAGTAGAGCGTTGCACGGTCTCTTGTTAATCATTAGCTCCTGAAGGACACAGACTCAATGAAACACCCGATGCACATAGACAAACACCTGGAAACACATGCAAGGTGGTTTTTACCTACTAAGTACTGTTATTTCTAACATGGCCACCTTTCTGAGAGACAAGACAGAATCCCAACCTGAAAACACCTGGTTAAAGATAGAGGTAGACGCGTGAACACAGACATAGACAACCAACCAGTCACCCACCCACCCACCAGCACGCGCACACAAAGGAAACTGGGAGACAGCTGCGGCTCTCTTATCTGACAGGTTAGCACTCACACTTTGACAAATTAGCTGAGTCTTCCAGGGCCTTGCACCACAGCGTGCCCACAGATGTCTGGCCGTCTAGGAAAAAAAAAACGAAGGAAAGAAAACCCCTTTCCCAGAATCTCATTGCTCTGATGGACATTATTATCATTATTATTCTCCTTTTTTTCTTTGCAATGTGTCTATTCTTCGTTCCCGACTGCCTCCCTCAGCTCCTGCTGCCACCGCTGCCCTGACCGCACAATAACAAGCAGGGGTGAACCACTGCCCGAGAGGAAATACAACATTAACATTTCACTTCCCATCCGTTTGCTCCCAATGAGTCTAATTAAGGATGGGAGACGGGTGATAAATACTGCAGGCTTCATTAAAAACAGCCTGACTCAGCAGCCCGCACTAACGGGGAAGCGAGACACTTTCCACACTGCTAAAACTGCCTGCCACAGGGACAATTACCAGCCACGGTGCTGCAGGTGCCTGCGAGCATGCAGGGAGAGTGCCTCCGGGCATGCTGTGTGTGCCTATGTGTGTGTATGTGTGTATGTGTGTGTGTGAGAGAGAGAGAAGGAAAATAATCAGGTAGTATTACTGCCAGCGTTGTGCATGCCTGCTACTTCATGAGTGCCATAATGTCACCAACATCAGCAGCAAGACTAGCGCTTCCATTCAGCGGCAGCCACACTTTTAATTACCACATTAAAAGCATGACTGCACTCCGCAGCTCGATGCAAACTGCATTACCAAGATGGATTCACAATAGTGCAGGAGCTACTTGTGTTTCCTGGGCAGAGAAATATATAACATGCGCGGTAATCTAGTCTAGCTGAACAGAGTGGGAAGACGAGCTATTATGAGAACACAGACGTTACAGTGGTGTTAATGAGGGAATAAAGGGAGTATGAGACTACCCCAACATCTGGGTTATTATCAGGAACATGACAAACACCTTTTTTTTTTTGGCTAATGAACAATTATGGCCGGTTCAATGTTAAACCAATTTCAGTGGCCAAACGTTCATTAACGCAACCTGCATTAACACAGGTAAACCTGCAAAGAATGTTTTTCTCAGCTTACTTTTCCTCGTCTGTAGATTGTTGTCGGACTAAGTATTTTAAAGCTAATTACTAATTATTAACAGATATTTTATCAAGCCATTTTAGTTAATTACCACAACACAGGGATATTCAATGACGTATTTCTTTAAACTTGTTGGTTCACTTTCTTATTGGCTTACAAGGAAAGCGGCAAACTTAATGGATTCAACGGGTAAAATCTGGAAACAAATAAAAAAAAAAACAGCACAAAATGATACAGATTGGAAATGAGAAACTAGTTAACAGACATATTACAGTAATGGGACACACACACACACACACACACACACACACACACATATATATATATATATATATATATATATATATATATACATACATACATACATACATACATACATACAGATAGATAGATAGATAGATAGATAGATTGTGTGAATATTGTTTGCCTACATGACGGTTATGACACATATCCTTGCTGTCCAATGAAAACCATGTATCTTCCATTTTTACTTTTGTGCATCATTTCAACACAGCAGCTGTTATTTACACTGTGTGAACATTTCATGACTGGACCAACTGAAATGGCCCAAAACCACTTGGAAAAAAAGACTGATTCCATTGACTTACATTATAATTAAACAAGGTTTTTGCCCTGTCCTATAAAGTTACTTAGAGATACTTGTTTTTCTTTGGACAGCGGCAATATATAAGGACATTTTATGGTGTTTTGTGAGAAGGACCCATCTATTGTACAGCACGTACAATAGGTTTGTCACATGGACATGGAATGAGGAAAGTGAGCTCATAGCCGACAGAGCATTTGCGTTTTTTCCAATGATTAACCAAAGTGTTTGCTGTATCCAGTCTGTTGAACTGTCAGTGTTTGAAAAATACTGGAGGGGAAAAAAAAGAATGTCAAGGCAATCTGCATCAGCCATGTGACTGCAGTTCCTCCTGAGAGGCATTATGAACCAAATGAACCCTGTAATTGACTAAGATGTATTGTTCTTCACTGTGTACAGAGGGCTTACACTTTACCCTTGCTTGAAGAGCACCCTAATATGGAGGGGTGCTTCTATGGTGTCTTCACCTCATGTGTCCCCGGCTGAACATCCACTCTGTACCCAATGGCTTTGAACCCTATGTGACATGGCAAAGAAAATCACATAGGAATAGAAAGCCATAAAACACAGCAGTGACCAAGTGTGACCGCAGAGACATGCCAACTTGCCTGTCCCTCCCGTTCCCCCCAACTGCCCTCAGCCGTTTCCTACAACACTATGCCCACCTCAGACATCCTCCAGAGAGACACTCCGTGTGGTACTGACAAGCAGGCTAAACGCGCAACTGGTCCCATAGTCCCTCAACACCTGCATGTCTGTTGTCTGCTGCAGAGAGGCACTCCTCTGGGCTAGCATACTTCTGAGGCTTTGAGATAAGGCCATAGGACTGGAGTATTGACAAGGAGGCCGCTTCAGAACACGGAGCAAGGGAAGGTGGTACAGTGAACAAGTCCAGACTTCAAGGGCGGGAGTGGGGGGGGCTGGCTGAGTCTTGTTCTGACCTGGAGCCCAACCTATGGCCAAACATGGCAAAGGCCCAGTTTGTTGGGTCTATTGTGCGTGGCTCTGTTTCGTTCCTTTAAAGATTATTTAGGTCTAGCAGAAAAACCACTTCATGTGAGAAGAAAGAGGCTCCCAGAAGGCATGAATAATTAACTTGCGGAAAAGGGATGACTCTAGCTTGAGCACAGCTAGCAATAACAAACCCATGTTTCATTACTCCCTCTTCACCTTGGTTCCAAAGAGCATTTTTTTATTATTTAGCATTTAGTTTCTGGAAAAAAAAGGGAAATCTACGTTATTAGAAAAGTTTTGCTACGTCAAACGGCAAATGTGTTCCCGGAGGCCTTAAAACGAACATACAGGGAGGCTCTCATAGACTTCACAACCAACAAAGGGTAGGAAAAAGGTACAACGTTAATCAAAGGGGGGCTTTGTCATGGGAATGGACTGGTGCATAGTAAAAGGGATTGCCTAATCCTTGCCTTCCTATTCTGCGCATGAGGCTCTTCTGACTTCTTGAACCACTTATAGAGAGAGAGAGGGAGAGGGAGAGAGAGAGAGATTTAAATCCATCCTCCGTCTTCAACATCCTGGATATGGGAGGGAGAGATAGGGTGATGGGGGATGGGAGGGAGGGGGGTGCGATAAGCTGATTTGTCCCATTATCAAGATCTCTGTGAAAAGAGGCTGTAGTCTTATTTATTTATTTATCTATCTATTTATTTGTTTATTTCCCAGCAAGGCCCGGTAAGCCAAGGTTTTCCAAGGCACCGTCGACACGAGGGAACAAATCCGACCACTAATCCTGATGGTCAACAGCGAAAAAACAAAGTTTGGCCGCAAGCCTATTATGGCCGGCTTTCTCTACAATTCGGAGCCATCGCTTTAATCCCTGATGCTTTCTTTCCTGCGGAGACGAATGGCAAAGGGCACATGTGACAGTCACCGATAAGAGTCATGGGTCAACTGTGATATATTTCATTAGCGTCCCTTTCTAGCCACTGATCAAATTTTGGCATGTCCGGCCTGATGTTTCGATCCGGTTATGGCATTTCACAAAAAGATCCATAGACAGGGCGATTGATTGGTTTTTGTCTTGGGCGCGTCAGTCCTTTCAGAGCGCAATGAGAGGGAACGAAGGAGCAAACAAAAAGAAGTCGATCCTCTCCGTTTTCACGGATCTATTTGGCCGGAGAGGAGCGAAATGGATGGAGGCCGGAGTGGCGCCCGCACCCTGAGCAGAGAGAGAGGGAGAGAGAGAGAGTCTAGTTAAAGAGCGAAGCACAGCCTCATTGATCAGTGGTGCTTATCTATCTCAACCCTGTCTGAGAGAGAGAAAGGGAGGGATGATGGAAGGAAAGGAGGGGTGAAGGGGGATGGGGTAGAGGGTGGTAAGGAGGGAAAGTGAGTCATACGGTCTCCAAAAAAAGACAGAATGCAGAAGTATAAGAAAGTCACCCAGGTTATGAGAGGCAATTTGTCAAACTGTTCCTCGTTTTTTTGGTCGCTGAGGTCACAGAACGTTTTGAGACTTTACCTTCAGTTTCCTTGGAGTTGCTTTCCTGTACAAATGGTCCGCCACAGGTGTATGCACTGATACAAATCTGTACAAATGCTGTGATTCCAGAGGCATAAACCAACCCTGTGCATCATTTCTCCAAAGATGAAGACACGGACATGAGCCCCAAGCAACTCCCGTCTTCCTTTGTGCAGTCGTTCACTGATTAACTGCAACACAGTACCTAAAAGCAGCTATCTGCTCGAAGGCCTCAAGAGCCAATTAAGCCATTCTACAATTGACATGTTACTAATGATATCCTTGTCTAGATGCATTAATATCTATATCGCCAAAGCAAAAGCAGCATTGTATGCCTCTTTGCTTCAGCCATGATGGAAAAGAGAGCGGAAAATCAACAGACCTCTCCATTGTGTCCAATCGCTGGGAACTCCTGATGGGAAATTCACCAGGTTTCTGCGTAAGCATCCCATTATAAAACTCCCAAGCTTGGTTGCTAATTTGAGGACCCGTAGCAAAGGCAACGATACCTCAATAACTCCTTTTCTCTTCTTCTTTCCCCTGCAAGCCACCTCCCTCCCACTTTGCCGTCCACAGGTGAGCCTGGACAGCTGGCCAAACCCCTCCCTCTGCACTTGCGTATAAAATGGAAAGGCCGAAAGAAAAAAAAAAAAAAGAGAGGAAAGGCAGGAAAAAGCTTCGGTTGTTCGTACACAAAGCGGGGCAGGGAGGGCGGGAGAAGCGGTGGACAGAGGGTGCGTTTGTGGAGGTGGTATCTGGCTGAGGCATTTGAGGCTCCAAGGGGGGGCCAGGTATAAGTATCCATCAGTGCCCTGTGTCCTCTCATGCTGGGCCCTGGCCCCTGTGAACAAAGCCTCCATTCAGGACACTTACAGCGCTCTTCCTTCTCTTTTTTCTCTCCCACCCCCCCCTTCCTTCTTTTCTCCGGTAAGGAGGCCTGGGTAAACAGCTCTTTGTAAGGGCCACGGACACTGATACATTTGTCGCAAGCGAAACTGGGCACTGCCTGCCTATCATGGACAAATCAATATGAGTGGCAGAAAAGTAACTAGAGCGTGAGTCGTGCTTTTTTTAAGAGCCATTATATCAAAAAGAAAGCCATTTTTGTAGCGGCCCCCCTCGACCCTCCCCAAACCAGAGGTACACCGTTTGTGCGGGTTTGATGTCTCCCCCTAGAGGATGGCCATAGAACACGACATCCTTCTATGGGCTTTTTTGGCTAAACAGGCTCCGTCCAGAACGTGCTGAACTGATCTTAAGAGACTTTAAGCAGAAGGAGCCATTGCCTCCGCTGATGATCTTTGTGCCTCCCTGCAGCACTCCGCCAACCCTATTCTTTCCCAAGCTCCTTTGAGCTGTGCATTAGCCTATTGATCAAACAGCACGGCTCATCCCGCCTGCCCCACCTAATTATACACACTGCCTATAGAGAAAGTGTAAGCAGTGCTTATTAACAGTCACAACGTTATTCCACAAGCCTTTTCAGCAAGCTACTAATCACGCGGGTAGATCCTACCCAGAGACTAAGCCTATCTAAGCATGCTAGGCCACCTAGGGCTTTGAGAATGAGAAAGTACACGTACTCAAAGAAAAATAAAACTAAATAAAAAAACGAATATGAGAACATAAGCCTATTTCAGCTCCCCTGCTGAGGCATCCAAACATGTTGGCTGAAATCAATATATAAAAAAAGAGAAAGGAGGGAGGAGGGGGAAGAGGGGTGTGGGGGGTTGCTGCACAGCTCAGTTATTTCTTGTCTTGCGCTTAAGGATTATCTAAACCACAAAGCAGCACAGGTAGGTAGGAGAAGGTCACGGTGCTCTTAGAAAGATGCCAGCACGGAGAAGAGTGCAGGGAGGGAAAAAGGGAAAATTACTATTGAATGGGAAATGGGTGTCAGCTTGAGGTGGAGTAGATATCTCGGAGGGCGCTGAATGAAAGCGAAGGCGACGTTCCCTATAGCTAACTGTAAGCCCTTCCCAATGGAGAGTGGAAAAGAAGACTGAGCATATAAGGTTGGCCAGTACTATAGAGTTAAGCGAAGACTCATGGGTAAGGAGGTAAAGAGTCTTCCAAACTGCAGTCAGGAACAGGGAAATGTGCTCGCCTTGAGAAGAACCCACTTGTTCTACTTTAACAACAAGCTGCTTTCAGCTAGGCAGCCTTATTAAGCTTCTCGTCTCCTATATGGTTCAAGCAGTGCGAAGCAGCTACAGAGGCTCTCTCATCTCAAACTAGCCAATTCCCAGTTTCTGCATAGCTTATCAAGGGCACACCACTACTTCCTTACCTCATATCCCTGAGTTGTTTTTGCTCACTGTCACTTTATGGTAATGGAGTCCCCTGGTGAATACAGAATGCCCTCTTTTTCTCTCCTAATGAGGCCATCCTGTCACCCTTCATAATTTAGGAGAGGAGGAGGTCAAGGTGATGCTGGAACACAACATCAGGGAAAGGCCAGAGAGTGCAAGTAGGCAAGGCCGCAACTGCCTACAGCGGGGGCCCGAAAAGTGTTGCCCCCTTTTAATTGGAGGCTTCAACTTCAAGCTGGGAAGCAAGTGCCGAGTAATTGTAAGGTTTGCGCGGGAAAGCTAGTAGTTGGGTCTTAATAGGCTTTATTTCCTAATGAAATTCTACTCAGCAGACCATAAGAAATCGTGAGAGGCAATAATTATTTATTGTACCCTGGCACGAGCCGAGTGCCAATCTGCTTGGCTTGGCAGGGATGGGGCGCCGGTTTTCGCGCAAGGAAACTCCCCACCAATCGTGGGCGCTGTTAACCACGCGAGTAAACAGTCACACACGAGCAACACACACACACTTCCTCCATGCTGGTTACACAACTCGGCACAAAACAGGCAGAAAGGAACAGCAGTAGGCTCGGTGAGAGGAGGAGGACGAAAGAGAGAGGAAGAGAACAAAAAATCTCGCACTTCTAATCACGGTAGCCGCCTTCTCAGGCTCTCTCAGCAGGTTCCGGCTAGTGACAAACGGCCATGCGCCGTACGTGGTCCGGCGCCCACCTTTTTCCACCAGAACTCTGACCTCCTGCTGTTCGCTGTCCTGGCATGCGAGTCTCTGGTTCACGCCGTCGAGTGAATGGATTGGCTGCTGGCGATTCATTAATCTTGATGCAGCACCTGCACTCTGGCCCAGGCTGGAGCATCGGAGCGCCCGCCACCAAATGTCACATTTCATCGGATTAAATTAGCTTTATCTCTGGCAAATGCCTTTCCCTGCGGAGGTGAGAGGTTTTTTTTTCTCCCCCCTGCTCCACCACACCTCCGGGGAGAAATGGGGGCTGCGGGCGAGACATCATTATGTATTTATTCAGCACCGAAAAGCGTTAGCATGGAGTCAGCCTAATTGATGGGAGAGAGTCATTACCAGTCAAATGAGAGAAAGGATGAATAAAACAGAGGGAGGAGGAGGAGGTGGAGGAAAAGAAGGTTTCGCAGGAGGAGGTGTAGGATCCCTCCCCGGGTTGTGATGAGTTGTAGGCTGGATGATTGTGCTCTGGCATGACCGCACTTCTGCATTAGAGAGTCCTTAGCATTCATGTGGAGGATGCTCAACTCCCCTTTCTCTTTTTTTCACCCTCTCCCTCACTCTTGTCCGTCTCTCACTCAATCACTGACTCACTCGCTCGCTCGCTCACTCACTGACTCTACACCAATCCTCCCCCCCACCACCTCTCCTCCTCCCGCCCATTCCCTCTCTCCCTCACACAGTGATGCAATGGTGGCAGCTGCTGTGTTGCAGGCTGGGGTCCCCCTTCACTAATACAATCACAGCCATGAATGCCCGCCAAAAGAACGCACACACCAACACAAGTTTGTATTTCTGTCTTTGTGGAGTGTCTCCACTGACTCTGCCAACATCTAACACCTTACCCAAACTTAACCACCAAAAGAACCAAAAGTTTATCTGATTCTTTGGGCTCCTTCACTCTTTGTAATTAATGCTACACTTTGTTTACAAAATGGCAATTTTTCATCTGCAAATCAGCCAAATGCTCCCACAACATCCAAATATTTTCCTCACAAAGAGCCAAAAACACATGCACACACCCTCCACAGCTTACTCAAGCAGCTCAAGCCTTGGGCATCTTAGCTACATCTATATTTGGGTATCATCACTATTCCGGGACTTCCATTATTAGATCACGCAAACTGAATAATCACTGAAGATGAAACAGACAGCTGTATCGTGAGGCCTGCATGGAGAGATTTGCAGACAATGGGTCATGCCATGAATTGGTGGAACCACTTTAAGGACTGAATAGGACTGTAGAGATATTATTTCTTGACTGCTATTGAAATTGTGACATATGCACATGTAGTCAAAGCACAAACTCAAACAAGGACTATATCAAGAAGAAAACCCCACCCAGCGGTGGCAGCGAGGAAGGAGGTTTAAGCACCAATTCACCAGTCATTCGGATAAGGGTGCTACCAACATGCTCTGCCACACCCACCTCCCCGATAACAGGCAACGCTGAGCTGTAGAAAATGACGTAATCGCTGAACCTTTCCAGAATGCCAAAACGGCGCCATACTGAAACCTCAAACGGGAGGAAGCCTCGCAAATTCGAAGCCAAAACTACCATCCTGGTGACATCTCTTGGATCAGCGACCAACAATCAAACCATGTATTCTTACTAGGAAGAATATTGGTATACTGACGCACTTCAAAAAGACTAAAGACCCCCGTGCCCCACTCAAAACTGAAGCAATTGCCATCAGAGTCTAAATTTGTTCATATAAATCTGACCACCAATCAATTTAAAGACACAAACAAACCCAATTAGTCACATTCGGACGAGGGTGCCTACAGCCACAAGCAGGTCTGTATGTACGGTTTGGGTAAATTTGTTGTTGCAATGTTTCTATGTTGGAGTAAACTAAGAACACATTTCACAGGGATGCTTTTTCTCATATGAGTAAACCCAGCATGGTTTTGGCAGATCAGGTGGAGGCAGTCTCAGGTGAGAGAGATGTGATGGAGCGGATGTGCAGAGGGGTGTGGGGTGGTTGGGTGGGAGAGGGGGGGTGGCTGGGGCATTGTTAGAGACAGACGAAGCTCCTTCAGCAGCCCTAATCCTGACAGCCCCACTGTCTCTGGTGTCAGCTTAAGTGGCAGAGTGAAGAAGTGAAGGAGTGGAGGAGGAGAGGAACCATGGTCTCTAAACACAGGGACCCCTGCGAGAATGGCCAGACAGAGCCTCTGTGGTGCCCCCATGCTGCTCTCAATATCATTTCTTTCCAAAAACCTCCTTTTTCTTGCTCCGCATGCTAAAATGGAGTATATATTACAACATATTCCATTTTCTTACTGGTGTCCATCTCTCTCTGTCTCCCCTGCTCTCTCTCTCTCTCTCTCTCTCTCTCTCTCCCTCTCTCTTGCTCTCTCTCTCTCTCCACCATCTACTATCTATCTATCTCTTTTTACTCCCTCTCTGCATTTAGCCTTTGGGTGAAACAGACAGGCATTCATAGGAAAGGACAGGATTCAGAGGACCTGCTGTTTTTGAGCAGGGCTCAGTGTATCACCCTCCCACCCCCTACCTCTGCACCCTTCCTAGGTGTTCAGCCTTTTTAGAAAGGGAGCGCAGAGCCCACTGTAATCTGTCCGGACTAATTTAGCTACTGTCAGTCTACGCTCGCAGCATGTGGATTCTGCCCTCTCTCCCCATACACACCCACCTGTACGCACACACATAAGCAGGCACACACAAACACACACATACACACACACACTCCCATTATGCTCTCACATCTCCCAGCAGCGGGGAAAACGCTGAAAGGAAGGGAATCCTGTTTCACTGTGGAAAATCCACTTTCTGCTCAGAGAAGCTCATTTCTTTTGACTCCACGCCACCGTCTACGCTTTGCCATGCTGTGTTTTAGGTGAATCCTGACACTTCAGCCGCCCAATGCCACTAGTTTGTAAGCGGAAATACACTGGCCACTATCAAGTTCCTGAATCTTTGATATCTGGAAAACCATCTGGACACAGCAGAACATTCCAAGAAAGAATGAGTTTAACTATTGCCAGAACAAAGACATTTCCCCCTAATGCAGCAAACAGCAAGAAAGAACCGGTGCCTGCTGCTACATAGATAGATGAACCAAATGAAGCAGCATCCCACAGCAGCCACACGCACATCAGAAAAGCTGTAACAAAGGCTAAAGCCTTAACAGACCCTCCATATGAATGAAGATCTATGGAGATTTAAGCTGTGAACATACATCACTTTGCGGTGACATGTTGACGGATGGGCCAGTGAGATATTAGGGTGTCACTGCAGAGATCCTGCTTTGGGATAAAGGGGGAATCACTAAAAGCAGCAGCACCAGTAACAGGGTGTGAGATGTGCGACGGCACATGGTTCAGGAAGCTCTTTGCATTACTGTCTCTAAGTGTGGCATTGGTTACAAAAGCATTGCTCTCAGTTTTAGTGGAGTTGTACCTTTTAGAACCCTGTCCTAATTTAGCATGACATCTATTTCTGGCCAGTCCTGGGGGCATACCTAAATTTGTCATAGTGGATGCGTACATGTTTCAAAGTGTTACACTCTGAGTGCATGACTGTAAGGAGAGTGAGCTGCAAGCATGAATGGGGTGATCAGTATGTGTCTATATACATAAATCGATACAGCAGCGGTCAGTGGTTTTCAGCACCGGACATGGGCAGCTCATGCCCGGAGGCTGTCTGCATACTGAACCCGAAAGACGATGCGATCGCACATAACAAGGGCATGGACTAATACATCATCCTAATAACCATGCATGCATCACAGTCTGCACCCTTGTCTCGTAAGCAAAGCCCACTTTGCTGTAACATCCAGTCCCGAGTCGGAACGCTTCTGCACACTTGTCTAACACATCCGCAAACCACCAACAGGCACACACTGACTTAGTCGGGAGCCAACACTCTCTAAATGAATCCCACACTCTAAACAAAGAAGAAAACATACAGAAAGGTATGAAAGTCATTCCGCAAATGAGTCATGCTCCCGGAATAAAGAAGAGAAACTCACAGGTACATGCAACCTAGGTGTCACAAGGAAAGGTGGATGCACATCTGAAGGAACACTGGTTCATACCCAGCCCGTTAGGAGAGGGGTGTTACTGTTAGTGGAGACCCGTAAGGGATGCATTCACGCACATTCAGACACACTCACCTCAACCTCGCTGTGTCCTTGCTGGAGCTGTGAAAAAGGGTCGGCTCCCCAGCAGCTCTGCTACTGCACACTGAGACAATGAAGCAAAGAGAGAGAGATAGCGGGAGAGAGTGAGGGAGGGGGAGAGAGAGAGGGAGAGGGAGAGAGAGAGAGAGAGATGGAGCGAGGAGGAGGAGGAGGAGGAAGGGAGGTAAAATGAAGGAGAGCGAAAGAGCGAGAGAGGGGGGCGCAGGAGGAGAGGGTCTGAAGTAGACAGCCAATCAGTGGCAAAATCAGCACGGACAATCTGACGAAACGCCCATGGATTAGCGATCTGCAGCTTTCAGCGACTCAAGAGGGAGGGAAAAAAAAAACGGGGAGACCAAGAAAAGGGGCCTAGTGAATAAATGAGAATGAGCAAGACAGAGAAGGGAGTAATAGAAAAGGGTGGAGAACAGTACAATACAAGGTCCCAGGCCAAGTTCTCTTTTGCTCTGTGTTCAGAAGTGTGCGCTAAAGCTTAAAGGTTCGGCCTTTTCCTTAAAACTTGGCTTTGTATCTTGAGTTGAGAGAGGTACAGAAGACTGAAAGCACCACTTTAAGTCTTGACACCAGCCTTTCTCATCCCTCTGTACTCTACACTTTGGAGTCTTCAATGTTTCAAAAACCTCACGTCATCCTTTTGCTCATTATTGTCCTGCCTGGGACGATGCATCTCATACTTGTGTAGGAATCTTGAATTGGCCTTCGCGCTGCGCTCCCACTTTCCTCTTGCTTTAATCTCCTCAGGGGTCTCTCTTTCCCTCTCTAACCCGGAGAACATATCGCCTCTGGATCATCAAGGGCCACATCTTGGGTGGTTTTGCACTCCCCCTCCCCACACACACACACCTCTCCCTCCCCTTCCCCAGAGATAATACTGCGATTCAGGAAAATGCCACTTCCCGAGAAACACTGCGCCAGGTGTTCTCTCCGGATTGGTCGGACGGCCGCTCTTCTGGCTTGGGTACAGTGCAAGACAATCTCCAGCTCCAATTATTTCGGCCTCAAAAGCCAGGGACCAGGGTTCTGGCTTGAAAAAAGGCTCTTTTGAGCTGAGGGCTTGGAAAGGAATGAATTGGAATGAAAAGTGCTTTTCAGCGAGGCCGAAGTCCTGAGAAATTCTTGTACAATTAGCAGGCATAAAGAAAAAAACACCCCCCCAAACTCTTCCTCCGTGAGGAAGGGAGCGGCAAAAAAGAGTCCGGAAGAGTCCTGGACGAGGGCGAAATAGCGACCGTTCAAGTCTAAGAATCGTTCAAAAGTTTTGAAGTTTTACGCAAAATAGTTTGATGTTTAGAAATAAAAGGCATCGGAGGACTGATTGGGCTTCTTTCGCCAGCTGCCCCGTTAGGGCTGTAGAGCGGCTCGTTGGTGCGGTTCTTTCTTCTCTTTGGCGTTTTGTTCCCAGAGCTCTTGCCGGGATTATCCATCACCGGGACAGGAGGAGGGAGTGCCCAGCCCGGCTTCTGCAGGACGCTCGGCAGGTGCTGCATCCGTCTCTTCCTTCCACGGCCGGACAAAGCTATCAAAGCTCTCCCACTGGTCCCTCTCCTCTTTTCTCCATCCTCTTGTCTCCTGGCTTCTCTGGCTGCTCATTTTCTCTTGCTCGGCCGTGACAAAAAAAAAAAAAAAAAACGAGTGGGATATCGCGACGTGGGGGAGAGAGAAAAAGAAAGCATGAGAGGAGAGGGAAGGAGGTAGAAAAAAAAAAACAGAAGGAGAGTGACATGAAAACGAGAAGAGAGAAAGATGAATGAATTCGTATAGAAGGAGTCATATGAGGGAGTGATGACGGGAGGGATGCAAGCGGGGTCTCCTGTCCCACACACACTCCCCCGTTCCTGGGAGAAAGTGTAGGACAGAGCAAAAGGGATGGAGTGGTGGAGGTGGTGGTGAATCAGCCGACAGCCTCTCTCTCTATCTCTCTCTTCGTTGTGTCCTTCTCTCTTTCTCTTTCGTTCTGTCTGTGCTTGAAGAAGAAAACCAGCTCATGCTCACTGAGGGTCTCTCTTCCCTCCCCTCCCTCTTCCTTTCCCTCTTTCTCTCTGTCTCTCTCTCTCTAACACACGCACACACACATTCAGTTCATTATAATTCACTGGTTCTTACCGTGACACGCTTCACTAACCCACTCAGCGAGACCAGGCAAAGCGAGACACTGAATTCTAATGCAGGATAGAGACAGAGAGAGAGAGAGAGAGAGAGATGTGGGGGGCTGGGGGGGGGGGGGGCGAAAGCGGACCAGCAGGTGTCCTCTCTCTCGTTCATGCCCATCTGTCTGAAAAAGAGCCCAGCCTTTCCAGAGCATGCTCTACTTTGTTCGTTTAGTCCCTTCTTACACAGCCGGACTCATCTGAGTGAAAAATACTCCATTCAAAGGCAGGGCCACACAGCCCGGTGAGAACAAACAATCCAAACAGTGCAACGGACAGGAAAACAGCTTTTTTATGGGGGGACGGGGTGTTTCCAACACTTTGAAATTTATTTTTCTCCCAGTGTACATGTAGGTAGTTCCCAGGTACTTTTTTTCATTGAACCTGAATGAGGACACAAGCAAGTTGGGACGGCGAGGGCAAGCACCTGTCTCTGTGCACACAGAACATCACACTGAACGGACTGGGCAAAGCAACAGCGTCTAGCACCACGACGCACCTCAGGGGAAAATGTAGCACATTTAACTCCGCCAGACGCTTGACCGGGTGGTTCCACATTGAGCGAGGTCAGAGAAATGTCCTTTGTTGCCAAACTCAACAGGTTCCAAATGGTGCGTTCAGATGATCCATGTCAACAGATCAAGTCAGAAAATTGACATGTCATGTCAATGATGTCATAAATATGTACCTATAGCTACAGTAGTTCTGTATGTACAGTATATACAGTATGTTGGGATGGATCAGTGTCAGCTTGGTGTGCTCTGTCTATGTGGTATCAGAGAATGTACTGACTGGTAATATGTTTGATAACTCAAAATTCAGGATGTATGGAACTTGCCTTTTCTTTTACAGTTTACAGTCCATTGTGAAAGCATTCACCACCCCAACCCCCTCCCTCCCTTAGTATTTTCCTGTTTTGTTGCATTTCAACGCGGAATTAAGATGGAATTTTTGGGGAGTTTGACGTACAGAACATGTCTACCTCCACAAAATACTTGTCATTGCGACTCAAACAATGGGTAAGACAAAATACAGAAAACTTTGGTGTACACAAGTATTAAACGAGGATAATCTAAATACACATTCCCCGATCCATGAAAAGCAAGTGTTACATCTGAGATTCAAACCGCAACTGTAGGGTGCACTGCCAGGCTATGTATATTAAAGGATTCACTTTCAAACCAATTCGTTCTTCATCACATTGGCTCCACGCTATGATACACCCAGGCATAATTCCTATGTCTCTGTCAGGTCTAGGTGATTTACTTTAACAGCATTTCTTCTCACAGGGATGCTGTTGGGATGTTTATTGAAAACAAAGCCTTAAAAAATCCCCAGCAATCCTTATTTCAGAGCAGGAAAGCTCTCAGTCTATCCATATGTGAGGAGTCACCTTGCTTTTATTCCATTTTGTATAGTTTCTGGAACGCTGTAATATTCTTCCTTGCAGCAAACTATGACACCATACCTGAATATGTTACATTTAATCAGACATATACTGACCGTTTATTAGGTATCACATAAATAATACATTCCAACAAGTCTTATATCACATGCGTGTGGTGTGCGGTATTAGAAGCAAGCCATCAGGTAGTGTCCAATTGAGCAATGGGCGGTACAAAACCAGTGACCCTAGTGTTTCTGAACATGGCCTGATAATTGCTGCTGGATATGCTGGTTCTAGTATCTTCTGAACAGCTGTCGCCAAGGGCTTTCTCATGCATATCTTTCTTATCTATCTTAAGGGTCTTGTGAGAAAGGTGCAAACAGCAAGAATCTTTAATCAATCCTGTGAAGGAAAACAGCTTATGGATCAGATGGGTCAAAGGAGCATCGTACAAGCAAACAGATCGATGGCAACCTGGAAAATTACAACAGTATTCAACACCGATGTTAGAATGCATCACTTCTCAGTATGTATCCAGGTTCCTTTTGCATCACATTGATGTAAGAATCAAAATTTGGTACAAGCAACATGAGCCCATCCCGGTGGATATGAACAGTACAGGCTGGTGTTGGCAATGTGATGGTGTTTTCTTATCACACATTAGTGTCCCTGAGACCCCCTGAGGAATGTCTGAATATCAGTGGGGAATCTTTGGGGATTTCTATGCATTGAGAAAAGGCCTAATGAATTGTGGGGACTACAAAATCCAAATCGCATCTGTGGCTGGAATGTCTTTTACAAGATTCAAATGTAGATTGGCCAAAGAAATGTTCACATGCACTAGTGATGCACATCTTCAAAAGAATAGTTACACCCAGAAAGAAGTGTGGGATTGCAATGCTATTGGGAAGGAAGATTAAGGTTACCAGGAACAATAAATGATGATAAATTTAGACTGATATGGGCAATATTTATTGAGCTACACATACAGAAGGCATCGGCCCATCATATTTGCTAATGCAACGTGCCAGACGTCTCATTAGGTTCCTAATGGTGTCCTGTGATAATCCATCCCATGCAGTTTGAATATTCTCACACAATTCCTGCAGACTGTGCAGTAAGGGTGGAGGTGGATTGACACCGGGCCTTCTGAACAAACCGTACATCTTGGTGCTGACCATGGTGCCTCCACACACGGATTCGTTGGTCGTCTCCACCAAGACAAAAGCGGGACTTGGCACTAAAGACGCCCTGTTGCCATTCTGAGTCACTTCATGACAGCATGACACCATTGCAGTCTTTGGAGACATTGACGTGGTGTTTAGGACAATTGTCGTAACGGTCTGCGTGCATGTAGTCCTGCGTTTTGCAGCCATCTGCCAATGGTGCGAGCAGGAAGACTCATGGAGGGCATCGTTGTTCGCTGAATGCCCACAATCGTAGCTGTTGGGTCAGTCAGATGCAGCAATAAGGATAGTCCTTGCTTACGTCACATGCGCTGCCAAGTATGAAACTTGAATCATTGCCACGTCTCATGATGTCAAACCTACCCACCAGGTTTCATTCCTGTCGGTTGATTCCTTCTGGGTGCAACTATTTGTGCAGCTATTCTTTTGATGATGAGTGATGTGACCCCAGCTGATAGCCTAGCTCTAATAGTCACTGTTCGCCATCATTGCTGACCAAGCTCATCCCTTTTTCCCTTTCAGTGTAACGTCTCCAGCACATTGTAGAAATGATGCAACATGCTGTTTGATGCTTGTAACTAATAAAATAACACAGTATATGAATGTATGAATACTGGGCAAGTTGTATATCATTGCAGATGCTTTCATTTATCATGAAGTCATAAGACGTTGAGCTTTTTACAGTCTGAATGGAACCTTTAAAAAATAGACCAGATTGCTGAACAGACACCATAACCATTATTTTAGATGCGAAACATCTTAGGACATGCATTGCTGCACTGGGAACTTGCTTAGATGCTAAGACATTTGAAATCTGTCATTACTGTGCTCATATGTGCACGCCTTCCTCGCTGACATCTGTTCAAGCTTTATGGGAAGAGTCTCTGTTGCAGCCAAGGCACTCGTTAAACCACCCGGTCAGAGGAAAGAGTGTGCGAGACAAACAGAAGCACGCCACCGATGGGATAAGTAGAGAACGCTATGCCCCCTTGCAAATGCTATTTTAATTTGAAACATGAATTATGCAAATAGAAGCTTTATTAGTGTGCCGACAGATAGCTGTTAGTGTCCAGGCAGTGTGTCTGATCGCCTGGTTAAGCTAATTTAGAGCTGAACCTGCCTCGATCTTTGACCGAAACTGATATTTCAGCCCGTAATAATTACACTGCATCAAACAAATCCACAAAATCCCACAAAAGGGCAACCGAGTGCTATTCTGAGGTATGTGTTATCCGCTTCCAGTGATATGAGAAAGTTTGCTTTTCTTAAATGTCAGACAATAAAGGAGTGGCCCTGTGTGACCTGCCATAGGACTGTGGTTATTATTATTAAAAAATCAGCATTGCTCACTATATAAGTGCCGGTGCCCTTTACAGGGGTATGATTGACAATGGTGACAGGCCTACAGGACTGCGTGAGGGTGCACGCGTGAACGATTTTCTTTCTCCTTCTGCCTCTCTTTCTCTCTCTCTCTCTCTCTGTCTTTTACTGTCTCTGTGTATACATAGATTAGAGATGCAATAAAACTGTCATACGGGGAACGCGCCTGTCACTGATTCCTGTAGGAAGCGATTCAGCCGCACACACAAACATTCATACACACGGTTACCAGCTATGCTTTAGCCCCCCCCCCCGCCTTTTCCCCCAACTCCCATTTAATTAAAGTCGGATTCAGCTTAGAGTCATTCAGTGTATTGAACTGCTTCTGATGAGAGGATACCACAATGACGAAGACACATTACTGATGCTGGCTTGAATAGAATTCTACTGGCTTCAAATACTCATCGACATTTCCGAACAAGTACACGAATATTTGAAACGGTTTTAGTCGCCTGACAGAACAGATACGCTTCTACTTTAACCAGTGTTTCATACCAGGCACGCCCAATTTTTCATTTGCACCTCAGTGAAGCATAAACTCCATAGAGCTCCAGTCAAATAACACACTCCAACTTTTTATAGTGTTCTTAACTACCTTTAAAGCTGCAGTGAGGTAAAATATTGCAACCTACTGAACCTATTTTTTCCCATTCCACCTTAAATGGTGCTGCAGTTACTGCAGTTACATTCAGGCACCTGAGAAGTTACAATAACTTTAAGGTGGACTGGGAAAATTCAAACAAGAAGTTGGCAACTAAGAAGTTGAATGCCAACGCCACAGTGTAAACTGCTGCACCATTTAAGGCTGGACAGAAAAGTCTACTTTTGGTTTACGTGAGGTGAAGAAAAGAAGTTAAGCTAATGCTAATATTAGTTAGCTAGCTAACAGGACAAGTACTTTAACTTCATAGTGAAAGTGAGACAGTGAATAGATAGATTAGTGACAGCTGACAGCTTTTTTAATCTTTGTTTTTATACTTCTTTTTAGTATTTGAAAACAGGACATCAGTATATGTCATAAGTCATTGTCACTGTCCAAAAAACCCAAAAAAACAAGTGCCTCCAAAACAGCAACTTTACAGGAGAGGGCAAAAAAACTCTTTAATGTTAGTGTAAGTCAATAGAACCAGATGTTTTTCCAAGCAGTTTGGGCTATTTCTGTAAAAAAAAAAAAAATGGAGATACATGTTTTTCTTTGGACAGTGACGATACATTGTTGTTTACAATAAGTTAAAGTCAGTGAAAAGGTCATATAGCGTTGCTCTAACACAGTTTTATTTGCCTTAATTCTTCAAATGGAAATTGAGAGCTGACAACTCTGTCAAAAGCCAGTCAGATAACTGTTTAACAATGCAGTTAAACAATATAGTTAAAAAGATTGTGAGAGAGAGAGAGAGAGAGAGAGAGAGAGAGAGAGAGATGGAGAGGGCTAAATGAACAGATATGATGGTAGTTAGTGATCAAGAGGAAAGCGAGGGAGAGCCATTTAAGATTTTAATTAAAATGAATACTGAATTGAATTAAACCTAACTGAGAAAATATAATATTTGTCACTAAGACTATGAAATTCTGTCTCCTAGCTTATTAAATGTGCCTACAGAGTAAAAAGTCACTCCTCCTGGTGACATGAACTGCAAGTGAACTGTAATCCGTTTAGGACCTGCATCTTATCTTAGAGAGAGGAGATGGCTTTGCTTGATTTTTGATGACCTTTGCCTGATCTGTGTTGTAAGTGGATGGATATAGTATTAGCTCTCATATTATAAAAGTCATATTAGCTATGTGCTTAATACAAACTACAAAGAGAGACAGATCTACTGTGTACCAGTTTGACCAAATAGCAAATTTTGCTACACAATGTAGTTGTTGCCTAAATGTTCATAATGGAGTAGTGTGTTGGTGTGCAGTAACTAAGTAAGTATAATGTGTTAGTGTGCTGTAAGTAGTGTGTTGGTGTGCAGTAACTCAGTAAGTGTAATGTGTTAGTGTGCTGTAAGTAGTGTGTTGGTGTGCAGTAACTCGGTAAGAGTAATGGGTTAGTGTGTTGTAAGTAGTGTGTTGGTGTGCAGTAACTCGGTAAGTGTAATGCGTTAGTGTACTGTAAGTAGTGTGTTGGTGTACAGTAACTCAGTAAGTGTAATGTGTTAATGTACTGTAAGTAGTGTGTCGGTGTACAGTAACTCAGTAAGTGTAATGTGTTAGTCTACTGTAAGTAGTGTGTTGGTGTATCTTTAACTCAATTACAGTTTAAAGTCTAATATCTTACTGTTTAATCCACTACATTATGACCAAATCTGTCCTTCATTGTGGCTCATGTGTGTATAAAACCGTAACATGTCCAAATGAAAGAAATACAAAGCAAGCCCACCAGTCAGGGTACAGTGGTCACTTTGTTTTGAGATCGTTTTGACCTGTTGGACAGAGCTTGGTTCTAGCTAATGGAAACTGTTCTCCTTCAGTGTTTTGTGCTTATGATCATTTGAATAGACATCAGTGTCAGACTAATTAATGACCTTCTATTAAAGACTGGTGGACTGAGAGACACTAGAGTCTCTTCACCTAACTTTGTTTATTAAGAGTCTTGTTCCAGAAATGATAACAGGACATTAGAGCCATAATAAATCATGTTACTGTTACTCTCCATACTTAAGTACATTTGAAGGTAAATACTTTAGTACTTTTACTCAAGTGGAGGTCTAAAGGGAGAAACTTCTACTTTTACTGGTGGCATATTTTACCTTGGGATCTCTACTACTATCCATGAATCATTAATGATGGCTCTGTGGCTCAGGAAAATGTACTTCACATGGTGAGAGGAAGACATCATGTCCTGCAACATTCTGAGACACATCAACCAGATGCCAGTCCCACCGCTTTTTAGCTTTGTAATATGCAGATTTGAGAAACTTCTGTTGTTTAATTTGCTCTATAGTTGGTGTAAAGTCACCGTCCTTTATTTGCTCAGACAATTGTCAGAGCAGCTCGTTATTGCTGTTCCAACCTGCTAACTATTTTAAGGCTTTAAGTTTGAAGCATAAACGTCGTCTCCTCTAAAGACCAGTTTAGGCTTCTGCCATGTTGAACGTTATAAATTTCCACTATGGCGCAAATGCACATGCGCAGAACATCCTGAAACTTGGAAATGTAATCAGATACAGTGTTTAAAAAGCTATTATTCTTCAATATAACCGAATATATATAGGATTACCCACCTTGTTCAATTGGATAGAACCTGTATTTGGAATGGCCTCAATCAGACTAGTCTATTCCAACTGAGGTGTACACGTCAACGTATTCTATTCTGATTGAGCTATCACTCAGATTATTAACGGATCATCAGGCTGCATGTAAACATGGCTAATGTGGATTGCATGCATGAGGATATTGAGGTGCCTTTGTGCTATACCAGTGTTTTATTTTGCTAGTATTTTCCATTCTGAAGAACTTCCACACATGACTTCTCGGGAATATTTGCTCTTTTAAATGACTAGCATTCATCTAAATGAACTATAATTGATTCATTTATACCATGTTCCATATACTACAATGTGCCTTTGCCTGACTTTTTTTTCTTAGGCTGCAAATTTGTGGCTTCATAAAAAGGCTAAGCTTCCAGATACTGCACAGAGAAAAAACACCTACTTAACGAATGAATCCGGCATTCAAATCATTCAGGCCAGCCTTACAGATTGATTTGAACTCTATACTCAGAAAAACAAGACAGCATGTTTCATACTGATATTCTACCAAACCTCTGTAATTCAACTAGCTAGAGTCGTATAGTATACAAGAGCCTCTTTGAACAGAGTAGGGTAGTTGTTGAACTCAGCATTGGCTAGTGAAGCAAAGGGAACTGACATTGATGAAGAAGCCAATAACTAGCCATTATCCTCGAAGTGTCAGACTCCCGCAGCATCGATAGTGCCCACTTCATGCTGCACTACCTGTGCAATCACTGTGTGCTGTCTTCTTGTGCCTTCCTGTTTCAGGACAGATGTCAGCAGATGGATCTCAAAGGCACAGCTGTATCAGGTTTATAATAGGCCAACAAAAAAAACACTGGCTTAACAGATGACAGGAGTGCTTAGGGTTGAAGATTATTAGGAAGGACACATCAGAGAAGCAGCCCACGCGGTCCAGGCAAACTAGCCGCGCCTCCAGACGCCCATGCAACCAACCCCACTCGCCCATACAGTATTCCCTTTTGCCCGACTGCCTTTAGGTTAGAGGGGGATGAAAGAGCGCTGTACGCTTCTGCTCTGCTGTACGCTACAGTAGCTGCGAGAGGGAGGATGCCGGAGTTCTAAAAGTGGGCCCGTGTCAGACGCGCTTTAGACCCAGTCACACTGCTCCCGCTTTCAAACTCATTTCCTTTCTCGCCGATTTCACAGCGAATCTTCGGCGCGTCTCGATGCACCACGCATTACATTCTTGCATTTTCCACTTCAAAGGAGCCAAAGCCCCTGCTGTGCTTTAAGGTTTTGGTGCGAAAAAGTGGGTGGGTCTCTAAAGCTCAGCATGCAGGTCCCTTCTTCTGGGGAGCCATGGATGAAGAACAAGCTGCATGGTTTTGCCGGTTTGGTGAGCTTCAGAGGATGCTGCAAATGTAGCTGTTTATGAGTAATCTCATGCAAACATCTGTTCGAATGGTCACATTACTGAATCCCGGGAGTTGCCACCGAGTTGCAGATTCCGCCCACCACCTGAAGCTGAGCCAGTGCTTGATTACTCCCTGAACAGTACAAGGCAACCTGGTGTCTCTGTCCTTTCTTTTCATTTTGGAAGGACGACTGTGCATATTTAACAACTTCCTGTTGTGCCTCCTTTTCTTTGAATTATCAAAGCGCAGCAGGGGTCAGAGTCAATCAACCACTGTCATTCTGTCCATCCGGCTGTCTCCCAGACTGCTCACTGCGGAGAGAATGCCAGAGTGGGTAGCACAACATATACAATAAAAACAGTATGAGGTGAGAACAATCTGTGAAAATAGACCCAGACCGAGGTTCCATTATTCTTCAGATTTCCTGTATAACAAGTTTACCTACGTTCCTGGACTCCACAGATGCCTGACGGAGTGCTGCTCAACAACACCACCAGGATGAAGAATGATTTTCAGGGTGAAACCTTTGCCATCCCCTTTGAAGGCTTGGCTGTTTTTTTCCTCAGGCCGGGTCTGGAATTTGTCAGCTGGATCGCTATGAAATTGCTTTGTGAAAAGTGCCATGCAGTAGTGATAGCATTTTGTGAAAAGTTGTATGGCAGAATATCCGATATCAACAGAAAATGCTGGATTGGACATCAGAGGGAATAAAAGAGTGAATTGTATCTCTTTTTTAATCTAACTTGGAAAATCCTGTGGAGTAGCAGAGTTTGAACATGAGCATGCTTCTCTGAATTGAATGAATAGTTAGTGGTAGATTGGAAGCCTTTCACCAACAACATATCACTCGGACACTGTGTTATCATTATTAATATTACATATCACTGCTATGGACAACATAACTGAGTCACTATAAAAGTACATACACTCATCATCAAAAGAATAGTTGCCCCCAGAAGGAAGTGTAGGATTGCAATGCTATTGGGAAGGAAGGTAAAGGTTACCAGGAACAATAAATGATGATGCATTTAGACTGATATGGGCCATATTAATTGAACTACACATACAGAAGTAGTGTCCCTCAGTATGACGTCGGGCCGCCAGGTTTACTAACACCACATGCCAGACGTCCCGGAGTGCAGTTGTAGAGGTTCCTAATGGTGTCCTGTGATAATCCATCCAGTGCAGCTTGAATATTCTTACACAGTTCCTGCAGATTTTGGGGTAGGGGCTTGGCGCTGACTACAGTACCTTCACACACAGATTCTTTGGTTGTTTCCACCAAGACAAAAGCGTGACTCGGCGCTGAAGGTGACCCGCTGCCATTCTGAGCCTCTCCATGACAGTCTGGCACGACACCATTGTAGTTTTTGGGGAGGCTGACGTGGTGTTAAGGACAGTCATCATAATGGTCTGCGTGCATGTAGTCCTGCGTGGTGCAGTCGTCTGCCAGTGGTGCTGGCACTAACAGGATGACTCATGGGGGACATCACTGCTCACTGAATGTCCGCAATTGTGGGTGTTGGGTCAGTCAGATGCAGCGATAAGGCCTGTCCTTGCCTATGCCACATGCTCAGCCAAGTATGAAACTTGAATCATTCGCATGTCTCACAACGTCAAACCTATCCACCAAGTTTCATTCCTGCTGGTTGCTTCCTTCTGGGTGCAACTATTTGTCCAACTACTCTTTTGATGATGAGTGTATATATACATATATTAATATGTATTAGTATATATATATTAATGCTGCCCTGCTGTAGAGTGATTATCTGTGCCTCACCACAAGCATTGCAAGGCATGAATGTCCTGACATGTTCCACTATCGGAACTGTGTAGTCAACGAGGAAAGCTTATGCTATAATACAGGATACTACACATCCTCTTTACTGTTACCATTGGGCCGCCACTATAAAGCTCCTCTGACTAAAAACACGTTTTTAGAGAGTTCTTTGTCTAAATGGCTATAATTTGTCTTAATTAGTAAGTAGTGAGGGGGCATGAATATTGTGTATGCAAGTGAGATGCGTGAATATGAATCTGAATTTGATTTTCAAACAGGATGTCCACCACATTTTTCCTATCTTCATATGGGAATTCTGCCTCACCTACAGTCACTTAAAGTACAAGCCTCACCCAAAAACCACCAATGTGTTTCACTTTGTTACGTAAATGGTGAAAGCGGAAAAACTGTGATGTACTACAAAAATGAGATAAGCAGTAAATAGCTGTTTTAGTACTTTGAGAAGATCCTGTTGCTCTTATACCTGCAGACGCTATCAAACTCATGCAACTCACTGATGTACCGGATGCATTCTAATACCTAATTGGATGTAATACTTTCTTAATCCTCCTTGCTGCATCTTTGCAAACGAACCTGCCATAGAAGCGTTAAGCCTCGCCCTACCAAACCCATTTGCATGGAAGCAATTTTCAAACCAATTCTTGGATAAATATGACGCTCTCTTTCTCTCTCTCTCTCTCTCTCTCTCTCTCTCACTCTCTGTCTGCTTCTTTCATCAATTCTCTAATAAACAGAGGGAAAGGAAAAGCAAGAAAGGGATCTCATTAAGGCGTTGTATTAGACAGATATTAAAGCTCTATCTTTCATGTGGGCCGAGGGGCATTTTCACACTCGCACTCAAATGTGTAAATTTCCCATAAATCACTCGGGGACATTCGCTTCACAGGCCGGCCGAGGGGAAACCCCCCTCCAGGGAGACAAGTTCTCTTTCATTCCGCAACACTTTCTCTTTGCTCTGCCTTTCTCCTCCTCCGCCGCCTCCCTTTTTTTCATCCACTTTCATCAGCCTGGTGTCACTTGAAAGGCAGCAGCTACAGAGGGGGAAAGAGGAGGCCTATATAGCGGGGCTTCCTTCAGAAGATGCGCTACATGAATAAAAACCCAAGTGCGGGGAGTTAACCAAGTGAATCGAACAGTAATCCGTTAAGGATTCAGGCAGGTGGAGGGGAGCCCTGGTCCCTGCTCGCTCACTGTTTTGTTTTTTTTTCTTTTCCCCCTTTTCCAGAATCCAGAGAACTCGAAAGAAGGCTGGAGATGGGATATATGGTGCCACCCAATCCCATCATGCACAGTGCTTCCTCTCCAAGGCCCGTCGTCTCTCTCCCACAGCTGCGCGCCGCAGACACGGTTTGCCGCTCAATTGTCTGCTGCGCCCCTTTTGTTCTCCCCCCACCGCCCCCCGCCCCCCGTCTTTGCGCCCGTGGATGTCGAACCGGGGGAATGGCAGTCATGGTGTGTGGAGCGGCAGAATGCGATAGGAGGGCCTGTGTGAAATTCCTTTCATGGGGGACTAGCTTGCACATTTCCCTCTCTTTTTTCTGGGAGCCACAGCTAATTTTACGCACCCTTATCTGGCCCCCTTCTCTGGCAAGGCACCTACTTCCTCATGGCTTGTAAGCAGTGGGCCATTTGCCACGCTCGGAGAGAGGAAAGGGAGGAAAAGAGGGAGAGAGAGAGACAGCGAGAAGAGGAGCGAGGGCTCACTACGGTCCTTGGGGTTTCTCCCGACATGCAGGGAAGGGGTGCCTCTCCCCCTGTTTCCATGGTAGCGACTGGCTTTATTAGAATCCCATTCCAGATGCGGCACGACACTCCCTTCTTCCCCTCCAACACTCATGCCAATACCTCCCCACCACCGCCCACCCTCCACTGCACCTCTCTCCACTCACTCCGACCAGCAAGCAACAGCTCCCCATCCCTCCTACCCCCCCAACCCGGGTAGACAAGCATCCCGGCGCATTTCCAGCGGTTAAGAAACTTGTCAAAAATGAGAGATGGGGCAAGGCGCTGCTAAATGAAGCGTAATGGGATAACCTCCACACGATTTCACACTCCGATAGCCTGTGGCACCGCCGCCACCTCAGCCGCTCGTCAGGCAACCCATCCTGTGCCGCGCACCGAGGAAACTGCCTGTCACAAAATGCTTCCCTGTCTGCGTGCTCGCCCTGCGGCCCCAGCATCCACGCCTCGCGCAAAACAAGACACCATCGCCCGGGCGTAAATCAAAGGGCCTCGCCTTGACAATGTCATTCGCCACCAATGCGTCCTAATGCTGATCTATGTCCTGTCTTTGAGCACCAGCCAGGAAAGCTCGCCGTAGTCGAGAGGGTGAAACATTTCCTCGGCCCCCTGCAGACAACTGGCCAAAACAATGGCGTTTTGGCACATGCTTTCCTATGTGCTTTTTAGGCATCTGGCTCTGTGTGAGCTAAATACCAAAACCTGTACTCGACACTCATTAGGCCAGCCTGGCCATGTGTGCGTCACATTCAAAAGGCCCCACTAAAATGCCGTAGCCATAATAGCTACTTACTGCCTGAGCACACATGGGCCCCATCTCATACATCTATTATTATTATGATGGTTTGGTGGCTTGCCACACTCCATTCACGCGGCTTAAAGACAGATAATAGCCCTCCGATCCGATGGCTGGAAAAGAGTGGGCAAGTAATTCTTTCTGCTTTCTTTTTTTTTTCTTTTTTCTTTTCGTTCCCCCAGTCCAGTTATAGTGTGAGTATTTTCCTGGCCCATCCAGCGCCATACAATAGAGAGGCGCTGGGAATAGGGATTCAAGGACGCGTGTCGGAGAGAATACTAAACACTCCGCCGGGTATTACAAAAAGCCTTGTTACGGGCCGACTTGAACGTGTTTGTATTGCAGGCTCAAATGCCTCGGATTATGGGGAATGTGACGGGAATGCACAAGCGTGCCGGATGTGGTGTGACCTTGCGAGGAGGAAGAGGACAGTCATTTGCAGCAGAGAGGGGCTATAATGAATAATATCACATATTCATACATGCATGTCCAGCTTGTATTGATGAGGGTGATGAAGCCTTACAGGTTTAATGAGCGTCTGCACGTATGTGTGTGTGTATGTGAGAGAGAGAGAGAGAGAGAGAGAGACAGAGAGCGAATGAACATTCTAGCACTGATTCTGAATTTATGGCCACACATAACCCATAGACTGGAAAACTGTATTTACATTGGCGTGGTTGACTAAGGAGAGTTCGGGACACGGAACTGACACACCGTAAACCTCAAACACGGCTGTTTCTCCTTCAAATACAAATCCCGCATGAGTGCAGTAAAACCGGCCAATTCCAGGATCCTACACTGCTACATAACAGTCTTGACTTGTTATATTGTAATATTTAGACCCTCAAATTTACACACAAGCTCACGTTCTAGCCTAGCGAACCAACGGCAAAAAAGCAACAGGAATGAACACTGCAGACTATGGAGATGAATGTGTCCTCCGTAACAGCTTCTTGACAGCTACACATCCTTTCAGACACATAGCATGGAGCTGTCATGTCATAGTGGCAGGATGGACAGAAACACCTGATGTTTTTCAGAGCTGAACCAAGAGCGCAGCTTGAGTTTCTCCTCTCTCTCAAAGATGAAATTACTGTTTATCTGATGGGGATCGTTTTGGTGGTCTGCCAGGTCTTGCACAGCTGTTAGGACTCTCGTTTCCTCTGTCCCTTAATTAGCATTAATATAAGTATGCCTTATGAATATCTTCTATAAATCTAATACATGTCTTCACAATATTTCCGTCCTCTCTATGTAAACAGGGCGGCCTTAATCTTGGCTAACATTTCTGTAAGCATTACTTAACCAATCACAAGGCTGATGTCTCTTGCCCCGCCCCCTCAAAACAGTGTCAGAGAAACTTAGTGAGCTAAAGCTAACCCAGCATAGCTAAAAGCTAGCAAGCTAGACCACCTGTCTGTAGCCGCAGGTGACCCGTTCATTCATTTATCTGTACGCCAACACTGTTCATTCGTCCATTCCTTCATTTGTGCATTGCTTCATCTGTCAGTCCGTCTGTGTATCCATTCCTTTGAGCATCGCTTCATCCGTCTGTCTGTCCGTGCATCTGTTTGTCCGCTCCTTCACACATTGCTTCATCTGTCTGTTTGTTGGTTCATTCATCCAACATTCAGTTTGCACATCTGTTTGTCTCTATTTTTTTTTTTTTCGTCCAGTTACGTCACATAAAAACTGGATAATGATCTTGGTTCTGTATGCATGGTGGAGCAGGCTAGCAGTATTAGACAGAGAGCTATCAATTTAGCGGGTCTGATCAGCTGTTTTTAAGCTGTGCTTTATCATATGTAGAGCTTATATTTTCATTCAAGCTTTGCTGGATGTTTAGCATAACACACCAATTCATAATCATACAAATATGTCTTATATTTCACTCTGTGTTCCCTTCAGCTGAACTTTACACAGTACTGTATGTCCCAGAGTCTTCTTTATTTCACAATATATCTTTCACAATATCATTTCATGATATATCTTAAAATCCGTCTGTTCACAAACTTATGTGAAGAAGCTTTTTCATTTTAAGAAAAGGAAAAACCTCACGATGCCACTGACATTTTAAGGCAGCTTTGTTTACTGTCACATTTGCTTATTGTGAAGTCACGGTCACTGGTCGTTGGAAACAGCAACCACTAAATCTAAGAATTTAAGCACCTCAGCTAAATGTCTAATACCTTACCGAGCATCACTAAAGATGCTAAGTCATCATCATCATCATCATCAAACACATCATTAGGTAATGAAAGCCGGGCCACTGATGTTATCTTGTTTTCCAAGGTGCGAAACACAAATGGTCTAATGAGGGTCTGGAACCCCATAATTAACCTCTTGGACCCCCTGAATGTCTCAAAATCAAACCTCCATCCATTAGATGCTCAAATACAAATTCAGGGAAAGGTCATTGTTTAGCCTTCTTTGCCCATGAAACTGTGAGATCTGACACATCCTGTCTTTGGTTTAAGTAACAGTTCAGTCGTTGCATTGAACTTGAAAAATTTCAGGGGTACTAATGTGTTATGGCATATTGTACAGTATCCCAAGCATATTTACAATGGCTTGGTTATGAGGGATCAATTAGGTGAGCTTATTTCCTACAGCGTCACTCTGAGCCCTCAGATCTCTAGTTGGTTAAGAATACCAAAGACAGAAGACAAGATGTCTAAGATCTTGGTTCATATGTGGACGAGCTCATTCCCAAACTAGAAAAGAGCATTTCCAGAAGAAGAATTTGTTGCTATTGAGGCTAGCATCAGCACCGGTATAGCAAACAGTGTTGGGGGTAATATGGTACTCAACGTGTGCTCCCTTTGCCTTTATCACAGCCTCCATTCTTTTTGGGAGATTTGTTTTCATTTTCCATAGAAATCTGCAGGGATATATTACAGCACTTTCAAAGTTCAGTCTTGGATGTTGGTTTGCATCTGAGCAATGCCAAACACAATCAATGCTCTGGAGGTCTGGATTCAGGTGGTCAATTCATCATTCTACTAGAAAGTAGGCAGGAGTGATGGAAGACAACTGCAATCCTCGAAAGGAAGTTGAGCCATTTTGAATACAGGTGCAGACCACCTACTGAGCCGGAGTGATGGCGTTGGAGGTAATATGGTACTGTAATCATATTGCACTTGTCCAAAGGGTGGTAATGTGACATTACTGTTCCTAATAATGTTAAGTCCTAACTCTCATTACAGTTACTTATCCTACTGTCAGGTCATCTCAGGATATGCGCTCTCAGGACATTTCTCGCGCTGGCCACCTACCATCACAACAACAGTGACACAATGTAACAATGAGACCGAAAGTCATTCTTTTCAATGACAGCTGGCAATTTCCAGCAACAGGAGGCTACGTGAATGATGGCGATGTGCAGTGACAAAGTTGAGTGAAGTTTATCTTTATGTAAATTTGGAGTAAAGCCATGTGGTGATTGGCTAACTGAGCATTGAGCATGGTGGTACGCACCTTATCTTTATTACAGAGCATAAACAAAAGAACTTGTGTATGTCCTCCACATTAGTATAGGCATTTGTGCTGATATGTGGGCATATGTAAGGTTTAATTTTATAGGATGTGAAGAGTATTGTGTAATAGATTACTTTTGGAGAGCCTTGACCCAACACTGATGGCGCCCAACAGTGAGTTAGCAAGCAGTTAACACTAGAGTGGCCAACCAGCATGGGACCTCCAAAATACCAAATGATATATCACATATGGCTGTTAGCTAATAGTAACTTAGGTCTGCTTTGATACTTTTTTTCCATTTAAAAGTTTGCTTCAGATACTAAAGGCGTATTTTCTACAACAGAAAAACCAAGGAAGGGTCCATAAAAAAACCCGGTTAGAAATCAGAAAAATGGATAAATAAGCTTTATTTAAAAGGCTTCAGAAACATATCATGCACAAACTCCAAATGCCACATCTTGTAGTGCCCCAACAAATCACATCATAAGGTAGTATATATTGTTTTTATCTATCATCTATCACAGTTTCTCATATCAGATGATTTCCAGGAGGAAAATGGGCTTCTGAATTCAACTAGTGTCAGGAGAACCTACTAGAACATTGCAAATGCCTGCGTAGCCTTACAACAGCAAAAATGGGCAACAACTGCTGCAGAAAGACGTGCACCCACCCCGCAACTTAAAACTTGCTGCCGGGTTTATAGTTTTAAACCATGCCATTTCGCGAGGCTCTGCTACATATGCTTGACTGGTAATAGAAGCAGCCCACAGTGTACCGGTGGTTTATATTTGAGAGTGACACTGAAAAATGCATAATTCATTTTCATTTGGAGGAAATAAATTGGGGCAGGGTGGGGTAGGGGTGGGGAAGCTATGCTCCAATATCACGGGGAATGCGTCTCTCCGAGACAGCTGGATGCACGTGGCTGGGTAATAACATTATATTGGTTCTGTCAGGTAATTTCTACAAGTGTTAGCCACACTGGAGGCTAGGGCGCATTGCAATCACTGGGGAAGGGAGCCGGGGGTTGGGGAGGGATGGTGT
>CM067494.1:8485762-8638413 GCA_034552555.1 Semaprochilodus insignis | reverse complement strand
GTGTGTGCCTCAATGTCATCCAGAAAGATTGAGATTGAAAGATAGAGTGAGAGAGGTGTTTGTGTGTGTATAAATGCCATCAAAGCGTCACTCCCACACAGTCTCCATTGCCCATTCACTTTAATTTCACTGCAGGGCTCATCCTCACATATTACTCTGTTAGGAGATCACTGCGTTTGCCATCCTTGTCTGTGTGTGTGTGTGTGTGTGCATACGTGCCTGTGTGCTCCCCCACGGCACAACAAAACCCGCACCGAATGCACTAACAGGTGCGAATGCACAATGCTGTGAAATGTCAGAGATTACCCTTCATTTATTTAATTTCCAGTCAAAACTGCCAGTAAGTGCAAGTTCTCTGTTTTCCGGTATCAAGGGCATAAAACTGGAAGCATATATTTAGCGGGAAAATTACACAGAAGACTCCACCACTAAATCTAACAACATTTTTTTTCAGTATTCAGTGTGTGCACCCTTTGCCTTTATCATAGCCTCCATTCTTTTTGGAAGATTTGCTTTCATTCTCCATAGAAATCTATGGGGATATATTACCACACTTTCAAAGTTCACCGTGGAAGTTGCTTGGCTTCTGAGCAATGCCAAACACATTTGGTGCTGAGGTCTGGATTCAGGTGGTCAATTCCTTGTTCTACTAGAAAGTAGGCAGGAGTAACGGAAGACATTTGTAATACTCAATATGGTTTTGGGGAATAACAATTACTTGGAAATTAAAGAGTCTTTGGCACTGGCCCTCCTTCCTCCAAGTCTCAGAGCCTCAAGTCTCTTGCAGATCCTGCAATCCTAAATGTTGGCACCTAAGAGCAGCAAAAGGAAGTCGAGCCAGTTTGAAGACAGGTGCAGGCCAGCTATTGAGCTGGAGTGATGGATGAATGAATGTATGATGACGTATTAGAGTCTTCCTGGCAGAACTTTTGCTAATGCTTCCATTTCTGAGAACACCAGTTCCAGCTCCCTGCGGCTTCTGCTACAATTTGTCCCACCGTCGCCCACTCCCACCAAAAATTGCCTGCAGTCCTGTGCGAGGGTAAATGACATCCAGTATTTGACATATTCTGTTCACAACTAAATTCTTATTTGTGACAGTTATGCTGCTTGCACCTTTTGAAGTGGGCACACAGAGGTACCCAACTACTGTACACTTTAGCAAGCAAGCAAATGGTAGCCAGTTTCCGTCTGCGTTAGTCACAACTAATAATGACCACCATACCTCAGACTTGCCTTTAGTTGGATTAATTGTGGTGTTCTGGCCTGTCTTTAGAGCTCTTCCCACAGCTGAAGCTGACTGACCATCTAAAAGCTCAGCCACCATGTCTGTAGCACAATAATACAATTCATGTGTTGTTTACGTGATTGATGAATGACACACTCATCATTGAAAATATAGTTGCACCCAGAAGGAATCAACCGACAGGAACCGACAAGTATGCCTCAGAGAAGAGTTTGATAGCAGTTTGAGCAGTTGGAGGAGCTTGAGAGGGGTTGCAAGGTAGGGCTACAGGAAGCAGGATGATCTTATTGATATACTGCGTCATACTGGTCATGCAGATACTACCATAGCACGCTGTTGGCGGCAGTGGATAAAAGAAGGCACGCATCAGCAACATGAAGGATCTGGGAGACTTACACAAACCATGGAGAGAGAGAACCGATGAACTGTCCGACGTGTGCGGAGTGACCCAATAACCACGATTGCGGACATTCACCGAGCAGCAATACCCTCCATGAGTCATCCAGTTAGTGCCAGCACCATTGGCAGACTGCTACACATGCATACAGACTGTCATGAAGATGGTTTTATACTTTTTTATATTGATTATGTAGCTGTTTTACTCCATATGTTATTTTTACATGCTAATTATTGTGGGATAATAATCATTTTCTATAGACTGTTTATTCATTTGTGGGATTTTACTACATGCATATGTTGCCCTGCTCCTGCGCACACTTTCACATTGGTTATGTGATAAGGGTGTTGAGGCAGGTTGCAAGTGCTGAATAGTTTAATTAAGGGCAGTTCAAGAATCACAGTCAAAACAAGCAGACGTTAAAACACAGGGAGGCAGCGTCAGAGACATCACTAAAAACAAGATACCATAGCAGGAGTCAAAACCAGGAATGTGACAGGTTAACTGGCTGCTTTGGCACATGAATTGAAATTTAGTCCTGCAACACACGATATTTTGGTGGGACTTGAAATGAAGATCTTTACTACACATCCTTTCAGACTCATAGTGGTGAGTTGTCAGGTGCGTCCCAGTTGCACACTAATACTATCTGTTTTTTGGGTTTGTAGTAGTTATGACAGTACAGTTACGAATGTCAGAGTTACCGAGTTAGAGTTACCTTTTTCCACAATGGAATGGGAAACAACAGGAGAAGCTTCTCATGTCTGGAAATTTCTGTAAGAAATGGCAGGCGGCGATGCGACAGCGACCAGAAATGGTGTAAATGTGAGTACAACCCAAATCTGCCACAATAGCCTGTAAAAATAAACACATTCTAGTAAATAATGCATTTATTTGTTTTAGCTTTCAAATAAGCCTTCAGAGTCCAGCTTGGAACAATGAACAGAATCATCTGTGCGTTGTTTCAGATCTGGAGCTGGATTTTCTTCTTTCGCTACACGCTTTCGGTCCTATTTATCTGATGTTGACAGTTTTGGTGGTCTACCAGGCTCTTGCACTGTGGTTAGGGGTCCTATTTTCTTCATGTTCTTTCATACTGTATGTTGTTGAACCCCAGCTTATTTCCCTTTGACTTCTCCCTTCCTTACGCAAGTGGATTATCTTATATCTGATCATCTCAGAGATATGTCTGACGTTAGTGCAGTACTGTACACAGCCGTGATTCTTCTGATGACACATTTGTCGGGATCTGTTTCTCTGAGCATGTTCATTAACAACAACAAAGGCCAGAGAGCTTGTCATAAGGAAACGTAGACTACCCAGAAGACAGTAGTTGGTTGTTTGTGATAAAATAACTTGCTCTTTTAAGATGTTTATGATGTGCCTCGGTGACCACTGTTTCCCCATTACCGCTGATGTATGGGCTTACTAAGGTCACCCTATCCCCCTGGCAACGCGAACGTCATGCCGCTCCTTGACTCAGAGCTTAGACAAATGCCAGTGACCGCCGCTGCTCTCCGACAAACAATCGGCTGGCGCGGCCGCTCCCTCCCTAATGTCAGCCGCTAACACTAACTCTGCCTGACCCCAACACCGGCACATAAATAAAAGAAACATCCATCCCGGCAATCACATCCTCTGGCCCCTGCTCTCCCTATGGAGGGCAGGCTAGACTCAAAGCGTGCGTATGCATGCATGTATGTGTGTGTGTATGTGTGTGTGTTTGACTATCAAGTCCTGTTAGGTGGTCTTTGGTCTCATCGTGTTGTTTCCCCTCTGTGCTCAAAGCCAGATCCTGCTGTGCCGCTGTCTTCCATACTGTGATGAAGCCATCCCACCCCCCACTCCCCCTCATAGCACCAGATATTCTTAGGTCTAGGAGCATCCGAGAGATCTGACGATGCAGCGATAGAGGAAAATGGTCCGGATAAGGGCAAAAAGGCCATGGAATAAACGGCGAAAGCTCAAGATTGGTTTAAAGCCATGCCGTGTGTTTTGGTCTCCTCCTGTGTTTTTATATTAGTCTGAAAAAAAAGAGAAAAAGATCTAAAATTCTTCTGTCGTTTGATGCCATGACCCTGGTGCTCTAGCTCTGTGGTAACCCTACAGAGGCAATCTGAAACTCTTTGCCCTATTAGGTCGAATCGTATTATCTTGGCCAATACAATTTTAGTGGTGACTAAAAGTTTGGAGCTGGTTAAAGGTCTTTTATTTTCCAATACAGTGTGCAATTGTGGTACCTTGGTTCGTTGGAGAAATGCCATGAAAAAAAAAATTCCCTTGAAAAGTTTTCAATGCAGGGTTCTAGAGTACAAGCAAAGCACTAACTTCCTTAAATAGTGCGGCCAGAATTCTGATTAAGGAGCACCTGTGCGAGAACAGATTTTGACCTGAGTAGGCTAACACCTCCTTATGCGTATTCATTATGTGTGAATACAAATCTGCTGTTTTCTTTTTTCAGTGATACGTCAAACTGACCTCAACGGTACTATGTTTACAGGGCATGATGAGGAAATTAGCCTAGTGGCTCATTGCACATATCACAAGAGGCCTAACTAGCCTGCTAAATAACTAACCTGCACAGCTGTTGAGCCTTGTGGTTTAGTTAAAGGTGGCAAAGGATACGTTTATTCAGCATTTTAAATTGTTCCCTGATGGCAATATAGAAGCTATGTGATTTTGGTTGGCATAAAAAAATGCCCAAAAGTCCTTTTAAGGTTTGAGAAACTGTACAGAGTGAAATGTGCAGAGTGAAATGTGCAGAGTAAACGAACAACTTTGAACTGAAGTTGTCCGGAATCGATCTTGTTAAATATGAAGCTGGCTTCCTATTCCCTGGTGTGTTTAGCTAAATTTCCATTCCACCTTAAATGGTACCACAGTACATTTTGGTGCCTGTACAGGCTGAAGCATTTAAAGTGGAACTGAACATTTGATTGAGAAAGTCAATTTCAGCCTAGTTTAAGATGAACATCAGGCATGCTCACTGACATTCCGGTTCCCTGGGAAGGGTATAAAAAGTGCTGACATTGTGGAACGGGTTTTTCCACATAGTTTGCTTTCTTTTTCGTAGCTGTGACTGTTGATGCTGTGTGCACAATTTGGCACCATCCTAGCTAAAAATTATTGTTTCTAAAAATGTTCTGAGAATACGCAATGCATACGCAATGTTCCTTTAATGTTTTCTTTTGGTTCCCAGAATGTTCTTTCCAAAGGTAGGAGAACATTCTCTAAAAACTGTCATCTCAGGTCTCAGCAACATCCATTAAACATCTTCCAAATGTTGCACTGAGAGTGTTCTTCATTTGTTATCATTTAATATAATCTGTGGGCCTGACAACATCTTCAAAACATCCTCTGAACTTTGCAGATTAAATGTTATGTCTTATTTAACATTTAACCGTATAGTAACATCATTTGAAATTATAAACATCTTTAAAACATTCTTAAAACATTGTTAAAACATTTTCTTTAGAACTTTATTAGAACTTGTAGGTAATGTTAGCCAAAGTTCCGGGAAGGTTCCCTGCTAGCTGGGATAAATAATAATGAGCCAGTCTGTTATGTAACAGTCTATGGTTTCAGAACTGGCACATTGTATTGCCAATGTGGGATTTGTATTAAGGGAGAAACAATAGTGTTTCAGGTTCACGGTATGCCAGTTGCCAATTGCTATTCTATGGCACCTTTAGGAGCTGCTGGTTTACTGGTCTTACGGCAGTGAATGTAAATGTGAATGTAAGTCTCAGTGGTTAATAAGTTTGTTTTCTAGCATGGATGTGCAGGGATATCACGAAATATCGAAAGCAATACTGAATAATACAGCATAAAATAAGGGGAATAGTGTAGAGTTCGTAATTCCGCTGTAAAGATTACAGTGAAGGGGCTGTTTGAAATTAAGTGCAAAGTCAGTGGAAATCAGCCTGCACACTCGCACAGCTAGCAATAGCCATTAAACTGGCTCAGTTTACCATTAAGAACCGACTCGGCTCCAAAATGGCTCTTCATGCCGTGCTATTTCAATTTCTACAAGTATTAGTTGTGATTTTACTTACCAAAAGATTCAATTGTGTTCAATTATAAAACACATGAAACTCTCATGATGTTAGAGGGAGAAATGACTGTCTAGCAAACACGGTAGCAGGCCAAGCATAGTCTATGTTCACACAGCAGGTAAAAGTTGCCTAAATCTGATGTTTTCTTCATCTGTGATACAGATATGTGATCTGTCTGAAAGTCTAAATAGAAATCTGAGTATGTGAACCGTAGCTGAATGATGTGCCCTTTTTTATAGCAAGCGTGATCATATTTGGGGTGATAAGCACGGTGGAACTTTATTAAAACTCCTAGGATGCTGACAAAGACGAAGCTGGAACCTCTGGGATCAGACCTGCATTACGTTTATATTTATGGCATTTAGCTGACGCCCTTATCCGGAGCAACTTGACCACAATTTCAATTGTATTACAGGTAGGCCAAGGTAGTATTAGGAGTCTTGCTCAAGGACTCTTATTGGTGTAGTATGGCATAGTCACCCAGACTGGGAATTGAACCCCAGTCTTCCACATGGTTCAGTGGCAGGTAGTGGTGCTATCTGTTGTGCCACACCAACCACACCAACCTACATTCATATAAATACAGAATACCTGGAAATGATAGTTTCTAATATTGCTCCAATAATCCTTATGGGCTAAGACAATAAAATAATAAGCGACAAGTGCATTCTCTGAAGAAAATGCAGAGTGATTGCACAGCTTAAGCTTGCTCTTAGGCAGTTGTTAAAAATAAATGTATCTATGGGAAGAACAAGGGATGTATAAATGACACACAGAGGAGTTGGGGTCAGCACAGCTGTGGATTAGAGTCTGGGTATCTGCCCTGAGTGGCTACATGAAATCTGGTGGATGTAGGTTAAAGGAAAAAGTAGGGCTTGGGTAGGGCCAAAATGGGATTCTATGGGAGGAAAGAAGGATTGGGATAAAAAGACAAACAGACGAGTACAGGTCAGACTAACATTAGATTCGTGCTTGGGGGTCTGCCCTGAGATTAATGTATGTGACATGGTTTCTGTCGGTTGAGCAGAATTACGGTTGATGGATGTGTACTTTTCCACCCCATTCATTCATAATGGGAAAACTTTCAGATTTTAACAGTTTTTTCCAAAACCCAAACGTCAGACCAAAAAGCTGTATTCAGACACACCATTCCCAATCGGACCAAACAATTTGGAATTGGAATGTTGTTGATAACTCGAAAAGTGTGGGACTAGTTTGTGAGCAAAAAATCCCTTGATCTGTTGCTAGCTAGTTGCTAGGTGTTCCTTAAAATGAATGGGATTCTGTTGGAGGAAAGAGGGATGAATAAACAACACATAGAGTGTGGGTAAGTATGGCTGTAGATTAGAGTTTGGGAATCTGTCCCGAGTGAGTCCATGCAGTTTGGTGGCAGTTAGGTATAGAAACCAATAGGGGGCTGAATAGGGGTGAAAATGAATGGGACTGTATCGGAGAAACGAGGGATGGGGAAAAAAAGACAAACAGATGAGTGCACATCAGACCAACACTGAATTGCAAGTCTGGAGGTGTAACCCAGAACAGTGTCTGTCAGTCGAGCAGAAGTACAGTAGATGGGCGTGTACTTTTAAAAAGCTGTATACAAGCACACCATTCCCAATCAGACCAAACATTCTGGAATTGGAATGGTGTGGATATGGTGTGTCAATGGTGTGGATATCTTGGTGGATATCCTGGTGCGGGACTAGACAGCAAAAATTTTGTACCAGGAAGAAGAAGAAGAAGAAGAAGAATCACTAATAAATAATTAAAAATAATAATGAAGTTAATATCAAATTTGTGCTCATAGGTTTATTTCTGTGAGCTCCTGTTTATTTCAAACCAGAGCTCCTTGACAACAAGCCTAACATAGAGCTCTTTATGGTAAACTTGAGTAAAGAACGTTTGAAGAACCTCCATATAACCAAAGGAGCATTCCAAGGTTTTTACTAGAACCGTCCAAGATGAGAACCTTTCTTTGTAGGAGTTTAGTTAAGCGTAGTCTGTGCTCTCTGCCCTGGCTGGAATCAGAAGGTAGCTGCGCTGTAGGTAGGAGCACCTAATTCCCTTTCATCCTTCCTAACCTCTCCTGCTCTCTCCTCCTCCCAGCAGACAGGCAATCAATACTTTATCAGCGGCCAGACAGGCCAAGCTAGCTGCTCCACCACAGAAGCAATTAGCTGCCTTAACAAAGACGGACGCGTGTCTTAAACCCAAACAAAAGTGAGCGGCCGACGCCTGAGAACAAACTCCACATCAAGGTGTTTTTGTCACTTTGCATTTGGACGCTGCACGCTCCACGCCAGCCCCTAATGGATATTGAATAGACAGGCACACATTAGGAAAAGCAACAAACAGACAAATGGGCCTTATCAGTCCAAGCTATTCATTAGGAAAGCAATGCGGAAATCCCTGAAGGGAGCCATGGAACGTGGGAGCGTGTGCGCCAGCGCCTTGTGCCACACATCACTTTTCCTTGGAGCGTTCGTCGCTGTTATTTTCCCACGATGATCATTCAAAGCTAATTGGGTGACAGGGCGTTCACGCGAAGGAGGGGAAAAAAATATATATATATCAGGACAAGACTGTGAATAAACAACAGTGACAGCTCCTCTTCTCCTCTGAAGCGTTCGGCTACTGGTCCGTTAATTAAGACGCATGATGAAATATGGCGTGCTAGCTGGCTACATGTTCTAAATTCAGCTGCCTGGAGAGATATAGGGATAGGTCTTTTGTATGTTGGTGTCAGCGACGTTATTGACGCCCGTTCTCGCCAGAGATCTGAAGCCAGCTTCATTCACATCTGTCCAAGAAGACACGATTCCTTGGTTCACTGCTGACACACACTAGACAGCGTAACTAGGCCTAAGGGAGAACACAGCGTACACTCCGCTAAGATAAAGCTCATGCATACCCACATTCTTTTTCTGGGAATAGTTTCTCATTATTCAATACAACCATGATATCAATAGTAGGGCAAGAGGGACAAATGTGTCGCAAGCCAGAAAATTCAAATGGGAATTTAATTACAGATACAAATCCCTGGCCTGCTCGAAATTAATAGTTCATGATTCCACTGAACTGCTGTCTGATAATTCTCATGGCAGTTTCATGTTTTAACCCAGTTACTGCCAGCGATACTGCAGCCATACTGTCATTATACATTAAAGCAACATTATGCGAGAATTGGCAGTTTTTGCTCTTGGGGTCCCCCTGCAGCTGCGGAGTGTAACTGACTTTTATAGCGCTGTCGTGAAGGCGGTCGAGCTGCAGGATGCAGAATCCAGATCTCCTTTGTTTGCACCACATCAATCAGGCATATAAATTCATCATCAAAATAATAGTTGAACATAGAAAGGAATCAGCTAAGAGGAACCCACAAGAAACTTGGTGGGTAGGTTTGACATTGTGAGATATATAAATGATTCAAGTTTCACCCTCAGCTGCGCAGGTGACGTAAGCAAGGACGGGCCTTATCACTGTACCTGACTGACCCAACAGCTATGGTTGCAGACATTCAGCGAGCAGTGATGCCCTCCATGAGTCATCCTGTTAGCGCTAGCACCATTGACAGACGGCTGCACAACGCATTACTACATGCACACAGACTGTTACAACACACAGACTGCCCTTAACACCACGTCAACGTTGCCAAAAGCTGCAATGGTGTTGTGCTAGACTGTCATAGAGTGACTCGGAATGGCAGCCAGTCATCTTCAGCGATAAATGGTTTGTGACGCGTCACATGTCCAGAAGGCCTAGTGTCACTCCATCTCCACCCCTACCGCAAAATCTGCAGGAACTGTGTGAGAATATTCAAGCTGCATGGGATGGATTATCACAGGACACCATTAGGAACCTCAACAACTCCATGTGGAGACGTCTGGCATGTTGTGTTAGCAAACATGCCAGCCTGACAGCATACTGAGAGACACTACTTCTGTATGTGTAGCTCAATAAATATTGTCCATATCAGTTTTTGTTGCCCTTATCATTTATTGTTTCTGGTAACCTTTATCTTCCTTCCCAACAGCATTGCAATCCCACACTTCCTTCTGGATGCATCTATTCTTTAATGATTTTGGTGGTTTTTATGTATAAATAACCAAAGTAAGATTGTGGGGAGTCACTTCAGAAGAGAAAGAAACCTGTCAACCTGCAAGGCAGAGTAATATTACGTGATTTTATGACAGGACGTTACAAACTTTCATGGCTTATTTGAGGTGAGACTGATAAAGAGGAAAAGCCATAACTTTTTGGCATGAGCTTTATTTTATTTTAATGACAGAGACACCATTCTGCCTATTATAAGTCAGTGCACCATCAAATAATTTTCATTAATATTAATTAATATTCTTTATATAATGTTGCTTTATGATTTCTTGCTTGTAGCTCTTTCAAGAGAGAAAGAAACCTGTCAACCTGCAAGGCAGAGTAATATTACGTGATTTTAGGACGTTACAAACTTTCATGGCTTATTTGAGGTGAAACTGACAAAGAGGAAAAGCCATAACTTTTTGGCATGAGCTTTATTTGCCTGAAATAGTTTATGATGAAAAGGTTATATGACTTTTGGCATTCAGAAAACCTACAAAACACCATGAGACAGGAATGACACATAACATTGTCAGGGATGTGAACTCTGCTGACGGATTTCCGTTATTTTCCCATTACTCTGTGAGCCTGTCTTGCATCCTTTTATCCCTTTTAGGTCTCACCAACGAGTAAAAGCCAGTCTGAGATTTACTCTTGTCCAGTCTCTTGATCTCTTGTCCAATCATTCTCTCTTTTCTCTTCCTTGCTTCCTCTGGAACAAACGTCTTCCTTGCTTTCTTCGCAGCCTCTGCCATGATGTCCATACTTGGAATGCCAAGCTAACTTCTTCTTATAGCTAGCTGAAATGCATGGTTGTTGCTGAGTGACATAAAGCTGTAAAGCAAGAGGTCTCGTGCCTGCTCCTCTAGTTACCCAGTGCTAAACCAGGCGTTCAGAGCCTGGAGAGGCAATGACAGAGACGCCATTCTGCCTATTATAAGTCAGTGCACCATCAAATAATTTTCATTAATATTAATTAACATTCATTATACAATGTTGCTCTATGATTTCTTCCTTGTAGCTCTTTCAAATAAGCTATATTTACCATTAAGACCACATTTGTAATTGTAGCTAGAAGAGGGGATACTTTATTATCGCAATCTTGATTTGAAGAATGAAAAAACTTCCATATTTTCATTATTTTCATGACATCAGAAAAACAGTCAGTATTAATCTAATAAGTATTGCATTACATGTTAAACTATTTATGGCACAATTTTTTTAAAGGCATTTTTGTTCATGCTTTTTCCTAGTTTGACACTTCTAACCACCCTTAGCACAGACTGAAGCCCAGCTGCAATTTACCATCTCCAATTTGCCTGACTGCATGTCTGTGGACTGTGGTAGTAACTTCAGGCTCCTGCAGATGGCGTTGCACGATAATTATGGGGCTATAAATACCTGCAGGGTGCAAAGGGCTTCATAGATTGAATAGAGGTGGTACAGTGCAGTGAATGTCTTGTCCGATATGTGGAACATGGATCGCAAACAGATGTTCATGATTGGAATTTGGCATGCCAAAGAGCATAGTGTGAAGGAAGTAGCTGAATCTGCAGATGTATGGAAGCGTACACTCATACGGGTCTACCAGCAGTGGTAAAAATCCCAGTCTACAGGAAACTCTCCTCAGAATTGTGCCAGGGACGTCATCCACCAAATCTGGCCCAACTGTGCAATTCTCTGATGTAAGAGTGGCTGAACGTTGATGTGTGTGGAGGTATTACACGCTATTAGGTACATTTCAGTCACAGTTGATTCATTTTGGTTCGGTGAGTTTAATACTGTGTTCAAACAGAGAATGAATTGAAAGTCACTTAACTATGTAATGCATTCTATAATTCAGCATTTTATAGTGTAGCAAAATGACAGCAATAGCTGTAAACTTCACGCTGAGGGGTTAATCCCACTCAAAAAGCGATACCCATAAACAATTTGGTTCTAACCCACATGGTTTTCGAATGGCGGCAGCAGCCTGAGCCTTATATATGAATCGCATCGTTTCCTTGCCTTTGTGATAAGCAGCAAGTGTGATTGTGTAGACTCACAAACCAGCATGAAACCATTCTTATTCCTAGGGAATATGACACCTGCTCACCTAAAGCCTCCCTGTGCTGTTGAAATGCTGGAGTGAGAGGAGCTCAGTCATTCCTGGCAGGCTGGAGACATTTTGTGCCTGAATGTCCTTGGTTGACTGACTGAGTGACACATAGCAGTGGGAGAGGGTTCTTATTTGAGTGTGGGCGGTGGGGGTGCTTTTCCCAAGTGTGTACCACACACTACAGCCACACACACTCACGCACGCGCCTGATGAGTAAAGCGAACAGTGCCCTCGCCCGCTTGGATGAATGGATACGGGCACCGCTGCCCCCTCAGTGTGGGCACTGATGACAGAAGAGGACAAGAGGACTACAGAGCAGCAGGCGATGCTCTATGTCCTCTTTACTGCTTCTAGTTACCTCTCTCTTTCTCTCTCACTCGCTCCCTCGCTGTCAATCAGGAACTCTCTGCCGCTCTCTCCAGCCTCTCTCCCCTCCATGCACGTTTCTTTTTATTACTTGTCGAGAGCTTGTCTTCCTCCTGTCCTCTCCACTTCTCTCTCTCTCTCTGTCTCTGAGAAGTGCCTGAGAGTGGGCTACAGTGCCACATGACTCCTGTACCACTTTCCCAGCATCCACTCTCACTAAATAGCCAACCAAACCCAAAGTGTTCCTGGGCAGTCTGTTTCGGGAATACCCATAGAAATAAACAGGCCACAAAAGGGTTCTTGGGTGTGATGCTGAAGAAGAACCACTTTTAATTTCCTGAAGAACCTTTCAACAGGTGGTTTTATACTGTAAATGTAAACAAAACTGAACATGCATTTTAACGTAAAGTTTCAAGGATCTATATCAATTAAGCAGCGCCTACACTGGACTTTTGCCTTGCTATATCCTTCATCGGGGTAGAGCAAAAACTATGTGAGCATCGGATGGTCCTGGTGTGATGTGGTTTTGAAGATGTTGAACAGTGAACAGATAACATTAGCTAGCTAGCTGGTTTAGTATGTTGAATGAATGGGAGTGTCCTAATAATGCACTCATCATCAAATGAATAGTCGCTCCCAGAAGGAAGTGTGGGATTGCAGTGCTATTGGGAAGGAAGGTAAAGGTTACCAGGAACAATATATGATGATAAATTTAGACAGATATGGGCAATTTTCATTGAACTACACATACAGAAGTGGTGTCCCTCAATATGCCGTTGGGCTGCCATGTTTGCTAGCGCAACATGCATATGTCTCGGCATGAAGTTGTAGAGGTTCCTAATGGTGTCCTGCGATAATCCATCCCATGCAGCTTGAATATTCTCACACAGTTCCTGTAGAATTTGTGGTAGGGGTGGAGGTGGAGTGACACCCGACATCATCTTGGCGCTGACCACAGTGTCTCCACACACGGACATGTTGTCGTCACTAAAGATGACCTGCTGCCATTTTGTGTCACTCCATGACAGTCTGACGTGACACCATTGCAGTCTTTGGTGAGGTTGACGTGGTGTTTATGGCAATCGTTGTAACTGTCTGCGTGCATGTAGTCCTGTGTCCGTCTGCCAATGGTGCTGGCACATGAAGGGCATCACATGTGTGGCAGAGCGCGAAACCTGAATCATTCACTTGAATCAATCAGTCTCACAATATCAAACCTTCCCACCAAGTTTCATTTGCTTCATTTATTTGTGCAACTATATTTTTGACAATGAGTATAATAGTAATAATTAGCTGTATCTCTAAAGAAGGTATCAGAAATCATTGTGCTTAGGTTTTTCTGACCTGGGATAGGTCATGCTTGGTTGCATGAGCTACATGAGTACTTGAACAAAAACATCCCCAGGCCTCCAGCTTGGAACTGCCCACACCACACAATCTAATGGTACTTGTCTGGCAACAGCTTTGAAGAAAATTTGACTCTGAAGACAGTAAATTCCAGCATAATTTTGCGTACAAACCATGACAAGTTCTTTCTGCATAGTCAGATCAGCCCAAACTTCCCAGACTGTGCCAGCTTCCAGCTGGTATTCTCTCAGCAGCTTACGCTGCTACTGTATGCTTTTCTCTGGCTCCTTACAAAATACCAAACGGAGTTGGCATCTTGTCACATGAACCACATGCTGGCCCTACACCCCTTCCTTCTTCCCTCTGCTCTGAATATAGTATCATAACTACTTAGACTACTTCCTTAGCTTCAAGATTGTCTTGGTGAACCTAGTGCTTAGTGCTAATTAGCACACAAGGCTATATCAATCATAGTCCTTGGGCAAGGCTCCTAACACTATATTCACCTCTGTAACATGCAATAACTCTGATTACACTGTAAATCGCTCTTTATCACAGCATCATAATTCAACACCATTATCCCATCCAAGCTGACTGATAAGCTCCACACTCTTGGACTGACACCCTCCCTGTGTAACTGGGTGCTGGATTTCCTGATGGGCAGACCACAGTCTGTCAGGACTGGAAACCACACCTCCATCATACAGATCATAAACACAGGGACACCCCAGGGCTATGTTTTAAGTGTTGTATAGGCTGTTCACCCATGACTGTGTTGCCTCTCACAGTGACACCACCATCATAAAATTTCCTGATGATAGAACTGTCATGGGACAGCCTATAGGATGGAGGTGGCAAATCTAGTGGCATAGTGTCAGGTCAACAGTCTCAATGTTGACAAGACTAAGGAGATGATTGTGGACTATCGGAGGTCGGCAGAGCAGCACAAACCACTGCTTATTCATCAGAGGGCAGTAGAGAGAGTGAGCACCTTCAAATTTCTTGGAGTAAGCATCACTGAAGATCTCACCTGGTCGCACAATACAACACAACTGGTCAAGAAGGCACAACAACGACTGCATTTCCTGCGAAGACTCAAGAAAACTGGCATGCCAGCCAGAATTCTGAGGAACTTCTACAGGTGCATAATTGAAAGTATTGTGACCAGCTCCATCACAGTCTGGTTTGGAAACTGCTCCACCCAGGACCGCAAGTGTCTGCAACGGGTGGTCAAGACAGCCCAGTCAATCACAGGAACGGCCCTTTCACCACTAGAGGACATCTACCACTCCAGAATCCTCAGGAGGGCCCACAAGATCATCAAGGACAAAGCTCATCCTCAACACAACCTCTTCACACTTCTCCCATCTGGCAGACGATACAGGAGCATGAAATCAAGGACCACCAGATTACGGATCAGTTTCTACCCCCAGGCCATCAGAGCTCTGAACACCTCGCTTCCTCCAACAACCATTCTACCTCATGCTCCTCTGCCACAAGCATCTGACCAGTCCTGAGTAGTCCATGCCCAGTCCTCTCTCCTGCAAGATGACCAACAGAACAGACTGCAGACTGCTTAACTTTTTACAGACTGCTTAACTGCATAGACTGACCACTAGAACATTACAGACTACTTAACTGCACAAACTGACCACCAGAACATGACAGACTACTTAACTGCACAAACTGACCACCAGAACATTACAGACTGCTTAACCGCACAGACTGCACTATTTGCACATACCCTGGTGATTCGGTTTATCACTCCTACATAAGGACCAGTATTATTCTGTTTATACTGCATATGTACACTATGTGTATGATACATGTATACTTAATAAGGATACTTGAATCTATATTTGGCTACTACTGCACAGTTCTGTCATTTGCACTAATACTGCATACCGTACATATGTTCTGCTCCTATATCTTTCAGTGCTATATAGCATATATTGCACATTTTATTCATTTATATACATACAGATATTTTTCTTCTCTCTAGTCTTTTCTTTCTTATTTAGTACTTAGTATTTATATTGTAATTGTTTAGCACTTGTAGTCCAGGAGCTAGTGCAGCATAAGAATTTCATTGTACAATGCAACTGCTTGTTTCTCTGTGCATATGACAATAAACGCTTGAATCTGAATCTTGAATCTTGAATCATCTGCTGAATGCAGAAATTAAACAATTAGGCGTTTCAGGTGTAGTTTCGAGTTAGCAGCCATCAGTGTTAAATATAGCGGTGGAACTAGCAGTTACAAGGCTGGCTGAAATTGCAAAGGTAAGTGTGTGCTCGTGTCTCCCAGCTTGGGATTGTCCTCTGCTTGGTAAGGCAGTGGCCAAAGCTCAATCTTTACCTAGAGCCCTTCAGGTTTCAAGTACAGCTGGGCCTGACCCACCATCCTTCAAGATGAATGGAAGACTAGTATCAAGAATATTGGCACCTTGACTGTCCCCTTCTGTGTTTAACTGCAGACTGAAGACCTAGATCACCTGAGCACTATAATCTTGCACTTATTAGAATGTCTTGTTTTGCAAATGCATAATGTCTTATTTCTGTATGGTGTTTCTTTCTATCTAGGTATCAGCACTGACACATTTCAGGCAGTATTTTGGACTCTAATGCATCTGTATAAGCTGGGATACATTACTGGGGGTGGTAAAAAAGCACTTTTCTAAGCCTTGGTGGATAAAAGCATCCGATAAATGCTGTAAATGTAAACCTCTATTTTGTTTCATGCTTTTCTTGTGCCCTATTGGCTCATGCGTCCAAGTAGTACTTGAACTGCAGTTATTCGTCAGGTACAGATTTTGCCAGAACCATCATACCCAAATGTAAACTGGCTCAGATAATGTGACGTACGAGCAGCGCATATCGTACTACCATTATGTGGTTTAGCTGGGTGGCTGTGCCAGGGACGGTTCGGTCACATCGCAAATAAAAATGATCTGCAGCAGGTCTTTTCATCACCTCCCGCTGTCTGGTCTGTTGCACCTTTAGTGGCATCCGTTGTTTTCCATGCAGCAGACATAAGGAACTGATGGTCTTATGGGCTTAGCCTCAACCTAAGATAGACACCAGGCCAATGAGGCCTGACTGAGGAGCTGCCTAATTTGGTCAGCTGCATCAGATGGTGCCATGGACCAGCTGGTACTGAAGCATGAATGACTAATATTTTTCTGTTGTCTGACAGTCAGTGGCACAAGAATACGGCATGCACATATGACATAGCCGACTTGAGAAACCTGACAAGCTGGCTTATAATTTTACATTTTTTATTCCTTAAATGGTGCAGCAGTGACATACAAGCACCTGTACAGATGCTTGAATATAAAGATTAAAGGTGGAATGAAAAGGTTACTCAACCTTCAACATGAATATTGCCCGTAGTGCCCACTACTACTTCTAAGGTTCTTGGATTAAGGGAGCTCGATTTGGTTGGCAAATTGTATTAGTGTTCCATACGGCTGATGTCCTAAAAAAACAAACATCCAGTCCAGCCATTTTAAGAGTCTGGCCACTGGACAGGTTTCGGCAAGTGTCAGTACTCCTCCTGCTGTTGCTTTCCATTGCCTCTCTCTGCCTCCCTCCCTCTTTCACTCTCTATCTCTCTGTCCTTATCTCCATCCATCTCACCGCATCACCGTCTCCTGCTATCTCTTCCCCACACACACTCTCCCTCTTTCAAACCCCCGTATCGCTTCGTCTCGCTCCCCTTTTCAGCTCCCCGTAATCATTCTCTCTCTCTCTGGTGGATGGAAGGAGGGAGAGAGCCATCTTCTCTCTGTATCTCTGCCTCCATCTGTTCCCTAACTCCCATCTCTCTCTCTCTCTTTATTTCTCTTTTTCTGCCTCTCTCATCCACTCCCATGAAAAAAGCCAGACAGTTTCTGCCAAGTTTTCTCTCCATGGACCATCAGCCTCATAGAAGAAGCGTAATGTATAGGCAGTGCTAAGTGGTTTAAAACTGGCTCATCACAAATACTCGTTTACAATCATGCGCAGAGTAAATATGATAAGCATGCCTGAATGGATGTTGGATTTCTATACAGCGGCAGTGGGTTTTACGAGATTTGATTTGTTGTATGGGGGTGTAAGGGACAGGAGGTGTGAAAACATATCTCCTTTGGTTCTGTGAAATGACATTCAGAGAGACAAGACCAGTCGAAGGCTACTACACACACACAGACACACACAGACACACACACACACTAGCCATCATCTGGCAGTTGTGGGCTAGTTTGACACCCTCTGTCATCTCACTTACTTATCCTGAGTGTAGCAGAGCTGTGTATGACCGCTTGACTCTTGTCTATATAAAGAACTCGGCTTGAACGTCCGTCAGAGCGCTAATCAGTTCGCAGCGGAATGACTTCAAACCGAATCCCAACTCCAGCTCAAACTTTATTGAGTGGAAACTCTCCGAGTGTGAGGAAGAGTTACTTTCTGCATGAGCGAAGAAGAAAATTCACAGCGTATTCTTTACACTGTCACACAAGCTGGTGATATATATGCTTTATTTAATTGTTTTGCAGCATTCATTTTAGACCAGTGAGAACGCCTGATTTCTATGAATTTATAGAACAACTAAATGAATACTTTCTTTATTAAAACCTCTACTGGCAAGATACAAAGTGAACTGAATACACCCAAATGTGCCTTTCAAGCAACTGGGTGATATTTTTGTTGCTAGGAGCAAAATTGCAGACCTAATATGCTCATTTTCAGCGTTCATAATTTTATTTTTGGGGTCTACTAGAATAGATTTACATGCTTCAATTTTCCCAAAATACAATATTTTTCTCATACGGTAAATCAGTAGAGTACATTCACACTCTGTCTGAAACGCTCTGTTGGACCTTCTGTGTCTGTAAGCCCCACCTCCTGATAAGCTCAGTGTGCTCTGATTGGTCAGCTCGCACACCCTGTTCTGGTCAATTGGCACAGTGGCATCCTGCGGTTCTGCCCCCACTCTGTTGTGGCTATTCTTACAGTGCTGTCGGTTCTGCCGTATCAGTTTGAGCCAGAGTCTGATCCATTGTCTGAGGACATGGCACACTTGCCGGTAGGCGGGCAATAAGGATTGTGTTACAAGATGATGTCACCTTGTAACACAGAGAAAAAAAGCTGGAATTTCAACAAGGTGTTTTTTAGGCAGCTCAGATAAGTAGTTTCTGTCGGAGTGAGTTTCTCAGTCTGGTCTGGGCTTTGGGCTTTATAATTTTATAGACCATTTGCATGCACAAAAAGCCACAGAATCAGAAACAAGCTTTACTGGCCACGTACAAGTCATTTGTTTTTGGTAGCTCACAATGCACAGAGTGTAACAAATATTTCCCAAAAGTATAAAACACAACATCCTAACACACACACACACACACACCAAACCTGCAAAACCAAAACATTGTGCGTGTGAGTTGTATATTTATATCAAAGTGGGTGGGTGCAGCAGTGTTGTGTGATACTATTACCAAGACAAATTAGATCAACAAAAAGTGCAATACCGGAAGAACAGAAAGTAAGAACAACATTGCGAATATAGATTGTATGCGTTTACGTAATTCAAAATCAAAAAGTGCAGATTGGCAGTGTGCATTGTAGCATTCAACGGTTCATGAGTGTGATGGCATGTGGGAAGAAAACACTAAAGGAAAGGGGAAAAGTAGAAAAACAGACTCCCTTTAAAGTGCCTCCAAGCCTTTTCCATTCTAGGGTATCATTCTAAGCAATCTAAGTTGGTATTTATCATAGACACAGTGGCACATACACTAAAATGTGCCAAAATAACAGCCACCAATACAGGCCACAAATAAAACTAATTTACTACCAATTTAAAAAGCTGATAGCTTTGGCAACTATAGCAAGACAATTCCCACAAGTGACCCAAGTGACCATAACAGGACTTACGTTACAAGGTGACATCATCTTGACTCTGGCTCAAACTGACACGTAGAACCGACGTGTTTCAGAGTGTGAATGTACTGTACAGATTTACAGTTTGAGAAAAATATTATTGCTGTGGTAAATTAATACCAGCATCTAGCATAGATGATCACTCTAAAATCCAGCTGTTGAGCTTGGGAGTGCCAGGTTAGCAGGTTTCAGACAGCAAAGCTTCTGATTTTGGAAAAACTAGTCCTATACATAGACACTGCATTGGGCACTGGATTCTGCACCAACATTTCCGCCATATTGGCAGCCTGTCATAACTCATAGACTGGACTGGAAACAAATGTGTGATGTGTGAGCGTGTGCGCCCTGAGCTGTACAAACCGCCGTACAATCCAAACCAGATCATGGGGAATTCGATTTTACAGGTAAGGCTAACATTAGTGACAACACCAGTTAGCTATGACATGTTAAGAAGCTGAGGAGACAGTGGGAAGTAGCTTTAAGAAGGGAAAGCTTTGGCACCAGTGAGTCCTTCATGCTCTGCAGTGAGCACATCAAGAGGCAAAATGGCTACAGCGAAAAATGTTTGTGTAAAGTTTGTGTGGTATTCATTCAATTACATTCCTTCTTAAAAGACTAAATTGAGCATAGTGTTAGTTCAGGCAGGCCACAAAGTCAAGCACGGGACACAACATCAGATTAGCTCAGCCGATTGCCAGCTATACATACAATCAGCTAAATTCGTCAGGGTTATTTAAGCTGCATTAGCCTGCCCATTCTCGCTGCTTCCTCTTTGTTTCCTTAGACTTTCCAGTGTATGCACATGAAAGGGCAGGGATGTCCCAGAACAGAGCCATACTGCCAAACATAACTACTGCAAATGGAAAACCATATTTTCACTGACAAAGTGAAAGAGCCGGCCCATGGCCTAGGCAGTACAGATGAATACTAGGTGCACTGTCCATCCATAGGGGCTCCCAGGTGTTTCAATTGAGTGCAAAACAAAATGATGTCTTAGTTTAATTATTTTTACTGCTATTTATAGTATTAGTTGTAAATACCACAACAAAGCCTACAACATTACAACTGTGTTGCGGAGTGCGACATCCCCCTGGCACATGAAACCCCTCTCCTCACGCTGTAGATAGACTTACCTGCCTGTGGTGGTGGAGGTCGGGGTGGCTACAACCACAACCTTTGGTGAACTGTTATAATGTTGTATTTGACAAAGATTAAGCTACGACTTGCATGCTATCACTCCAGCATTCCTCCTGAAGTCAGCATCCCTCCTGAAGTCATCCCTCTAGGTCCAATCCCAAATCACCAGAGGACAAAGTGTATATGACCCTTTGTGGACATATAAAACAAGTAAAAAAGCTACCAGGTAAAAAGCTGAGAGAATACCTATTTATACAGTCCAGTCCAGCATGGTTACCTGGATATGAGGATTCTGTTACTAATTTAGAAAAGCTAATTTCCACAAAAGCCTAATAAAAAAACGACTATACTATCCCAAAGTGCATATCGGCTTGTTTTCAGGAGACAGTGCAGCATTGTTCTATGATGCATTATCAAAGGGGCCTGGAAGACCTCCCATAGGGCTACATAATGATTTTTAATCAATCAAATTGCTAATGGAAGCTAAAGCAACAGTGACAATACTCCCTCCCTTTATGCTTCTACCAGTCAGCCATAGTTCTCATTTATTCTCTTCCCATCGGGCACGAGTTGATCGAACCTGCCACACGGCAGGGCAGCATTAATCAGTATTAAGTTGAACTGACTGGCTCAGACATGACAGATCTCGCTCGACACGACCCCAACGACTCACTTGTAATTCAACGCATCGACTCCTTTCACTTGAACTCAAGCTCTTGAAAAATGGAGAGCGCGATGCACCGGGCCTTGGACAGGAGTGTGACTGGGTTTGCAAGTGAAGCTTCGTGAAAAAAGACGAGTTCACCAACTCCTTGGAGGATGGACAAAACGCTGGCTGCCGGGGCGGACGGCGGGGGTGCAAGTGACAACCCCAGACAGGGACATTTTGGACGCGGACTTTGTGTGTCATCGTCTTTCAGAGAGCGAGACGGTGGGGAGGAGGGCCGCTGACACATTGAGGAGTTGCTTTATTAAAATTCTTGCCGCAATAGTGCTCCTGACAGTGTGACTCAGACCCGCACTCATCTCCTTCTTCCTCCTCACCCCCCACCTGCTCCCACAGAGGTCGATCAGTTAATGACGTGGCCACCAGCCCCAAATGTCACCAGCTTTCAGAGGATAAAAAGATGGGGCCAGTTTTGTGGGCTTCGCGTTGCCACGAAGTGTACGAGTGAGCGACTCTGGAGTGGGAAGCCGTGAGTCTGCTTGTGTGTAGGTGCCAAGGATTTAGACATGTCTACAGAGATACCGCACAATGCGATGCAGGTGATTTGTCTGTCAGCCCCTTACTATGTTTTAGAACTATTAGTTCAGATTCACACCAGACGATCAGGCTCAATCTGATGTATTGGTAGTGGGAACAGAAGAAGAATGGTGACAGCCGAGGACAGCATCCAACATATAAGCCTGAAGTATGATCAACCGTGGGGTGTGAGGGAGCCCTCCTTGACATTGTGAAGTCACTTTAAACTAAAAAATAGGGGTGAAACTTAGCAAATGTCATATTTGACTGTTTACACTCATATCAAAAGGCTATTGCCTGAAGATCGCTTAAAATACGCTGACCCCATGTACGCTTATGAATGGGAGATGAGCTGCAATTTGCCGTCCGTCCACAGTCCATCAGACACAGGTGTCACGTTGTGATTGAAAATGTCCAGATGACAGATCTGATTGATGTAGATCTCACAATGTACAGCTATGATAAATACCTTGTAGCCTCTCTTCTGTACCATGTTGGAACACATCCTACTGTATTCAGCAACATCAGATATGAACAGAAGCTTTGTGCCACCTTACGAAACTCAGAAACCTCAACATCCCTGCACACGGTACCCTTATCACTGGGACGATCACAGATTCACACCGGACGATCAGGCTCAATCCGGTGAATTGGTAGTGGGAACGGAAGAAGAATGTTGACAGCTGAGGACAGCATCCAACAAATAAGCCAGAGGTATGACCAACCGTGGTGTGAGGTAGCCCTCCTTGACATTGTGAAGTCACTTTAAACTAACTACTACCGGCATCACCAGCTCTGCGCTATGGCACATACTTCATTCCCATCCATTCGCTAATAATGCCACAACAAGCCTCTGCAGATACAAAGAATTAAGTGGCCGGCTTTTTAAATTTCTCCCTTTAATGAAATGGCTCGTCTCAAATTAGACTGGCACTCTATTGACGGCGGTGGAAAGCCTGAATTTGTATTCCGCCACACAGATCAGGTCCTCTCCAGAATCAATTTCAACCAGAGAATAAGCTGTGAAATTAAATAGCCTTTAGCAAAATGCTGCACCTCTGAAATTATTCAAACGGACAGTTCATGATTGTTATGCTTGCAGAAAGGGAAGGAAGGGGGTGACACTTAGCAAATGTCATATTTGACTGTTTACACTCTTCATATCAAAAGGCTATTGCCGGAAGATTGCTTGCAATGCGCTGACCCCATGTACGCTTATGAATGGAGGTAGAGCTGCAATGTGCCGTCCGGCCGCTGTCCATCAGACGCAGGTGTCATGTCGTGATTGAAAATGTCCAGATGACAGATCTGACTGATGATCTCACAGTGTACAGCTATGATAAATACCTTGTAGCCTCTCTTCTATACCGTGTTGGAACACATCCTACTGTATTCAGCAGCATCAGATATGAACAGAAGCTTTGTGCCACCTTACGAAACTCAGAAACCTCAACATCCCTGCACACAGTACCCTTATCACTGGGCTTTCCGTGAAGTTTGTAGTGTGCTCTTTGCCAGGGCAGGTGCTTGAGTTGCTCCCAGAGAAAAGGGACACGACACTGGTATGCCATCTAGTGGAGGACTCTCACACCGCCTTTCACTTTCAGCACAAAGGAGCGTTTTGTTGCAGGAGTAAGGCGATGATGCCAATGCTACATTGCACAAAAGGCACTGTGAAAAGACTCAATTCCCTATGGGGATGGGCCTTTCTCGGGAACTGTGGAAATGGAATTCGCTGCTTGAACTTTGAAAGGTGATACGTGGTAAGATGAAAAGAGGAGAAGGATGCAGCTGCGCATATGATTGTATCAGACGTGAGCAAGAAAAACCTGTTTGGCACCTCAGTGGCATCCATATGATGAGCCACAGTAAAAAGGCTGCACCAGAAAAAGAGAATTCACAGTTCTAGTCATTCATGGGCATAGATGCTTCAGTTACCGATATTACAATAGATGCAAAGGTGATCGCGTATTCCGTGTGCCATCACATGCGTCACTTCCAAAAGGTGTTTTTTCCATAGGCGCTCGGGTTACGGTGTGAAATCCACAGCACCCCTATTGTGGGAGTTGCAAATTGAATTTAATATCTGGCCTGAAATTCCCTGATCTCATTACGACAGGTGGATAATAGAACTGATGAAATGAAGCTGCCTGGACTGGGACCGCAGTGCCTTTGTGTCTGTCGGCCTCAACCCTTTGGTCTTCTCCTAAAACCTTATTAAAGTCCTTGCAAACACGCTGCCCGGCTCTGCTATTTACGCAGCATTTCCATCAAGCACTTCTGCTAAAATCCTTGTATTTATTGTGCCCTCTGTCCTTCCCAGTTTCTCAGTACAAGTCCCCGGCAATAATGCTCGTCTCATTTGCCTAAACCCTTCATCGTGTTCTCATTTCGCTTCATCTTCTGTCTGCCCCTCTGACCCTCTGCCTCTCTTCTGTCACTCATCCCTCACTTCCCTCCCTCTCTCTCTCTCTTGTTTTCTCACTTTCTGCCTTTCATGCTCTGAGGTCAGCCATTTTGCTAGCAGGCTCCCAGCCAGAGCTGTTGATTGGGTTTGAGGTGCGCAGGAGAGAGAGGCTAGCGGGGGGAGAAACGAAGGGAGAGTGAAACGAAGGGAGAGAGAGAGAGGCAGCGGGAGAGGGAGAGAGAGTGAGCTCAAAGGCTACTGATGCATGAAAGACGTAGGGAGGTGTATTTAAGAGAGGGGGGAAGGTGTTCCACACAACGAGAGGCGCTCCATTCTCCTTCAAGGAAGCGTCCGCCACTAGACGTTCCGCATAAACCGGAGCAACCCAGAGGTGCATGCATAATGCATCCCTAATTCGTCATCCAAAAGAGAGAGAGCCTCCGGGCATAAAGGAACATATGTATTTCAAAGAGCGCGCGTAACCTGTGCCCTATAAAACCAGATAAAAGGACTCACCGGGAGCTTAAAGTAAGAATGAAGACTTCCTGCGTACGACGTAATTAGGCTCTAATGAGATATGAACACAGCTGTATCTCCGTTCTGCTGTTCATATGGGAGCGAGACTTTAAAGAACAGCCTCGCACGATTTGTGCTGGAGGTACACTTACGCAACGGAATTTGATTTCGGATCCTGAAGTGAACCTCAGCCTCCCACGTCACGCAATTCTCTCCGCCGTCATGCGGTAAAGTTCCGAGCGGAGTAGATTATAAACTTTCTACAGAAGACACTAAATGCCTAGCAGTCTCTGGGGGAGTTGTTTCATCTTCCTTTCTACTGCTAAAAGGAGAAAAACTGCAAAGGAATGTTCCAGTGAAGCTGGCAATAATTATCTCACCGTTCAGGCCATTCACGCAGTAGTAGGCATTGGGCTGTACGCACGCTATAATAAGCCATGAGTTCTCTCGGTTTAATTAGAACTACCGCCAACGCAGCCAAACCAGGCAGCGCAGTCAAAATCCAGACAGCACGCTGGGGAGATAGGATCTGTAAACCTTCAATCAGGAAGCACAAGTTGGTTAGCTGGCTTTTAGCTCTGCAGCAGCAAAACAACAGCAACAACAGCAGCAGCAGCACAGGAATGGCTTTAAATGATGCCTAACTGGTGCCGTGTAGAAATTCCTACCTTCTTCTTCCACCTATTGGCCGCTTAATGACGTCCACAGACCTTATACTCCCATTGTATTTAATACTGTGCAGCAGTCAGAGATGTTCATTTATTTAATGTCAAGTCAAAACAGCCATGCATTAAACAAACAGCTGCACAGACACTACAGCAACCAAATATGACACCAACATTCATACATTTCATGAGTCTGGTCTTTGATTTTATTACAGTTTTTATTCTTCTGCAGGGATATTTTGCACATCTCAAAAGGTCAGTCTTAGAAGTTGGTTGCCTGCATTCCCGGGCAACAATATATGCAGCATGGGACTAAATTTCTATGTCATGTGCCGGAGCGGGCGGTTAACCAATCCAGTGTGTACAGGAGCGGGGCAACATACATATGTGGAAAAATCATGCAAATTATTCAATACTCAATGTAAAATGATAATAATCACACATGCATAATTAACATAAGAGGAAGACTGATAAATAATGAATAAGAAAGTAATAAACTCATTCTGAATAGTTGCGAAGGAACCATGAGCATCAGACAAACTGCATTATTGGGCTACATAGAAAAGTAAAAGCACAACAACAGTTAAACAGACTAAAGGCAAGTTTGGTCTATGGCATTCGCTTTCAGTCGTGATTATTACAGGAGAAAATCATTTATCTGTGAATAGAGAATGTCAAATATTGAATGTCATTTAGCCTCGTATGGAGCTACGGGTGGGAGTGAGCAGAAGGGTCTATGTTGAAGGCGGATGTGGGACAAATTCTAGCAGCAGCAAGATTAATAAATCAGTTGCCTGTCCATTGTTCTGCCAAAAGCTGAAGAGCTTCCTAGTTTGATTAGTCAATTTTCTTAACTTTGTCTGTTCAGTTCCGTAGTAATGGTAAGATGGACGTAAACAAACATGTGCGTTCAAAATTGTGTTTGATAAGTTCAAATTACCCTCAGCATTAACATTTTCTAGCAATAGGCCACACATCAGTGCTATAACTGAGAATATTAGGTTCTGTAGGTAAACTGGAATCTATCTATCTTAGACTGCACCTTCAGCATGGCTGCCCATCCGTAGAAATGAGCATCAAAGAGCAGCTCTGTGGTCTGAAAATGACTGTAGAAGAGTAAATGTTTGACTAACATAAATAGTGGTAAACAGATGGGTTAGAGTCTATCTGTAACAAGGTAAGGGGTTTTAAGCAAACATCTGGTGAGTACATATGCAATGTTCTTTACAATGCTAATTTGACTGGTTTCACCCTTAAGGCTAGTTCCTACTCATTTGATGAGAAAGCTGAAAACAGCAGATTAAGATAAAACACTTTCACTGAAGCCTAGTCACCAGAAAACCAAAACTCTGCTTTTTTTGCTTTTTTTTCAGTCTGTGGTTCAGTATCATAGGATCATGTTTTCTGGATTTTGGGTCTTGAAGCAGGAGTGGGGCTTGATTTTCTCCTTTCAAGTCAAGTCAAGGTTTATTTATATAGCACCTTTTACAACATATGTTGTCACAAAGCAGCTTTACAGAGAACCTGGCTTTAAGCCTCCAATGATCAACCCAAGGGCGACTCTGGCAAGGAAAAACTCCTACAGAGCAAGAGGAAGAAACCTCAAGAGGAACCAAGACTCAAAAGAGGAACCCATCCTCGGTCGACACTGGATAGCAAGACAAGCACAGAAGAGGGTAAGGATTTACAGTTATGTGTAATATTGAATAGAATAACTGATAACTGTGAGAGTGACTGTGAGAAACTGCTTCATTGAAAGTCTGAATGAAGCTCAGTCACTGTTACCAGTGAAACCAGTGACAGTTCACTGTAAGTAGTTTATCACAATATAAACCATGAACATCAATTACTGCTGCTAGAAGACTATGATGATAGTCTATTAGGAAGAGTCAGAGAAGTGTTCAGTGTTTTGTGAAGTAGAGGAAGAAAAGTCTAGTTAGTCTATGATTAAATAACAGGATCATTGGATGGGTCAGGGGGATGCAGGCAAAGCTTCCACATCGTACAGGACAGTAAAAAGCTCCATGGTAGATACAACTGGTCAGAAATGCAGTCAAGCAGTGGACACCCAGTCAAGGGAGGTGAAGCAGCAGCATCAGACCGCATGTAATATTAATTGACAGTTTTGGTGGTTTAAATGTCCATTTAATTCTTTTCTTGCACTTCAGTTCTTCTCTTCCTGGTTTATTTTACATCTGATCTCATCAGAACTATCTCCTGAAACATGAATCATTTACACTTAATGGCCATTTTTCCTGGGCTGGTCTCTGACTTTTGCACAGTATTAGATGTAGATGTACAACTATAGACTGCAGCTCCATAATATGTCAGCCTCAGTCTGCTCCATTCATCACTGGTCAGTTTCTGTTGAGTGGTTGACCATTCTTAGCACACTAGTGGAGGCATTGACAAGATAGTAGCATGGTCATATATGTGGCACTGGTACAAGTACAACAGGTACAGCTGTGTTACTGTGGCTTGAGTTGCCAGAGTTGGGTGGCCACCCATGCAGGATTTCCAAGTTTTTGACTGCCTGTCCACGAATGTATATTCAATTCCTAGGCACAGAATGTCCAGAAATGTAAGCAATTTCTTCTGTAAGTATTTCTTATGTTCAAATTACCCTCAGTGTACAACATTTTCAAGCAATAGGCAACTCATCATTGTTACAACTGAAAAAATTAGGTTCTGTAGGTAAGCTGGAATCTTCATCTTGAGCATGGCTGCCCATCCATAGAATTGAGTGTCGAATAATTTCGAGGTGGTACTCCTAGCCAGTGCAGCTCTGTGGTCTGAAAATGACTGTAGAAGAGCAAATGCTTGACTAACATATATTGTGAGAGTCTATATATTCAGAGTCTCTCTGTTACAAGGTAAGGGGTTCTAAGCAGGCCTCTGGTGAGTGCATATGCAATGTTCTTTATAATGCTAATTTGACTGGTTTTACCCTTAAGGCTAGTTCCCCCTCATCTGATGAGAAATCTGAAGATGGAAAGTATAAAGAATGCTATTACTGAAGCCTTGTCACCAGAAAACCAGGACTCTGCTTTTTTCCTTTGGTGTTTGGTCCAGTACCATTGGATCCCGTTTTCTGCATTTTGGTACCTGTTTAAGATTGATCCCAATAGAACTGATGGTATCTGAGTTTGTTCTCCTCATTTAGCACAGAGTTCCACTGGTTCTCATTAGGGTCAGCTCTTGTTTTTGAATGTGCAGTGTGAAAACATCCTAAAACAGAGTCTCTAAACTGAAATGACAGCTTTGCTCAATAACAAAACACTTTTAAGGTCAGTAAGGTTTTCTATTATTCTCATTTGTTTTCCATCCTTTCAGTGCATCCCTCTAATTAAAGTGTCTTGTTATGGACCAGACAAAATTATCTTGCTGCGTGACTTGTTGGTCAACTTAAACGTGCCATAGAGTGCGTTTACAACCCCTGGCAAAAATGATGGAATCACCACTCTTGGAGGAAGATTAATTTTGCAGAAAAAAATAAATACACAGAGACATGCCACAAAACTCTTTTTTTCAAAATTCCAACCTTCTGGCATTAAGAAACAATAAAAAAGAAAGAAATATAATTGTTGTAGTCAGTCACAATTGTGTTTTTAGAACAAGTAGAGGAAAAAAAATATGGAATCACTAAATTCTGAGGAAAATATTATGGACTAGCTCTGTAATTTGCAGTTCTAAAACAAACACCTGCATCAGATTAAATCTGCTAATTAGTCTTCAGTTAAAAAAGAGTTCCCCTGCCTTGGAGAGCTGTTTCACAAAGCGGATTGACATGAATCATGGCTCCAACATGAGAGATGTCAGTTGAAACAATGGAGAGAATTACAAGCACAAACAAAATGGGAAGGATGTAAAAGGGAAGCATACAGGTAGACCAAGGAAAACATCAAAGCATCAAGAAGGAAAACTTCAAGCAATATGTCTTGAAAACAGAAAATGCAGAACAAAACAAATGAGAAACAAGTGGGCGGAAACTGGAGTCAATGTCTGTGACCGAACTGTAAGAAATCTAAGAAGCCTAAAAGAAATGGGATTTACATACAGAAAAGCCAAACGGAAGCTATCATTAACACCTAAACAGAAAAGAACAAGGTTGCAGTCGGCTAAAGAAAAGCAATCATGGGCTGTGTATGACTGGATGAAAGTAATCTTCAGTGATGAATCGCATTGGGCAAGGTGATGATGCTGGAACTTTTGTTTGGTGCCAGTCCAATGAAACTTATAAAGATGACTGCCTGAAGAAAACATGTAAATTTCCACAGTCATTGATGATATGGGGCTGCATGTCAGGTAAAGACACGGGGGAGATGGCAGTCATTACATCAATGTCAATGTCAATAAATGCCAAAATCTACATTGAAATTTTGGACACTTTTCTTATTTCATCAGCTGAAAGGATGTTTGGTGGTGATGATTTCATTTTTCAAGATGATGATGCACCTTGCCATAGGGCAAAGGATGTAAAAACTTTCCTTCAAGAAAGAAAGAAATAATGTCAATGACATGGCCTGCAAATAGTCCAGATCTCGATCCAATCTCTGGTGGAAAGATCTCTGGAAAATCTCTGGTGGAAATTGAAGAAAATGGTCAATGACAACCTGGCTCCAACCTGCAAAGCTGATCTGGCAACAGCAATAAGAGACAGTTGGAAACGGATTGATGAAGAATACTGTTTGTCATTAGTTAAGTCCGTGCCTCAGAGAATTCAAGCTGTTATAAAAGCCAGAGGTGGTGCAACAAAGTACTAATGGTGCAGTGTTTATCTCACGATTCCATAATATTTTCCTCAGAATTTAGTGATTCCATATTTTTTTCCTCTACTTGATCTAAAAACACAATTGTGACAATTATATTTCTTTCTATATTGTTTCTTAATGCCAGAAGGTTGGAATTTTGAAAAAGATAGTTTTGGGGCATGTCTCTGTGATTTATTTTTTTTCTACAAAATTAAACAATTGAAGATCTTCCTCCAAGAGTGGTGATTCCATAATTTTTGCCAGGGGTTGTATGTTAAACTGTTCTCTGATGTCTACATAGAAGGTATGTAACACTGGCCTGGGAGAAAAATGAGGCTCATTTGCATCCTATGATTTAGCCCTAGAATGAAATAAGCTGTTTCCTTTTTGGTGAGCTCATGAATAATTTGATGAGCTCTGCTCATGAACCTCTGTATAAAGAAACCAGGTCATCATATTATTTAGTTATGCTAATGTTAGTGACTTGAGGCTTGCTAGTAGCTAACGTAGCCTGTGCTAGCTACTTGGTTTTCACAGCGAAAACTTTCAGCTGAAGCTAAACTGCTTCAATCAGCAAACGGTGCTAAAATCACACAGCATGGCTGCTACTTACAGGTTGCTGTTGGGGTTGAGATGCTAATAAAGGCGGAGCTGCTCCTCTCTTCAGTCTCTTCAGTGTTAAACCCTGAGAGAAGCTGCTCCATAATGTCTAAGGTTTGAGAAACTGTCTAGAATGAAATGTGCAGAGCAAACTAACAACTCTGAATTAAAGTTGTCCAGGATCTTGTGGACATACATGGAAGCTGAAGTTCTTACTCACCATCTTGTTTTGTAAATGTTCCATTCCACCATAAATAGTCCCAGCATTATATTCTGATGCCTGTACAAGCCATAGCATTTAAGGTGGAATGGAACATTTGAGTAAGAAGCTGTTGAATAGTAAGCCAACTTCAGCTTGTTTAAAGTCTCCTTACTTACTCACTTCCTCATCTTCTAAACCACTTTATCCTTCTGGGTCACGGGGGTTGCAGAAGCCTATCCCTAATGGGCAGAAGGCAAGAAACACCCTCCACACATACAGTCATACAAATACACACACACACGCACATGCCTAAAGGGCAATTTAGCATCTCCAATTCACCTGACTGCAGGTCTTTGGACTGTGGAAGGAAACCCAGACAGACACAGGGAGAACATGAAACCCCACACAGAAAGGAACCTGGACGCCCCACCCAGGAATCAAATCCAGGCCCTTCTTGCTGTAAGGTGACAGGACTGCCTACTGCACCATTGTGCACCTCTCCTTATTCAACTATGCTAATGTAAATACAGCTTGAATTTAATTTACATGAAATTAATTATTACCATATCTTACAATTACTGTTATCAAGAGGGACAAAGCAGTAGTGTTGAAAATGTAGTGTTTGAAAATTTTTCCCAGGGCAGCTCAAATCCCTGACTTTACCATCTGTGTGGGCATTTGAACAGAGGTGGTAAACGTGCAAAAACTTGCCATTGCTTTGTTTGATTACTATGTAGCAGCCACCCATTTTTATAATAATGAAAAACTTTGGGTATAAAGTTATTAACACGCCTTAATTCCGATATTATGTTTGGTTGTCGTTCAAAACGACCACATTGTGAAATGTGCTCTCTTTCTTAAAGTGATTATCAGCATTTTATCAGTGGGTTTCCAGCATCGAGTCTATTTTATGCATTTCATGCTTGCACACATGCAGATCACAAAAATGTTTGGTTCGATCTGTTAATCTGAAGTTTTCATCTTAGTTTTGATTCTAATCATTATGAGGTGCGTAATGGGTCTCGGGGTCGGAGTCGCATTTTCTCTGCAGAAGTCAGCAGAGCGAGATTGATTGGTAGGGTGCCTCATGCGTGAAGCTCGAATCACAGCAGTAAGCTACGTTTCATCACATCTCACCGGATCTTTAAATCGCTAGAAAAATGAGTCATATTTACCCCTAGAAAGGAGAAAACGATTCCAGTTAAAGCAACATGTCCAGGCACATCAAAGCTATAGGCTACTGTTTCCAACTCTACTTCTGCAGTCTGCTCTACACAGTTCTGGGTTTTCCTGCAGCTGTAGCATCTGCATCATCAGCTAAAGGACGTCTGTTTGAGCTGAATGAGGTGTGGTAGAGTGGCTGAGGTGCCTGGAATTCCTAGCTTTGCTGGTGTAAGCACCGCACTACGTAGCATCTGAGCATTCATCAGTAAAGCCACCTCTTTGAAGGAAAACTACAGTGTTAATGGCAGAGAGGCCTATGAATAGACCCCTGTCTTCATAGGGGCGGCTTTGCCTTTCATCTCTTTTGTCCTTTGTCTTTTTTGTCTCTTTTTTCGCCTTAAATCGATTCAGAGCTCCTTTATTAAGGTTCGAACGTGCATAATTCAAAGCACAGCTGACGCCTTTGTTCGAGTGAGCTTGCCAAAGCTACTACCTTTTATCCGGCAGCCTTGGAGAGCTGTCACCGAAGAACAGAGCCAAGACGTGTGAGCCACGAAGTCATGATAGAGATTAAGGAACACAAACGCCTTAGGAGGCAGATTGGGAGCTCCGCACTGTTCTAACTTTCAGATTGTGCCTTCTGTTGTCACAATGAAGATGAGAGGACTTTTTTTTCCCATGAAAAGAAAACAGACTGAAGTAGAAAGGCGGGAAAGCCGTGTTTTGCTTCCCTCTGCGTTCTACAGGATTGTCTGGGGCAAGCAGTTTAGAAGCCTCTGATATTAAATGGAGACTAATAGACTAATGAACACTGCATAAACACTATATTGGAGACCAGAGGCTAAACACCCACTGGTCACTTTACACTTACATTTAAGGCATTTAGCAGACGGTTTTCCAGTGCGACTTACAACCGTGCATCTGAGAATGTTTCCGAGCTGGTACAAGTAGGTTAGAGTCTAAAACTCCCCTAGAGCTTAGATGCTGTCCAAACAGGGCCCGTGCTAATACCTAGAAAGAAGAATACAGAGTTATATACAGCAGCAGTGCACTAACTAGCAATCCCAAGCCATCACTCATACCTAGAGAGAAGAAATGTTCATCTCAGTATAAGTGCAAAACAGTTTCAATTGCAAAAGCATTTCAGTATATATATATACTAATTTATATATGTATTAGTATTTATACACTTAAGTGCCTTACAAAGAGATGGACCTTTAGTCTGCGTTTGAAGACCGCAAGAGAGTCCGCTGTTCGGACAGCCAGTGGAAGTTCATTAACACCGTCTGGGAGCCGGGACAGAGAAGAGTCTGGATGCTTGTCTTCCATGCATTTTGAGGGGTGGTGGGTCAAGCCAAGCTGTACTTGAAGTTTGAAGGACTTGAGGGACAGACTGACTCTTAACCATTGCCATAAGGTAGGGAGAGAACGATAACTGGCCATCCAGAATCACACCAAGGCTTCTTTATTAGGTACACGTCCTTGTTTCTACACTCCTTGTCCACTTACCATATAGGTGCACTTTGTTGTATAGACTATAGTCCATCTGTTTCTCCGCATTCATTGTTAATCCCATTTCACCCTGTTCTTCAATGGCCAGGACCCCCATATGACTCTCACAGAGTAAGTATTATATGGGTGGTGGATCATTCTCAGCACTGCAGTGACACTGACGTGGTGGTGGTGTGTTAGTATGTGCTGTGCTGGTGTGAATGGATCAGACGCGGCAGTGCTGCTGGAGTGTTTAAACACCTCAGTGTCACTGCTGGGCTGAGAATAGTCCACCACCCACCAAAACTATCCAGCCAACAGCGTCCTGTGGGCAGCATCCTGTCCCACTGTTGAAGGACTAGAGGATGACCAACACAAACACAAAAAAAGCAGCAGCGGATGAGCCACCACCCTAATAATACCTGTCCTGTGGTGGTCCTGGCCATTGGAGAACAGGGTGAAAGGGGGCCAACAAAGTATGCAGAGAAACAGATGGACTACAGTCTGTAATTGTAGAACTCCAAAGTGCACCTATATGATAACCAAAGCGGATAAAATGGAGAAGTGTAGGAACTTCTAATCAAGTAGCTTATGAAAGGTTACATGGCTATTATGTATGCTACCTTCATTTGTTCTCGTTCTCCTTAAAGGAAAGGGTGACGAAACTCTTCGTTTTATTTCCAGAAATGCGGAGGTCACCCGCAGCTCAGACTGTGAAATCGCCATTGTTGTGGAGCGCGACAATCTATCAGCCTCACGCAGTGTAACCGAACGATGACATCACGGTGCGATAAAGGCCCTTTTATTGGCTCCAAGGTCATCAGAGTGAACGCAGAGGCGTAGTAATTGGCCTTCATTGAACTACGTACTCCTGCAGCTCGCATACAGAGAGCTTCGCTAATATGGGACTGCGCTCGCCCAGATGCCCTGCTGCCAATATGGATACAAACCAACCTCAAGAGACTAGTTTTGTTTCTTTCCCGCTTGCTCACCTCACAGTTGGGTTCAGATGGAATTTCCAACAAGAGAATGATCATTCAGAGGGCCCTTTAGTTTTCACCCACTGTATGATTATGTTCTCTCAGGCTGTTCTGCGAAGTGAATTTATTCACTTTAGGAGGGTTTCATAGCAGTGGTGGGTGACTTAATGTGTTTAGCTGGTGTTGTTGGAACGTCAGCAAATCGGGGGATCATGTAAATTTAGAAGTTTCATAAAGTTTTAAGCTCCTCTTTCAACCCCCTTCTGATACGGTGCCGCGCAAAAGTCGGAGACCACCCTTTCATTTACACACATCATCAAAAAATAGCAGCAGCCAGAAGGAATAAACCAACAGGTATGAAAGACTGGTGGGTAGGTTTGACATCTATGACATCCATCTTGAGTTTTCGTGCTCAGCTGTGCCTGTGACATAAGGACGGGCCTTATCGCTGTACCTGACAGACTATATAAGATTGTCCTGTTGAGCGTGCTTTCCATTCTGACGCATGCTGTTGTGTTGGTAGGATCCTTTGCAAGCAAAGTATGTACTGGTAACCTTTAGCTTCCTTCCCAATAGCATTGCAACCCAACACTTCCTTCTGGGTGCAACTATTGTTTTGACGATGAGTGTATCTTACTTTTTACTCCACTACATTATGTGAAATCTGCTGTTCCTTTTGATCACATGTCAAAATGAAAGAAGTGTGAAGCGAGTCCACCAATCAGGGACAGCCATGACTTTGTTTTGAGCTTGTTTTGACCTGTCAGACAGAGCTTGGTTCTAGCTAATGGAAACTGTTCTCCTTTAGTGTTTTGTGCTGATGATCATTTGAATAGACATCAGCTGTGTCTGTCTAATTATTGACCTTCTATTAAAAGACCGGTGGACTGAGAGTGACACTAGAGTCTCTTCACCTAACTTTGTTTATTAAGAGTCTTATTCAAGAAATGATAACAGGACATTAGAGCCATAATAAATCATGCCACTTTTACTCTCCATACTTAAGTACATTTGGAGGTAAATACTTTAGTACTTTTACTCAAGAGGAGGTCTAAAGGGAGGAACTCCTACTTTTACTGGAGGAATATTTTACCTTGGGTATCTCTACTTTAACTACTAGGTATGTAGTATGCATACTTCATCCATCGCTGTTTTTATTACAGTTTGCATTCTTTTCTAGAAGCTTCAGTTTTTGCAGGAAATCTGCCAAACCTCCAAAGTTCAGTCTTAGAAGTTGGTCAGATTTTGTGCTTCTCACAATTCAAGTAATCCCAACAGTCAGATTCATCGGCTTACATGCACTTCCATATTTCCACCAAAGAGGTCTCCAAATCCCTGAAACCTCCATAGTGTTGCTTTAAGTAATGTTTAACAGATTCTCATAATTCTTTCTATAATAATAATCTTAAATATAATATAAAAATATCTTAATTTTAATCATTTTTAGATTGTCCCGTTTCCTTATGCAAGGAATATATTATGTATGGTCTCCTCAGGCTCGCATGCAAATTTAAAATTAATTATATTGACTGGAAGTTAAATAACTAAGTTTTTTTTGTATCAGACTTGTGCATAGTAGCGTACATAGATCCATTCTTTTCAGGATACTAGCTTTCAGTTTGTGGTTTAGATCCAGTTAGCAACAATTTAATGCGTTTTCTTGCTGTCCACTTTAAAAAATCAATCTGGATAAAATCTGGATTTGCCAAAACTCAAATTTGAGCTGGCAGGCCGAACAAGGCAAGAAATGCACGTTCTAACACTGCATGCAATTGCATATTTCCACCATGTATATTTGCATAAAATCCTACACACTGTTGTTATAGGTACTGCTGATCTGATCTTGGGGGTTTGGTGGTATACCAGGTCAGGCACTGTTGTTAGCAGCTTCATTTTCTCTATGGCTGAATTCGAAATAGCACACTACTATGCTGCACACTGTATACTACAATAGCATGTACTGCATACTGCATACTCCCCCTGTGTGTAGTATGCAGTACAGTCACAAGTTTTGACAAACAAACTGGACAAGTTTCTAGATCCAGGCGACATAAGTGTTCAGCCACTCTTGCATCAAAGAAATGTGCAGTTGGGCCAGATTTGGTGGATGCCTTCCCTGGCACAATTCTGAGGAGAATTTCCTGTAGACTGAGATTTGTGCCACTGCTGGTAGACCCGTGGACCCTAAGCTTCCATACATCTGCAGATTCAGCTACTTCCTTCACTCTGTGTTCTTTGGCACACCCAAATGCAATCACTCCTTTTAGCCAATCATTAACATCTGCTTTGTGACCCATTTTCCACACATGGAACAAGACATTCACTCTACTACCGCTCCTCAATCTATGAATCCCGTCACACATCCCACAGGTATTTATAGCCCCATTGTCCTTGTGCAGCGCCATCTGCAGGAGCCTGAAGTTAGTACCACCATAAACACACAAGGTGACTGATGTTTTGACGGGTGAGCTTACTTAAACGCATGTTTGACTGAGAACTGACTTTTACATAGTACAGTATATAAGTCCATAAAAAAGCTGTTCAAGCGCATGGATGGGAGCAGTCCATGCTTTTTCGGGAGGAGTTACTAGTACACCTCACGCTCCGTATGGTGCCTCCTAAAACTGCACACACCACCACAAAGACAGCAGTTCCGAGTGTGAGGAGAATGGAACGGAATCGATACAGAGGCGCTGAAACAAGCTCTCTCGCGAGGGAGAGCTTGATGAAGTGTCTTGTTATCCAGTCAATGTGCTGACTCCTCATTTCTGTAGCAAAGAGCTCCATCAGAGGTGTCCCTATCCCAGGGTGTCCCTTCCATTTCTCTCTCTCTCTCTGTCTCTCTTCCTCCCTCTTCCTCTCGCCCTCTCTCCCTCTCTCTCTCTGCCATAAATCAAACTGGCTCTTTAAAAAGCTGCAGATTGCTCCTGTGTAAACACGGTGGGCCACTAAAGCCTGCCTCCACATCACATTCCTGTTTGTTCATTAAATATTAACCCGGCCGTGCGGTGCCAGCACCCTCCTGAAATAGATTTTCATTTTCTGGAACGTTTGTTCGGCCGCGCTCGGCCCCCGGTCCACACTGAAGGGCATTACTGATCTAATCAGATTTCGACCTAGCCGTTGCCTGGAGCGAGAGAGAGAGAGAGAGAGAGAGAGTAAACTTTTTTTTGCTGGCTCGCTCGGCGTTGTTGTCTCTCTCTTCCACACTCTTTCTCTCAATCTTCTGATCTCTTTTAGAACGCTGCTTGTCAAGGTCACAGCTGACGAAATCCATTTTTGGTGCTTTTGGTACGCTTATGTTTTATTATGCTATTATGATTATTCACAGAGATTAGGAATTACTCGGATGTGTGTGTGTGTGTTGATAATTCAGCTACACCAGAAATTCATTTTACTAGTTACATACAGCTGGAGGGCCAGCCAGCCAGCCAGCCAGCCAGCCAGGCAGTGTTATGTCCCAGTGAGATTGCTACAGTGAGGATGAGCACCATCAGAAAGCCAACTTAATTATAGCTAAATAGTTAGAAAAGTACCCACCCCATTACCCTAATCAGAGGTAGGGATGTGCATTACGGCTAATGCTGATATTTGAGTATAAGGAGTATTTAATGGATAACCAATGAACTGCGGGGAAGAAAAAGGCAAATAAAAAACAGATTCCATCCAAAATGAGTGTAGGGCTCTAGGCCTACTCTTTAGGAAAGAGCACTGGGGGTCTAAATTTGAAAGCGTGTTTTATTGTTCAGAAACAGGCGATAGGTATTCTTGATGGACAAGTGACTGGGATTGCGTTTTCAGATGAGCTTGAGTTAATGCTAACTGCTATAAAGTTGGACACTGACGACGATTATCATCTTTTCTGTTTCTTGTCCTCAGTGGATGTGCCAACATGTTAGTTTGTCAAAGAAATAAACTCACTGACAAAAGAATCGTTGCACAAATAGTTGCACCCTGAAAGAATCATCCCACAGGAATGAAACTTGGTGGGTTGGTTTGACATTGTGAGACATGCAAATGGCTTATTTTCGACGTTTAGCCATGTATGTGACGTATATGGAAGACCGTTTCTGCCACTTAAAGAGAAAAAGGCCATACGGTCTTGCAATCTAAACAATCTAAACTTGCAGTCTCATAATTATGACATACTATCTTATAATTATGACTTACTATCTCATAAATATGACTTAGCATCTCATAATTTTGACCTACTGTCTCATAATTATGACTTACTATATGGCCTTTTTTTTCTTTAAGTGGCAGAAATGGGCTTCCATAAACATAAGCAAGAACGAGCCTTATCACTGTACCTCACTGACCAAACAGCCACGATTGCAAACATTCAGCGTGCAGTGATGCTTTCCATGAGTCATCCTGTTAGTGCCAGCACCATTGGCAGACGGCTGCACAACGCAGGACTGCATGAACGCAGACCGTTACGAAGGCTGTCCTTAAAACCACATCAACATCGCCACATGCCTGTCACTCCACCTTCACCCCTACCGCAAAAAATGCACCATCCGCTCTTCATTAGAACTTAATGGTTAGAAAAGTACCCAGTCCATTACCTTAAACAGAGGTAGGGATGTGCATTCCGGCTAATGCTGATATTTAAGCATCTATAAGAGTTAATTAACTGATAACTGGTGAACCATGGGGAGAGAAAAGGCAATCAAAAAACATCCAAAATTAGCCTAGGGCTGTAGGCTTACTCTGTAGAAAATAGTTCTGGAGGTATTCGTGATGGACGAGTAGCCAAGGCTGCCCCTTCAGATGAGCTTGAGTTAACACTAACTGCTATAAAGTCGGACACTGGTGATGCTTCATAATGTATTTTGTCCTCACTGTATGATGTGCCAAATCCGAAATCATCCAATATCGTCGTGTTCCAGCGTCTTGCTAGGCCACCGCCGGCCAACGGGGGAGGTACAGGGCTTCACCCTAGAGAGGGCTAATGGTATTGAGCTCTTGTAGCGACGTGCATGTGTCTTGCTGGTAACTCAGGTATAACTTTCTTGAGTTCAGCGATCTTTCGAATTTAGACATTTATTGTATTCTGGTTCCACAACGAGAACGTCACCAGTTTGATACCCATGTGGGGTAACCCAGCCCCCCAGTACAGATCCATTAGCATAAACCTTCACATGAATGCATATATCTGGACTGTTCCACTTATTATGTTTTGTATTATGTGAGGTATTATTATGTTAAAGGAGTTTTTTGTCTACTTTAGGGAAGTAGAAGGGTTTCACAGTTTCACAGGGCATGATGTTATAAAGACGGCTATTTAAGCACAGCACATCCAGTGCATTATTTATAGCTTAGCTAATAGCTTAGTTGTTTAAGAGAGGGAAAAATATGGTATGTATGGGATTGATACCGGTATCAGCAGATACTGAAGGTTGGGGTATTGGTATTAGTATCAGACATGAAAACGTGGTTATTATGGTTATTATTATTATTATTATGGTTATTATGTTAAATATGACACCAAGTATGAAACATACTCAGTGTTCAGGCCAGATCAAGAACACAACGGGGTACTTTAACCATTCTTAGTAGTACTGTTCTTGAATATTGGAATGTAACTTGGGCAGTGGAAGATGACCTCGAGCAGGAACACGAGAATGCAAGAACACACAAGAATCCATATTGAGAAACAGCCCTGGGGGTTGCTTTTGATGCATACACAGTACACAAAGCAAGAAAGGAGTGGTAGATGCAAATGCATGCAGATCTTGTTCGTCTAGGCAGTGTGTGCCCAGCTGGAGCAGCAACGGGGTTTTGAATTCAAGTGAGAAAATCACAGTTCTTTCTTTGCCTACACTGTTTCGCTGGTTGGCGTTCAGAGGCGCTTTAGGCCAGAAACATACTTTTTTACGCAAGTACGCAAATGCAGACACTTGCCATGCCATGCAGACATGGTTTTGCATGTCGCTGGGTTCTAAAATGTGTCACGGCGTGATTTATAATGTAACACAAGTGCAGCCTACATTCTGAGCATTAGGCCAGAAATATACCGAACACAAGAACACAAAGCTAGATGGATGGCAGTGCTTGGCCGAACACTTGGCAAATGCAAAGTCCTTCTGTGCAAACTCATCATGTGTTCTTGTGATACTGTGGTAGTTAAAACACTTAGTACTCTAGGGGGGCGATAGAGGGCAAATCACAATGGGATCTTTTGTTATCCTAACAGCCACAGCTACATGTGGACGGCAGAAGAGTGTGAGGAGCTTTACTTGTTCTACCAGAATGAATGTGATACCTCATATACACATATATACATATGTACATATATACAGTATAAATGTATACTGTATATATACTAACATACCAAAAGTCATGCCATAGCAGTATGTCAACTACTGAAGTGAAGTGGTGTTTCCTCAGTAGACGGCTTAGGGACATCCACACCAGTTAAAGATGTGAGGTGTTATTTAGTGAATGAGGCTGAACACTGAACAGCTCACCACAAGGCAAAATTAATTATCGGAGTTCGAATGAGGCATGATAGTGGGTGCCAGATGAATGGGACATTTAATATTCCTTGATCCACGGTGTCATGTGTGTACCAGGAATACATCATAGAAAGCATTACCACCCACAGTGGACAGCGCAGTGGCCGCCCACGGGTGCTTAATGATTGTGAACGGTGGCGTCTGGCTAGAATTTTCTGTGCAAACAGGAAAACGACTCTCGCAGAAATCACATCCACATTCAATGCAGGTGGCCACACGCATAACAGTTTAGGTTCCATGGGATATAGGAGCAGAAGACCCGCCAGTCTTCATATCGCCTTGCCATGAGTACACTGGCCAACTTCAGTGTTCAACCTCACTCACATGATAACACCTCACCACTTATACAGGTGTGAGTGTTCTCAAGCCATCCCCTGAGATAATGCCACATTGCTATACCATGACTTTTGGTATGTCAAGGGGAACATCAGGTGAAAGCACACAGGCAGGACGAAACAGCTTGGTCAGAGTTGGCTGTTGCAATACTGCCACTGGCTGCAATGTTCAGAATGCAGCTCACGCTTGCATCGTGTTATGAACTGTGACATGCGTTTCTGTCCCTTCAGCAAGGGACGCTATAGCAAGTCCAACAGGGGTTTCAAATTCTAACACTAGCACAATGATAATGAGTTGAAGACTTTGGTGTACAGTGATTGGAAGGCTTAGAAAAGAAGGCAGAGCTTTGCGGAGAGCATAATGATTCCATTGGCTGAAATACAATGACAGCACTTACTAAAGCAAATCTTAAAACACTTATTCATTAAATATTTATTAAACATTTATTACATTTATTAATTTATTAAAATGTATTTATTTTATAAATTAATTGGCTAAAACAAAAAACAAAGCAAAACAAAACAAAGAGACAAAAACAGTAATAAGCCCTGAATTATTTTGGGGGCCCCTGGGGTTTCAGCCCAGGTAAGCCCATGCATAAAATCTTCCCTATTAACAAGCAATAAATCTGATTCCATAACAACAAAGGTTGAAATGGTAGGAGTTTGTTAGACATTTGGTCCTAATATATCAAATGAGCTGTGTTTATGATGCTGCACCAGCATCCACTGAATATTCAATACTCATTTTAAGCCCATTTTTGGGAAACATTTAGAAGGTAACTGCTCTGTGGAAATCTTTGCACCACTACTCCGCGGCACTTTTACTGTATGTGCCCTCAGTGACCCATCCTCCACGACTAATTTCCTTTCTGGCACAGTGCACCAGCCCACAAAGAGCGATTTGTTTCAACTCCATTTCAGAGTAATTAATCCAATTAATATCAGCTGTTTATGAGTCCGTTTCCTGATTATGGGTCACCGGTACTTTTCTGAGTCCAAAATGGCTGTAAACTTCCGCAGGCTTTCAACATCTACATAAACAGCTTAGCACAAAGACCTCTGCCTCCTTGGCTCCATCTCCATCTGTCTCGAAACAAAGCTGAATAGGTATATTCAGCTAAATCAAGCCCATCACATGATACTTATCTGTCCTGTGCACTGGAGCAAGCAGGTCAGCATGTTGCCATTCACAAAGCCTTGGTCAGACTCACGTGAAGGTGAACTTAGCCAGAGCCACATGACAACAAGAGCTAAGCACCTCAAAAGTTTAAAACAGAATATCTCAGAGAGTAGGTTACTGGGTTTATTGTTTAAAACTTTAGATGGGCTTCACAAGGCAAAGCTTTAATGCAACTCTTGGCAGGAGCTGTGATTGTAATATAATTGCCATGAAAAATGACAGTTCCATAATGGAATTCAAAAATGTCATATACAGCTCATTCGATGATTCCACTAGTTAGCAAGATTATTGCATTGCTGCATCATTCTAGTGATATAAAATCATCTGTAAAGTGTTATTGCCCTATATTTGCAGTTTTATATCAGGGGAAACTAGGGGGAAATCAATAACCTACCTACATAGATCACAACACACCAGGCCAGGAACAACTGTCATGTGAACATTAGCAATGCTCTTAGCTTGCAGGGGCTGCAATGAATGAATATTTTGATAGTCCAATAATCTGTTGATTACGCTATGTTACAATGAGTTTTCCTAATTCCTGAGGTCTAAAGTGTACAGAAAATGGCTATTTCCCCCCACAAACTCCACGTTTGTGGTCAGGACAACTGTAGGCTCTCTATTTTCTAGAACGTTTGCCATACATTCAGTGCTGAGTAGACTTCAAGTTTCTGGACCTGTGAAAACTCATAGAACTGTCCAGAATTTTCTAGAGCTTTCAAGAATTTTCAAGAACTTTCTAGAACTGTCTGGGACTGTCCAGTAGTACACACAGCAGTATAAATAAATGTCAAGGATGAAGACAAGTCATGGCCACCTCATTTCACCTCATTTGCAGGAAAACTCTTGAATGTGGACAATTGCTGCTTGCTTAGATGGCAGGATTTTAGTTTGTAAAGTTTTCATTGTTGTTTCTTTTATGAAGAAATTTGTCACAATTTTCAATATTCTAGCAAAAGATATGTTACATTACAATATATACTTAATGCACCGTATTAATATCTTACACATTACTTACATGTACCTAAGTTTTTTTTAATATTGTCCTGGTCACACATAGTTTTTGTTGAATGTAGCTGTTTTTATGGAGATTTTATGGATAAGCAATTGGAATATAACACACAGGAGCCGGGAGCAAGAATCCTGTTACGTAGTGTTATTGAAACCAGTCATCAACTATTAGGACTCTGAATCACTCAGTTACTCAATAGACACATTTCTCAGGAAATAGAGTAACATTGCTCTTTTAAACTCCAATTAAATCCATTAAAACTACATTCAGGCCATAATTCAGGCCATGCTCTCGATTCTGTCCTGTGCATATATTAAAATGCACATTAAAATGAAATGAAATTAAATAAATAAGTGTCTTCTGTATATCTAATTTCACAATAATTGGAGGTGTGAGTTATTAGGGTAGTCACTTTTTTCCAGACAAAGTTCACACAGGAATAAACAAACCCATAAATAGTTCCAATTAATTTGAATACAATCCACATTCTCCGGCCATAAACGGCACCCATGACGATGATGCAACATTTAGGATTGCAAATTTAGGGCACCTCTAAGTGCTACTTTCTCCATCATGCACAGACAAAAACTCATTTTCATACAGAAGCTGAGAAAGGTTTGTATTAAACTATGTGGAAGTCTGCACTCACATCGCTATTGCCTTGTTTAAAGATATTTTATTACCATTCCCATAGGAATAGCGTAATGTTTATCCTGATTCCGATAATATTTTTGTCCCCATACCCTTGAGTTATTGTGGAAATACGCAGTCCCCATTCCCATGTGACTCTCTAGTTGTTCAAAGGAAAATCAAACATTTTCCTTGATCGCTTGGTACATTATCAATGTTTTAATTGCAAGTTTCAAGTAAGTTGCAGGAGGTTTTATATTCTGGACAATTTTAGGAACATAACCTACTTGACAGTTTGAATGTAGAAAACCCAACCCAAGTTTTTAACCACCAGTGGCAATATATACATTCATCATCAAAAAAAAAGTTGCGCCCAGAAGGAATCCGTCGACAGGAATGAAACTTGGTGGCTCAGTTTGACATTGTGAAACATGCAAATGATTCAAGTTTTACCCTCAGTTTTACACTGCAGTCAAAGACTGCACTGGTGTTGTGCCAGACTGTCTTGGAGAGACTCAGAATGGCAGCAGGTCTACTTCAGTGACGAGTCCCGCTTTTGTCTTGGTGGAGACGACCAGTGAATCCATGGATGGAGGCACCATGGTCAGTGTCAAGATGACCATTTTATTGTCAAGCATTGCACGTCCAGAAGGCCTGATATCACTTCACCTCCACCCCTACCACATAATCTGCAGGAATGGTGTGATAATATTCAAACTGCATGGGATGGATTTATTAGGACACTATTAGGAACCTCTACAACTCCATGCCGAGACGTCTGGCATGTTGCATTAGCAAACATGGCAGCCCGATGCCATACTGAGAGACATTACTTCTGTATGTGTAGTTTAATGAATATTACCTGTATCAGTCTAAATTTATCATTATTGGTAACCTTTATCTTCCTTCCCTATAGCATTGCAATCACACACTTCCTTAAATAGTTGTATTTTTTGATGATGAGAATAATATTCCATTGACGCCACTCAACTGCCCTGCCATTTTGGTAATCTCAAATTCATCTTACTTGTAGTGCATAAAACAACTCAGTTGGAACCTGCGACTTTTAATTACCATATTTGTGTTTGCAAGTAAAAGAGAAGATATTTTATTATAATTAAATTTGATAGGGTTGCAGACAAAGATCCAGATGTACAGTCTTGCAAAGAAAATTCATCCATTAATTATTTGTCCTATTTATCTTAATATTTAATCATCTGAAACATGCTGCAAGCTCAGAATGTACATCAAATAAAATTGTGATTCACTGTGTAACACCATGTAATTATATATGGCATTATATAGTAACAATTGAGTAGTATAACACATTTGCTAGTATTCTAAAGTTATAAAGTGGCAAATACACACATACTGCTGGGATAAATGGTTTTATACAATGTGCTTAGGTGTCTAAGACTTCAGCTCAGCACTGTATGCAGAGAAATATGATTATTGTAATAGCTTGCAAGACAAAAAATGCTTAGTTGTCCACATTCTACATGTTATATAGCAAATAACCATGCTGCTGTTTTCTCTGTGCCTTTAGAGAATTGAAGCTTCGCACCAACTTGTTACCCTGCTCTAATGGCTGCCCTCTCAGCACCAAGGACATGCATCACCTTCTGCTCGGCCTCCTCCTCACCCCCCTCGAGCCAGCAGGACTTCCAGCCTCAATTAGGCCCCCTGTGCTGTCCGCAGGGTGAAAGGGGACGACTGACTCCCTCTGACTTCTCTCTAACTAGTTCTTCTCTCTCTTTGGGCATGCTCAGCTGCCTTGGTCCCTTATTAGAGATGTTGGCTTTCCACCTATGCGGCGGCCCGACGGGTCACTGGAATCACGACTTTGGCTTGGACTGCGTTTAAAGCTTTTAAGAACAGACACAAAGCACTGTGCAAGCACTTAATAAGTAAGCAGACACAAACACACGTTTCAGCATATCCCCGCTGTCCACAGACAAGGCTGTGTGTCTTCATTTTTAAGAGTGATGTTTTTTTGTTTGCTGTTATCATGGAGTCATTTTTCAAAGTTAGAAAACATAAACGAGACAGTTTCACAGCAGCAGTATTTAGTGTGTCCACTCTTTACCTTCATTACTGCTTCCATTCTGCTGTTTTGGGAGGGTTGCTTTGTCAAAGAAAGCTGCAGGGATATTTTTACACACCTCCAAAGTCCAGTCTAACCATACGTTCACACTAGCAGGCGACAGACCGACCGACCAGTCATTTCCTATGGAGAACTGTAGCTGCGATTTATGGGATGCCGTTCGGAGTCCATATTAACACGTCAAATTTGAACGTCTTAAGAAGACAGAAACTGGCCTGTTAACACGTTAATTTTCTACATCTCAGGGTGTTTGAATGTCTTAAGATGACAGAAATTAACATGTTTACAGAGCAATTTTGAGCTTCTTAAGGCATGTGGACCACTATGGGCATTCATGCTATTGGTTGGCGTCAACACACCCACTCCTTGTTGACGTAAGGGATACGTGTAGTCTACATTGGGCTCTACATTGTAGTCATGTGGGCTCTTGCTAGGGCTGCGCACCTGTCACATGTCGTATACATGGCAGTGATGCTGTATTTGGGGCAGTCCATGTGTAAGCGGTAGATTAATTTGTGCAAAAAGTGTTTAGCAGTGTTTGGGTTTTCCCTCTCGGAAGCTGATGACGTGGTAGCACTCAATTTTAAATGCCTTAAGACGCAAAAAATTACACTGTAAATGTATTAATTTCTGTTGTCTTAAGGCGTTCAAATTTGACGTGTTAATACTGACGCTGAAATAGACACTAAGGACCAAATCACAATCCATAGTAGTGACAATCAGCAAGCGACAATTAAAAAAAGATTTTATCAATTTTATCAACAATGCAAATGATGCTGTGAGGTGACATTGTATACGATTGGCTCCAACAAATTCTGCGGACAATTATACACAAGGGTCCGAGGTCGCCAGCTTCTGCTGTCTGAGCTTTTTGTTCCTATTCTCAGCAGTGTGGTGGTAAATATGGAAGAGAAGCTCATAGCCACGGTTTCCTCTTTTCCCAGTTTAAAACAAAATATGAAACATACTAAAACTAAATCTGTGATGGTGACAAAAAATAAAAAAAGATAATTCTAATTTGACTTGTGTTGACTTGTGTTTTTGATCGAGAGGGTTACAGTCCTGGATTCTATGGCACACATATGTTGCCTAATGGAGGAATTTTGAGCTGAAGTTACAGACACATCCTAAAATTATGGTTAATTAATAAACTGTAAGAATTAAGCTCTCCGGACAAAAATTACCTACGTCTGTCATGTTCTGGGGGTGTATTTTAATTCTGCGGAAATGGGTGCCAGTAAATTTGAACCACAGTGCCTACATTGAGCTGCTGGACTTTTGCTCATCATCTTACCGGGGAACATAACATTTTTATCCCTCTATTCCAAGGCTACAATTCTCGCATTCACAGGGCTCCAAGTGTGACTGATTGGCTTGATGAACATTCAGGAGCATTCACACTGGCCTGAAAAAAACCCAGATTTGAATCCTCTTGAAACTACTGTGTCTGTGGTGTGTGGAACTACCTGGAACAACCAGTAAAACGCCAGGGAAGGCATCCACCAAATCTGGCCCAACTGCAGAATTCCTCGATGCAAGAGTGGCTGAACACTGATGTGGTCTACATCCAGAAACTTGTACAGTCCATGCCAAATCACAGTGGTTATTCATGCTCGTGGAGGTATTACACACTATTACGTACGTTTCACTCACAAGGGACTCATTCGTTTTGTCTCGTAAGCTTATTTTCTTAAGGGTGATTTAGAGAACAAGTATTTAGTAACTCATTCAGAAGTTCCAACAAATATTAGAAGCCTGGTAAACACTGTTTGGACTCCAAAACTGTTTTTTAAAACTTTTTTTTTTCTCACACTAATACCACACAGTATATGCTATGTACTTATCCTAATAGTATGAGTTCCGCAGGCTACTGCACAAAAAATATTAGCATACTACACAGTTTCCTACTAACAGGAAGTGATGAAACACGGGATACAAAGCTTAGTTGAATTATTAACTATTTACTAGAATGGGTTTATTTTTACAGGCTGTTGTGGCAGATTTGGGTTGAACTCTTTACAACATTTCTGGTCACCAGAAATGTCCAGACATGATAAGTTTATGCACTGTGGGACATTAGTGTCTATCATTACCACACTCAAAAAATGACTTGTTCTAAGTTTGCGTTGTGAATTTTTAAGTATACTCAACTTTGGCATTCGTAACTGTACTATATACTACAGTATCAAGAACTAGTTAGTATTTAGTGCACAAATAGGACACACCCTTTCTCTTTTCTTATGCAATTCAGTCTCCTGAATTTCAGTAGGTAAATAGATTATAACTTTTAATTAGAAAATGTTTTTATTTTTCAGGATTACAGGAAACATAATTAAAAGAATGGATAAAAATAGAGAAACCCATCTCAGCAGGTGAACACTTTCACGCAAATACGTATAACCTCTGACGCAAAGGCTTATCACAAACGCTTAAAGAAAGAAACCAGAGAGAGGGAGAGAGAGAGAGAAAGAGAGAGAGAGAGAGAGAGAGAGAGTCAGGACCCTGCTGAGAAATAAAGCACACACACCACATTCCATGCTGGTTTATTCTGGTACAGTGCTAGTCTCATGCTGGTTTAGCATGTCAACTTTCATTGCTGCTAACCAGCATACCAGCATCCAAAACACAGTCTGTGCTGGTTTTGAGGGGTGACTGGCATATTAACTTTAATTGCTGCTGACCAGCATGCCAACATCTAAAACACAATCTGTGCTGGTTTTGCTGTTGATCAGCACATTACTTTCATTGCTGCTGACCTGCATCCCAGCGTCCAAAACACAACATATACTGGTTTTCCTGTTTTTTCCAGCATATTGACTTTCATTGCTGCATGTACTGGTTTTGTACTGGATTTGTTGGTGACAGGCATATAAACTTTCATTGCTGCTGACCTGCATCCCATCATCCAAAACATCAGTCTATGCTGGTTTTGCTTTTGATCAAGACATTACTTTCATTGTTTCTGACCACCAAGCCGGCATCCATAGCACAACATATACTGGTTTTCCTGGTTTTTCCAGCATATTGACTTTCATTGCTGCTGACCCGCATGCCGGTATCCAAAACACAACATAAGCTGATGACCAGTTATGCTGGCCAATGCTGTTTTTACCAGCGATGGAGTGACAGACATGCATGCAGACATGCATGCAAAATACAGTAGTTATACCTTTATGCAAATTATATGCAAAATTGACAGCATACAACACCATACGATTGGTGACAAATCAAAACTATTAGAATGTTGACATCGGCATAGGTGAGATCCACTCAACAAAAATAGTGTCCCTGTTAATGATGTCAGCAAGAGTCGCCCCCAGCCAGGCTCAAGGCCTTGAAGGTTCCCCAATGGACACCTTTTGCCCAGTTCTACAATGATGGAAAGGATAGGCTGGAAATAGGCATAAACAAGTTCATAAACAATCTCATGCCACAGTGTCCTTCCCAAGGAATATATCACAAGCCTCAAAGAGACACAGAGGAACTACTATTACTAGGAGTAAGAAACATATCCCCAAGCAAAATATGCCATATTAAAGAGGCTCGGATTTGAGAGTCTACATCCCTTCACCATGAGATCAGTAGTGGACAGTAACTCCGTAAATGTAAGTGGTTGATGTACTTGAGTAGCTGTTTTGGTGTATCTTTACTGAAGTGTTTCCATTCTGGGGGGCTTCACTACATTTCAAAGTCTAATATCTTACTTTTTACTCCACTACATTATCCCACATCTGTCCTTCCTTTTGGCTTATGTGTGCATACCGTCCCCATTAGAAGGCCCCATTAATATAACTAACGTGGTTTGATTACTGGTCCCTTACTAAGCCCAACTATAGCCTCGTTAATGCAAGCAGTTCTACCAGCAGCACTGGACAGTAACTCAGTAGATGTGATTGGTTGATGTACTTGAGTAGTGTGTTGGTGTATCTGTCTGGAAGTATTTCCATTCTGGGAGACTCTTTAACTCCACTACATTTCAAAGTCTAGTATCTTACTTTACACTCCATAATTGCCAAATCTCTCCTTCCTTTTGTCTTATGTGTGCATAAAACCATAACATGTCCAAACGAAAGAAGCGTGAAGTTAGCCGACCAATCAGGGTACAGTGGTCACTTGTTTTGAGCTTGTTTTGACCTGTTGGACAGAGCTTGGTTCTAGCTAATGGAAACTGTTCTCCTTATGATCATTGTAATAGACATCAGTGTCAGACTAATTAATGACCTTCTATTAAAGACCAGTGGACTGAGAGACACTAGAGTCTCTTCACCTACACTGAGCTGATTAAGAGTCTTGTTCCAGAAATGATAACAGGACATTAGAGCCATAATAAATCATGCTACTGTTACTCTCCATACTTAAGTACATTTGAAGGTAAATACTTTAGTACTTTTACTCAAGTGGAGGTCTAAAGGGAGGAACTTCTACTTTACTGGAGGAATATATTATCTTGAGTACAGGATGTGTGTAGGTAAACAATGGGTGGTCTCTGACTTTTGCACTGTACTGTAAATGAATGTTTACCTGCTCTCAGGTCAGGCTTCCCTCAGGGCATCTTCAGTAGAAGAGACAACACTTTACTGAAGGTGTTCATTTCTTTTAACCCTCTTTTCTTTTATGCACTCTTTTATGAGTGCTAGTCACTGTTTATGCTGTAACACTGTAATATTCAAACACACATTCATTAGGCAGTTATGTAACTACTCGCCATGTTTGCATGCTGCAGTTTCCGGACGGGAGGGTTTATTGTCCGCTGTAATGTTGTCTGCTGCTTTTGAACACTTTCATGTGACGCTTCACAGGCGCTCGGAGGAAATCTGATTATCTCTCATAATGAGACATTCCTCTTTGTACTCAGAACTAATAGGCTATAAAAATGTTTAGGCTAATTATCAGTGATGATTCATGCCTTTGCAGTTCTGTAGCTCCAAAAGTAAAGAGAACTTTTCTTAGACAAGCCTTCCTGTCACATCACTGCCCTGCATTGTTCTTTGAGCTGTTATGGCTAATATGCATTCCTTTGTAATGTAATTGCATGGCTGCTGTTGAAGTGAAGGACCTGCGACTCCAGGACAGGTTTCTGCGCGCTGTGTGAGGACGGAGTGTATTGAAAGCCTGCGGCGGTAGTTGGCTTAGCTTCCACCGCTCACATTTGCTATTTAAAGATGCCACACACTTCAGATATACATACACAGCCATATTGCATTAGCTGGTGTGAGAGAGAGAAGCAGAGACTCACTGCAGGCAGAGGAAGGCTCGCACAAAGAGGCTCTGTGATTGGCTGTTGCTATAACAATAGGGGCGGGGACACAGCCGAGTGGAGGTGGAGACTGAGTCTGATTATAAAATCCTTCAGAGAGACACATTTGCTTCCTGTATTTTTTTTTGTGTGTGTGCTTTTATATTTTCAGTTGTTTCTTTGCCCCCCCCCCCCCTCAACACAACCACCCCCCCCCACCTCTCTCTCTCTCTCTCTCCCTCTCACTCTCTCCCTCTCTCAGTCTCTCTCTGTATTTTTCTGCTCCTGACAGGAGGACGGGGGGGAGTGGATCTTGCATGAGAGAGAAGGAGCAGCCTGTGGAGACAAGGGGGACGAGTGAGCGTGAGCCTGCGTCCACTTCACGCCTTCCAAATAAGACACGTCCAGTTGTGGATTATCTGCGTCTGCTGCCACAGAGCTGGAGGCCCCCCCCCTGCCTCTCACTCTCCCTCTCTCAGTGGCAGCAGTGCAGCGAGAGACGGGCTTCTGCTTCTCTCCTGCAGTCACCTCCACTACTGTAAGTATGAACTCACGCTCAACTGTGCTGTCTGTACCGCTTGTAGTGCTATTTATAAGAGGAACATGTTACTTTTGTCTGAGGGCGAGTCATGCTTGCCGGTGTGAGGCAGGCTGCAAGGGGTCATGATGTGCGCCGGGCTGCGTGTTAGTCTGCTGATTGTTGACTAATTCAATGAGCTGTCTGTGGAAGAACAGAAATAGTCATTATTGTTAAAGTGTAGCTGTACTTTGGGACACATCAAGGGTGTTTGAGGGGTGTAGTGTGTTACTTTGTTGTGTGTGTGTATGTGTATATATATATATATATATATATATATATATATATATATATACACACTTGTATATGTGTATGTATATGCAACTATGTATATATATATATATATATATATATATATATATATATATATAATGTATGTATATGTACACTGTGCATACACATACAGTCTCAGGCTTGGCTGCAATGATCACTATAAAGTGCACATCTATAAAGTGGGCTAGAATTATGGATGTTTGCTGCACTATCTATTGTACACTTTCATCATGCAGCTAAGATTTTATAGTGTTTACATAACTTGCCCACGTATGACAATCTATCCGAATAAACTCTTTACCAAGCCACACATCCAAAGTCACTCAGACATAGACAGACATGCGCACAGAATCAGTTCATCACATTAATGGAAAAGCAAGTCCACTAGTATGGGGCAACAATAGGCTGTAGGCTCTCCCTAATTAGAAAAGAGAGTACAGCTATAAATAAACCAGCAGAGTGTCATCAAGTGCGAGATGCAGGGAGAACAAAGCAAGCTAGCTAGCTGAGGGCACAGTAACTCACCGACAAACTCGTCCAAAACTTGACAACTGGGGAAAGGCACGCCAAACTTCCTCACTGGCCACAGCATAAGTGAATAGTGGGGGATAGAAAGAACATTACTGTGAAAAAGTATGGGGGTCTGAAAAGTGCTTGAACTACCAGGCAAGGGTTGAGTCTGAGAAACCTTCAGACTTAGAGGTAGTTGGTTAGATCAGAGTAAAGGAAACTTCCATTCTTCTCTGCAGACTCATTTACAAGAGCTGAGTCAGTTGTCCTCAAATGAACTCTCCAAACTACATTTATCTCAGATTTGGAGAAGATAACCTTAAAGGTACGAGGAAAAGCATGAAGGCAAACGCCTAGGCAGGTTATATTAGACTCTAAAGCAGATGGAAAGTTTAGAACCCTATATCTGCCAACCATTAGATCTCGTCTGCTAAATATTGCATGGGAGAGGAAGCCCAAACAGCCCTTTCTTGGTATTTGCCTTTACTTCTACCTCATGTAATTCTCCTCCATTGCTGTGTTGAAGCTTCTGGAGTAGGTGATTGCAGATAATTGCACAGTTGAGTCTTGGCAAACAGTGACAAATAGGGGGCTTTATTGCTTATTGGAGACAAATTGTACCTCACACTGAGCCGGCTGAAGAGTGTGGGAGAAATTACCTTGGAGGAATGAAATGGGCAAATTCCTAAATGAAAAAGCTATTTAAAAGACCATGGCCTCAGAGGGTGAGGAAGCAGAGAGTCAACTAGTGAGAGGGAGGCGGACAAACATCACCATCTGAACATACAGTGTTGATGCTAATGTCTCAATAGGGAGAAAGAAAATGAGATGATTGAGAACCGAGGCAAGACATGGAAGAATGATCATTTCCCCACTGGTGGTAATCAGGCCGAAAACAATATTAGACTCGGCTGGGTTCTGGAAGAATGAGTACAGTTTCATATGAAAAGTAATACTGTGCAGCTATGTGGAGTTCAGGTCTTATTGCCTCGATGGGCAACAGCAACCAGAGAGTGGATATGCTTCTCACTATATGAACGAATGGTTTCTCTAAGTCAGAGCCCACGATAGAGCTGGAAATGAGGTCATACCAACATGGCCATCAGCATACAGGCCAGAGGTGGTGAGCATCTCTCGGTCCGCCCTCATCACCATCTGTCCCCAGCACTTTCTCTCACGCTTCACTGACATCAGCGCTCGCGGCCCTGTGGACTAATGGCCCCTTTTCACCACCACACAATGCTAGCACTCATTGCTTTCACCAGTGATGCACTGATTGACATTCAGAGCAAATCTACAATGCTGTTCATCAATGCTAACAAGCGTGCTCATTTTTGACGGGGCCCTTAATGACATGGACTGTAACTTTGCTAGCCTCTGCTACCCCAATGGGTAGCCTGGGTGAGGGGATTAGCTATGTACAGGGCAGCAGAAACAGAATCCAGAAACGCATGGCTTGTTTGCTGGTGCTAGTCAATGAATGGATGGTCAATATCAAAGCAGGAAGAAGGTCACCGCTGATCCATTGGTGGAAATAAGAAACACATCTGTAGCTCTTCTGTGCTTTAGAGCATTTATGCCTATTGCCAATATTTCAGAGCTGTTTAGAGAAATAATAAATTCTATGAAGTTCTTCTCCTCCACACACATCCATGTCACTCATTGATTGTCAGAATGTCATTATGGCATTTGGAGTGCCCCACATGGGATCCATACGTGCACTGGAAGTAATTAGAATCCTAAGAACATATTGAACAGCCTGTGCCTCAGCTCCTTATTGGAGCAGGCCTCTGACAACATCAGCACAAATCTATGAGGGGGTTGGATATAGGAATAAATGAATGTATAAAACAAACAATGACTATTTATATGGCCATATGACTGAAGTGGAAGAAAAATGGGAAACAGTAGTTATATGATGTCTTTGTACACTCATCATCCAAAGAATAGTTGTACAAATAGTTGCACCCAGAGGGAATCCACAGACAGGAATGAAACTTGGTGGGTAGGTTTGACATTGTGAGACGTGCGAATGATTCAAGTTTCACGCTCGGCCCTGCATGTGACGTAAGCAGGGATGGGCCTAATTATTGTACCTGACTGACCCAACAGCCATGATTGCAGACATTCAGTGATCAGTAATGCTCTCCATGAGTCATCCTGTTACTGCCAGTACCATTGGCAGACGACTGCACAACGTAGGGCTACATGCACGCAGACCATTAGGGCGACTGCCCTTAACACCACGTCAATGTCACCAAAGACTGCAATGGTGTCGTGTCAGATGAGTCCATCTTAGTGACGAGTCCCACTTTTGTCTTGGTGGTCAGCACAAAGATGAACGGTTTGTTGTCACGTGTCACACAACCAGGTTGTCACTCTACCTCCACCTCTACTGCAAAATCTGCAGGAACTGTGTGAGAATATTCAAACTGCATGGGAAGGATTATCACAGGACACCATTAGGAACCTCTACAACGCCTTCCCTGGACATCTGGCATGTTGCTTTAGCACACATGGCGGCCTGACGCCATACTGGGAGACACAACTTCTGTATGTAATAAATTTTGCCCATATCAGTCTAAATTCATCATAATTTATTGTTCCCGGTAACTTTTAGCATTGCAATCCAGCACTTCCTTCTGGGTGCATTTTGTAGAATTCTAATGGTGTATATCTTTTATCTCTGGCCATTTATGAAAATATAACGTTATCTGGTGCGCTGCACTTCGGCCATGATTTCCTGTTGTATTTTGGAAGTTGGAACATTATTTACAAAAATGTTTGACATTAATCATAAGTGGTTTTCAGTCCATCACCACTGCCACAGCAAAGCATCCAAGACAGCTGATAGCCTTGTCACTAGCAGACATCTAGGTTTTAATATCATGGTCTCAGTGCCGGCTGTAGAATGTTTTACAAGGAAGGAAGGGGCGCGATGGTAGTAAAGTTGTGCAAGTTGAGGTGGTGGAAGTGTACCACCAACTGGTACTACTACTCGTTAAGAGAATGTGTTGAGGGGTCAATTGTAGGAGATTTGTTCCACCGAGCAGTCAACCTAGCAGTGAGAATGTGCACCACTGGGGATGGTGTTGGGTCAATCCACTGATAGCAAAACAACTCTCCTCTTAAAAGCATAAAGATCTGCCCCACAGTGAGATGGAAGCCAATAAGGTGGTGGAAATTGTTGGGTGTCATCCGAGGTGGCCAGTCAGATTTTGGGGAGGGGGAACTGGCCACTCAGGCCACTTAGACCCTTTAAAACTGTGCATGCGTGTCCTTGTTTTTCATGTTTATTTAATGTATGATTTTTTTTCTCATCTTAAAGCGCCACCACAACAGTCTTGACAGAGTTGCTCGGTATGTATTGTTCACTCTTGAAGCCCCCACCACTTACCAGGGTTTTAAACTCAGGACACAGAATCCTGAAACTGTTAGAACTGGCACAGGTCTAGCATCTATCGTGGAATATTCGGAGAGCTGTAACATCAGTTGAGTTATGTTGTAGATACTGTTGTGCAAAAGTTGAAGACCAGTTGAAGACATATTTAATAGAAAAGTATACCAAAACTTTGCCTTTATTACAGCTCCCGATCCTATTTTGGACATTTTTCCAGACTTCCAAAGTTTGCTTTTAGAAGTTGGTTGCATTTTCTGCTTATCGTGATCCAAATAATCATGACGCGTTCAGTGATGTTGATACATCCAGTTTCGGTGGTCTAGTGAACATATTCATCTACTTCCTTTTCTCAGTAACAGATTCTTGACAGTTGTACATTTTTTCAGACCCATAGCAACTTATCTTCCCACAGTAGAAGGATGGGCAATCACCTGTGGATTTTTTCTGATAAAATTCTATATCTTTTGATTGGACTTTGGACTGTGCCTTCAACTTATATTGGTAGTATGAGGAGACACTGATTGAAGAATTGAGGGGAGAACCAAGCTTCTGCTTGGAGCTAGATGGTAGGAGGACTGATGAATCGAACTGAGGAGCAGGGAAATAGAGTTTTGACTTTGTAACAGGAAATGGAAGGCAGAGAAGGCAGTTTGACAGGAAGGACGAGGGGTTTCAGGCATGGTCCTCCCCCTATATTTCAGTTATTCTGTAACTCAATTTATTATGTGGATTCCAGTTTTATTTACTTATTTACCTCTGACTTTCCTGTTTCATGTGCAAAACAAAAGAAAATTAGAAAAAACTGCAGAAATATCTCACTGAGCCGTTTCAGATGTAGATTTCTGTTGTTTTTGTACTTTATGGAAGTTTTGCTTAGAAATTAAAAACTTTTTGTACAGTACTGTAGAATATCTTATGAGTGTTTTGCTTCTATTCATGACGGATCTGCATTACAAGATGCATTAGTTGAGACTACCTCTTTAAATATCTGAATTTAATCAAAAGATGGCTTAACTGCGTAACAGAAGTTTCTCACAGTAGCTGCCTTTTGTGTCTATAGCAGCTTATTCAGAACCCCTGCTTTAGTGTGGCTTAATCCAAATGAACCAAAATACAACAAATGTCTTTGTGTGTGTGTGTGGCTGTTTTCCCCCATTTCTCCACTCCTCTAGAGGTAATCTGGCAGATTAATTGAACAAAACAATGGCCAATTCCAGTTCTTTTATTTCCAAGCCTTTTCTCTTCCTCAGTCACCTGCATATAAAAGCTAGACGTCTCGTATGTATGCAGATTCTTACCTGCCTAATTGCATTTTTCTCATACCAGCGTGCATGTCTCTGTCTATAGTTCTTGAGCTCTAGAGTTAGTGTAATTAGTTCTGGAACTGTGTTATAGTCGTAAAAGGTAAGCAAGGTTATTAAAAAAGCACCTCTGGAATTAATTACAATTCATCGCTGAGGTTGTGAGTCATAAGAGGCCATAATGATTCATCATAATGCGCATTGTTCCTGATGCAGCACTGTTGGCTGGCCTTGTAACTCTGATCCAGGATCATTTTCCTATACCTGTCGTGTATACGAAACAGAAACCCCCAAACTGTTCTCAGGTCAGCAGGAAAAGGCGAGCTCCTCTGAGGCCGGATGAGGACGTCAACGGGAATATGTGCTAGAAGTCACACCCCAGTGCAAACAGAGCCGTACATGGAGCAGTGGTGCTGGTCGTTAAACTGTCAACACAATTGTGTTTCACTAAATCATATCTTGTTGAGACCATTTATAGGTCATAAAATTTGTACACAGCCTCTAGGCTGTCAGCAGGAGTCCGGTGCTTTCAGCAGAAAACATACTGCCTTGGTGCTCAGTGGGAAATATACTGTATATGTAATACATTCGATAATTTTATGGCTTCGCCATGCATGCAATAAACTTTTTCACACTCGCTGTAAATTGGGAAATACATGGCCCAGTCAAATGACAGCTGCAGTAGAAGTTAGACTAGAAAACCAATGATTAGGTGAAAGGAAAGAAACGGACATATCACCACATGTCTCAAGTTTGACATAGCTTTCGTGTCAAAGCTGTTACCTAATCAGCATTTTATCACCCTAAGAACATCAACAAGCTTAGAGATTTCCTGACTAAACCAAGCATGGAGAAACTCACCCTTGCCTTTATTACTAGCAGGATTGATCACTGTGATGGTCTCCTAGCTGGACTCACGAAAAAACACAAGGGTGCTTAAATGGTGCTATTATTGTTATAACATCTCAACTGCCAGACTGCAGAACCATTTAAGGTGGAACAGGAAAATTCAAACAACTAGCTGGTGAATGTCCTTATGGGAAGATTTCCAGCATTAAAATAACATTCAGGATGTTTTGATGGCCTGAAGCAGGTAATCGGGGGGTGGGGGGTTAAGCTGAGCCTGAACAGAGTTAACATTAAAAACTCTATAAAATGTTTGAAATACTGAGTTACTGCACTGTACTGATGTTATGAGCATGCTCAGTAGGACTAGTTGATGGGTAGAATAAATTGCAAGAAACCAGACCTGGAGAAACTCACCCATGCCTTTATTACTAGCAGGATTGATCACTGTAATTGTCTCTTAACCGGACTCCCAAAAAGCACAATTAAACAGCTTCAGTTGGTTCAGAATGTGGCTGCCAGAGTTCTCACTAGGAGTAAAAGAAGGAAACACATCACCTCCAATTCGTAAATCCTTACACTGGATACCAGTATGTTACAGAATAGACTTAAAGGTTCTACAAATCGCTGAATGATGTGGCACCAGCTGATTTATCTAATATGCTGCAGCGATATAAGTCGAGCAGATCTCTTAAATCAGCAGGAACTAGTCTAACTAGGAGCTGCTTAAGGTAAAGGCAAAATGCAGAGAAGCAATGTTTGGTTACTATGCTGCTCTTAAATGGAACCACTTGATAGGGAGCATTAGAAGAGCTCTGACACTTTTAAATCCAGGCTGAAAACATTTCTATTTGAGCAGCTCAGTTTAAAACACTATTAGCTCTACTGCACTTCTGTTCTGTAACACCACTCTATCATCTAATTGAATCTAATCTAATTTCATTTACCTGTTATTTTATCATTTTAATTTTATATTTTGTTTCTTCTCTTTTAAATGTATCATTTCAGTCGTCTTCATTTCTATTTTCCTAGATCTTTTTCTAATTTGATTTGTATTAACTTTGAATTTCCTTATTTGTAAAGCGCTTTGAATGACCACAGTGTATGCTATATAATAGACTCGCGTGCCTACACTTATTAAACATATTATTAATTTAAATAAATAAAAATAATAAAAAGTGAGAAAACTGGTTAGGGAGAAATCATAAGGTGGTTAAATGGATAGCTGGATACGCACAGATATTCCATTTGCATAATCTCCGCGAAAAGGTCTGTGATGTTGCAGTACTAAAATCTGCTCTAACAGCAGTAGTTTCTGCCACACCGTCTCAGTCCCTTCATTAAAACTACATACAGTAGATTTAACCAGTTGCGGTGACAGTCCTGTATTTTTACCTGTATTTTTATATGCAATAATGGATGAGATAACTTACTGTCACCCTTATCGGGAATGGTTATCTCAGTTGCAGTTCCTCCCATGTAATGTTTACTGTAGCTGGTGAACCTGTTTTCAGTAAACAAAGCTCATAACTATGGCATCTGCTTTCCTATAGTTCTTGCAAATCCAGTTTGGGAGTCAAGAACATCGTGGAAGTCTTTTTAACCCTCTGCCAGTCCATCCGCTTTCCATATATATGTATATATATTACATTAAAGTTAAATTAGCTTTGCCTTCTCCTGTAAAGCTGCCAGTTTGGAGTTTTTCTTTGGATATATATGTATAAAATGTTGTAAAATATGACTTAGAAATGCAAAAAAATAAATACTTATATATTATATATACATATATAATTTTGTATCAAGTATTTATGTTTTTTGCATATATAATTTTGTGTCAAGTATTTGGTTTTTTTGCATTGCATTTTTCAACAGAGTGTTCAGAACCGACGTGTTTATCATATACAGAGACAAGCTATCCACTTCCACAGCAGCTATCACATCGCAGTAAGGTTAGGATACAGAAGTAAGCTTCATTTATTGATGTGTTTTCATGGTTGTTATATCTGGTTTACCAAATAATCATGTTTACTGACAAGTGAAGTAACTACCAGGATTGATGGAAGGGCAGTTCGTAGCCTATATGAATCAGCTAAAACTGACTAGTTACACTGTTATCCCTGTTTGGCCAGTTCCAGCTAGTGTCAGTCTCTCAGCTACACTGACCAAACGAGAAAGGACATGCTCAGCTTCCTCATGCTCACCACCTGCTTCAGCTCCTGTTATAACATGCCCTCGTCCACTTGGCCTCACCAGTTCAGAACTGGCCTGGAAATCATTGTGACTTGATGCATTTACTTTGGCAAACATGAAAAAACAGAGACAGACAAAACTCATCGTAGCCATTGTAACTACCGAAAGGAACAGTGTTTAGCGGGGGTCAAGCTTTAGTGGGCTCTATTAGCATGTTATCATTAGTGTATAATTACCTGTAACAACAAATTACTGTGTATATAATTCGACAACTTGAATGACCCAAATGTACTTATGGGCATGTTCTTTTCCATCAGAGTCTGCCATGTAGAGCTGCAATGTTGCTACAGTTGTCCAGAACAGGCAAACCACATACTGGCTTTACAGAGTGCTTATTGTGTTTCTACATTGGAATAGAAGCTTGAATCTTGGTGGCACAATAGCACCAGCTGGAAGATGTAGAAACAAGATGTATCCTTGGTCAAAATGTCCTACCATAGTGCATATTTATCAGTAAAACTCCAGGTAGGATGTTTTGATAGCTTTCGTTAATTTCCTTATTCCAAATACTACCAGCATTGACACTACAAGGCTGAAGCCAGCTTCCTATTTGCCAGCTTCTTGTACAGATTTTCCTGTTCCACCTTAAATGGTGCAGCAGTTATTGTTATTAGACCTCAGGTGCCAGAATTTAACTGTAGGACCATTTAAGGTGGAACAGGAAACTTCAAACAAGGAGCTGATTATTGAGTAGTAGTGAGTCTGACACTAAAAACACCATAAAATGTTTGAAATATTGAGTTACTGCACTGTACTGATGATATGAGCGTGCCAAGGTAGGACTAGTTGATGGGTAGAATGATTGGCAAGAACTCCATTGCTACTTTATTTGAGTTGTGAGGAGTTTGAAAACCCAAATTTTGATAAATGGAGGATCATGCTTATTGTTTAGCATGAGAAAAAGCGAAGGGGAGTGAGTGAGAAACATGCAGAAGGGTTCAGTTTGCTGCAATCTGCAACCTTACTGCTGAAGGTTAGAAGAAGACGTTTACAGGTCCACAAAGCAAGTCATGTATGTTATGTTCAGACATCTGCATTGCCCAATATACATGGTTAGCCTGTAGGGGGCGATCCATTTGGTAAAATCTGCTTCTCAGTCCTTCCGGCACCCCTGCTGTGCCTACCTGTCTAATCTAGGTGTGATGCACATTTCACCTGAGTGTTGAGTCAAATTGGGCAAAATTGCTTGATTGACTTGTATTTGATTGCTGTTGTTTGTGCGTATGTTGAATATTTGAATCTTTTCTTTATATTGTATTCATGGGCAGCCTTATGCTACGTGCTTATGACATGATTTTTTTTAAGGCCTAAGTAAGTCAGGCACTTCCATCATGAGTTGCTTCTTACAGTTCCGATTCCCATTTTCCATTCAATCCTAGGCTGCAAGAACTGTGTTGGTTTCTATCCCTTGGTTTTGTTTTCATATTACAGAGGTGGAACTCACCTAGATTATGCACTCATTGTCAAAAGAATAGTTGCCCCCAGAAGGAAGTGTGGGATTGCAATGCTATTGGGAAGGAAGATAAAGGTTACCAGGAGCAATAAATGGTACATTTCCTGGTATTTATTGAGCCACCATGTTTGCTAATGCAACTTGACAGATGTCTCAGTATGGAGTTGTAGAGGTTCCTAATGGTGTCCTGCCATAATCCATCCCATGCATCTGAAATATTCTCACCTAGTTCCTGCAGATTTTGAGGTAGGAGTGACACCAGACCTTCTGGACATGTGACCGCTCATCTTGGTGCTGACCATGGTGCCTCCACACACGGATTTATTAGTCGTCTCCACCAAGACAAAAGCGGGACTCGTTGGCAACGTTGACGTGGTGTTAAGGGTAGTCGTCGTACCAGTCTGTGTGCATGTAGCCCTGCGTTGTGCAGTCGTCTGCCAATGGTGCTGGCACTAACAGGATGACTCATGGAGGGCATCACTGCTTGCTGAATGTCTGCAATCATGGCTGTTGGGTCAGTCAGGTACAGTGATAAGGCCTGTCCTTGCTTATGTCACATGTGCATATCACATTGTCTCATGATGTCAAACCTACCCACCAAGTTTCATTCCTGTAGGTTGATTCCTTCTGGGTGCAACTATTTGTACAACTATTCTTTGAGAGTGAGTGTAGTCGTCACAAGGTATCTAGAAGGTTGATAGTTTGGTTGGGCCATAGTTAGCTACTGTTGAAGGTTAGAATGACAAAAGTTCAGTCCTTAGCACAACAAGCCCATGCACACTCCACTAGTCTCAAGGGTCATAAAAGTACAATGTGACAATGTAAGTACCCCAGTCTCAAAAGAAAATTATGCTTGGCTTGGCGAGAGAAAGAGAAAGAGAGAGAGAGAGAGAGAGAGAGAGAGAGAGAGAGAGAGAGAGAGAGAGAGAGCGCATGCTTTGCTTGACCCGGGCAGCAGACTTATGTTATATAGCCTAATGTTTTGCTTTAAACACTGGGCTTGTTGTTGGAGCATGATGACCACAAGACAGAGGGGTTTTAGCATTCATGCATCCAAAGAAAGAGCTTCTTGTTGCAGTATGAGACATCTCTGCCACTGGGCATGAGAAAGAAAGAGGGAATAAAACAAAAGGTCATGTTTATTGCCTCAAGTTGAGGAGGGAGGGGTAGACGCAGACGCCAACACGCGGACAGCCTACTAATAATGCACGCTTCTCCCTCCATCTGCGTCCGCATGCATGTTTTGATGTCGGACACATGAGGAGATCTGCTGGAAAATAACAGAAAATGAGGGGAAAATTACATAACCACAAACTCGCTGCATAACACTAAGGCATCAACACGCAGACATCACACTACGCCGAAAAAGACAGGCTAATATTTCAGCGCAGGCCATATGCATGTTTGTTGGAGTCAACCACACACGTTGAGCTGACAGAAATGACAAATAGCCTTCTCGTGCCGTCATTTGTAGCCGGGCCTAATATTAAGTTGTTCTTGTGTGCATGCTGCTCATTTGTCTTGCTTTAGTTGCACGAATCGCGATCTGACAGGCCCGGAATATTGTATTGAGGGAACATTCAAGTGAGAATGACCATCCATCTTGTGGAGACATCTCAATTTTCCAGCTATTGGGCTCCTATGGAATACAGCACTAGGTCAGTTACACTCCAACACGCTAAGTGAAGACGCCACCTGAGGCTCTGCTAATGTGCTATAAAGGCATCATTATCCCCCCTGCACAGACACTTAGAATTCACACTTAATCAAGCACATACAGCTGGAAAGCGCCAAGGAGGACAAGTGAATGCTTTCTTTTTTTTTTCTTTCTTTTCCTTTTTCTTTTCTTTTTTTCTTTGAGAAGCACAATACTGCCCTGTTACTGTATGCTGAATGAGAGCAACAAGGTCGTCGGCGCTGAGAGTGCTAGGCCCCATGCGCACTGCACTTGCCCCTGGCCAGAGCAGGCGGGTGCATGAATGAGCGGCCCTGCCTAGCGTGTGAACCAGTGGTGTGGAAACTCATCTGACCACAGGCCTGTATGTCAGCAACATCCTTTGCTCATAATTAGAGCTTGAAATGTTTGTCCGAACCTGATGGGACCCGACTATTCAGGTCAGGCTCGGACGTCGCTTCACATTCGGGGCTCTAACAGCCTGTTTTTGTTCTTGCCTAACTTTCATTACCTTAGATCATTGTTAATCTGGCATGCTGGAGTAGCTGTTGTTTCTTGGTGCTTAACAAGGTTATGCTGGAAGGCTCTGATGAATGAATACATTTTTGGGGAAGCTTATTTTGGATAGCTGATAACTAGGCTAGTTATGGATTTACCTTGTTTACTGATATGATGATGGCTATCTTCGTCACTGCAAGGCACTATTATTAGGGCTATATGGACTTGGATGTGGTCAAGTTTGGGCTCAGACCAAAATTTTAGGAACATGTCGCTGCCAATATGAAATGTTGTGTCTAAAGGGTACCCTGACTGTTAAGACGTGTACGCCTTGTGGTGTACAGTACTAGTTAAAATTTAGACATTCCCAATTACATTCATCGTGAGACATGCAAATGATTCAAGCATCACGCTCAGCCGTGCATGTGACGTAGGCAAGGACGGGTCTTATCACTGCACCTGACTGACCCAGCAGCCTGTTACATCCTGTTAGTGCCAGCACTATTGGCAGACGGCTGCACCACACAGGACTACATGCACGCAGACCATTACAACGACTGTCCTTAACACCAAATTAACGACGCCAAATGGTCTCATGCCAGACTGTCATGGAGTGACTCAGAATGTCAGCGTGTCATCTTCAGTGACCAGTCCCGCTTTTGTCATGGTAGAGACCATCAAGTAATCCATGTGTGGAGGCACCGTGGTCAGCACCAAGATGAACGGTTTGTTGTCACGCGTCACACGTCCAGAAGGCCTGGTGTCACTGATGTCATCCTGATATACATCATATACTTTTGATGTATCACAATACTAGATTTTTGCCATTTTACCCACTGATACTATATATTTTATATTTTTCTTTCTATTTCTGCACAGTTTAAAAGCTCTGGTTCCCCTTTCAATTTAGTGCATATTAATGATGGACAGACCAGTAGAATTGGTCCAAAACCGCTTAGGGACAAATCTTGTTATATCAACCTCCACTGCAGGTTAAGAAAGCTGTTTTATCCTCCTGCAAATTTCTATTTTGGAGGTTTTTTAAGGTGGACTGCATATTTCCAGTTATATTTCATAGTTTGGTGTCTTCACTTTTATTCTAAAGTAAAACATGAACCTGAACATAAGGAGAACCTTGTATGAGTAGCCGTCTCAAAGCTTTTGACTGGTAGTGTACATTCTTTCGTTCATTCATTCTCTGAGCCGCTTATCCTTCTGGTTCGCAGGGACAGTGGACATGTCCAACACTATTAAAATGTGACATATAAACCAAAAGGGAATGGGAAATGTTTTGTTTATTATAAAAAACAAGACAAAAAGGCAGAATTCCCTGCATGTAGGCCACTGTTGTTGCACTGTAATGATGTCATTTGGTTAAATCAGTCTTACTGAAAATAAAGCAACCAAAAAATGAGATATTTGTTGACTGTTCCTCACGGCAAACATTTGATCTGGCAGCAAATATAGGAGCCTACTAGTAAAAGGATTTGGTCTGTTTTAATAATACATAAAGTATTTGCTTGGTTTATACAACATACTTGAGTAGTGTTGGTAGTGCCCCACAATACCGGGCCTGTATGTCTTATGGTTCACTTTAAACTTTAATAGCTGTTTGAAATAGCTGTTTAAAATATCTTAAAGCTTAAAATTACAGGCCTGATCTACAGTACATCTCCAGAGTCAATCGTAGTGCCCACCCATTAGATTAGTGTGTTCAGATCAATGTTCAGTGGCTATCTTTTCTTTTTATTAGTGTTGTCATAACTTAGTAGCCAAATAAAGGTTTAAATATGCTGTCTGTCATGCTGTCTCCCCCCACCCCCACTTGGACTCTCCCTGACTCCGCCCTGTCTCCACTACTACTTACACCTGCAGCTGATCTAGAACTCATCAATAATCACATATATACCTCTTGGCAAAATCTCTGTGTTTTGTGCCTGAGGTCTTCTCTGGTTTTGACCCCTGCTATTGTCTCCTGCTTTTTACTGTGATGTATTTGCCTCTAATGTCACTTACCTGTGTTTTGACTCCTGCCTGTCTGGACTCTAATTATTAGATTGCCTTTAATAAAGCCACTCTGTGCATGCAACCTGCTTCAGCCCCATCGTTACACCATCAGCCAGATCCGGCTTAAACATGCGCTGTCTTCTAATTTTACTGCACATTTTCTATTTGTTTGCTGTTTATCTCAATGGAAGAAATAAAAATGTGCCATAATCCACACATGTTAAATGCAGCAAATAATTAATCAGAAAATCACCACAATGTAATTTGACCCAGAGTTTTGCATATGGCTGTAAGCTTAAAGTCCCTACTGACAGCTCTAAGCAAAAAGTCACATAAAGTCATATCTGTCTAAGACAATAGAGGCTTTCAGGGACTTGTATACGTTGTTAAAGGGCCTGACTGGTTTGTGCTAATAGCTGGTATTATTGCTGAATCAGAGCATATAGGTCACTTGATAACATTGTGATATTCATGTGTATCAGTCACGTGACTTTTTTTTTTTTTTGCCATGGCTGCCATGTTGTCGGCCTAGTTTAAAGTAGTGTGTAATGTGAAGCAGTCACAATGTGTGTTTCTCTGTGCATGTTACCCCTTTCGTCTGAGAGCAAAATGTCCTGTTGGCACGTTTCATATAGCAGATTTAGGGGAAAGCAGGGTTAACAGTGGCAAGGCTGGCGAGTCACACACACAGTGTTCAGCTTAATATTATGCAGAATATTATGTTGCTTGGGCTTCTAAGAAGCATCAAATATTTGTGTTTAAGGAGTGGTAAACCCAGGAACGTGGGTGCTCAGTGCTTTGGCTTATCACTAGCGGTACACTAAAGCTCACATTGAACGTACTGGCCTGAGCACCTGCATAGCTCTCATGTGTCTTTGTTTATTCACAATATGAAATATTTTCTGGCTGGGATATTTGGCTACTGTAGTAATACTGATAGCTAAATAGTTTGTTATAGACATTGTACATAGCCATCTGAAGAAGAAAACGGATCTCTTTTTTTTCTTCTTCTTTTTTTTTAATTTTTACTTTCTTCCTTCGCAGTAGCTGTTCTTTAAATTGCATGAATATTTCATGATGACTGGAGCAATAGAAACGCTCCAAAAGTACTTGAAATAACTATATGATATTTTTATCTATTTATTGTCTAATACATATATGGAGAGAAAGAGAGCAAGAGAGAGAGAGAGAGAGAGAAATAGTTTACTGAGACACATTTATTATTCAGTGTGCTGGACATTTAGACCTTTAGCATTTTATTATCACCAACATAAGACACAAGCAACTCATAGAACTACCTGAGCTTCTGCATTAACGGCTCCTAAAATATTACATATTCATTCTTTTTTCCAACAATTTTTCTACCATAGTTCTAAACAAACAGTTTTTAACATAAAGCATACATGCTGATTTACTTTTCTATTTCTAAAATGAATAAAATGTTATATGCTATATCTTTTATATGCTAGTACAGTGCTGTAAATAAATGTTCATCAGTGATCCAGAGCCCCACAGGACCACCACAGAGCAGGTATTATGTGGGTGGTGGGTCATTCTCAGCAGTTATGTGACACTGACGTGGTGGTGGTGTGTTAGTGTGTGTTGTGCTGGTGTTAGTGGATCAGACACAGCAGTGCTGCTGGAGTGTTTAAACACTGTGTCCACTCACTGTCCACTCTATTAGACACTCCTACCCTGTTGATCCATCAAGATATCATCTGTTGCTGCACTGCTTGTGTTGGTCATCCCCTAGTCCTTCATCAGAGGTCGCAGGACGCTTTAAACAGGACACTGTAGGCTGGATAGTGGTGAACTGAGGCACTGCTGTGTCTGATTCACTTGTACCAGCACAACACACACTAACACACCACCACCACATCCCTGCAGTGCTGAGAATGATCCACCACCCACATAATATTATTTAATATAATATATAATATGTGTAAGAGCAGTAACTGTGCATCAGTATGCTAGAATACTAGAATCAAGGTGCAAACAGCAATCAGCATCCAAACAGCCATCGTCGCTGTCCAAAGAAAAACAAGTATGTCCAAAATGGTAACTTTACAGGAGAGGGCTACAACCTCATTTAACTTTAATGTAACTCGGTGGAACCAGACGACTTTCCAAGCAGGTTTAGGGCATTTCTGTTGGTCCATTCATCATGAAATGTTCACACAGTGTAAACAGCAGCTGCTGTGTTCAAATGAAGCATAAAAGTGAAAATGATCCATGTTTTTCATTGGACAGCCATTATATGCAGCAGAGCGAAATACAGTTTCGCATGAAACTCATGGATACCACCAAGTTAGAGTCAAACTCCACCCGTAATTCACCTTTTGGTACCGGATGTGTTGCATGGTAATGTGTTGTAGATCATATATTTGAAGCCATATGAATCCCTCCTAATATGCTGCATTTGAGGATGCTATCAATGGATAAACAGTATTGCATTTGCCCTGTACCAAAACACATTACATTACATCACTGTGCCAGTCCGTGAACAACTCATGAGTCATCTTCACTTCTGGAGAATATCCAGACTTTGGGCCACAGCTGGCTTTCTGATATTTTAATATTGAGTAAATAAGCACAGCGTAAGGCTGCGTATGATCCATTAGCCAATATGCAGTCAGAGAGTAAAATAGCCTTTTAATCTTCCTATCGTGGATCAGCGAAGGGCGGAGAGGCCAGGAGAAGGTGACTCTCATGCTCATTAATCTGTCTAGACCCCTGACTGCTCCTGTTTATTCCAAGTCCACTTTGCCCCCTCCACATCCCCCTGAACTAGGGCTACAGAGAGAGAGAGAGAGAGAGTTTTTCCCTTAAAGTGGAAAATTCCACCGATTTTTCGGAATTACACAGAAAGTTGCTTGTTAAGATGTACGCATAGCCATTTAGAGTGGTTTAATGTGAAATACTCTGTTCACCTCATTGGCTTTATTTGCATGAAAAGTCCTACTTAATCCATTTAATCCAGCCATTCAGTTGATTATAGATTGAGACTAAGGTGTTTATATGCACACTGTACTCAATAATCTGGTGAAACCTTCTGTTTACATGCACCCTATGAGAAATTACATACAACTTTATCCAACAGTACATACACTCATCACCAAAAAAAATACTTATACAAATAGCTGCACCCAGAAGGAATCAACCAACAGGAATGAAACTTGGTGGGTAGGTCTGACACTGTGAGACATGCGAATGATTCAAGTTTCACGCTCAGCCACGCATGTGACATAAGCAGGGACGGGCCTTATCACTGTACCTGACAGAGTCAACAGCCACAACTGCGGGCATTCAGCGAGCAGTGACACAGACCGTTACGGCGACTGTCCTTAATACCACATCAATGTCACCAAAGACTGCAATGTTGTCATGCCAGACTGTCATGGTATGCCAGACATGAGAATGGTAGCGGGTCATCTTCAGTGACGAGTCCCACTTGGTGTCTTGGTGGAGACGACCAACGGATCCATGTGTGGAAGCACCGTGGTCAGCGCCAGGATGAACAGTTTGTTGTTACGCATCACATATCCAGAAGGCCTGGTGTCACTCCACCTTCACCCCTACCACAAAAATATTTAAACTGCATGGGATGGATTATCACAGGGCACCATTAGGAACCTCTACAACTCCATGCTGACAGGTCTGGCATGTTGCATTAGCCAGCATGGCTGCCTGACCCAATACTGAGAGACACTACTTCTGTATGTGTAGCTCAATAAATATTGCCATGTTGAACGTTATAAAATTCCAATCTGATGCAAATGCAGATGTATAGAACTTACAATGGCACTTTTGGGGCAGACTGGGAATGTATTTAGATACAGATGTCTACATTTAACTGATTAGTTTAACTGGATCCTTTAACAAGATTAGCCACCTCAACCAAACGGATAAAAACTGTGTTCAGAATCTCAATTAGAGTAGTCTATTTCAGCTGAGGTGTATAGATGGATGGATTCTATTCTGACTGAGCTATCAGTCAGATTATTACTGAATTATCACGCTGCATGTAAACATGGTTATTAAATGAATTTTGCATGCAGTTTGAAAAATTGGTGGAATTCGTCTTTAAGCACAAGTGCTTCGTTAGTCTCTCTCCCCTATTTCTGCTGTCAAGGCATCAACAAGCCTGCTCCAGTCTCATAATGAATAAATTCAAAATGCAGCCATGCATTTCCTTCCTCTATTGATTGCATATCTGAGGTTAAACTTGCAATTTGTATCACTCACTACATCTCAGCCTCGTATTTGCAGCCTGTTTTCTATTATGTATTGCCAAGACACTGGCAAAGTTTTTCATCCTCTTCAAAATTGGCTACCATTATTTATCTGGAGAGCTCACTATAGCTTCTGAGACTTGCCGAAGTGTGAAACAGTATCTTCAAGGCCGTGTCCACACATTCCCATTACAGAAATTCACAGGCCTCGTTTTTTTCTGTAACCACCGTGTGGTTTGGAGCATGAATGATATTGTGCATTACTCCTTAGTAAATGGCCAAAAGGAGGCATGGGATCTTGATATCTGAATGCTAGCTTAACAGCTACCCCTTGTTGGTTAGCCTGAGGGCAACAAGATCTGTCTCACTGCTTGCACAGTTTGCCTGGGGCAAGAATTTGGACAAAGAATATTGGTCAAGGAGATTACGCATGCTGATTCCAGGAATTCTAACGGGATAAAAAAAGAGGCTCATGTAATTGCCAAATTCATATTTTCTTCATATGCTGAACTCTACAAACACCATTTTAGCCTTATATTTAGTTCTACATGCATCCGTGGGGCAACATAGCAGGTGGTTTCTCTAGTTTCTCTGGTTTCTCTAGCATCTAACCCTGAGAGCCTTTCTGTCATTTACCAAAGATGCATTGTTGGTGTCAGTGAGCAGCCTACATTTGGATGCAATGGTCTGTGTTCGTCCTTTGCATGGAGAGAGCTTCCAGATGAATGACTTGGCCCGTCCCTTGGGCACCTGTTAGGATCTAGGTCACCTTTCTGCATTTTGGGAACAAGGCAAGACATGAGTTTAGATTAAACATGGCATGTTGTTTTTGGATTTCTGTGTTTTTCAAAGCTGCAGTTCGTTTCATAATGAAATATTTATAAAGCAAATATATGCCATGTATATTGTAATGTGTATTTACAATACACATGTGTCTTGATGCAGTAATTCTGAATGAAACTAAGTGGACTAAGTGCAATAATATAGCATAATTGCTATCTTATGACATAGTTTATCTAACCACGTACTTTTTAAGCTATTGTAAATAATTTAACAGCTGTTATAAATATTTTTCTTTGAGAAAAAGCTTTGCAGGCCTGGAAAATCTGATGTAAAGATGATGAGTAATTTTGAGTAATGATGAGTAATTTTTCTTTAGAACAGTGCTGTTTATGATAAGATTCAGGGCTACATTGCATGCAGATTAAGTTGACTTAGAAATACACTCAATTATTAATTTATATATGATAATAATTATACTATACAATAATATTGATGACATGTCGACTTGTAGACTTTACTGCTTAACGGTGATGCTTGACTCGATGTCAACTAGTCGCTGATCATGTGATTATGGCACTAATGGATGCCTCAAAGAGGACAACAAGCGAGAAGCCTGATGATTTCGGCCCATGTCTTCAGGTTGCTAAAGGATAGCAATGCAATCCAGGGCTTTTTGGAAAAGGCACATTGAGTTTGGCTTTGTTCTATCATTTCTCTTTTGGTCTACAGTGCTTCAAAGATCATATGTTGAATCTCATTATTTCCATTAGTTTCTCAAGTTTCAAGTTTCAGGTTTATTTGTCACTTGCACAACATGTCAGGACATTTTTGCATTGAAATGCTTGTGGTGATACTCTATAGCAGGGCAACATAATATACATACTAACTAAACATATTAAATAAAGAGATATAAAACAAATATATTACATAAATACAAAATGCACAAAATATACACAAAACACAGAATATACAAAGACAGGAGGGGTGTGTAGAAATTCTCAGATGTATACATTATTAGACAAGGATAGTCTGAGAGAGAGCAGAGACATATCTATATGTATAATATAAATATATATATATGTCTGTTGTTTAAAGTGACTCTGTGATATTGTCCATAGTGGTAATATATTAATAATAATAATAATAAAGTGTCAGAGTGCAGTGGTATTGGTGAAAGGGTCACAGCTTGTTCAGGAACCCGATGGCCTATGGGTAAAAACTGTTCATTAGCCGGTTTGTTCTGGCATGGATGCCCCGGTACCTCCTGCCTGATGGCAGTAAGGTGAACAGGCTGTGTGCTGGGTGGCTACAGTCCAACCGGATCTTTTGGATTTTCCTCACGCAGCGGGACTGGTATAGGACACAACACCCTATTATCCTGTAAAGCTTGAAGTCCCATACTCTTATTTTTGTTGAGTTACAGCGTTCTAAATTTCTATGGCTCTTCTGTCTCCACCATGGGCGAAGCCAAAATACCTTGAGCCAACTTTCTCTGACTGACAAAACAGCATTAGGTCAATGTCTGACTAACTAGACATCACTTTATATGGCCTACATCATGGCTATAATATTGAGGTTTCATAGCCCACTTCTGATCTAAGCTAACTTTCTCTAACAGACACTGACTGACAAACTATACATACTATATACTATATAATATATACAGTCATGGCTGTGATAATGTGGGTCTAAATCCCACTTCTGACACCAATGTGACACTTTGGCTTCCCCAAAGAACAAATTCAAAAACTCTTCCCAAAAACTCACGGGAAGAAAAAAGGCTCACTCTGTTTACTCCTAGGCTGACACTAAAGCCTGCTACCACACACACACACACAGAGTGGAACCTAGCCCCACCCTTCATTTTAAAAGCCTAAGCATACAAACTGCATCTAAACATTTCTACTAACATCAAACCCGTTATCTTCAACTAAACAGAACATGGGCGTGCTCTGACGCCACATCATGTCACAATACACGTTTTCATGAACAGTATAAGTCCTTGACCTTCCTCTGTTTGACCAAGTGCATTAGTTTGTTCAGCAGTGTTAAAACATTCCCTGAATTAGTGTGCAGTAATCCTCTCCTCTCACTGGACACACAATCACACAGGTTTTGCTTTGCCACTGTCTGTCTGTTCCTGCCCACAGGTCAGTGGTTTGTGCAGCGGACTGAACTCAAATAAAAGTGATGAGGCAGTGCCCCAGTACTCTGAAAAGTGGTGGGTCAAATTCCCACATGCCCCCTGTTTTTCTGACAGAATGAAACACTGCATTCAAATCTCTTTTTAAAACAGTACTCGTGCATCAACTGACACACATGCAATTAAATGAAGGTGTCAGTAGGGTTATGCCTGTTGTATTTTCAGGATTACAATAGGGCAGTGGCTTTACAAACTATCGTCACCCCCCTGGATAGTGCAATTATAGTAAGTTCATAAAAGTGATGAGACCTATGACTAAAGAGATATGATTAAAGTAAACTGTGAGATCTGTGCACCAGCTGCTAAACAGGACGCATTGTTTGTTCTGAGATCTTTCCCCAGGGGCCTTTTAGAATGAGGTGGCCAGGTAAAACCCAGAGATTTTATTGGGATGGCATGCTGCTAGGAGAATGAATAAATTATGTTACTGTATTAAAATGACATAATGGACTAATGTTTTTTTTTATGGCCACCTTTTTCTTTCCATGAATAAAATAGCACATCAGTACAACTATCGATTAAGTAAAATGAAAGACAAAACTATGTTGATGTAAAGCATTTTGTCATTCATGATTCACTCCACATACTCAGGCCTGGGAAGTTATTCAGTTAGACTTCCCTCACTACAGCTCATACTGTAAATGCAGGTATTCAACAGTAAAATGAATTTAGTTAGCATGATAAATGATTATAGTTGAGCTACTTTATAGTTTCATTGCATAGCCTACTTCATAATATAGCTCACAGAGCAGCACTGCTGAAGGGAGCCAGTGCACGTTCACATGCCTGTTTGCTAAGTTAGCCTATCACAGTAAGATAATTATTATTTGCGTCATCATCAGGCTCTTACAACTGATTGATAAGCACCCTGATGGCAGATTTTCCCTATTAGTGTTGGCTGACTGATGACGGCTGACTGTTTCATGTCCTGTAATTGAAAAGGCCAGAATGGTGGCCATGCTTCACCCCAGAATGTAAAAATGACCACCTGTGGTCACCCCTTGGCTATACCACATTGTTTGTTCTGAGACTTTCCCTGACTGTGATTGGTCCACTGCACAAATCAGGTTTCTAATAATGTTGAGACGTGTGTGTGTGTGTGTATATATATATATATATATATATATATATATAGTAGTTTGCTTTGTTACTGTTACCATTAACGTAGCTAGTAGGAGTTCTCAATGGCAGTGAACACATGAGCATTTCGTATTGAATATTGTGGTTAATGTTAAAGAATAGTTGCACAAGGCACAAGTTTCAGTAATTGGGCCTCAAGTTCATGATTTATTGTGTAAACAACTGTGAACAACTGAAAAGCATTATTTCTTTTTCTGTTGCTGAATTTGCACTTTTTTGTCATTTACCTCCATTTGATGGATTTGGGCTTCTCTATTTACCATCTTTAGAATTTTTATTATGTTCCCCTAGAGCAGCCAATCTATTCTATACTTAATGTGCTGAACTTTCATTTCATGGGAAAGTATATTAAAACATGAAGAATATGATATGTTATAAAGGATAATGTCCCAATTATCCAGCACATAATGCTAATCCACAGTGCATCCAGTTCCTAGAATGACATTAAATTAATTGGTGAAAGAATTAGATGTGCTTAATGACTGCTACATTCACCCAGCTCCATGTCCTGCAAGTACATATTTGATAGATTTCGACTTTTCCGGGTACTATGTTTTTTTAATATACTTATATTACTTAAATATAATACGTTCATTAACACTCGAGAGAAAAAGCAATCTACTTTTTTTCTCAATTCTATTTCAGTCGTTCACATTCGGCTCATAGTTTTTGTGTTTGATTTCATTCTGTTCTGTTGCTTCCGGACCTGAACTGCTTTGCTGTTTATTTCAGACCAAAATAATCTGAAAAAAGAAGAGCTGTGCCTAATAAACGTCACCTCCTATGCAGACAGATGATAGATGTAAAAGTTCCAGTTTGTCAGAGGAGTTCAGATAAAGTGTATGAAGGCTTATTTATCAGTGTTTTATACAAAACGTTATCTACATTTACATTTAGGCGACGCTCTTATCCAGAGCGACTTACAAGGTTATTCGTTTTACAGGTAGGCCAGTGCAGTGTTAGGAGCCTTGCCCAAGGACTCTTATTGGTGTAGCTCAGCATTTGCTACCTAGACTGGGATTCGAACCCCCGTCTCCCACATGTGGTGGTAGTGCTCTGGTGGGTAGTGCTCTGGTGGGTAATGGTGTTAACCACTGAGCCACACCAACCACGTAAAAAGTCTCAAAAGCTGGAAAAAAATAGCAGCTACCTAACAATGCATACTGTAGGCTCTACCACCCTTGACAGTTCAGAACCAACACACATGACCTTCCTTACCTGGAACAAGTATGTTAGATTCATTACTTGGACTAATTAAGATTGGAGTTGGAGCTAAACTCTGCAAGGTGCTAGATCTCCAAGACTAGGGATGTACCAATACTAATACCACTTTCTCCTTTCCAATAGCAGCACCTGATACCTGATCCTTAAGTATCAGCCCATACGGACTACTGATACCAATAACTCTATCAAACCTGCCTGTTTATCTGACAAGCACCAAAGTAAATCTGGAGTTAGCTCAGCACTAGCCACGACAATCCTAGCATCTTCATCCCCCTTGCCTGTGTCAGGAGCATTAAGCTTTGGTTTGAGCGTACTGCATCAGGGGTAATGGATTTAGTCACAAAGCAAATTAACCTGCCTGATTTGAAGTGATAGACAACTTCTTTTCGCATGGAAATAAACAACTTGTTGCGGAGCTGCTCCCACACACGTCTCACCCCTGTCGCTCCATACCGGAAGCCCCACCAAAGTAAATCTGGAGTGTCAGTAGTAGCGATTAGGCCACAAATTTCTTGGCTTGTTGCAGCAACAACGAAGCTGCGACGGAGACACACCACAGGCAGGGATAGGGGACACATTAACAGAGCTAGAGGGCTGCTATGCTAAAGGCTATCATTACCCAAGAGAGCATCAGCTCCCTCAATGACAACCTGGACTAGCATTAACTCTGACTGTAACTGACTACATAGCAGAAGATCAGGGATACAAAGCCTGACTTAGACATCGAGGGGGCTCCGGTTTTTTACACAGTCTGTACGTTGTCATTTGGTGTATTTGGGCCATATCAGTGAAACGAATAACGTGGGAAGTGTTCTATCACCTGATGTCAACTGATTTCACCCACTACCATTGCCTTCCCACGAAATACTGACTTTACAGATTTTGCCAGGAGCATTTTAACTGCTGCTTTTCAACCCACACCACCAACATATTAGTTAAGTTCCATCTACTCATAGTGAGCACATGCGTCAGGCATGATTCAATTGAACTTAGACCACTTAGTAAGCAGTGGAATATGTATTTTATCCATTCAGTGATCCAACCACACAAAAGATCCTACAAAAGATCATCCATTTCTTCTTGTCTAGTCCTACAGAATCCAACAGAATCGGGTAGGTCAGCCATCCTGACTCATGCATGGGAGGCTCTAGTACCTTTTGCACCAAACTGAGACAAATAACTGAACGTCACACTGTTTCACTTCAGGGGTCTCTCTGCTGCAGTCCCGACATGCTGGCCCGCTTGGACAGAAACTAGCACTTGAGCAACTGCCGTACTGAATTATCCGAGCCCCTGGATCTCAGAGTATCAATAAAACCGGAAAATGAAGCAGAGGGCGTGGTGGAGTTGTATACACATTCCCTGCAGGACACCGGGGCCGCAATGCTGGAGGGTGCAGACGAGTTCGGTGGAGTCAAATATTGTGCCCATACCTAACAGTCAGCCAAATTGACTGTTGTAGCTTCCAGCTTCAGAGGACATCTGTCCATTTCTGTCCTTTCTGTGCCGAAACCTCTTGAAAAAGGCTCAAGCGGTGGCCATAACGGAGCCAAATGGAACCATTCATATGAAGAAAAAGCTTTTGTGTCAGGGACGGCTCGCGTAATTAGGCATCCTAAAGAGCATCCAAACAACTTGAGCAGTCGGTCGTGATGCCCTGATGTCATGATATTAATTTGGTCAAATCTTCATCCTTTCATAGCCCACCCCAGTCTTTGAACAATGGCTGCTTTGTGACATCGATCCCGCAACCGCACGTCGTCTAGTGCGAGGATTTCTTTCAGAGGGGCGGCGGAGCTGTTTATCAGCCACACTGGGGTGAAGGGGGTCAAACTGACATCAGAGACAATCTGCTCGTTTGCTCGCCTTAGAGAGGAGAATTTAATGAGCAGAGTCATCCGAAATCTCCATTCTGCATTCGTCTTTGAAGAACAGAGCGTAAGAGGAGAAGGAAAAGTAAAAGAGAGAACACGAGACGTTAGTAAGGAAAAGCAGCTTGAGACATCACTGTTGCACCATCAAGGGCTTCCCGGTGCCAATCTGTGGGTTTTCCCTGCTGCAGCCCTGGGCCAAGCTGGGCTGGCAGCAGAAGGAGAGCAGATGCCATTTGATGATGGCAAGCCAGAGATGGGGGAGATGGGGTGGGGTGCCGTAGAGGGTGGCAGCCAGGCGCTGTCAGAGAGATCAGAATCATCTCATTATTTTCCCCACTCCTTTTCATGCGCCGTGTCGTGTTACCAATCAACACGGCCGCATCCCGCTGCATGTTGGGCCTACAGCTTGTGAAGTAAACAGCGCTGGTATGACTTTTAGTTTTGGTGTGGATGGGGTTTTGGCTTGCGTCGGAGCCAAAAAGCCTTTGCCCTGTGAGATTCTGGGGCTCTTTTTCGCTGCCCGCGTACGGCTCCTGCATGGATGTCGGCCCTTTGGCCGGCAGAACAATGCCCCAGTATGCTCTTTGCTCCGTGCTGAGCCGGATCTGTAGTCAGTAAACAAGACAAATGGGGCGCATCCTGATTTGGAATGCATTCCTGGCAATGGGCAATTAAGCCGCTTTGGAGGGGGGGAAAAAGGAAAGAAGAATACAATCAGAGCTGATCAAACCAGCCCTCTTTTCTCCTCTCACCTTGTGCAGAAAAAGAACAAGGTCTGCTCGTTTTTTTTTTTCTTTCTTTCTTTCTTTCTAATTCAGTTCTGGTTTCTTTTTGATGCTGGTGCCAAACGCACACCTAGAGATTAAACGCTCCCTAATGCCTTTATGCATCTTTGGCCACATTAACGTGATCTTTGATCTGAGCGGCTAGCCAGAGGAGATGGAAATAGGTGGGCAGCAGCAAGGGCCTTTTCAGTGCAGGGGAAAAGAAGCACAGCTGTGTTCAGACCCAGAGGACTTCCTCTCTCTCTCTCTCTCTCTCTCTCTCTCTCTCTCTTTCTCTTTTTCTCCCCATTGCCACATTTATAGGTCAGTACCTCATTATCGCAGACCAATGTTTGTGCTATGCCAAAAGTGGACATCTAAATTTAGCCTTTCGTTACCTACTGATTGCTGTTTTGTCCGAGACTGGGACATTATTACTGCATCATTGTCCGATGTACTCAAATATGACACCTTTAACCCATAAGAGCCCAGACCCATTTCCCCTTAAAGGACAATGATAAGGGGTCAGTTATAAGATCATAACAGATCAGTCTTATTGTGACAAAGCAGTCACATGGCGTCACCTGTACCTATTTTAAGTACAAAAATGACATATGTAAATACATAGGTAACGAAAATACATATGTAATGTATGTAACATAAATATATAACAAAGGAACATGCCTCAACAACCATTTCCTAACTTTTATTTCATTATTTTGTTCTAGATATGGAGTCAGAATGGGTTCTATGTAATATAGAACATGTTTTCAAAGCATTAGAATTGCATTATAAATGGGTCGGAACCTTATAGATACAAAAAACAAGCCTTTAAAATGAGCTGGTTTGGTCTCTTGCACTAATGAAGCACACTGCCATGAGGTCACATGTTCACAAATTCACAAACTGTCATGTGACGGCATCCAGGATATTCAGTATAGGTCACTTAGGGGCTCCATGAGTTGAAGCGAAGGATAAAATTGAATAAGGAACTTATCACATTTTGTAAGGGCTTGTGAGAGATACGTCATCATGGGCACTTATGGGTTAAGGAAATGAATGAGAAACTGCAATGGGGAGTGAAGTAAGAGGTGAAGATGAGAGTAAGCAAAGGATGCAGCGGCCTTCTCAACCGAATGTCTTTTATTGCTTTGGAGGTCCTCATAAAGCTTCACCATGAGAGAATGAACACAGTCCGACGTTGAATACAAATGTGGTATTCCGGTGCGCTCAGCAAATTTTCCTTGCATCTCTTTGTGATCATGTTCATGTGGCTGCGCATCAGGAAAGCAAAGGAAAGCAGGAAAGCAAAGCAAATGTTCGGATGCAGCTTTTTCGCTCACTCACAACTGGTCGGTTGACAGGCTTTTCTTTAGGCCACTTGGTGAAAAGTGGTCCAGTCAAAATGGAAAAAAGACTTCCATGTATCTTAATGCCTGATAACGACGCTGGATCCATACCCGCATAATGCTCCTCATCACTCTATTAGGTGCTGAATCAGGGAGCAGGCACTGGCAGCAGCAGTTCAAGAGGGAAGATTCACATTACGCTTGCTTAAGAGATTACGAGCAAGTGTGTTTGTGTGATGTGGAAACCTAGATTTAATCACTTGCATGCAATTCCGCCCCCCTCTTCCGCAAATCCTGTGATTCTATTGCAGAGATTTAACCCAGACAGTAATTTCATCACCATTCGTCCGATGAACTGTTCCAAACACCGATGTACTTGGCTTTGAACATGAAATTTCCTAGACAACTCCGGAAAGACACATGGTCTGGCGAAAGGAGGCCTTAAAAAAAAAAACCCTTGTAAGTTATTCTTGGATTACTTTTCGGATTTGCTGGCTTTGCCACATCTTATTCAGCTAATGCTCAGTCTCCGGAGCCAAGCCTCTCCGTTTGTCTCGAATCAAGGCGTCCCACTCTGTGAACACACTCAGTCATCCTCCATATGCCACCAGTCCACTGTGCACACAACAAGCCTTATTAATAGATCCCCTGTCATTGAAAAGTCATCTCCCTCAAGGCGCCACGCGGCGTGCGCTCGCTGAGTCACTTTGCCTACATTGCCTCGAACCCGTCTGGAGGCGCTCGTATTGGTAGATGTAGATGTGCGCCTCGCTTCTATTTTGAGCCGCCACGATCCTGCCATAATTGAAGGTTTTTGCGGGCAACAAATGCAAAGGCCAAAGGAAGGAAGGCCTGCCACGCAAATCACAGCTGAACTTCAACACTCCGCAGGGTTTACATTCTCTTCAAGGACATTCACCATATGTGACCATTAGCAAACCTTAGTGAAATCATATAAATGTGAGGCGTAGTCATGAAATTGGACTTGTTTCTTTGCCAATGTCTGGATTAAATCAGCATTATATATATATATATATATATATATATATATATATATATATATATATATATATACACATGTGTGTGTGTGTGTGTTCCAGGCTTGGACTGTCAAAGACTGGAAACATAACTCTACTGTCTTTCTCTTCTGATTCAGCCAACCTGCTTTCAACACTCCTACGACTTTAGGTAGCCCCAGTAGAGTTCGTACATAATGGCACATGTGCACTGACAAGTGGGATGAGACTTGTGGGTGGGATGGGATATTCATTGCTGTCAGACTTAAAGTACTAGAGTAGACTGTCGGGTAAGCTCTCTCACAGAAAGAAGGCAAATCCATAGAAGGTTGAAGACACTTATGTAAGCTAAATGCTTATATAGATGTTCAATACTGTGTAAAAGTCAGAGGCCACCCTTCATTTATCGTAATTCCAGTCATACTAAGTACAAGTTCATTTTTCAGGTGATATTTAGATGGTTTAGAGAAAATGGGACTCTTGACAACCAAGCAAGACCTGGTAGACCACCCAAACTGTTTCCCCCATCTGGCAAATAGTCCCTTAACCTTTCATCTTTGAGAGAGAGGAGAAAATCATGCTCCACTCTTGCTTCAGATCTGAACACACTCACTGGTTTTCCATCCATCCTTCCACTGAGAGAAGAAAACTCAACTCTATGATTCTAAAAGGATGTGTAGCGGTTATGCAGCTCCTCACTAAGAAAAGAAAGAAGAAAATGTGAAGCTGCTGGTGTGCTCAGAACAATAGATTGACCACCCCAGCATCCAGACCTCAACATCACTGAATGCACAGTATTTGGGATTATTTGGACCATGGAAACCAGAATATGCTAAACCAAATTCTAAGACTGAACTTTGAAGGTGTGGAAATATGCCCTGCGGATCTTTCTGAAAAACTGACAACATTAAGAAATACTGTATATAAATGATAAATGAAAATGATGCAGTTGTTGTTGATTGCCTGTCTTTTTCCTGATGTTGGAAGCTGAACAACTTAACTTACTTAAGGCCCATTGTAACTGGAAACTACATGCATGTAGGGTTATGCATAGTACTGTAGCATACTGCTATTGGCATATGCATCTGTAGATGACTGAATGCTCATGGGAGGCACCAGATTAGCATTAAGAGAGACTTAAATCTTGTAAATTGTTGCGACTGAGTAGACATTATGTGTACAGCAGAATTGGTTGTATCATTCTGTGCTGGGCTGTGGGGTTGTTGGGGCAGTGTTCGTGTCTACCATGTACATGGAAGTGTGGCTGTTGGTGACCTGCCTGACCCCCTGGCCTTTTCAGCCAGTTCTTACTGCTGCCATGTTCTAGAAAAGAGCTTTTGTCTAATATGTTATGTTTTCTGTGACGTCTTCCTTTTGCACAGTATCATCATGTCTAACATACAGTAATATGAAGTTCTGCTGTTTCATTGAATGTTTTTGTTTGTCAGAAAACCTAAAAAAATATTGTCTACCTCCCAGGAAAGGATTAGAGTGCACAGCATATGGGAACCTGCATACTGGTTTACATGTAGGCATACACTGTAAAAAGTGCAACCTAAAAAAATGACTTTATGTAGTTATAAGCACCTAAACAGGTTTTACTCAACCCCAAAAATACCTTGATTGAAAGAGTTGTTCATTCAAAGTACTTTTTTAGGTTGAATAAACCTAATTCATTTGCTTGTAAAAACATGAAGTCGTTTTTTTAGGGTAGACCAATCAAACACTTTTTAACAGTGTAGGTTAGGACATGTCCCTACCAATATTTAAGTGCATTTGTTTGCATTATTTTTTGGGGGGTGGGGGTGGTTATATTAGACAATTACAGTGTGCCCTCCCAGAGACTATGTCACCAAATAATCAATTTAGGCATGCTACACTGTAAAAAGTGCAACCTAAAAAAGTTCAATGTGTTTAAAAAAGTTCAAATTCAATTTGTTACAAGAAAAACAAAAATAACTTTGATTAAAAGAATTCAATTATTCAAAGCCATTTTTTTAGGTTGAAAAAAACCTAATTATTTGTTCTTGTAACAAAGTTTAAGGGCATATGTATCATATTGGGTGAAATGGAGATATAAAGCTCTTGAACACATGAGACTTTTTGTTTCAAATATGTAGAATAAAATATCTTTCTAAGCTACATATTAATATATTGTTTATTAAGTACGCTGTCATCCATGTGTGTTTAAAATTTCATTATTTATGATCAAATCAAAACCAAAAATCAGACCAAGCTGTGGTCATTTTTTGTTTTGGTTCTCCTGTAAAGCTGGTGAAATGTCATTTATGCCTCTATGGTTCTAAACCCTCGATACCATGCCACCAAAAAGAGATCAGGAGCCTTTTCACACTAAGTAATAGGTAGTAAACTAACTAGCCAGTAGCCACCTTGATTTAAAATAAAAACCTTGTAGAAATATCACCAGCCTTTCCACTGTGAAAAATATTGTCAACTGATGTTAGTTAACCATCTTAGCTAGCCGTCTCAGTTAACTAGCAAACTAACTACGGCTTCATTCATCCGTGGGCTGGCAGTCAGGTTGCAATCAGTAGTAAACATAAAATGGGTGGTTATATCAAATTATGCGCTGGATTTCACTCTAGAAATCCCATGAAAAGTGAGACGTCAACATTAAATTAGGAAGCTCAGCAAATGAAGTATGCCTTTTCATCAATGTATCATTGTAATACACATAAGAAACTCAAAACTCAGAAATCAAGCAGGGTAAGGGCGGGATGTTGCAGCCCTACCAATGTTGAGACCAAAACTACGCCCTTGCAATATCCTCATCCATATGGTGAGGTTACAAAAAGAAGTTATTGCCTTTCTAGATTAGTATAAGAAAGTGAGAGAGAGATGGAAGCAGAGATGGAAGCAGAGGCATCGTGAGAGATCAAAAGAGAGACAGATGCACATTACAAACTCAGAAATCAATCAGAGTGGGGTTGGTATGGCTGGGATGATGAGCCCCTGCTAATGTTGAGACCAGATCTAGGCCATTGCAATATCTTCATCCATATGGTGACATTACAGGGAGAAAGTATTACCTTGCTAGATTAGTATAAGAAAGTATGGGAGAGATGGAAGCAGAGATGAAGGCAGAGGCATCGTGAGAGATCAAGAGAGAGAGAGAGATGCACATTACATGTGCTGTATTCCTTTCTGGTAGTAATTGGAGGAAGAGAAGTAATTTGAAGCAAGAGCTATGCCACATATTTTACCGCATTTATATGACACTAATTGGCAATAAAGGGCATTGCTGTAGCTTCCTGGTTTGAATTCAGAATAATTACTTAAGCAGACAGCATGGCTCGTGCTCCGAATTAAACAGACAGTATAGAGACCCCTAGCAACCAGGCAGCCTCCGCTGCTCAGCAACATGTTTCTCGGGAGTAAAAAGAGAGAGACAGCAGAGAAGAGGTGGAACGTGGAGGGATTCTGCTTTATATTCCACATCCGCCCCTCAGCGGCGGAGGCATAGCGTCTGCTTGACATCTCTTTAGCACAGCGTTATTGCATGTTGGTAGATAGCCTTCTTTATTTCATGACTAATGCTACTTTAACCGACGCCAGGCTTTGACCTTCTGCTAGAAACAGCTCACGACGGTAGTAATGAAAGTGTCAAAGTCCCTCTCCACAGGATGACTAGACGTTTTTTTCCTATGCAGTTGAATTCACAACGAACTGGCTAGAACGGGCCATAAGCAGTGAGAAGCAGACACAACAAGAGCCATGTTTGTATTACACATGCACCCATGCTGGAAACACAAGAGGGCCACTCGAGGCATGTGACTGTACTGTCCCTGTAGAGCCAACAGTCCCTTAAAGCTTGTACTCTTGTCTCCTCAGGAACTTTGGGGTTTGGCGAAATGAACAAAATGAAGAACTTCAAGCGCCGCTTCTCGCTATCCGTGCCAAGAACAGAGACAATAGAGGAGAATGAGTTCACGGAGCAGATAAATCAGCTCAACATTCAACGGAACGAGGGTAAGAGCTCCGACTAAACTAAGCTAATCTCATCACTGCTGGGGCCGCTATTAAAAGCCCTAAACATGCTGTTTTTGCTGGCCTAATCCCACAGTGTCAAAACTGCTTTTTTCCCCTCTGTTTGCTCAGCATGGTAAGCTCGCACAACGGGAGTTCAAAGATCACATGTTCCTCCTCCATTTGTACAGCAATCCCAATTCTAATATCTCATGTAACTAATGGCCCATTTAATTATGGCCCAGCTTATAGCTTGCAGCCACTGTTCTGATCCTTTCTAGTTAAAAAGGTTTCTGAATTTAATATAAATAATTGATCCAGGCCTTCGGCTTACGCTGCTGGTCGTTTGGGGTTCGAGAAGCAGTTCTCGCTCTGCTTCTAATGGAGCGGAGACCAGGGGAAGTGAGCTCCGCGGCCAGTTTAGTAGTCTTTTGGAGAAATGGAAAAGTGCGGCAGATGAGGAACTCCTGCTGAGCTGGCATTTTGGCCAGTCTTGGTAGACACGAGGGGTCAGAGTTCTCTTGGAGGAAATGATGAGGGAACAAACGCTTGACCCTCTGGACGCAGGATGCTGCCTGCCTCCCCTTACCAAATCATCCCACTGTCAAAGCAGGGGCAAGGGCCATTGCCTCAGCGTCTGCATTATTAATGCCGAGGTAATAGTGCAGTCTCATGGTGCCATCTGCTTCTGCCGTCCACTCCGTCAGCATTAAATAAAATTATTTTAAAGGTTAGTCAGCTCCTAGAGCAAGAATGGGATTATATTCAGTCATTATTTTCATGCTAGTCGTGCTTAAATCAAATCACTTGGCCGGCATTTCCAAATCAACTGGATGGCAGCACATTAAACCTGTTTGTGCAGCTTCCTAGCTTTAAATCATTCTCTGTAGTGACTGTCTGAAAGCCCTGTAAAAAGCAAAGACACAAGGGTGAAAGTACATCACAGGGTGCACGAACTTTGAGATGGACATTCTGCACAGATCGGGCTGAGGAGCGCTACCAAGTAATGCATCTCTCCCCAATTCCCTGAGCCACAGTTTGGAATTGGAGTGGGATTTGGGCCTGGGCACATGATGTGAACAGAACATTTGTTTGGGGAGCGTTCAGATTCCACAGCTGTCAGCCAGCGGCAGCTGCTTCTACAGGGCCTGAGATTCCCCCCAATGATGAAGCGGCACTCTGATTGGCTGCTGGAGGTGGCACGCTCCTGCCTCCACGCCCTCCAGAGAGGCATCGCTGATGGAGACAGCTGGAGGAGGATGGGGTCTGGGCGGTGGAACAGGGAACAGGGGAAGGAGAGGGAGGGCTGTTACAGGAGTGCCCTCACCATGTTAATATTCTCTCCTACCCTCAAGCTCAAAATGAAGGTCCAAGCCAGGCACAGAGAAGGAGAAGTCTGCAACGACTGGGTCAGGGAGAAAGTGGATGCCGGAAAGTGACCTGAGTTATGAGATATATCAGTTCAATTTGTTTGCCGGTAACGTATATTACCAGACTCAATTACTGTGGGGTTGTCGCTGCGTTGGCTTTGGCTAACGCCAAGATTCACTTTAGGGACCGATGTTTCGTATTAGTTTGCCTGCCTGCCGTCTGCTTTAATTCTCATTATATTGGCGATGCATTGCCAGTCGACGTTGCAACTTAGCAATTCTCCATAGAGAAAAACTCATAATTGAGCAATCATGCAAATGTTGTAGCCCATTACTTTGTGAACAAGTGTTTTCTCATCCCCTGAAAGATGCGAGACATATTTAATGGCAATACCGAATTCCAAATAGTTCTTGCATCATGACAGGGAGGGAGACTCCACATAGAAATAACATAATAACTTTTGCTAGCATGCACAGATACACAAAAAGTTCACAATGAGTATTTCTGTAGGAATATTAGGGTTGATTGACCAATTCCCTGAGCACGGAGGCCTTAATTTTTGCACTGGAAAAAAAAAGAAAACTGCAAGCGCACCTCATTTTGTGTGTGTCTCTCCCTCACATTGCAGTAATTACCAGCTGTTGTATAGCGCTATCAAGCCTTCCGGCCAGGCGTGAATGAAATGTGCTCGCATTTCAAATGAAAGATGGTCTACAAATGTGCCGCGCCAGACTGCTTAACCGAGAAGATATGAATGCAAATTAAACTCTATCAGAGGAAAAGACCAATAAATACTAATAAATGCATTAAAAGCATCACTACCAATAACGACACTCATCATCCGAAGAATAGTTGCACCAATAGCTGCACCCAGAAGGAATGAAACTGACAGGAATGAAACTTGGTGAGCAAGTGTGACATTGTGAGACAAGTAAGCAAGGACCGGCCTTATCGCTGTACCTGACTGACCCAACAGCCACGATTGTGGAGGCACCGTGGTCAGCGCCAAGATGTATGTGTTTTGCTGTCACGCATCACATGTCCAGAGGTCCTGGTGTCACTCCACCTCCACCCCTACTGCAAAATCTGCAGGAACTGCATGTGAATATTCAAGTTGCATGTGATGGATTATCACAGGACACCATTAGGAGCCTATACAACTCCATGCCGAGTTTTGGTTGGCATGTTGCAAGGCAAACATGGCGGTTCAATGCCATACTGAGAGACACTACTTCTGTATGTGTATCTCAATAAATATTGCCCATATCAGTCTAAATTTATCATCATCTATTGTTCCTGGTAACCTGTATCTTCCTTCCTCATAGCACTGCAGTCCGACACTTCCTTCTGGGTGCACATATTCTTTTGATGATGAGTGTATATTAAAACCAGAGTGAAGACGTTTGGCTTAAAACCAAGGCAACATACTTATCAGAGAAGAAGATCTAACCCAGGACCTACTGTATATTTAGCCTTCCATGTTCCAGTGCTAATAGATTCCTTAAGGAACATTGATAGCTTAACTACCTGACTAATCAATTACGGCCCAGAGGGCGGAACCATCAAGCCACTCAGCTCATCAACTTAGCCCTGTATCTGACGGGCCCATTTCCCAGTGAGACAGCCTAAATCGATGCAGAATTACTCTGTGGGGGCGAGGAGATCACCTGTAGCACCTCAAAGACTCTAATTATCGCTTTGCTCCATGCCAGAGGGACTTCCTAATATTATGAGTGTGTAGTAGTTTCTAAACCCCAAAGGGAAATGCTTAGCTTGGAGCAGATGATCGGAGCAGGGCACAGTTGGGGTCCCTGTCCACCCCCCCAGGGATTCCTTCCTTGGCCTTGTACTCTTTCCAACATCAAAGTCATTCAGCGGCCGATGGTTCACCGCTTGGCTTAAGTCTCCATTGAAGGGCTTTCAGTCTGCGATATGAAACCTGCATGTACCACCCACACAACATCAAAGGCTAGCTCTGCTAACAAGAGGCTCAAACTGTATTACTCAAGCTGGCTGAAGTGGATTAACGTCTGTAGAGACACGAGGATGAAGAATTTATATTTGACGTATAGGGAAGGTTTGTCTCTGTTGCCTCATGCTGAAGCAGATAAATGATGGTAAGTGACCCGTGCGGTGAACAGGTCCAGATCCCAGGGCTGGCTAGAAATAGGACACACAGCCAACTGTGAAGGCAATGAAGAGCTGACAATGGTCCCCCTTCTCCATGACTTTCTCTCTCAGCTCTTTCTATTCTCCCACACCATCCACCATTTTCATAGCTTCAAAGAATTTGCCATATGTTTATTCTTTTGTTAAACTCAGTCCTTTGTCTCAGACTTCTCGCAGACGCATGAGAACACGCGGGAGTCGGAGTTACAATAACGCAGTCAGAAACTGTTCCGTCATTATCATTTTTCCACTGCGATTTCTGTTTTCTTACGGTGAACTTTTTCTCAACCGTGGGCGCCCCTGTTCGCTACTGCACAAATGTTAGCTTCACATTTATAACTCATAAAAGCGCTCCCATCACTCCTCAGCACGACTCTTTCCCCGGCCCCCTCTTTTACCAGGGGGCCAAGACGTATAAAAAAAGAAGAATTGACTCTCGGTGGCCCAGTTATTGGATTGTTCTTTTCGGAACAGGCCGTCTGCTGTCTCCACCAAGGTGTTTCACTGCTCACAGCAAGATATTGTACATACTGGGTCATGCCCAATACACTTCTTGGAGAAAGAACACTGATCGAGGATCAGCTTTCGCCTTTCGGATCGTTATTAAGGCAGTCAAGAGGGAGCTGGTTGTAGAGCAGTGCTTTTATTCAGATTTGATAATGTGTGTGTGTATATATATATATATATATTGCATGTTGCTTCTGCCTACCCCCATTGGAAAAATCATATCTTGGCATGTAAAATCATCAAAGCGGGTCAATATGTATAGTATTTCTCATTATAAGTTGTTTGGATGTTGAAGATTCTTCAACTTAGGCTCACTGGACCAAAAATTAGTCAGGCTCCTGCAGATGGCACTGCACAAGGATGATGGGGCTATTAATACCTGCGGGGTGTGAGTGACGGGATTCATAGATTGAGAAGAGGTGGTACAGTGCAGTGAATGTCTCGTTCCATGTGTGGAAAATGGGTCTTAAAGCATAAGTTGATGATTGGTTAAAATGAGTGATTGCATTTGGGTGTGCCAAAGACCATAGTGTGAAGGAAGTAGCTGAATTTGCAGGTGTATGGAAGCGTATGGTCATGTGGCAAAAATCCCAGTACAGGAAATTCTCCTCAGAATTGTGCCAGGGAATGCATCGACCAATTCTGGCCCAACTGCACAATTCTTTAATGCAAGAGTGGCTGAACATTGATGTGGCCTACATCCAGAAGCTTGTCCAGTCCATGCCGAATCAAATCACAGCTGTTATCCATGTTCGTGGAGGTATTACATGCTATTAGGTACCTTTCAGTCACAGGTGACTCATTTTTTGAAGATGTGGCATCTACATATGACATGAAACCAATGTTTCTTTCCCAAATTGAAACTAATACTCATAGTCTTTATTTACTAAGCCTTAAAATGAGCTACGTCACTTAAAATGAGCATCTGAAAGACTATCATACTCAACTACTACTACCTCACAGAAAGAAATACATCGCTAACAACATGACATTGTACTCTGGCCCCAATGCAAAGTGTGAAATATAGGGGGTGATTAATCTCTTAGGCCCCCTGAATGTCTGAAAATCTAAATTCTGGGGTCTCAGAAAATAAACATATTACAATGTTATGCTGTCCATTAGGGAAAAACAGGCACTCAGATACAAATTCATTTCACACACGGGCCTAATGTAATGCGCAAAGTCTTTTGCAGTTAGTTTCAGGGGCAAAACGGGCAAAGCCTACCTGCTTGTTATGTATGAAACAGATGCGTGAGCCTAAACACACAATTTATGGGCTGTGGCGCATGGTGCATGGTAAAACATAAAAAATGTGTTTCTCTTCTTCATGAATGTGCAAGGGAGGATCATAAACAAACTGGACCTGGATATTAGACATGAAGCTGATGATATATTCCGCTTGATGTTTCAGCAACTTGGGCCGGTTTTCCTCCATCTTTTAAAACCAGGTGTAAATGTGTGTTATGCTGTGTTCACATGTTGGCTGTAGACTGAAGATGATGAACTGGATGTTCAAATAGAGCCAAAACTGCAAAGTTCAATGCCGTTTTCAGCGACCGTCCAGAGATGGCACCTGTAAGCAGAACGTTCTGTTGATAGTTCAGTTTTCCCACCTTTTTCGATCGACTGCAGCAGTACCTTTAACCAGATGTTGATTTTTTTTGGAATCACAGATGCCAAACATCTTGTTGCAGAGTCCCAGGTGAACTCTGTATTATACAACAAAATGATAAGAGTACATCTATACAATCTATACCGCTAGCTCTCCTCTGATAAGCATTTATTTTCATCATTAACACTTTCAGTACGGCAAGATTTGGCTTCATACCACTGTTCATGGTGCCAACTGTTCAACTGTGACCACTCTGGCCACACCGGCTCTGGCAATCATGTTAAAGGTTCAAACCGGGAGTAGAACCGTTAACATGATTGATAAGAGGTTATAATATGCCTTTGGGGTAGCACTACTTCTTCATCCTTTAATGCTGGAGTCAGGGCAGACTTGACCCTACAATAACTCACTAGCCCCTCTAGAGGTACAATGTGGTATTACGAAAACAGAACAGTCTGGTTAGCATGCTAACTTCAGTGGATATCTCTGCAAGACGATAAAACGTCTTAGATATAACTATCACAACTATTATTTCTCCACATTCTGTTGATAATTCAGTTAATATTGTTCAATGTTTTGAACTACAAATTTAAATATTGCACCTTCAATGAGAAATGCCATATACTGACTTGCTCCTTCCTGCCAAGATATGATTTGCATAATGTTGATGGCTTGTATGTATATGATTTGTGTGTCTATGTCTAAATGTAGACAAACAGAATAGGGGGTAGAGGTGTGGAGTTAAAGGAGACGTGACAATTTGCAGCTGACAGAGAGCACAGAGAGAGAGACAGAGTGAGAGACAGAGAGAGAGCGAGAGAAAGAGAGAGAGATGACTTGCCTGTGATGACCCCAATTACCGCCAGGGAGATCAAAGTGCTCGCGGCTGCTGTGATATTTAAATGATGAGCCTGGATAGGGCCTCCGCTTTTCATATCGGCAAATGAAGGAGCTAAAGCCCACCCTCCCTCTCTCTCTTTCTGTATCTCTCTCTTTCACACTCTCTCTCCTTCTGTCTCTCCCCTTTATGCCATGCATGAAAAAGAGCACATCCACAGCTCTCCCTAGTCTACCTCAGAATATTAATCAGAATGAATGCTATGCAATCCTCCCAGGTTCTCTCTCTCTCTCTTTCTCCCTTTCTTTCTCTCTCTCCCTCTCCCACCATTAAGATGTGAGGGCCAGGGAACAAGTGCCTTTCTTCAGTTTGGATTGTCTTGAGAGAGCAGAACAACATTCCGCCTGGTTAAGAGAAACCGAAAGGTCAGACGCGTGTGTGCAAGGGATGAGATAGATAGATCAATGAAGAGAGACAGAGCAAAGAGCTAGAACGAAACGCGGCGGGTGTTCATGTGTGTCTGTGTGCGTACATGTGAGCGTGCCAGAGTGTGTGTCTGTGTGCGTGTGGGGTGGCGTATTGAATTACAAATCTACTGAAAGGGAGGAGGAGATATAAATATTGATGATTCAGATGGCTACCTGAGAGACTGAACAACTCTCTTGTTATCTACATCCCTCTGTTGCCTTTGTTAACGGTCCACGTCACCATGGCAACTGGCAATTAAATGGCAGAATGCATTTTAACATCAGCGGCACGTTGAGATCCGTGACGGCCGGCGATGAAAAGGAACTCCGCCGCCGATGATCAGAGGCAAAGCCAAAGCGTGCGAAAATAAATACCAAGCTGGATCAAGCACAGCTGCGAACCGAGATCACCTTCAAAGATCCCTCCCCCCCATCCCCAAGAAGTAATCTCTGAAAAGGTGAATACAGCATCCAGTATCAGCTGGTCAGCGCTTGTTCAGTGGGCAGCCCACAAATATAGCAGATTGGTACATAGTAACAGATTCCACAGTCCCTATGCCTGCTCTCTCTGCATCCTATTCCAGGAGCTCGTAGTCGCACTGTGTGCGCCGCAGCCCTGGCGAGCTCCGTTTGACTGAGTGGAGAAGCTGTGCAGTCATAATCCCATTACTCACAACCTCCAATAAAGAAAAATCACTCAAATAAAAGGAGTTGTGGAGTGTGTGGAGGCTAGGCCGAGCTTAATACCTGAAACGTCAAATATCGCTGGAGAGAATCTGTGAATCATCTGCACAATTTGGCCGCTTAATGGGGATCCTCAATATTACCAAATAAAGAGCTCTGCAGGGCCGAGTATTAGTCATATTAAGCACGGAAAGAGAGGGGTGGGGGGCGACGGAAGCCTTTTGATCAGCTGGCGAGGTCTCGTCATGCTTTCAGGGCTCTTAGTGAAATAAAATAAAGAGGGCATTAGTGATCCTTTGTGCTCCTGTTTGAAAAGAAAGGGGAAAAAAGGAAAACAGAAACAGAAATATGATGAAAAAGAGGAGCCACAGAAACAAAGGCTGGTGGTTTTTCCAACAGTTATGGCTATGGCTGGGAGTTATGGCTTAACCTGAATCACACACTAGTGAATTTATTCTGCTAGTCACAGACTGTAATAGTGGTCCTATTTTTCCACAGAGCCTCCTATAAAACGGTTTCAGTGATCTTGTCAAGCTACACTCGTCTGACGGGAATGAAACTTGGTGTGTAGGTCCGACATTGTGAGACATGCGAATGATTCAAGTTTCAGGCTCGGCTGATTATTGTGGCGTAAGCAAGGACAGGCCTTAGTGCTGTACCTGACTGACCCAACAGCCATGATTGCAGACATTCAGTGAGCAGTGATGCCCTCCGTAAGTCACCCTGTTAGCGCCAGCACCATTGGCAGACGGCTGCACAACGCACGACTACATGCACGCAGACCATTACAATGACTTCCCTTAACACCATGTCAACATCCCAACGACTGCAATGGTGTGTACTGTCATGGAGTGACTCACAATATCAGCAGGTCATCTTCACTGACGAGTCCCGCTTTTGTCTTGGTGGAGACGACCAACAAATCTGTGTGGAGGCACCGTGGTCAGTGCCAAGATGAACGGTTTGTTGTCATGAGAATATTCAGGAATATTCAAGCTGCATGGGATGGATTATCGCAGGACACCATTAGGAACCTCTACAACTCCATGCTGAGACGTCTAGCATGTTGTGTTAGCAAACATGGCAGCCCAACGCCATACACTACTTATGTGTAGCTCAATAAATATTGCCCATATCAGTCTAAATGTATCATCATTTATTGTTCCCGGTAACCTTCATCTTCTTCCCAATAGCATTGCAATCCAACACTTCCCTCTGAGTGCAACTATTTTTTGATGATGAGTGTGTGTACGTAAGCAGGGCTTTCATATCTACAATGTCATCTAAACAGACAACCAGACAGAACGTCTTGGTTCCAAATCAGCTAAAGTTCTAGTATCCTGCCCCACCTTAGCACACATTCCATAATAAAGAAATAATAACAGTTATTTGATTTATGAATCCCAGTTTGGCTGCTCCTCTTGACTTTCCCTAGATATTTATTTCCTTAGAAGATTGGAGCCAGTCACGACAGCACCCCTACCCCCCTACCCCACCATGACCGGACTGCCATTTGTCTACCGTCTCCCACTCTCTCTCTTATGCTCGCCCACTCATGCCACAAACGAACATTTCCCACAGCAGTCCCAGCTTTGAAGATATCAAAGCCGCATCAGATCTATCCCTCAGCTTCCAGCGACCAGCCAGAGCATGATGCTGTGGCCAAGCTCAGTGTGGCCATTTGAGCCCAGTGCAGGTGGTCATCTCCCCTTTCATCTGAGCTGTCAGGTAGAGTTGAATGACCCCTGGTCACATCCCAGAAGCTTGGCTCAGCAGAAGCTTGGGGTGCTCTGGAAATTCAATGTGAACCAAGCAATTGGCGTGACCCCCCTGAACAGCAATGACTTTAACCAAACGAACTGTTGATCGGTCATCTTGGCATATTCCTCCTAACAGAACCACTTTAGCTCTCTTATGTCTTGCATGAATGCCACACCTTAGGTTCTACCTCTGCATTCCTATTAGATTGAAGTCTAAACTATTTGACTCTTCTGCTTTAAGCATTCTTTGCAGACCAACTGATGTTGTCTTTCATTACCATATACAGTTTTTGTTCAGTGTTTGTCTGATTGTGGACTCAAGAACATTGATATTACCCAGTGTGAGAAAAAGCTGCAGACCCTTAAATGGTGCCCTGGCATTCTTTGTGTATCTCCCTTAGTGTTGGGTCATTCCTCCATGTGTGGAGGGTCAGTCCTCCATTTGTTAATTACGTATCTGCCTGACAGTAGATTGGTGAAGTCCAAACTCTTCAGAAGTTGTTTTGCAACATCTTCCTGCTTAATAAGCACTGGGAAAAACTTGGGTTGATGTTTCTCAGCCAATTGAGTAAACATCATAGCCTAATTACGACTTACACCAAACAGATGCTCACTTTGACCAATACAGTTATTTATTGCTAGATTACTTAGAAAACTATATTGTTGCGGTGTTTGTTGAAATGGGTTCTCTATTTCTGTTGTTCTATGAAAATCTGATTATATTTTAGGTCACATTTATGCAGAAATATGATACAGCATTTGCAGTACATATGATACAGCATTTGCAGTCTTTCAAGCAACATTGTATGTGTTCCCATACATGTGAGGCATCTTTGCTCTTTTAGCTTTAATGGCCACGTGGTAAACTATGCAGTTTGTTGTGCACTAAGGTGATGAGTATGCCTAGCATGATACTTAACTAGCTGTAAGTTATCTATTTTTAAGATACTCCATAAATGTTATTAACAATAATAGTTTGTTTTAAAAGTCTTTGCGGAGGCTACAAACTCTATGGCTTGAAGCAAAGATGCTTCAGAAAACCAAAGCATTTTTACCAACAAACAAACACTTGAGTGCTAACCTCTGACCGTATCTTTCCCATATTCTTAAGGTGGAAATTCACATCATTCCTTAGTCCTTCAGCAAGCGGGTGGGTGTCCAAATCTAGAGACAGGAACATGCAAATCTGAATGTGACATTATGTGATCAGTAGTACATTATGGAGGCGCCAAGTGATCTGGTAATATTGCAAGAGCAGTGACCCACTAAGATCTCTGGGCTCTTTAAACAGCTGTTGTGATCATCACTCATACCATAACAAAACTCAGAGTGAACCTCCTGTTGATGACCTTCTCCAACAGCTGGGGCCCTTTGCTCCGTTCCACCCCAAATGGTTCAGACAGAGAGTTCTACTCCGGGGCCTGGGGAAGATGAACCCAGCAGATGAGAAAAGATGTGTTTGGCGGCCAATTCTCATTCAGCAGCCGGCCTCGCCCCGATAATGAGGTGGATCTCAATTATGCCGCTCTGCTGCTGTGAAATGGACCGGGGGCTCCCGCCACAGTGCCTCTCGAGGCCCTTCAAGCCCCCTTGTCCAAATTGAACTGATGGAGCAGAAAAGCCATTTGATTTTCGCTCTCACCTATAAAAAAAAAAAAGAAGCGGGACCAGCCACGGGCCAGCCAGCGAGAACACCAGGCTGACGGCTGGCTTTGGCGGGCACTCGCGCAGAGGTCAGGCGCGCTGTCAGTGGCTCACATCAGGTGTGGTTTATAGGGGCGTAATTAGATTTGTGCTGACAGTCTGTTGACACAGAATGTATTAATTGGGGTGCCCCGGATTGACATGCGTTTAGATAGCCACATCGCAAATGCGTGAAACTCGGTACGGTGAGGACTAATTGTGTCGAGTCCCGTAATTGTGGCTCGCTTGATTAATGGCAGCTCCCGTCACCAGCATATGGCAACGTTGACCTCATATTTATTGAGTTAGCAGGCCAAGCTGAGAGGGGTGGGGATGTCATCTGCTCAATTTTGATCAGACGCAACTGGATTGTTGAGATTCTAAAGTTGATTTTTACTTCATCCCTCATAATGGAAATAACTCCCCCATCAGCGAATGGCTCCATATCATCGGTAGAGGCCGTTGTTTGGTAAAAGTCAGATGGTATATTGCCACAAGTTTGTGTTTTGGCTTACAGTGATGCTCCAGCTTGCCAGGTAAAATGTAGTCCAAATTCGGATTTGCTGCAACTGGGAGGCCAGTTCTTGTACTGCAGCCACACAGATGTTTTAACAACAATGCCAGTGACCGAAGCCATAGAGACGTAATCCATTGGCCTTAAGATCATGAAGGTATGAGCCAACACAGATAAAAGGTTTTCATTCCACAGATATGGTACCAAACAGCCTGGGGCTGCACAGCTTACACCCGGAGCCCAGTCCGCTGGCCTCAGACCACCAGGCTCCATCTCCTACTCAGCTCCACTACCGCAACAAGGTCCAGCACCGTCGCTTCTCAATGGAGGTCAGTAGTATTACATGTCTAGTATAAAACTGCTTCCTATGTGCTACATGCATAATTATATGAGTGTCATTGAAAGCATTAATGCATTATGTATGGCTCTTAATAGAGGTGAGTCTGAGGTACAATAGACACCCATGCACACAATGTGAGTGGACGGACCTGTAGGACATGAAAGTGTTGCATAAAGACATGCAATGCAAGACCCATTAGCAACACCGCTGCGAATGCATCGAATGAGCTCATTCAGCATACATGAAAACACGGCAATGAGTTTGAAATGTTCATTACAGGCTTGCCAAGCGAAAGATTACCATTGTAGGTATCATCATCATCATCATCGTTCTGGAGGTGACTTTCATCTTGTTGAAAACAAACAAACCCAAACAACCTCCCACAAAATAGACCCCCGTGGGGGGAATAACAGATTAATCAAAGGCTCCCTCCGCAGCCGCCACCCGCCACCACCATCATCATCATCATCTTCCTCCTCCTCGGCTTCCCCGTCTCTCCCAACCCACCATTACTCGCCTGTCCCCGAAGCCCTGATTGTGTGTGAAGGACAAATACCGGCCTCACATTACAGACCTCTCCTCCGTGTCACTTCTGCGAGAGGCCTGGCGAAAAGATGGAGGCTTTGGCTAAATGCAGCCGACGGGTTATTTTTAAGCCGGGTCCCATATCACGCCGGAGACTTCACATTCGGAGTCCTCCCAAGCCCCGCTGTCAGCCCTTGTGTTCGGCAGCCATGTATCTCAAGGAGGGAAATTGGAGTGAATGCCCTCTCCATTTTCAAATCCATTGGGTTCCTTTCTGCTCTCTGGAACCTTTTATCTGCACTATGCACCCTCATTTCAGTCCCAGGGGCTGCGCTGGAAAAAGGCCTGGAGAGAGAGTGAGTGGAAGAAGCATTGCTTTCCTCTAAACTGCTAGATAGTTTTATTGTGGCACCACATAAACCTCCTTAAGAGGCAGAGGGGCATAAATCTTTGGAAGCCAGTCCTTCACTCACAGCAAATGAATTAGTTCCCCCACCTTGTATGCCTATAAGTGTGATCATTTTTCACAGCACAATATCATTTGTCAGTATTTCAAGACATTAGACAGAAGAACTCTCCTCCACCCAATTTTACATACTTACTCGTGCCCTTGGAAACGTGGCAGTCTTCTTTGCTGCTTCAAGTTCGCTGTTCGAAGGACAAATAAGACAGAATCTTACTATAAATCATAACAGTGCGCAGGAGGCTTTGTCTTTTGTCTTCATATTGCACCGTTCACAAGCTGTCAAATTCACCTTGACATTTTGTACTGAACGCCTGACGCCTTTGCTGCACGTTTAGCTGCGCTGTGTATGTCTGCTTCTGTTTGCAGGATGTCAGTAAGAGGATGTCTTTGCCCATGGACATTCGCCTACCACCAGAATTCCTGAAGAAGCTGCAGATGGAGAGCCCGCAGCCCTGCAAACCACTTAGCCGCATGTCTAGACGAGCCTCGCTGGTCAGTTGCTTACCAGGCACCCTGCACGCAAACTTTCATTCATATCATTCGAGCCAGTCAAAACTTAAAAATGACTATTATGTACAAGTCAAGATGGTCCACCTGAATAAGGAAGAGGGAAGTTCAGGGGAATTTAAGTGGGACCGTGCAGGACCTGGTGGACCACCAAAACACCATCCCCAACAGAAAAACAGTACTTAGAGCTTTCATCTTTGAGAGAGAGAGAGAGAGAGAGAGAGAGGGGTGAAAATCCCTCCACTCTTGCTTCAGATCTGAAACAACCCACTGGTGTCTCTGTCCATCCTTCTTCCACTGTGAGAACATAACTCAGCATTGTAGGTCTGAAAGGATGTGTAGCTATCAAGAAGCTCTTACGGAGAAAAGGCATGAGACACAATAAAGGAAAATGTCCAAATCAAGCACAGAAGCTGGTGTCCTCAGAACAGTGAACTGACTACCCCAGACCTCAACATCATTGAATGAGTTTGTATCATGAGAAGCAGAAAACTAACCAACCAACTTCTAACTATACGTTCACACTAGCCAGCGACAAGTCACTAACAGCACCTCAAGTTTGTCTCATGTGGGGGTGCTCTTGTTGTCACATATGGGTGTGTACACTGTCGAGATTCTGACAGGGAAATATATAATACCAATATAGGCATATATACACTAAGTTTACCGTTATTGTTATTATATTGTAGTTTTTTTCAAATATGATCTGCTGTTATAAGTTCACAAGTTTGTATGTTTCTCCTACATATTTGGCGTGGTATTATTGGGATTAGAACCAATTGGTTCTAGGAAGGAAAGGTCAGAGAGCAGAGACTGGGGACCTCAGACCCCCATGTCTATGACTGGTCTAAGGATTTTGGTTGAGCCAATCATTAAGACTGTCACTTCACTCCCTTATAGCTCATTTGCATAAAGATGAGAAGACTTCAGTTCAACGTGTCATTTGCTTGTTGCTCTGTCACCGTGTCATTTGATGCTAATTCACACCTGATGCTTTGTCATCTGCTAGCGTGAACGTACAGTAAGACTGAAATTAGAACTGAAAACTGATAGCTTATCTTCCAATAAGATAGGACACTCTGTGTATTACACTCATCATCAAACCATTCATCTTGCCGCTAACCACACAAAGATTTGTTGGTCGTCTCCACCAGGACAAAAGCGTTACTCGTCACTGAAGATGACCTGCTGCCTTTCGGAATCATTCCATGACAGTCTGACATGACACCACTGCAGTTTTTGGCGACGTTGATGTGGTGTTAAGGGCAGTCATCGTAACAGTCTGTCTGCATGTAGCCCTGAAGGAATCAACTGACAGAAATGAAACTTGGTGGGTAGGTTCCACTTTGCGAGACATGCAAATGATTGGCAGAAATGGTGCTGGCACTAACCGGATGACTCATGGAGGGCATCACTGCTCGCTGAATATCTGCAGTCGTGGCTGTCGGGTCAGTCAGGTAGAGCAACAAGGATAGTCCTTGCTTACGTCACATGCATGGCCGAGCCTGAAACTTGAATTATTTGTATGTCTCATGATGTCAAACCTACCCACCAAGTTTCATTCCTGTCGGTTGATTCCTTCTGGGTGCAACTATTTGTGCACCTATTCCTTTGATGATGAGTGCATATTTAATAGTTGAGGCTTCTGGGTAATTTTCTGTGTTCCTGCCTTTTTTAAATGCTAAAAATAAACACCTTGTACATTAACTTTTGTACAGTGCTGTATGTAATAATCGGTAATTTCTAAGAAACTGACAAATATGTTTATGAGTGGTGTTCTTATTGTCCTAACACATAACAAGTAAATACCCCTATCTACACCAACGTGTGTCTTTCATTTTCAGTCTGACATCGGTTTTGGGAAACTGGAGACCTATGTTAAACTAGGCAAACTGGGAGAGGTGAGTCCTTGCATGCTTTTATGTTACAGTGGGTTGAATCATTTGGTCTAAATCACATCAAAGCATTCTAAAAACAATGTCAGGGAAGGCTAAACCAAAAAAGATCCGTGCATACTTGACTACAGCAAACAGCAGGATTGCTATTGTTATTGTGTGTGGATTCCGGCCTTATTATGAGCCACTGTGGTTCCACGGAAGCTCATCAATTCCTGATATTCTCAGAGCTGTGCTGCAGCGAACCTGTCAATTTTCCATTAGCTGCAAGAAAACATACACTATGAAGCATGAAAAATAATGTCCTGTGCACAGCCTGGAGGAATACCCTCGTTCACGGTTGCTTTACCCAAAAAAACGGGATTGTCTGGAAAATCAGACATGGACAGCCTTGCACGGCTGATAACGAGGCAGAAGCGTACCAAAGTGAATGCCAAATCTGAGCAAAGGCTTTAATGTATTATACCTTTATTTTTTAATGAAACCTTGTGTGCTTTCGGCTTTCGGCGAAGCAGACCGTGCCCGCTCGTGGTTGAGCATGGGTCACGAGCTGAAAGCCCAAATGACTAGAATTAATGAGAGTTAATCTGCCCTTTTCTTCTAAGTACCTCATCTGTCTCCCTCTTTCCCTTCCTCGGTCATGCGCACACATATATCACTGCAGTGATTTTATCTCAAATTCTGACTCGAACAACAATGTCGTATCCTCGTTTCCAACCGCAGGGGCTTCTATATTTGGTGCCTGCCGCTGCATTGGATGTCGACAAAGTTCTACCATTGAATGTATCTGATGCTGATGTCTGTGAAGAGGAGTCTTTTGGTGTTGAGCAAATCAAATGTGCCCGAGAGTCAAATGATCTGCTTCCTCCTAGTACAGGATCTCAGTGGCAAACCTGCCGTTGTCTTTATTTCTGCAACAGGGCACTTACGCCACGGTGTTCAAGGGGCGCAGCAAGCTGACAGAAAACCTGGTGGCCCTGAAAGAGATCCGGCTAGAGCATGAAGAAGGAGCCCCGTGCACGGCCATCAGGGAAGGTAGTGTCCTTCTCCGAGACGCCTCTCTACCCCAGAATAACTGGCGATTTCTAAGCTCCTCGGTTGTTAAAACTCCAGATTGTAGCCAGGAGTACAAATCCTAGACTAGTGAGCTGCAGGCTTCCTGTCCCCGGGGCCCGAATCTCTCCCCCTAAATGAGAGAATGCGTACGTGAGAGGAATTGGTGAGGAGGGACCTCAGCGTGAATCAAGGCTGCCCCCCAGTGGGCATGCTGCAAACTGGCCACATGTGCCAGGTATAGGAAAGGGAGCTTATGCTGTAGTGTCATATGAGTGAGAGTTGAAATGCTAGAAGGGTGAATCACAATGCAGAATGTTGTACCGGGGAGCTGATGCAAACGTGGAATGGTAGGGATTCAGCATTCACACATTTTCACAGTCTTTTCCGTGTTGCTCCAGTTTCACTCCTGAAGAACCTGAAACATGCCAACATCGTTACCCTGCATGACATCATTCACACTGACCGCTGTCTCACTCTGGTCTTTGAGTATTTGGTAAGACTTGCTTTCACCCCCCGCACGGTCAACAGCTACAGTCAAATACACCATTATGCTCCTCATGGTCTCATTATGTTTTCCTGTTTTCCTCGTTTTCCAGGACAGTGATTTGAAGCAGTACCTAGACAACTGTGGAAACCTCATGAGCATGCACAATGTGAAGGTAGACCTTCATCTATCACTCCCCATGGCCAAAAAAGGCAATTTCCAGGCATTCATTGCGCCTAATAATTCTCACAGTTTACGGCATTCCCCGCTTCCCGTTCTCTCTAGATATTTATGTTCCAGCTTCTCCGTGGTTTATCTTACTGCCATAAGAGAAAGATTCTACACAGGGACCTCAAGCCGCAGAACCTGCTCATCAACGAAAAGGGAGAACTCAAGCTAGCTGACTTTGGTGAGACTCTTTCAGCGGATTACGCCAGCACGGCTTTACTTTGGCTGGTTTCACACGGAATAGCAGTGATCCTTATTCCATTCCCCTCAGCAACAGCATGCTTTAGAAGTTTCATACTCCATAAATCTCAAGATGACACTGGGCCAATTACTGGGTTACCAAGCAACATTTGTTTCTCGGTTGAAGAATGTTTCATGTCCCTCTCTGGCTCGTTAGGCCTGGCGAGAGCGAAATCTGTCCCGACAAAAACCTACTCCAACGAGGTGGTGACTTTGTGGTACCGGCCCCCTGATGTTCTGCTAGGCTCTACAGAGTACTCTACGCCCATAGACATGTGGTAAGTATCCTGCTGACCTGCTGTTATACGCTACCCCATTGCATGAATGAGAAAAGGCTTTTAGACCATCTACAGTGCTGTACAAACAGCAGAGACTACTCTTTCATGTCTTTAAATTCCAGTCAAAATGATCACTGGGTTCCAGTTATTCCAGTTTTAAGCCTCAGGAAAAATGAGAAAACACGTAGTTAACAGGAATATACCAAGAAGCCCCAACAACTGAACATAATAGATACAGCCCTGAGTTAAGAGGAAATATGCAAATTGTATATACAAACATGACGCCATGATGTGAAAATCATTTCGACCCTATATTTCACTGAAAATAGTAAAACATATAAAATGTTACTGTTTTTTGAAATATATATGCCCATGTGGAATTTGATGCCAGCAACATGTTTCAAAAAAGCTGGGACAGGTTCATGTTAGCCACTGTGCTGCATCACTTGGGCTTTTCTGTTAACAGCACTCTGTTCCCCTTGAGGACTGAGGAGACAATTGCTGTAGTTGTGAAAGAGAAATGTTTTCCTGTTCTGGCTTAATATTGCATTTTAGCTGCTCAAGAGTTCAGGGCCAGGCAGGCCAGTTTAGCACCCGGACTCCTTTACTACAGAGCCATACTGTTCTAACACGTGCAGAATGTGGTTTGGCATTGTTTAACTGAACCGAACAAGACCCTCTCTGAAAAAGACATCGTCTGGATGGCAGCACATGTTGCTCCAAAACCTGTATATAATGTATACCATACCATCACCGATGCTGGCTTTTAAATTCTGTACTGATAACCTGCTGGATGTTCTTAATCCTCTTTAGTCTGGAGGACGAGGCATTCATGATTCCCAAAGATAATATCAACTTTTGATTCACTGGACTACAGGACACTATTGAGCTTGGACCCAGAGAAGGCAGAGGTTCCTGTTTCTGTCTGGTTTCTTCTTTGCATGATAACTCGCATTTGTGGACACAGTGATGATCAGTGTTCACAGATAATGGTGTTCAGAACTGTTCCTGAGCCCTGAGCAGTGATTTCCAATGAGGTCCCAAAGATCATGGATGACCAAAACTGGTTTTCAACCATGCATACAGAGATTTCTGTCAGTTCTCTGTATCTTTTAATGATATTTTATACCTTAGATGATAAAATCGCCAAGTTCTTTGCTATTTTACATTGAGAAACTTTGTTCTTGAACTGTTGCACTATTTTTATTTTTTATTTTAAAATAGTTGCACTAATATTATTTGGCATCCAATTCAAAATAAACGTTCAAAAATTTCAGTATTTGATACAGTATGTTGTCTTTGTACAATTTTGAATCAAATATAGGGCTTAAAAGATGTACACCTCACTGCGTAGTTTTCATTTACATATTGTATATACAGGGTAATATTTGTATTTACAGTTTTATTTAGAGTTTTTTAAAGAATGTATGTTGGGACTGGAAATGGAATTAATGAAAGGGTAGTCTCTGGAGCCACAGACAGCCCAACAGCTCAGTGTTGCTGCATCTCATACAGACACACACCATTCCATTCAATTCAAAAGAACAAATGGTCTCATATTACAACTGAACTACCAGATTTCCACTCTTGACTAGCTCCGAGACCTCATTTCCTCCAGGATCCATATGAATAGCGGTTCTTCACTTTTTACAGTCATGCCTCGTCTTTGTCACACACAGGAAGGTATAGCATTGTTTCCTCAGCTCACCTGGCTTGTTGATTCAGTAACACAAATGTTTTCTTTTTAAAAAAAACTCCAGACTCTAGTGTTCAATAAAATACCCTGTGTGTCTCAGTAATCTCTGGGATTAGCCCAGTAGACTAATCAATCCATGTGTGACGGCAGCCGCATGTCTCTTCCTGATATCTACAGCTCACAGACTTCCCATGGCTGCCTTCCAAACCGACTAGAAATCAAAGTGTGGTGCAGAGACCATCTCCAAATTCACCTTAACCAAAGCCAGAAAATCTATTAGAATCCAGTCTTTCATGCGAATTATCCCTGCTGCGTGTAAATGTCAAGATTTATTCGTTTATTTTGGAATGAATGCACTTTTTTTCCCCAGGATATAATGGAATTAAGTAGAGCATGGGACTGTGCTTCAAAGTGACGCTTTCTTCTCTTCGGTTCAGGGGTGTGGGGTGTATTCTGTACGAAATGGCGACAGGACGGCCCATGTTTCCTGGCTCGACTGTCAAGGAGGAGCTGCACCTGGTCTTTCGCCTCATGGGTACGGTGAACCTTTGACAACTACAACGTTCCGTAAAAGGCTTCCGCCGAGTGGAGTGTCAGAGGAGACTCATTTTTCAACCCTAAACGTCTTGCTTTAAAGACTTGTCGTTATGTTCAGGGTGCATATGAAACGTTCAGTCAGGTTCCCATGTCCCCCAGAGGGGCTTATTTGTTTTTGCAGGGTCAATCTTCAATGCAACGGCAATATTTCTTGCATGGGGCATGGTATTATCATCATCTCTCTGGGATACAAAATAATGTATTCTACCTCTTTTCAACCAGGGACCCCAACTGAGGAGACCTGGCCAGGGATTACTGCTAATGAGGAGTTCAAGTCCTACCTTTTCCCCCAGTATAGAGCCCAGGCTCTTATAAACCACGTTCCCAGGTAACAGAAGTACAAAACTGCATTTAGCTACTAAAGGCTTTATCTTCTTTAGCTTTTAGCCTTTATCTTCGTTAAGCCAAATTAATCACATGGAAGTTTATGACTTAAAACCCTGCATGCCATAAAACAGAGGGAGCTAATATTGTTGGAAAGCATCTTACAGAAGTCTCAAAGGAGCTTTGAATAATGAGCAAAGAGATGGAACTTATTGCTGCATATTTACTTTGCAAATGCTGCAGAAGTTTATTTAGCCATTGCTCTATGACTTTTTCACTTTGCTTCCAATTTATGATCGCAGGCTGGACACAGAGGGTATTGACCTTCTCTCAGCACTTCTACTGGTAAGCGTGAACGTGTTAAAGACGCATGAATAATTGACCTTTTGCTTACAGAGTTCTTGCTGTTAATATTATTAGTTCCCTCGTTACTAATAATACAAGATTTGTATGTGCCATTTAAGCGGACAGATATAAATGCCCGAGAACAATAAGCTACACAGTGCTGTGCTCGGAAACTGATCACATTTGCATAACTTTAAATTTGCATAACTAATTTTAGAAAGGCTTTAAAGTAAAAGTCATTTTAATGGGTTTTATATATATGGCCTATTATACAGTAATATAAATCTCAGTCATCAAGACAGAGATTAAGCCTCTCCCTTCACTGAATCACACCAACAGTTGTGAGTTTCCACTGGAAATCCCTTTTAATCCACACCTAAGCTTAATTTATATCCAGGTGCCAGAGCTATGCTCCGCTTATAATCTACGTATATTTGCGATTCACAGCCATAGAAATCCTTCTCGGCACAGCCCTCTGAGAGATAATGAGGAAAGCCCTAGTTGACAACCATGTAAGAGAAATAGCCCCTTATTTCCCATCACGCACTATTATTATCACACTATTCTATCCTTCATCTTGTTGATAGCCAGTACGTACAGATCCATAACTTTCCTAATGAGTGCAGATCGTGTGAAAAGGCCAGTGAGGTGCTTTATAATGCGGTGATCTGCTCCAGCATGGGCTTATTGATATAGCAAGCCTAGTTTTACTGAATGCAGCCTGTCGGGGAACATCGTGCAGGCGTGCTAACATTAGAGAAAGAAACAGTTGGATGTGACCCATTTGTATAAACAGCTAACTGTAATTTGGTGATCAGGGAGGGAGGTGTGGTCCCTTTTGTAGCAGCAATTTATGTGCTGCTGCATTGTTGAAATGTAAGTACACTTTGTCCTGTGACTGTTGCAGTCACAGCAAATTGAATTATTGATTCTGCTACATGATGCATGCGTCCTTTCAAAAACTCTCTCACATGTATGTGCGATTCAGTTAGTAATTCAGTGACTTCCTGGGCTCAATCCTATGTTCCTGTGCTCTTGCTAGAATGCTTAGCTAGTATTGTTTGTTGTAGTCAAGACCACTAGAGTACATACTATATATATACTATATACAATATATATATATATATGTTTATTCTAAATTGTGTTTATTCTAAATTCATTCTAGTTCGAAATAATTATATGCTGTATAATTGTAGATAATCATACACTGTAATTATTATTGTATTATAGTAATTATACATATAATCTCTCTCTCTATATATATATATGTATATATATATATATATATATATATTACTGGGTTAATTGTATTACAGATGTATTACCAATGTAGTGTTGCCCAAGTATTGGTGTAGCGCAGCATAGTCTATAATTATATGTAGCATAACTATATATATACACACTTCTAACGTATCTATACTTCTTCTTATTCTAAATTCATTATAATTAATTCTAGATCGTTATACATTGTATAATCACCTGGTTCAGGCTATAAATCCCTGCGGGGTGTGTGGCGGGATTCTTAGCTTGAGAAGCGGTGGTACAGTGCAGTGAATGTCTTGTTCGATGTGTGGGGGTCTTAAGCGTCTATTATAATTTAACAAAGTGCTGTTCAGAACAAAGGGGTCCAAAAAAGACATGAACATTTCCCTTCAAACTGCAGTCCTCATGCTGACAGATGCTGGAAGCTAAAGAAATTCCATAGCAATTCTGTAGAGAGCTCAGAACTTTTTTCTGACCTGATACTTCTTGACTGAAGTTGTTTTTTGGTAGTCGCTTTTACGCCTGCTTGAGTCATGAATTCACTGAAGTTACGGCTCTTTTACTTGAGTCTGGTTTTGGGCTACTCTTGTGTGCATGCAAACGCACTCATTGGCTATTCCTGGCAGACACGCTGAGCTGTCCAGCAAAAACAGGATCTTGTCAAGGGCTCAGTAGTAGAGTTTGGCTGAGATGCGGGTGGCTGATGAAGGCGTCTGCTGCAGGCTCTTCACTGGTTGCCTACTTCTCGGAGTCCAATTAGAGTTAGCGGCAGGAAGTGTCAGACAGAGAGGGTTTATAGCGCTATGAAACCACAGGTAAACAAAGGCAAGCTGACACTACTAAATTCTACTTCAGTCAAGCTGAAGGAGACAGAGGAGGAAGAGTTGTTAGTGTCATGGGCCCTCGATGTGCACAAACAGAGGCAGAGTGGGGGAACCAGGATGCTTTTTGTTAGACAGAAAATGATTGTTATTACTTTGCCTATTTATTCAAGGTGGACAACACATACTAGTCAGCATCATTGTTTCATGATGTAAATGTGGCAGACGTAAAGCAGTCTGCCGTCTCTGTCCACGCAAAACTAAAGCAGTATATTGAAACTATATTGCAACACATTCTGTTTAAATCTTGGTACATGCTGCCACAACGTAGAGTCCTGTGAAAAACCCAGTCATTAAATGCAAGTAAGTATAATTTATTTATTTATTTATAGTGTGTAATACCTTCACGAGCACAAATAACAGCTGCAATTCCATTTGGCATCGACTGGACAAGTTTCTGGATATATGCCACATCAATGTTCAGCCACTCTTGCCTCAAAGAATTACACAGTCTGGGCCAGATTTGGTGGATGCCTTTGGTGGATGCCTTCCCTGAGGAGAATTTCCCGTAGACTGGGATTTTTGCCCCTGCTGGTAGACGCGTATGACCGTACGCTTCCATACACCTGCAAACTCAGCTACTTCCTTCACACTATGGTCTTTGGCACGTCCAAATGCAGTCACTTCTTTTAGCCAATCACTAACATCTGCTTTGGAGCCATTTTCCACATATGGAACGACACATTCCCTGCACTGTACCTCCTCTTCTCAATCTATGAATCCCGTCACTCACACCCCGCAGGTATTTATAGCCCCGTCATCCTCATGCAGCGCCATCTGCAGGAACCTGAAGCTACTACCACGCAAGGTGACTCTTGACTTTTTTGTCTGGTGAATATTTGGATCATTAGAAGCAGAAAACTTCTAAGACTGAACTCTGGAGGTACAGAAAAATAGCCTTGCAGATTCCTTCTGAAATAATAATATGTAGGTATAGATATAATATAGACTAATAAGGCAAATAAGGCACCTCTTTATAATTACACTCTTTCTCCATGTTGTAAGGAGCACTTTGTAGTTCTGCAATTATAGACTGTAGTCCATCCGTTTCACTGTTCTATACTCCGTTAACCCCTTTTACCTTTGTTCTTCAATGGTCAGGACGCCCACAGGACCACCACAGAGCAGGTATTATTAAGGTGGCAGTGACACTGACGTGGTTGTGGTGTGTTATTGTACTGTATGTACCGCTGGTTTAAATGGATCTGAGAGGGGTTTTTAAGAGAATCGTGACTCGTCCATCAACCAAAACTATCCAGACAACAGCGTCCTGTGGACAGTGTCCTGTGACCACTGATGAAGGACTACAGAATGACTAGTGCAAACTGTGCAGCAGTAGATGAGCCCATCTCTGACTTTACATCTACAAGGTGGAGCAGCAAGGTAGGAGTCTCTAATAGAGTGGACACAGTATTTAAATACTCCAGCAGCATCGCTGTGTCTGATCCACTCACACCAGCACAACACACCACCTCCACCACGCCAGTGTCACTGCAGTGCTGAGAATGATCCACCACCCGCATAATACTGATATAATACAATGCTCTGGCAAATGGAGAATAGGGAGCTAACAAAGTATACAGTGAATCAGAAGGACTACAGTCTGTAATTGTAGAGCTACAACATGCTCCTATATAGTAAGTGGAGCTGACAAAATGAACTCTGAGTGTAGATACCGGTAGGTAAATTTAATGAAGTGATGTTTTATAGAGGTTGGAAGTTTGTTGTCAAATATCATTACCACTGTTATTATTCTTAGTACTGTTATTACTGAATGGGGCATTGTTTTTCGATTCTGCATGAGTAGAGGTGTGCATGCTTGTCTGCAGATAGGCTTCTGTCCCGCAGCGTGAGCGTGACGGGTAACCCTTCAGTGTGATGAAGGAGCAGGGCGATCCGTTAACGGCGACAGCACGCTTAATGAGCGAGGGCCGTGCACCTGTTTCACATCAGGAGCCGCTCTGAGTAATCACAGCCGGTTTTAGACTGTGACAAACGGGACACGCTGTGTGATGCAGCGGCTTGTTTGGGAATTGTGAGGTTATAACTGAAGCTCACACATGCTAATGCTGAGCTACTCTCACACGAACGCATTACAGGAGCGTTGCCTCTTGCATATACATGAGCCTGGATGTATGTGGTGCCATGCGTGTAGCTGATTTGTAATACAATGATTCTGAATAAATAAGAAAGTAATTATGCCTTGGTACGTATGTATACGTGCACACTGTTTGTGGTAGACTGCAGGACTACAGCAGAATCTGGAATTTTTGCCAGATTTTGTTCAGAACTGGGAAAGTCCTCACATAGCCCTTTTCCACCAATGTGGAATGGGGTTCCGTTCCGGCTCACGCACCGAATGCTGAACTGTTTGGCGCATTTACACCAAAAATAAATAAATAGGTTCGGAACTCAGATGATACCAAACAATAGTAGGTTCTTCAGCACGAACCGTGACAGCATCCATGGGCATGTCAGTTGTTCAGGCAAAAGAAGGCAACAATGGCGACACCTAGTGGTCTGCGGAAGAACCTCTTCTGCGTCTTCTTATCAACAGTATCCGTGTGCAGTGGTGGACAGTAATGAAGTGAATGTAACTGGTTACTTTACTTTTTAAAAGTATTCTTTATGTATCTGTACTTTACTGAGGTATTTCCATTTTGGATGACTTTTTACTTTAACTCTACTACACTTCAAACTCAAATATCTTACTTCTTACTCCACTACATTATGCGAAATTTGTCATTCCTTTTTACTTATGTGCGCGTAAAAACGTAACATGTCAAAACGGAACAAGCCTATTCATGGATTCTTAGCATCCATGGAAATGTCCATTTCAGGTCTGGACTACATCAAGGACCACCTGGAGGAAGGCAGGTAAAGCAGGATGGGGTTACTGCAAACACTGACTGACAATCACACATCAAAGCATTAGTGAAGAGATAAAACATTGTTGCTGACTTTGTGAGTATAGAAATGTGTACACATGCACTCGTGACTGGCGTGTGTCTTTTTTTATACAAACACTTTTTCCTTTATACTAAATGTGTTTTGGCTAGTTTATGTTTATGAACAGAGACCTACAGATGCAGTAAAGGAAAACTCATTTGTGAACTTGTAACTAGGTTTGCAAATAAATCTTAAACCGAGACTTTGCTTGTTTTCAAAAAGTTATTTTATAGTTCTAGCTAAAGGAAACTGTTCTCCTTCAGTGTTTTGTGCTTATGATCATTTGAACAGACATCAGTGTCAGACTAATTAATGACCTTCTATTAAAGACCAGTGGACTGAGAGTGACACTAGAGTCTCTTCACCTAAAATGAGCTGATTGAGAGTCTTGTTCCAGAAATGATAACAGGACATTACAGCCATAATAAATCATACTACTTTTACTCTCCATACTTAAGTACATTTGAAGGTAAATACTTTAGTACTTTTACTCCAGTGGCGGTGAAGGAACTTCTACTTTTACTGGAGGAATATTTTGTCTTGCTCACTGTTGCAAAACAGTGCAAAAAAAACAAGCCAACCACACATACTTAATGAAGGTAGAGTTTCAACAATGATCAGCTGCGCCTTTTATCTAAGTGAACGAAATGTCCTTGAGCAGACCTACACTGTGCTGCCAGTGAGCAGTGTGAGTAAGTTTAGAAGAACTGCAGCACTCTCATTCATTTCATTTCCAGCCAAAGCGCCCATTAAGAACAAGTGATTTATTTTTCAGTGTCAGGATAAAAAATGACAACATAAAATGACACAGAAGCTCCATATCACCTCTTTCAGTCATCTAGTCAGTCCTAGCAGTTGGTTGCATTTTCTGCTTCTCATGATCTAAGTAACACCAAACACATTCAGGGATGTTGAGGTCTTGGGCTCAGTGTTGGTCAGTCCATCGTTCTGAAAATAATGGAATTTATTTTAGGTCAATTTGGGAATTTTGTTCCGTTTTGTCTATTTCACTTTCTTAGTAACAGCTTTTTGACAGCTATGCATCCTTTCAGACCCTTAGCATTGAGTTGTCTTCTCATGGTGGAAGGATGGACACAATCACCTGGAAGTTTTTTTTTTTCAGATCTGAAGCAAGCTCTGTCCAGCAGGTCAAAACAAGCTCAAAACAAAGTGACCGCTGTACCCTGATTGGTGGGCTTGATTCAGGCTTCTTTTGTTTTGACATGTTATGTTTTGTGCTTACATAAGCCAAAAAGAAGGACAGATTTGGCTGTAATGTAGAGGAGTAAACAGTAAGATACTAGACTTTGAAATGTAACGGAGTTAAAGTAAAAGGGCCGCCAGAATGGAAATACTTCAGTACGGATACACCAAACACACTACTTACAGTACAGTAACCAATTACCATTCACTACCTTACTATCCACGGCTGCTTTTGCACTGTACTCTGCTTTTATGTGAAAAACTAAAAAGCCATTCGGCCCCAGTCATGGGTTCTTTGTTCACTGCAGCATTTAATACTGTTCCAGCTCTAACATACCTGACGCATCCATCCATCTCCTGAAGGGTCTTGGTAATGAGTTGATGAGTTGAATCAGCTGTGCAAGAGCAAAGAAAACAAACATGTGTGCAGCACAGGACTGGAGTTGATTATCAATGTGCTGTAGTTAACGAGAGTCATCCACTGTTTCAATTTGGTTTTGCTTTCTTGCTTCCATGTATGATGGCTACTCTAAAAACACACTTCCTGATGCACTCCTAATGTGTGGCTACAGTACGACACCAAGAAAAGGATCTCAGCTGAGGCGTCTCTGAAGCACTCATACTTCCTCAGCCTGGGAGAGAACATCCACTCCTTACCAGACAGTGAGTACAACATCCACATTGATTATGAAAGGCAACATTTATCAGGTTCTCTATTGGGGTTCTAAACCTTTCTCTGTCTCCAGCATCGTCTGTGTTCTCGCTAAAGGAGGTGCAGCTGCAGAAGGACCCAGGCCATCGCAGCTCTGTCTTTCAGCCCCTAGGTACGGTTTTAGCACATCTGATTTACCTTCTTGTCGCCGAGATGGTAGTACTGCAATAGCACTTCTGCAGTTCTGAAACCACATGTAGAAATAAAGATGGAACTTTGGCTCCATGTGTGACTTCAACATACAGCTGTTTAATTATAGATTTGCTTCCTCTTAAATTCAGGTCGGGGCAAGAACCGCCGACAGAGCATATTCTAATGGCTAATACGGTGGCCACCCAAAAGAGGAAGGTGCACATCAGATGAACAACATCACTAGGAAGCAAATGGCTGTAACCAACCCTACCATTGTCCAACCTGCCGGTCCATCTCCTGAAGCCTCCACACAGCTGAAAGCCAGGAAACTGGAAACTTTACACAATGAGGTCAACTGTATTCACTACTGCCATGTTTGTTTAGAGTCAATTACATTACCCAAATAGAGGTAAACAAGTACCTGGCTTTCTCTTCCTGTCTCAGTTCCTTAGAGCCGTCTTGTCCTTTCTTCAACTCTATAAAGAATATAGACCAAGCGTTCTGGCCAATATGCAGGAATCCTCATGAATACAAATACAACTATTTGGAGATTGGGGTCCTGTGCCTGGTTGCATAAAAATACCTAAGTTCCCTTATGATGATTCAGTAAGGGTTTAGATTTCCCTGATGTGAGGAAATTACACATGTGTGTCTCATGAAACATCTTACGTGTTTTCCCTAGGTAAGGAAAGTGTACTGCTGCAGTTTTTTTCTGTTCACACAATGTGTGATGCGTGTGTGTATGCACTTAATAATCTGATGATAATAGGGTTTCTGCAGTTATCTGATTATTCATGTGGACAAGTAAACAGCCTACTCTGATTTTGTAAATCATATTAAGGCCTAGAAATCTGATTACAAAGTTTCTAAAGAGAGCTGGATTTTAGCTCAGCAATCAGGTGTTTCAGAGCATGTATACCCTTACTCTGATTTCTTTCAGATTTCTCAGTCTGCACATGTTTGCAAATAGACTGATGATTTGGGTGAAATATCGCATTGCAAATTTTCGGACCAATAGCAATCATTTTCTATAAATTGATGTTCAGGCCTAAGAAAACTTGAGAGATTGATCATTTAGGCTGTTACACAAATTGGTACAGGCCACAATACTGGAAATAAGTGAGCAGCGTTTAATACAGCAACCGTGAGATGCAACATGCATGATAAATGAAGGATTTAAATATTCTTCATTATCTAGATGATGAATGTACATATTTGCCAGTAAAATGACTCGCAGCATGAAATGTGAGTTTTACATTATGGTTCTGTCACGTCTTATTCAGTGAGTTAATCGGCAGTTTGCAAAGTAGAAATCTGATTACTGCCTGACTCCTGTAGACCTGGAGCGTCCCATTATCTGATTACTCAAGTCCATGTACAAACATTGAACAGATGACTGACAAACTCGGATTTTCTGCAGTTATTGGATTATTAATTGCATATAAGCACACTTACTGTTTTATGTCAAGTTTGACTGTTGCCATGGAAACAGTTAAGTTACATTAACAAAAAGCAAAAAAAAAAAAAAACCCCAAAAATATGATTTGTTAAATATTTGAATTGTCTCATTTCTCAGTGTAGAGACTTCCATTAAAACCAAGCCCCCGTTGTAATTTGATTAACAGCTGTGTTTGTGAACCTAGTCTAGCCTAGAAACAGTTGTTTCAGTGTAGGACTACAGCCAGGCCCAAGCTTATGGAAATATGGAATGAAAATGTGGGTGAGTTTAAACGGAGACTGCAGGAGTGGTCTGTAGAGTGGGATATTCTGGCTTAAAGACTCAGAGAGCCCCCTGCTGATGATCAATCTGGGGTGAGGGACGCTTGATAAACTTTGACAGTTAGCGTTAGCAGTTGACGTTACTGTGAGGAAGCTGAATATCTTATTGGAGCAAGATAACTGTAGAAACTTCTAATCAGCATTACGACAAACAGAATGGATTACTCAGGCGACAGGGAGACTTGTTAGCTAAAAGGCTAACCAAGGCTAGCCAGATAGCTTTCCTCAGCTTGACTTCTTTTCTCTTATCTGTGGTCTATTTTGTGCTGTTTCTTTCTGATTTTGTTTGACAATTACAGTAACAGCAATGCTAGTTTGGTTGTACTTATTAGACGGTGGATTGGTGGCTAAGCTAGCAGTCTAGGCTAGATTGGTTGATACTACAGGGATTCTAAAGGTTTTTATGATGTATGATGTTACACTGATGAATACCAAAATCCAGGGAGGCCATGCGGTAGTTATACTTTTCTCGACTTAAGATCATGACTTGAGATCGCAACTTAACTGTCCTGTGATCTCAAGATGACAAACATTTTTTCTCAAGATCACAACTTGTTTGCCTTGTGACCTCAAGATAAAAATAGCTGTTTTCTTGATATCGAAATGTAATTGTCCTGTGATCTCACGATGGCGAAGGTTTTTACTCAAGATCACAACTTGTTATCTTGATCACAACTTTTTTGTCTTCATCACAGCTTATCTTGAGACCACCAAAAAAGTTGTGATCTAAACATTTAAGAATATAACTACCTGGAGGCTTCTATGGACCGCTGTAGATGAACGTAATTATATAACATTGTGAATTCTGTCAAACCAATAAGACTTGTGTAACTTGAGACAGCTGTTTCCCTTAAGATGTTGTATGCAGCCAGGCACTGACTTCACACTTGATCAGTACTCTTCCAACATGTCATGACCAAAACAGACCTGTAAATGAAAGTGTTCTGGAAAGCTGCATCACATAGGATATTTTACAATATTTAATATCAACAACAGCTACAGTGTTACGGTCAAAACTTATGGCCCCTTATATATATTAAAAATATCTCTATGGAGGTGACTAGTAAAAGGCTTTATACAACAAAGAGACTTCTGTCTCTCACTTCATGTAGTTCTTTCAGGTCCTCTGCTATTAATTACAGTATACTAGTGAGTGTTTGTGTTTGTATGGGAGATGCGGGAACTCCATCCTTGTGAGAATTCCTTTCAATTTGTCTCTATTTCCTTTTCCTTTTTTTCATTTCCCACGTGTACTGGTTGACTCGCTGCATGGGCACATACGTGACCTTGATATACTGAAGATTCATTCTAGACGCCATCCATCCAACATCGTTTGCTGTGACAGGCTATTCGTGAAGATGGTTGAAATGAAGGTTTGATTCAAACATTACACCGAAGTCAAGATTTTTGAGCCGCAGCCATTCATTGTTTTAAAAGGTAGTATTATCTGAACACTGTCACTTTGTGATTTTACCTCAGACATGACTATTTTACTCAAGCATCTAAAGGTGCCTTGTAAATCAAACATGGTGATGGGTCCAGCATTTTGTCTTTTGAAAAAAATAATACTGTTATTAATGATCTTTATGATAAAGAACACTTTGTTCCTCATAAATGATTGCACACAATCTAATGTTTGGTATGATGAAGTGCTCTACTGTATTTGCACATGGCATCCAAGTGTCCTCTTGAACTCCTCAAGTTTTGTCTTGATGTCGTTTGCCTGCTACCCCGTCCCCCCAACCCAGCCCGTAGCTTAGCCCTACCTTAGCCCTAAAGTGAAGGCACTATGTCTCTAGTGAAAGCCATTGACCGCAGAGAATTGTAGTGGTGTTGTGGTTTTGGGTCTAGTTTGTTTGAGGTGAACAACAATGAATGCTAATGCACTCCATTTCTGTGGCCACCAGGAGGCAGAAAGCATCAGAAGTGCAAATCAACTGAAAGAAAGTGTGGGAGGGAAGGAGTGTATGGAAGTGAGAGAAAGCGAGAGTGTGTGTATGTGAGAAAGAGAGGTAAAATGAATACAAATTGTGTACTATTTCACCCCTTTCAGTTAACTTTAGCATCACTGCTACAGAAGTTCTCTGGTTCTCCTATATGTGAGTTTTGTGGGTAATAAATAATTCAAAAAAAAATATTTTAAATAATGTATCGGACAGAATTAATATATATATATATGTATTTTAACAAGTGTTTCCTTTATTCTCAGTGAATTTTTGCCAGGAAATTGAGATGACTGTATTAAATGACTTTAGATTCTGTCTAAATGTTTTATAAAAGATTTAGATTTTTGTATGAAATGTGATATTAAATATTTTGTGTGACATGTCTATTCTATTTCGATATACTGAAGCTGAATGTATTGTGACTGCTGAAAAAAAAGCCAAAAGTGATTGAATAATTAATAACTAAATAAACGATAAAGCTCCATATTGCAGGTGTGAACTTTGTGTGAACATATTTGTGAACATATTGAGTGTGTTTACTGTGTAACATGCACCGCATAATATGCATCATCTGTAAGTGATCTAGCTGAGGGTTCCCCACCATAAATGTGTCTATTTATCGCTGCTATCCAAAGAAAAACTAGTATCTCCAAATATCTCCAAAATGGCAACTCCAAAATTTAGCTTTAATGTAAGTCAATGGATTACAGACTGCTTAACCACACAGACTGACCACCAGAACTTTACAAACTGCTTAACTGCACAGATTAGTATTTATATTGTAATTGTTAGTACTTGAAGTCCGGGAGCTAGTGTAGAGTAAGACTTTCATAGTACAGTGCTTGTACAACTGCTTGTTTTTACAGTGCATATGACTCTTGAATCTTGAAAGTCAACAAAAATGGAGATACATATTTTTACAAAACCTTATATCTACATTTTATTTATTTATTTATTTATTTTTGGTTTTGGAACTCATTTGAAAACTGAAAAGAAAGCTCACTAGCTTCTAAATGCTTCTATGATAACTGGTGACCTGAAAGGAAACTTAAGGTTAATGCTTCATTGTAGAGAAATTTACAAACTCAGATTTGCACTCCTCATCAAAAGAATAGTTGCACCCAGAACGAATCAACTGACAGGAATGACACTTGAACAAGAATGAAAGCCAAAATGAACGGTTTGTTGCCATGCGTCAAGTGTGGTGTCACTCCACCTCCATCCCTACTGCAAAACCTGCAGGCACTGTGTGAGAATATTCAAGCTGCATGGGATGGATTATCACAGGACACCATTAAGAACCCCTACAACTCCATGCTGAGACGTCTGGCATGTTGGGTTAGGGTTAGCAAACATGGCAGACTGATGCCATACTGAGAGACACTACTTCTGTATGTGTAGCTCAATAAATATTGCCCATATCAGTCTAAATGTATCATGTATTTATTGTTCCTGGTGACCTTTATCTTCCTTCCCAATAGCACTGCAATCCAACATTTCCTTCTGGGTGCAACTATTCTTTTGGTGATGAGTGTAATTTGGTGATGAAGAAAATGCAATTGCGCAAATGTTACTCTTTCGTGACTCTCATTAGGCAAAAGTATGATTTGAAGGCGGTGGGCTCACCTGGCATTCTAGAAGCACCACATTTAATTTCCCATCTGCTATTAGAATAGTGGGCAGCCTACATTACACAATGCCATATGGTGCTTTTCCTCTATGATTAAATAAGTCACGGAGCCTGCAATTTATAGCTGATGACGTTTGTTAACTTTGAGTGCAATTATAGATTCATTTCCTTTAAAAGAATCATAGACTTGGGTTAATGATCTATGCTTGTGTTGAGCAGCAGACATCAAGGGTTATCTACATATAACCTTTTGCGCTAAAGAGATGGAGTAAGAATGCAGTTCAGTATTCATTTTATCGTTTTGTATAAAACTTAATGGTCCTCATCAAGCTACCTGAAGTCACAAGCTGGGTTCATGTTAATTAGTTAGCGTCACACCATACTACACAAGCTAATGCTAGCAGACAAAGCAATAACGCATTAAGATAATTAGCCAGCTGATATTGAACAGATGCTAACTGTTAACAGACTGTATGTACTGTCTGATGTATTTACTGCTTGTTTGCCAAATAAGCCTAATAGCAACTTTTACAGTCACTATTTCATGCCTCATGAAACTACGCTAGGATAGCAGGCTAAATGACAAGGAATCGACTGACAGGTTAACAGAAACTAGAGTCAACCTGATGTCAAATCAGTATTAGTTTGTTAATATGGATTTGGGAGCCTGATTTTAGGTCAGTGTCTTTTTTTATCTGATGTTACATGATGCTCAGATGTGTTGACGATCAAATGATTAGTTAGCTAATGTGTGTTCAATGATATAAGGGTGTTATGGTTAATTAACAGTGCAGTGGTTAAGTACCACTGTTGCAAATAAACCATTACGTTGACACAACCTTGCACAATTTTGAGAAAATAAGAAAATAGTTACAAATAATCAAAATCTTGAGAAACTTTGAGACTAAAGGTGCATCTGATATGTGGCAGTGATCTTAGTGACTTTCACAGATGGACACCAGCTATGCAGGACTGCCTTCAGGTGTGGAATGGTTAGAGGAGTCCAGTGGCCTGTACAGTTGATGAATTGGAACATCAACTGAGAGCCAGGCCCTCTGATCCAACATGAGTGCCTGACCTGACAAATGTCTCTCTCTCTCTTTCTCTCTCTCTCTCTCTCTCTTTATATACATATATATTTATATACACAGACTACCAGTCAATATTTCAGCAGAATTCCATGAGTGCTATTTTATAGTTTGATGCCTTTTTTTTCTAAAGCAAAAACCTTAAGCTAATAAAAATAAGGAAACCTTTTATGAGTAGCCGTGTCTAAACTTTTTGGCTGGTATTTTTGGAATAGATAATTTTATTTTATGAAACTTGAGATGAAACTTCCGTATATATGATTTTTTACTGCAGGAGAATATATTTTTAAATGTTGGTTTAGCATAAATAACAACAAAGATAACAACAAAAAATATAAAAACATACTTTTTTTCTGTTGCAATAAAACAACAGTTTGTTCAAAGAGCTTTCAATTAATATACTTCATCTTGAAAAACCTTTTTTAGCAGGGTGTCTTCAGAGTTGACAGTCAACGAAGGTACACAAAGACACAAGAAGAGTCAAATATCTTCTAACAATGTTTTCCGTTAACTGTGCAGGTCCAATAGTCAAATTTTTAATAGCTAACTTTAAGTAGCTAACTATCTGTAGCTACTACTTTTTAGCTAAGTAGTAACTATTTGGGCGCTAATAGACTGAGGGAACTTTAGTACAGAAGTTCTAGTGAAATGTAAACTATTAAAGGTGTAAACTGGCCATATTTTAGATGCTACCACAAAAAAAGTGTCTGCATAATATAATGGGACATAATGATATTGTGGCGACCCGCCACAGGCTGGCGCTGGCTCCAACAGACTATGCGTACAGGCAAAAGCTCATGGTAGGTGTGCGCCCTTCAGCAAAGTGTCTGTTTCTGTCTTTTAGTGTTTACGTCTGTTGGTTTACGTTATCCTTACATGTTTTACGTGTCAGTCTGTGTTGGCATGTGGTGTTACTGTGTGTTGAGGGTTGGCCATCATTAGGGTTAACTGTGTGGGTCAGTGTTCTCAACGCTGGTCCTGGAGGCACCTTGCCCTGCACATTTTAGCACTTTCCCTGCTCCCAACACACCTGATCCAACTGATCAGCTCATTAACAAGCCCTTTCAGAGTAGCAGGGGGTGTGTTAAAGCAGGGAGTCCACTAAAATGTTCAGGGCAGGGTGCCTCTAGGCACACTGTTGTAGGTTTACCATGCCTTTCAACTGTGCCTGTACATGATATATGCAAATTGCGTCCCTTTTGATTGGCTGTTCTTTGTTGTGCCTCATTCAGAAAGCAGTCCGTTCTGAAACAGGTATCCGGTGTGAATGGGTGGGGCTAAACTGCTGTATCTTAAATAGGTGGCTATATGTACATGTGCAGGTTTGTTTTTGTGCAGCTTTCCATATATGAACTGTATGGATACATTTCAAAATGAGCAATGTATAGAAACTACATCAATTAACTACATCAACTACATCAAACGCTTTCATATGTACAAATATCCCTAAATTATTAAGATGTAAACGGTTTGCATTTAGAGTGGTTTGCTGTGAAAAGCTTTGTTCTAGAAAGCGAAGTTGTTTGTGATGCCATGATGAAGGCGCTGTTACATGAAAGGGTTACGAATATGACCCGATGGCTCTGTACTGGGCTACTGGGTCTCTATATGAGCCTTGCACTCTTCCCCAGTGCTACCTTCTCCACCTCAGCTGCCCCCCAGGCCTCTGTCATCTTCCTCCAGCCCAGGTCTTACATAGGGAAGACTGCACACCGCTCTATACGCACTGCTCCAATTACACTTTTAACACTTTAATTTGCCGGTAATACATGCACTATATTTCATATCACAGGCCGCTGAAGATTCATCTCCACAGCCCCACATCACCACCTCAGGCTCTCGTGTGGCCAGAGTTCACCTGTGGTAAGTCTATGTTCAATGATCTAATCAATTCTAATTTGGCGGTAATAAGTACTGCATATTCATGTTGCAGACAGCTGGAGATACATTTCCATGGAGCCGACCCACATCACCACCCCAGACTACAGCAGTGGCCCTTTCTCCATCTCAGCCACCGCCTGAGATTTAACAAGAGCTAATTTCTAGCTCGAGTGCACCTGGGTTAAGGCTATGCACACTGGTCTTATCAATTCTAATTTCATAATTTACTCTACAGTATTTGTACAGCCCAACTATATGTAGAAGGTAGATTTATGTATTATAGAACACTTTATGAAAATCCAAAGCTAAATGTTGCCCTTTAACCCCTTAAAAGCTCAGGGCCTACTGGTGGGTCCAAAGTGTTACCACACACATCTATAATGTAGGAATAGCCCAAGCAGTTCACACTGCAGTCCTTGTAGTTACTGAATAACATGTCTACTATCTTTTCTCAGCTGCCTGAAACACATTGTTGGAATTCCAGCCCTTTTCTCTGTTACAAGGTGATCTCATCTCGTAACACAATCTTTATTCTTGCTTACCTACACGCTTGGCACACCCTCACACAACACACAGAGAGCTAAAACAGCCCATAAACAGATCCCTGAGGGACACCCTGAGAGATCATTTGTGTCTGTCTTTGGAAATAACGTTCTGAAGGCCAGACTGAAGAGGCTCATACAGATCATGTCGGGACATATTGTCCTGTCTTTGAGGAGAACTATTTTCTTACCAGTTTAAGTAAAACTATGTGAATCCCCCATCCTGGTCTTTCAGTTATTTGGTTGTCTAAACTAAGTGTCTTAGCGATGTGCCGAAATGAAAATTCCTGTCTGGTAACTGTAATCTGCCATTTAATTTATAGTTTTGAATAAACCAAAATTTTGAGTAAACCTAAAAATCACAAGTTGACAAGAAGATCTACCACTGATAAAACTGCTACTGTCATTTATTAGGACAAAACTGAGCTTCCAAAAATGAAATACAATGAAAAAATGAATAAAATGATTTTATATGTATTAAGAATGTGCCACAGAAACCAACATCCTCAAAACCAGAGACCAGCAATTAATTCAGTTTCCAATTTTTAGTTCTATTTTTCTCAAGTTTGTGAACTTAATGTTTCTCTATGTGTTATATCATGTCATATAATGTTTCAACTTTTTATCATTTTTTATTTCTGCAATCTAATATGATGTTTCTCCAGATTCTTTTCGGAGTCGTTCCTGTGTTCCACATTCAGCTGATGGAGTGGAATGATTGAGTCATTGCTAGAAGTAATATCACACTTAATATTGCCCAAATTACCAGCTTCTGCAGAGCCACATTCAAACACGTTTAGAACAAACACTTCTATTTATGGACATAACATCATTAAGACGTCCGATATATGTATTTAATGAATTTAATTCTCATTTTCAGTGAAATGCTTCTAACAGCAGACCCAGGTTTTTTTTACAGATCTATCTCTCATTTGTAACCCTGATACATTTCTAACAGTAGTTACTGGTTTATTTATGTACTTCAGTTCTCTGACAGGCTCATTTCCTTTTTTCATTCAGTATTCACTGCTGGATATTCATTGTCAGTTCTTCATTCTTCATTCATACTGCTCTTGTTGTGTTATTGCTAATCTGGTGTCAACCAGATTAGGATGGGTTCCCCATCCTAGTGTTGGTTCCTCTCGAGGTTTCTTTTTCTCCCTCTAAGGGAGTTTTTTTGGCCACTGTCACTCTTGGCTTGCTCACTTGGGGCTCTATAAATTAATACTTTATATATAATTGTTGAACTGAACTGAATATCTAGCAATGTACTGTGGATTAAAATACAGATATTGTATACATGGTAAATGAACTTTTCATCATTTAGATGTCTCTGTGTTTGGTTCATTTAAAAAATTAAGCCAAGATAATGAAAATATAGCCGTGAGTTGAAATACTTTCCCCTGTGCTGGTACAATCAGGGGAAATAAACATTTTCTGTATTTCTTTAATTTCAAGTTATTGATTTTTCAGGAGCTGTTTCTGGGGAGATTAGACAATACACACGCATAAGGACAGAGAAACCATATGAAAATAAGTGATCAAAAACAGGCGTTTCCTTTGGCAACTATAGGTTAGAAATACAGTACAAGTTACACTCATCACCAAAAGACTAGTTACACAAACAGTTGCACTCAGATGGAATTTACCGACAGGAATTAAACTTGGTCGGTAAGTGTGAGACATGCAAATGATTCAAGTTTTACACTCAGCCGTGCATGTGACGTAAGCAAGGACGGGCCTTATCACTGTCCTGACTGACCCAACAACTACGATTGCGGACATTCAGCGACAGGATCATTGGCAGATGACTGCACAACGCACGACAACATGCACACAGACCGTTACTCCGACTGCCCTTAACAGCATGTACATTGCAAAAGACTGCAGTGGTGTGGTGCCAGACTGTCAAGGAGTGACTCAGAAAGGCACCAGGTCATCTTCAGTGACGAGTCCCGCTTTTTCCTTGGTGGAGACGACCAACAAATCCGTGTGTGGAGGCACCGTGGTCAGCGGCAAGATGAACGGTTTGTTGTCACAAACCAGAAGACCTGCTGTCACTCCACCTCCACCCCTACCACACAATCTCAACTGTGTGAGAATATTCAAGCTGCATGGGATGGATTATCACAGGACACCATTAGGAACCTCTACAACTCCATGCCGAGACATCTGCATGTTGCGTTAGCACACTTCTTCTGTATGTGTAATAAATATTGCCCATATCAGTCTAAATTCATCATCATTTATTGTCCCTGGTAACCTTTTTCTTTCTTCCCAATAGCATTGCAATACAACACTTCCTTCTGGTTGCAACTATTTTTTTGCTGATGAGTGTCTTTTGAGAATATGGGACTCCTACCAACCGCCTGCAAGACCTGGTAGAAATTCTAACCTTTAACACCGATAGGGAATAACAAGTGATAAGTTTCTCATCTAGCTGGCAGGAATGGGATTTCAAGTTAATGTGTTCTTATGTAGTTGTGGCATTCCTTGTTCCCACCCAAACATTGCAGCAAAACATGCTGTATTTGTACTGATCTCCTTATGTGACAATTTTGCTTTATGGGAGGCTGATGTATAGCAAAAAATGTAGTATTTTAAACTCATGCTCACACTGGTGAGCAAGTAAGGGAGTAACCCCCCATATAATACCTGCTTCTGCGGTGGTCCTGAGGGAGTTGAAGAACAGCATGAAGAGAGGGTAACAAAGTATACAGAGAAACAGATGGACTGCAGTCTGCAATTGTAGTAAATTGTAGAACTGTAAAGTGCACCTATGTGGTGGTTTATGGAGCTAATATAATGGACAATGAGCGCAGAGACGAGGAGGTGCTCCTAACAACGTGCTTAGTGAGTGTACATTTAAAGAAGTATAAAATGAAGAAAGGAGACCAAATTCATAATTAGCTAAAGCTAATAATAGATACAACTGGGCTGTTTAGTATGCAATGCTCTGGGGGTCAAGCACAGAGACGAAGCAAAAGAAAAAGGTGGGGAAAGGAAGCAATTTGCCGTTACTTTGTGTGGAAGTGCTCTTGCATTTCATTAAGGGCTTACAAAAAGGCCGCTGCCACACAACGCTTTTTTCATTCAGAGCGGTCTGATGTGCAATGCTCTATTCTAGGAGAAAGTTTCTGAATTTATTTGTAGTGGTGGTGATGGGAACCAGGGGGCATGGCGTCTACAACACAAATCAAATAACAGTATTTACTATACAAACCCAACAGTGAAGCCCCACGTGTCTTCTTGGTTGTTGATGGTGATAAGAAAGTGGCAAATCTAAAAAGGTGAGTTTTCTTTGAAGATTATTGTTAGGCAACTGGGCACAATTCCATTCCAGTGGTCAAAATATCAATACAATCTTCTGTTTTTTTTTTAATCAGTGAAATAAAAAGCAGGGCGTGGGGGGGTGGGGGGACTACATGTACACAGACAGTTATACCATCTGCCTTCAACACCATGTCAGCGTCGCCAAAGTCTGCAGTGGTGTCATGCCAGACTGTCATGAAGTGACTCAGAATGGCAGTAGGTCATCTCCAGTGACGAGTCCCGCTTTTGTCTCGGTGGAGACGACCTATGAATCCATGTTCAGCACCAAGGTGAATGGTTTGTCACGCGTCACACATCTAGAAGGCCTCGTGTCAACCCTACAGCAAAATCTGCAATGTCTGTCTGAGAATTTTTAAGATGCATGGGATGGATTATCGATTACGCCGTACTGAGAGACACTACTTCTGTATGTGTAGCTCAATAAATATTGTCCATATCAAATTTACCATCATTTATTGGTCCTGGTAATCTTTATCTTCCTTCCGAATAGCATTGCAAGCCGACACTTCTGGGTGCAACTATTCTTTTGATGATGAGTGTATCTTGTTAAATATATTATGAGATTTCAGCACCACCCCACACATAATCATTACTGCTGTTCTCTAATGCAGCAATCAAGCTGTAAAAAGTCTTCAACCTACTCTGTTTACATACTCAAGACCTATGACTACAGCCCAATAGCCAGTCCTTAAACACACTCCTGGATTTGCTCCAGTTCTGGAGACACAGAGACAGCTGCTATCAGCATATGCCATATGTCATATATGGATGGCTAAAAAAAATAACACAGTTTAAACAAAAATGATGCACTATTTGTAGAAGGCATGTAGCTACACTCAAACAGACTGTATGTCTGTACCTGGTAGTATGACTCAAGTCCCATAACCTAGCCCTGGTTTATCTTGTGTCTTTTGTGAAGACATTGTGGACTCACTTGACACTTGCTAGCTTTTAGTCGAGTTGGACACAGAATTATTCTCTAGAACTAGGCCAGCAAGTGGTAGAAGTGGTGAATAGTGGTGACCAGCACTCTGTTGGCAAATCCAGCTGGGGACAGGCCACCAAAACCAGGACTATCCCTATCTGGTCACCCCAGACCAGAGAGTTCTCAACCGTTTCCTCCGCAAGGCCCACCTGCTTTTAACTTTGTCACTAGCTTAAAAAATAGAGTATAACCACTCAGGTCACTGATGCCCAGCCAAAAATACGCTCCACGTCCATGAGCCATCAAGCACTGATCTTCCCACCTGCATTATCTCAAACTAATGACCTTTAATTATTAATACACTCATCATCAACTACATATTTTCACCCAGAAGGAAGTGTAGGATTGCAATGCTATTGGGAAGGAAGGTAAAGGTTACCAGGAACAATAAATGATGATACATTTAGACTGATATGGGTAATGTGAGGATTTGTCGGTTCTCTCTCTCCATGGTTCGTGTAAGTCTCCCAGATCCTTCATGTCGCTGGTGCGTGCCTTCTTCTATCCGCTGCCGGCAACAGCGTGCTATGGTAGTATGCAGATACTAGGACCGGTATGGCATTATGAATTGCTTTTAAAAGTTAGGTAAAAAGTCTAATTTATCTAAAAAACAACATAAAACAAACTCTGGTCCACCAGGCAAAGTGCTCATAATGATCTAATCTGCAGTCTGTAATCTGTAAGGGAAGCTTTTATAGATAGCACTTAATGTTTTGGACGTCTGGTTCCTATCACTGCCAGTGTGAACAATGGCTGTATTTGAAATGGCATACTACATACTACTCACGTACTAAATCTGACTAACAGTAGTACGTAGTATGTAACCAAATTGAAAATCTGTAGCGCACTGAAGATATCCAGATGGTGTTCTACTCCAGTCAGAGTATCTAGTATACAGGGGGAGCTATCTTTGTGGTGTACTGCATCCCTCACCAGTACTGCGGCCTCACCAGCTCTCAGCCTGCTTCAGAGCACTGGGGAACAAAATGCAGCCAACTCTGAATATAAATGTGGGCATAGTGATTGTAGTAGGGTATGTTTTCATCAGAATGAGCCTCAGAAAGTTAAAATATAGAGGCCTGGAGATTAATAAAAGATGAACTTGCTTTAGAGGCTTGGTTTTAAAGCCAGTTAGCCAAGAGTAGCTAACAGCTAGGCTAAACGTATTTCAATTGAACTGAGCAGCGTTAGCAGCAGCTAGCTCTAAACAGTGGATACAGTAATAACAGCTCTGAGGTAAATGTGGGGTAACTGGTCATGTGACTGTATTAGTATACTACACTGTAGGTCAGAACTTGTTACTGTACTGTGTACTACACACAATATGTAGTACATACTACTGTAGTATGCAGTATAGTAGTGTGCCATTTCGAATACAGCTAATATTGACTTGGTATGTTTCCCCAGAATGGAGCATATTGCATCAAACCACTCTGAATGAATTTGTCTGAAATCTTAATGGTCGAATTCCTCTGAAACTTTGGAATTTTCCTGGACTTCCCCTTTAAGCGCATGCACGTTTCATTTTGGGGCATAAAGCTAGGTGGTGCAGTGCTAGCTAGATAACACACAGCTAAACGTCCCAGCTGAACCTTTTTTCAGTCAGCACCAAAACTCAAAGTTGGTGACTGTTTACACCTGGACTTCCTTGCACTGACCTCGCCACTGTGCCAGTTAGTTGGTCATGTGCGTGTTTGCCCTGGAAAGCGATGTTGAAGTAAGTCCTCGGTGGGTGGATTCAGTGGGTGGACCAAGCTGATGTTGAGGCGCTCGAGCGCACAGCACCACGCCTCATACGCACGGCTTCCTAAGAGCATGCAGGAGCGTCTCTCTGCTGTCTCCACTGTACGTACCTGACTGAATAACTTCCAGGCCGGCGTCACCATGAACGGCAGGGTGCTCGACCGTAACTGCAACATCATCCTGAAGGTCGTGGACGAGCGCATGTGGGCCTTGTTCAGGAGCCACTGGCAGCACACGCTAACTTACTGGAGCGGTTTCTTCAGCTTTGGCCTGTGTCTGGCCCTGCTGGGTCCTACCGTGCTGGACCTGCGCTGCCAGACCCAGTCCACCCTGCAGGGCATCACCCTGGTCTTCTTCTCCCAGCAGTTCTGCCTCTTCGTGGGCAGCACGGTTGGTGGATTCTTTAGCAAGTCGTAAGTAGTACCCCCTCACCAATCCCCCCTATGTAAGATCTGTGACCTTTTGTTGCCCGCTAGAACAGCGGCTGCTGAATTAAGTGTAATTTTTTAAATATACTTTAAAGGTGAATTCCATTAACTGTTCAACATTTCTGCAAAATTAAGGTATAATTATGTAAACAAAGTTATGCAGAGTAGATTGATATGAAATAATCCATTCTAGAGAAATTTCCCAAAGAGTATGGTTCACAGTTGGGGGTGATGGGAACCAGACATCCTGAGAGTTTAATGCCTCTAAAAGCTGGCTTACCTACATGGAGTAGTTACATATGCACTGTTTGAGGTCTGAACACTGTTTGTCAGTAGTTTTACGAAGGTTACATCCTAAGACTCATTTTATTCAGTGAGGGAAGTTCCATGCAGTCAGGGTGTTCTAAGGCAAACTAGTCCCCAAAGATTTACTATTGTTTAACCATATACTGCATATAACAACTCCGAAGACATGTGGAGGTTCACAGGTCATTTCTGATAGCAAATAAACTGTTTATATTACTGTCATGACCCCTGGTTACCATCACCACCACCGTTTAACAAGTTTCTCTTGAACGGCACAAACTGCTCTGAATGACTTTGCTTAAGTTACGACTTAATTATACAGGAATTTTGCATCAACAGCTCAGTCTCATCCTGAAGGAGACTGTTTTAAACAGTTGCAGCCAGTTATTTAAATAGGACTTTACATCAGAAACTGACAGGAAGAGCTGTTTTTAGATCATTGATTATCCACTTGTCATCAGAAGAATAGTTGCGCCCAGAAGGAAGTGTTGGATTTCAATGCTATTGGGAAGGAAGATAACGTTTACCAGGGACAATAAATGATGATAAATTTAGACTGATATGGGCCATATTTATTGGGCTACACATACAGAAGCAGTGTGCTAACGCGACATGCAGACATCTCGGCATGGAGTTGTAGAGGTTCCTAATGGTGTCCTGTGATAATCCATCCCATGCATCTTAAATATTCTCACACAGTTGAGATTGTGTGGTAGGGGTGGAGGTGGAGTGACAGCAGCCTTCTGGTTTGTGACAACAAACCGTTCATCTTGCCGCTGACCACGGTGCCTCCACACACGGATTTGTTGGTCATCTCCACCAAGACAAAAGCGGGACTCGTCACTGAAGATGACCTGCTGCCTTTCTGAGTCACTCCTTGACAGTCTGGCACGACACCACTGCAGTCTTTTGCGATGTACATGCTGTTAAGGGCAGTCGGAGTAACGGTCTGTGTGCATGTAATCGTGCGTTGTGCAGTCATCTGCCAATGATCCTGGCACTGACAGGATGACTAATGAATAATCACTGATCGCTGAATGTCCGCAGTCATAGTTGTTGGGTCAGTCAGGTACAGTGATAAGGCCCGTCCTTGCTTACGTCACATGCACGGCTGAGTGAAAAACTTGAATCATTTGCATGTCTCACACTGTCAAACCTACTCACCAAGTTTCATTCCTGTCGGTTGATTCCCTCTGAGTGCAACTGTTCTTTTGATGATTAGTGCATATCCTTAAAGGGGAACTCTGATTAAAACAATTTACATGATTAAATGGTTGAGATGGAAGCCAAAGCATTCAGAACCAGATGGCTGAATAGTTTAATGCCTCTGAAAGCTTCCTCACAGAGCTTCCTCACATGCTGTCTGACTCTACCATCATCAACATTACATGTAAAAACTCGCATGTAATTTCACTGGAGGTTTTGGATGGCAAATAAAATGGCTATTGAGTTGTAGAAATGGTGACCCCTGGTTCCCATCACCACCACTGTAAAGAAGTCTGTAAACTGGTAGACATATCAATAAGCCTGTAAGTTTCCATCTCAGTGGTTGTATTATTCTGAATTTATGAAGAGAAATTGGTGGAATTTCCCTTTAATCAGATTAGCAAGACACTGCGACAGACGTCAAGTAAGAAGGGGATAAATGCTCCTTTGTGTTCCTTATGCAGCCCAGTTCTTAACATCAGTTTATAATCATCTTAATCTGAAAGGGTGGTTGAAGATGCAGTTCCTTCTTCCTCCTTCTTTGTACGTTGAACATACAAACTTTTAAGATGGTCCTTGTCTGTGTGAGTGGTCAGATTGCAGCCTTTCTCAGCCCTACTCTGGAAGTGACCTCTGCTTGTGTCTTGTTTTTGTTTGTTGGAAACCACTGTTTGTCTGTTAGTAGTCATGTGTTCATTAACGTCCCTCTGTCTCTGTAAGGGCTATTGAGTAAGTACACAGGCTAGGATGGCACGCGCTCTGCTATCAGCAACTTAGTGTTTACTTTCTCTTCTCTAGGAGAGCTAAAAGATCAGATTAGCAAAGCAGGGGAACTTCGTTTAGTCTCCCGTCTTCTGTGAAGGGCAGTTAGTTTCCTTCATAAAACAGGTGGACAAAGCTGCATCCGTTTTCCAGGTTCCATGTCCTTTTAAAGATGATTCTCTGTTTGGACACGCATGGGTCACCCGGGAACACATTCAAGACAAGTCAAATTTTGTCATGCCTTTTACTGCAGCCACAAGTTGAGAGTGTTACAGCGTTACGTTTAAAGGTGATTTTTCAATGTGTCTGCATAATTTAATCATTGAGATGTAAACAAAGCCGTTCAGAGCAGTTTGACGAGAAGTAGTCTGCAGTAGAGAAACCTACCAAATTATAATTTCTTTATAGTGCTGGTGATGGGGGCCATAGGTCATGATATCTGCACAAACACAAAAACTAGCTATTATATTAATTTTCTATCCAAAATGACAGTTAAATCCCCCCCACCCAAAAAAAAAGCTATTTTGGCATGTGCAAAAGTTTGGGTACCCCTCCATTTGGGGCAGTCTTGGGCTGGAGGTTAAGGAAACCAGCCTTGTGACCCGGGGGGTCACTGGTTCAATACCTTGAACCGACAATATCGACTGAACCGCACAACACTGCTCTCCGGGCATTGTGGATAGGGCTGCCCAATGCTCGGGGCAAGTGTGCTCACTGCCCCATAGTGTGCGTTCACAAGTTCATTCATTTGTAAAGTCTCAGAACTTGCTAGGAACGGATGAGCGAATGATGTTAGTGTATGGATAAATGAATAACGGTATGGATGAATGAATAACGGTTTTGTGGGGGCAGGGCAAGAGATGTAAGGCTTATGATTGGTTAGGAAATGCTTTGGAATCGTTATCTAAGATTAGGGCGGCCCAGTTGACGTGAAGGGGAAAGAAATCTGATGAAATACATTGCATATTTATTAGACTTTGGGAATTGTATTCTTGTCTTTTATTCATACTTGATACATGTATATTGAGCCCTAGAGGAGCAAGGTTAACTTACTCAGACAGAAAATGCAGATTTAGGTTTCCTGGGGCTTAAAGTTAAGTTGCACTGGTAGTGGTGGTACATGGACCTGCATGTACCTCTCCGACATACATAAAGTGTAAATTATTTGAAGTCTGCTGAACATTTGAAAAAATCACTGGAACTCTCTTTAATACAGAGTGACAGTAAAGATCATGATAATGCAACTACACAAAAGGCATTAAATGATACAATAGGCTATACATTAAGGTATAGAAACACTGACCACAGGAAAATCGCCGCTAATACCAGAACAATGGACAATGGAGAAAAACAAATGGACAGTCCTTAGCAACAGTGACTGTTTGTATATGGATTATTCAATGATGTAAACTGTATGCATAGTCCTGAGTGACAGATAACACTGTCAAAAGTGCAGACGTGTACACTTAAGTGTCCTGGGCCTATAAAGTGAAATGACCATCTGCCATGTAAAGCCTGTAAAGTAATAGTAAGTGGAGTGCAATAATTGAAAACGAAGAGCAGAGCTGGGATAGCAGTCCAGTCAGAACATCTTGCCCAGCAGAATTGATAGTGAGGCTACAGATAAATCAGATCAGATAAATCCTAAATGCAAGAAGTGGTGCAGTTCAGACTAGCGAGCATGTTTAAAGACTCCAAAACCCTTTCAAAAGGTTGTTCTTTAGCTCTGAAAGTTAAGATGCAGCCTTGGGCAAAGTGTAAATGGTCAGCATTAAACAGCAGGGGAGCATAAAGATAGCCATTTTAGCTCCCAGGGTTCTTAATGTATTCAGTCTTCTCCTCCTGTTTGCGCTTAATTAGTCACTCTCTGACCCCCAAATCTCCTCTAGCCGGTTTAATTTGGAAAGTCATAAGAGCGAAGTCTGTTTGCAGTACTTCAAGTCAGAGCACTGTAGATAAAGGATTGCATTTGCATTGTATTTCAAGGTGCTTTGGGGCATAAACAGTTATTATATCAAAATGGGGGGAAAAAAAGGAAAACGTTTCTTTCCTTTAACTGTGTGTCTTCTTTCAATGTACCCAAAGGGAAATTCTACATTTCCACTAATTTTCCACATTCACTGCTTAATTAAATGGATCAGATGTAAACAACGTCATTTAGAGTGGTTTGACTTAGTGATAGGAACCAGACGTCTGAAGAGTTTTAATGCCTCTAAAAGTTTTCTTGCAGAAAGTTATTATAGTGAAATGGTTATGAATGTGAGAGCAGGTTTTGGCCTAAAATGTATTTTAATTCCTCGTGGAGAAGTACATTCAGGACGTTCTAAGGGAAATCACTGTTACAAATGGTTACACATTGACATTGTGAACCCTGGTTCCTATCACCACCACTGATAAGAAATTAGAGCAATCAGAGTAAATGTACTCTACATCAAACCACTCTGAATGACTCTTTCAGGGTGGTTTTACTTTTTTTTAACACCTCAACCTCTGAATTTCAGAGAAATTTCGAAAATAAAATAGTGGGATTCCCCAATAAGACTGTGTGCTAGTTAAGGCTGGGAGGTACATTGACTTTTTACGGTATATCAGTATATTTTTAAGCAAGATATATGATAAATCTGCTTTTATCTGGTGAGTTTTTATTAACATTAATATACAAAGTTAATAAAAGAATATGCTGGAGTCAGAATGGTGGAGTGGAGTGAGGATGGTTGATTGGGGGAACAAAGTAAGGACAGTGAGGTATTGGTGTGGAGTAAGGAGGGTTGAGGGGTTGTGTGATGGGAGGATGGTGGAGTGTTGGTGTGGAGTGAGGACGGTGTACTAGTGGTAAGTAAGGACAGTGGAAGGGTGGCGTGGAGTGAGAATGGTGGAGTGGAGGTGTGCCTTATGAAAAGAAAAGTTTGAGGTGATGTGGAGTGAGGATGGTGGAGCGGTGCTGTGGAGTGCGGACGGTGGACGGGTGGTGTGAATGAAGGGCGGTGGAGAGGTGATGTGGAGTGAGGAAGAAGGAGTGCTGTTGTGGAGTAAGGACAGTGGACAGATGGTGTGGAGTAAGGACAGTGGACAGATGGTGTGGAGTAAGGACAGTGGACGGGTGTTGTGGAGTGAGGAAGAAGGAGTGATGTGGAGTAAGGACAGTGGACAGATGGTGTGGAGTAAGGACAGTGGACGGGTGGTGTGAATGAAGGGCGGTGGAGAGGTGATGTGGAGTGAGGAAGAAGGAGTGATGTGGAGTAAGGACAGTGGACAGATGGTGTGGAGTAAGCACAGGGGACGCGTGGTGTGGAGTGAGGAAGGAGCGATGTGTGGAATAAGGACAGTGGAAGGGTGGTGTGAAGTGAGGAAGGTGGAGGGGTGGTAGGGAGTGAGCAATGTGCTACCACATGACTAAAGATATGCCACCTGTTGCAACAGTGGAACAATCTATCTCCAGCTGCAACTACATATTTCATATCATTTTTAATCTACGTGTTGAAGGAAACCCTGTCCTGCGTTTTAGTTTCATCAGTCTGACATCTCACGTGTGACTTTGACTTACAGCTGAACATTTAGCTCACTTCATAGAACATATCGAGATATACTTTGCGTGGCGCCATTCAGCCTAGAAATACAGAGATATGAATTAGGCCCATATCGCCCAGCCTGAGTGCTAGATCAGTACTTGAATAACCTCTCATCATGGAAAGTTGGCAGGAGGGACACAGAAGTGAAGCTAGCCTTACTTTTTCCAGTCCCAGCATTTGATAAGCGAACACTCATAAGGCAAACAGAAATGTAAAAGGCCAAGGTGACAACAAAGTCACTGCTATCTGAAACCATGGCTGTATTTGAAATGGCACACTACTGTACTGCATACTGTATATGCCCCCTGTGTGTGGTACGCAGTACAGTAACAACTTCTCACATACAGTGTAGCATACTAATACAGTCACATGACCAGTTACCTCACATTTACCTCAGAACATCAAACCTGTATATTTGAACTTTCTGAGGCTCGTTCTGATGAACACATACCCTAATACAATCATTGCACCCACATTTGTACTCAGAGTTTTGCTGCGTTTTGCTCCCCAGTGTCACCCATTGTAATGTTCTTTGGCTGAAGCAGGGTGAGAGCTGGTGAGGCCACAGTGCATGATGGGATGCGGTACAACACAAAGATAGCCCTGTATACTAGATACTCTGACTGGAGTAGTACACCATCCGGGTATCTTCAGTGCACTACAGATCTTCAGTTTGGTCGCATACAGCAAACTACATACTACTTTTTGGTAGATTTAGTACGTGAGTAGTATGTAGTATCCCATTTCAAATACACCCCATGTTTTTCCTCCTCCTTGTTACAATGACAGGTATTCAATACTCAGTGTGCTCAGTGTGGTTGGTGTGGCTCAGTGGTTAACACCGCTACCCACCAGAGAGCTACCACCCCATGTGGGAGACTGGTGTTCGAATCCCAGTCTAGGTAGCAGATGCTGAGCTACACCAATAAGAGTCCTTGGGCAAGACTTCTAACACTGCACTGGCCTACCTGTAAAACGAATAACCTTGTAAGTCGCTCTGGATAAGAGCGTCAGCTAAATGCCTTAAATGTTAATGTTAAATGCTTTTTGCTAATGCTATATTGTATGGTCTCAAAACTGGCTGTCCTCCTCTTCTCGCCAGGTTTGCATGCTCATTGTCTTCTCTTGCTGCATCCACCTTCATCATCTCCGTGGTGTTCGCCTTCATCCCCATATGCAGTAATTTGCTCATGCTTGCCTTTGCCATGGCTATAACAGGTCTGGCCATGGGCATCATCGATACCATTTCCAACCTGCAACTGGTGAAGATCTACCAGAAAGACTCCACTGTCTTTCTACAGGTGGGGGCACCATTTTCTCCTAATATGTTGGGTTTAGGCCTGGTCGCAGGTGAAAGGACCTGTAGGGGATATGTCTTTGGCACTTTTTGAAACTGTCGGAAAATTCTGTTCTAGGGTGGCTGTTAAGAAAGTGCATGGCTGAGTTGCTAAAGAGCCATCCAGTATCACTTATAATGTAGACTGTCTACTGTCAGTAATTGGTAATAGTTACAGTATATAATGCTAATTAAACCCAAAATAGATAGTTGTCTCACTTTCTTATATTCAGATATTCAGAGATTTTTCCTATATACACGCATCATTAAAAGAATAGCTGCACAAGTAGTTGCACCCAACAGGAATTAACCGTCAGGAATGAAACTTGGTGGGTAGGTTTGACGTTGTGAGACGTGCGAATGGTTCAAGTTTCATGCTCTGCCGCACATGTGACGTAAGCAAGGATGGGCCTTATTGCTGTACCTGACTGACCCAACAGCTCTGATTGTGGACATTCAGCGAGCAGTGATGCCCTCCACGAGTCATCCTGTTAGTGCCGGCACTGTTGGCAGACGGCTGCACGACGCAGGACTACATGCATGTAGACTGTTACGACGACCGCCCTTAACACCACGTCAACATCACCAAACAATGAGATGGTGTTGTGCCAGACTGTAATGGAGTGACTCTTCAGGGACAAGTTCCGCTTTTGTCTTGGTGAATCTGTGTGGAGGAACCGTGGTCAGCACCAAGATGAACGGTTTGTTGTCATATGTCACATGTCCGGAAAGCCTGGTGTCACTCCACCTCCACCCCAACAGCAAAATCTGCAGAAATTGCGTGAGCATATTCAAGCTACATGGGTTGGATTATTGCAGGACACCATCAGGAACCTTCCTTCCCAATGGCATTGCAATCCGACACTTCCTTCTGGGTGCAACTATTCTTTTGGTGATGGGTGTGTTTATAATTACGGGCAAATCAGACCAAGCGCTTTAGTGGAAAAATGTCATTATAAGTTGCCGTGTGCATTGTGTATATATAAACCACTCCATTTCATGATAGATGGACCAGTAGAAATAGCCTGAAACTGCTTGGAAAACAGTCTAGTTGACTTGCTCTCTCCTATTGAGTTGCCACTTTGGAGATACTTGTTTTTCTTTGGGCAGTGACGATATTTGTTTTTTTTATTTGGTTTTATATATAAAAGCATGTGTTCAGTAGGTACTTTGTTGACACAGTTTTATGATTAAATTGCTGTATATAAGCCATACTCTGTTGCTGTTGGCTCGCCACAAAATTGGTACCCCTGGGCCTGATGCTAGCTTCTGAGGGCTAGATAGAACTTGCCCTACATCACACGCTATCCTTAAAGTTGTTTAGCCCAAAGGAATGAATTCAAGACTTTCAAGTCCTGAGAAACAATATAAGGTCTTTTAAATATGTTCACTTTCAAATGTTGTCAAGGTCCGTTGATCATAATTGTTTAACTTATTGTTTAATAAGACGTGTTTGTTTTCTTTTTCTAGGCTCTCCATTTCTTTGTAGGTCTAGGGGCATTGTTGAGTCCCCTCATTGCCGACCCCTTTCTTTCTGACACTGACTGTGTGTTAGGAAACAGCACCATCAATTCCTCATTGACGATGAGGCACATAAGGAACAAACTAGCTGGCCGACACGTGTACAATGTGTCCCACTTCCATTTCCATACTGAGGGTGAAGTGGTCACCAACGTCTCCTATGCCTTCTGGATCATGGCACTCATCAATGTAAGGCTGTTTTCTTTGATACTGTAGCGTTAAAGTAGTATTAGGTGAGGTATTTTTTGCTCTTGGGCTCCCACTACTGTTGCGGAGGGTAATTAAATTTTCCACCACTGTTGATAGCCTCCCTCATGAACAGCTGCACACATTCATTTGTCAACAAGCTGAAGGATATAGGATCCAGGTACCATTCATGTGCACCCGTGTCATGTAGGCATATGGACGCTACAGATTACACTTGTGATGTGGTTGTTCATATGAGTAATAAACCAGTGTACACTGTAACCTGTAGCATCCATGTGCTACAGTTTACATATGGATGCTGAGTCACTCATTTTCTCTTCCTTGCTTCCTCCAACAACATCATCTTCGGTGTGTACGCATTATCTACCATGATGTTCAAGCTGGGAATAGCGATTTAGCTGCTTCTTGTAGAGCTGAAAACCTGTAGTTGTTGATGTGATTGTTGTGGCATAAGGCATTTCACAGTTCTTATGAGAGGTCTCTAATAACTGACCTCGTAGACCACCTCAGCTGTCCCCTTCAAATAAACAGCACTTAAAGCTTTAATCTTTGCCAAAGGTTAATGAAGATCTTTGACGAAAATTAAGCTCCACTCTTGCTATCGGACCTTCCACTGTGAGAAGACGACTCCATACATTGGGTCCAACAGGATGCAAATCAAATTAAAAAAAAAATGCTGAAATTTCTCAGAACAATGGACTGACCACCCCAGAGCGATGGCGTCAGCATTATTGACTGTGTTTGGGAATACTTGGATTGTGAGAAGCAGAAAATGCAACCAACCTGTAGGACTAAACTTTGGAATGGTATGGAAAAATATCCCTGTGGATTTCTTTGAACCACGCAATGCAAAAGAATGGAAGCTGTAACAAAGGCAAAGCGAGGATGCACTAGGACACGCTGACATTTACATACACACACACACTCACACCTAGGGGCACTTGAATATCTCCAATTTGCCTGACTGCAGGCCTGTGGACTGTGGCAGGAGACCGGAGCACCTGGGGGAACCCCACACAGACACAAGGAGAACATGCAAACTCCACACAGATAGGACCCTGGTCGTCCATCCGAGTAATCAAACACAGGCCCTTCTTGCTGTGAGGTGGCAGCGCTACTGTGACACTTTGTGTGATCTTCTGTTTAATATAGATTTTTCTTTCTTGGTCTGTGATATCTGCACAGTACAGTCAACCACAAATCTAAATTAGGGTCAACGAGAATTCCTAAGATGTTGTACACAGTATGCAAGGATCTCTGGCACTGTGTTGAAAGAGCTGTCTGAAAGAGCAGTTATCATATCACCCAGCTTCCACTCTACGGGTCCTGAGATAGCTCCTTTGTGCTGGGTATTTGAATATGACAACAACGTAATGGCAGTGTCCCTGACAACAGTCTTACTTCTCCCTCCGTTTGCATACAGCCTATGAATAAGCTTTTGGCAGCGGGGTTGTCTGTGCCTGGAGTAGGTCATTAGTCAAATCTAATCAACTGGTGCCGTAAGCCCTTCAGAAGAAGAATACTATGCAACGTTATCCACTATTTATAGAGAATGAGCTGTTATTTTCTTAGACATGCTCATTTTCCGGCCAGAATGATCCTATTGTTGGGATAATGAGTTGGGTTTAAGGTTTAATGCTACCTTCTGAGAACTAGCAAGCACCAGCCCTACGTTGTCCTTCACCAAAGTCGGTTGATGATTCAAGGGGGGTGAACTCACTCAAGACTTTGAGTTCAAGTGCTGACTTAAGAAACATTGGAAGGCCTCTAAAAACCTTAAACTTATGATGCTATTGGAAGACCTTCCCAGACCTACAGTAGGGCTTAGCCTAGATTAAAACATATTTCCTTGGATGATTTACCATAGGCACTTCAGTTTAGTCCAAGCCTAGGTTTGATCCATGTCCAGCACACGCGACTCTGTGAACTCTTTAAACAAGACATGTCTTGTGTTAATTGAATTTCTGCATTGCTTCAATCCTTTCCCAGGCTCTCCACTACTTTGTAGGTCTTGGGCCTTTGGTTTAAACTGGTCACACTGCTCTGTTTTTTTTATTATTTTTATTTATTTATTTTTTTTCTCCCCCCCTCCCTGTTCTGTCGCTCATTTACTAATATGCCCTCCAACTACAAAAGTCGGTTTCAACTGGCTTGCTTCAAAATGTTAAGTTCAGATGTTGGCTGCCTTTTTCTTTTCTGGATAGTGGAGTGGAAGAGGCAACACAGCTGGTGGCAAGTGCCTTCAGAACATTAATTACCTCAAGTCTGGTGGCCCTCCTGCACTGCACTCTTTCCCCTATTGTTGCACACACAATTCAGCTCACGGAGCCTTGCTCGTTAACCAGTGAGCTGAATCGTCTGTCCTAGAGCAAAGAAAACAACTAAATCATGCCGTATGGAGGGAGCCGGGACTGGGAATGAATACCATAAGCACTATGGTAATGGCACTTCCGCCTGAACTACTACCTCGTCCCCGATCTTTGTTGACATCGATCACGCTCTGCCTTCTGCAGGAAGCCAAGCATGCACTGGGCGATTTTAGAAATCTTGTTTGCTGACAGCTCGCAATGAAAATTTGATTCACCCACCGTGTACCGACAGATTCTTCAACATGGGCAGAGTGACCAAACACCTACAATTGCTGACATTTAGCGAGCAGTGATGCCCTCCATGAGTCATCCTGTTAGTCCCAGCACTGTTGGCAGACGGCTGCACGACGCAGGACTACAAGCACACAGACCAGTAGGATGACTGGCCTTAACACCACGTCAACGTCACCAAAGACTGCAATGGTGTCGTGCCAGACTGTCTCGGAATGACTCAGTGACTCGTCCCGACGAGTCCCGCTTTTGTCGTGGAGATGACCAATGAATCCGTGTGTGGAGGCACCAAGATGAACAGTTTGTTATCATGGGTCACACGTCCAGAAGGCTACCACTAGGTAGAGGGGGAGGCCTAAATCCTTACCTGGTGGCACAAAAATGTCTTCCTTCTTCACCTCTTCTGATATATGAGCATGATAACTGCTGAGGCTTTTTTATTGATCATTGCAAGAAAATAACAGAAACAGACGGCATGGTTGCAGTCATGGTGTGTTTAGGCACTGTGCCCATATTTAAGTTGGCATCGCATTTCAAACAAACTCTGAACGTACTGGGAAGCCATTTTTCGGGACACATATGCGTATGAGTTAAAAATCAAGTATACCTTTGTAAGTTTACTGTGACAGAACTGGGCAGGAATGCTTTTCGGTGCATCAGTCCATGTAAAACTACCCAGCGAATATTGGTATCTCAGAAATCCCAGTGAAGAACAAATATACCCGCAGGGCTTCAATATCAGGTAGCAGATATCATCGGCCAATTGGTATCCGCCAGCCCTCACTACAGTTAGTCTTTGGTACTGTAGTCTTGACTTCGCATCTCCCGTCCACATTGATATAGACTAATATCTACCGTACGCTAAGCTGGCCATTCCGCTTGGCTATGTGCACATCCGTGTATACCCACATCCGTATGTACTGATTTTTATCTGTCTGGTGAGAAACACTGCATTGTAACAAGTTTCTTAAGTTTGTTTAGTTTAATGAAGTTGCTCCGGGGCAGCCATATTTTGTTTCTCTTCCAGTACACAGAGTGGCAATAAAGTTTTGACATGACTTGACTTGAAAGCACATAACAGTGATCACTTGTTTTTCTCTCTAGCTGCCTGTGCCCATCGCTGTGTTAGTGCTGATGTATCGGGAGCGGGTGCTGACATGCTGCTATGAACGCAGCCCGCGTCTCCTGGATGGGGACATGCACATGCACACGTTGAAGATGCAGACTGCCTCAGAGCAGGTGGACGGAATCTCACAAGAGTATCAAGAACCCGCAGGCAAGAGCCAATCACGAAGTCCACTCAATTCTTTTCTTTATTCCTTATTCATTCCTGATTGTTAACACAGCATTGCCCTGTTTGTCCCAGAAGTCAAGAGTTAGGAAGTTTATGTGTTTGTGCCTATGAATGGTTTACAGGCGTCTAGCTTTTCAGAATGTGTAGGATTTGGCAGAGTTGGCAGGTTTGATTAAATAGGGTGTGTTTCTACTTGTAGTTTGGTTCCCTTGGTCTGGATCAAAGCAGAAAATGTTGCATTGTTGGGTTTTAGTTCTGGTTTGCGTAGTGTTCACACTAACACATTTAACATTGAACCAAAAGATGGAAACAAAATAATTATGAGTAAAAGGTCATGGCTGATTTTATGGCCTACAGTAACTGTTATAATGTCCACTGGACTTTCTCTGGTTTGGCTGGGCTTATTGGTTTTATCAAAGTCTAGTTTTATCTAGAGCAGTAAGAGAACTTGTGTTACTGTGGTTCGGCCAGATTTGGTGGATGCCTTCCCTGGCACAATTCTGAGGAGAATTCCCTGTAGACTGGGATTGACCGTATGACCGTACGCTTTTCAGCTACTTCCTTCACACTATGGTCTTTGGCACGCACAAATGCAATCACTCCTTTTGGCCAATCATTAACATCTGCTTTGTGACCCATTTTGCACACATGGAACGAGACATTCACTGCACTGTACCACCTCTTCTCAATCTATGAATCCCGTCACTCACACCCCACATGTATTTATAGCCCCATCATCCTCGTACAGCGCCATCTGCTGGATGTTACTATCACCTTAAATATGCAAGATGACTAATTTTTTTGGTCAAGTGAGCTTATTATTGATATGTGTAGTCAAATATTTATGCTGACATTGGTTAATATAGACATCTTTGGTCTGTTTTGTGCTCATACTTGAAATGAACCACACCAGAGTTTGTTTGAAGCAAATCCAGACCGACCTGCTCAGAGGGTCTGGGTCCACTTGGTTGGTAAGTGCTAGAGTTTGGATGGCAGCATTCTTATTGCTCTATTGAACTGCACTAACAGAGCAGTCACAGCAGGGACCAGTTTAATTGAACAAAATTTGCCAAGTCTGAATGCACCCTAAATTGGGTGAGGGAACATTGGAACATGTGAGAACACTGCCTTGGTGTATAACAAACGAGGGGGGCTAAGAGCCTCTTTTGTGGCTCCTTTTGAAGTATGACCACAACACAGACCAAATATGAACCAAACACAGAATGAGCTGTCATCTCTACGTACCTTCCTTGGTTACTGCAACAAATTCCTGAATCTGTTTTGACACGTGCATGTGTCTTATCATCTCTTCAGGAGCTCAGCTCTGTATTGCTTTTAAAAGAAGGCTGAGGCTGAAAGCTTTATACACACATTACTGCACATATCAGTTCTATTATATATTTATGGGGCAAGTTGTCAGCGTTGTATAAAGGCAACAAGGCACTCAAGGCCGCGTGATTTCACCCCACATGACCTCATGAGAAATCCACAGTAACAGGTGGATGGCTTATTGCCCTAGAATACCACAAGACTCCTAGGTTACATTCACACAGCAGGTGAACGTGGCCAAAATCTGATCGTTTTCTTCATATGTGAGCCAGATATGTTCTCTGTGTGGTTGGGGGGGGGTGTCCCCAAACTTTTGACAGGCTAATGTCAATCAGGATTTTTGGTGCAGTTGATTTTCAGTACAGCTCTTATTAAAAATGGTTCCAACATACAGCATCATTACAGCACAGTACAATACAGCAGAGACAAGCTTCAACATAACCAGCACTCGCAATAAATACGGGAGATTAAAGACAGAACCTAGACGAACAGGTTCTGCAGACAAAAGGGCGCTGTAGAGCAAGGTATAAATTAAATGATCAGATGGATTTCCGAGTTCGGATCACAGTAGGAAAGAAGCTGTTTTTGAGACGGGTTGTTTTTGTTGTCAGTGATCTATAGACCCATGTCCAGAAAGCAACAGCTGAAAAATGTAATGCGCTGGATGTGTGGGCTCGGAAGATTTTGTTTGCTCTTTTGACTGTCTGTCTGCTCTGGAGCGATTCAGTTTGGTGGGAGTGGGGACCCCTATAATTTGGATGGTTTGTTGACAGTGCGTTGGAGTGTTTTCCAGGAGTGATAGTCGATACAGCTGTACCAGACTGTTACTGATGTGGTGAGAAGGCCTTTTGCGATCAGCAGAAACAGAACAGGATAAGTTTTCCTCGTCTTTAAGTCATTGCAGGAAGTATGTAGTCTTTGATGGGGTTTATGATTGTGCGGTCTGTGTTAATGTACCACTTAAGGTTATTATTCACAAGTAATTAGAATCAGTCAGTTAGAGTCAGTAATGGAACTAGGAAATGACCAGGAGTATGAGGGATTTGTGTTGTGAGTTGGGCCTGAAGGCCTGAAGGTTCTTGTAATTTACGCTGTGGTTTAACCAGACACTATTGCAAATAAAGCTGTTCTACAGTATGCGTGGATGACAGAGAGTCTTTGTGTTTCTTCTACAGGTCACACGAACATGATGAACTGCTGTCATCTCAGACTGAAAGACCTTCCCTTGTCATTCTTTGGGCTCCATATTTTTGGAGGGATGGTGCTTTTCTTCTCGGATGGCATAGTGGTAAGAGAAAGCAGCATTATACAGTATTGTACAAAGGTCAGAGGCCATTTTTCAGGGGATATTTCTGATGAGATTCGATCATTCATTTGCATAAGGCATGAAAATATGTAAATAAACAAAGACTTTATTGAAAACCGGATAATTCAAAGACTAAGAAATAAAATGGGGCTCCTAACAATCATGCAAGAAACTGTCCCCATTAAAATAGAGCTACGGAATAACTGAAGTTTGGGATGAAGTCTTGAAGCTCCTCTTGCTTGAAGCTCCCTCTCCTTCCAAATGAACTCCCTATAAATTCACATCCTTACCTTCTGTTCCCATGACCAGGCTTTCGCATTCCCCACCAGCACCACATCTCCTCCCTGTTCCTCAGTCTTATCAGTCCTACCACAGTCATGAAGGGAGGGGGTTTGACCTTCCAGCTACAGGAACTCCAGCCCAGTTTTTTTCCCCTTTCCCAACCAGTCTTCCCTCATAATACCACCACATTTTGAAGACACAGTTCAAACTTGCAAACTGTACCTTTGCAAAGCTTTCATTTTTGAGAGAGATGGGAAAATCAAGATTCACTCTTACTTCAGATCTGAAAGCATCCACAGGACTGTCCATCCTTCCACTGTGAGAAGACAACTCAATGCTATGAGTGTAGCCATCTAGCAGCACTGTCAAGATGCTTCTCAGTATTTGGGATTACTTGGATCATGAGAAGCAGAAAATGCAACCAACTTCTAAGACTGACTTTGGAGGTGTGGAAAAAGCAAGAAACCAGAAAGCAAGTTTCCTGAAAAGAACAAAAGCTGTAATAAAGGCAATGAGTGGACACGCTAAATACTGACAAATATGAAAAAAATTGATGTGATATTTAGTTAGTTCCCCCTCAAACATGCACTGAAGTGCTGAATGGTCATTTTGGGTGGTCTCTGACATTTGCACAGTACAATGTACACTGTATTTTCTAAGAAGTGTGAGCGTTTAATCTGAATCTTTCCTCTGTGCACCCCAGGGGTCATACACAGGCTTTGTTTACACCTACGCTGTGGCTCCACCTCTGAATCTCCCACACAAGACAGCCGGTTACCTGACCAGTGTTTTCTGGGCATCCATCACTGTGGGGCGTCTGGCCTCCATACCCCTGTCGTACCGTATTAAACCTGTTCACCTGCTCACATTCAACCAGGTAAGGGTGGTTATCAAGGCTATGAATACTAGAGATAGCACAATGTCAATTTTCTGTTCTGATGCCGATGTTGAAACCCTGAGTATCGGCTGAGGCCGATCTGTTATTTCTTATAACTTTCTCGCGACTGCTAAAAGTGATCCAACTTATAATGGCTAAGCTTTAAAATGAGCCACACTTCATTTGCAGCTCTTCAATTAAGATCATGTAAAAGTAGGTTATCATGCTCTAACTACTCAAACGCTCTGCTATCCCCACAGGAAGAGCTACCCTGTTAACACCACCACATCACACAGTGTGAGTGAGTCAGTGCTACTGCAGGATAGCTTTGCTACAGATTTGGATCACATTTCTTCTTTTTATGATATATGATCCAGCATTTTCTGCTGATATCAGCCCAGGACTGATACTATAACCCAGAGGATCGGGGGGTAATGACTAAGCTGAATCTTTGTTTACCATAGATTTCCAGGGCAAGGTATTTTTTCCCCACGTATTTCCTTTATTTTAATTTAGGTTAATGCTTCTTTGAAGGAAATCCAGTTTTATGACTGTTGTTATTTTTATTGTTATGGTCAGTAGTAGCAATAATGATGAAGCAGCAATAATATCCAACTGCTTCCTTGAAGACATGTAAGCCTTTTCAACTTGCCCAGTTTTGTTTGAAAACAGAACACTGGGATTGCAACACTTTTTACAAAGTCCTTTGAACGATTAAAGAGAACAAGCCATAAGTGAACAAAGGACATGATTGAAAATACACATCCTTGTTCCTGCTGAGCCCCAACCACTTGGTAAATGGGAGATGTCTGCATTTGATATTGACGGTGCCAAAGTCTTAATTGTGTCCTATGTGCCTAGATGCAAGTAAACCAGGGTTTCGACCTGTGGTAGTTCATTTTAGTCTGGGGCTTGAATAGTCCAGTGCCAACAGGCAATAACAGGCAACAACAGGAACGTACCAGTGTTACCGGTTTCTGTAACATGGTGTTGTAGTCTTCAGTGGTGTCTGGGGTGGCTGAAAGTGTGAGACAAGAAAGCCAATTGTGCTCTGACTGCTTTTATAGTAGAAAAGGGGCTGTTGTGTGGGGCCAAGAACATGGTTTTCACCTCAAAGTGCCCCATAAATTGTACTCTAAACATATCATACCAAAGATATGGATCACCCAAGATATGTTTGGTGAACAGTATTCCCTTATTTGGTAGTTTTGGATTGGAGTTGTGAGGCTGATTTGAGTAGAAAAAGAAAGCCTACGATCACCAACTAGCATCCCGCAAACTGCATCTGCCCAATTCAGTACTGGTGTTTTCCCCTCCAGGAAGGAATCCCAGGTGCTGTCTTTAATATTTTATCAGCACAGTGATTTTATTAGCTCAGGTGAAGTTTATTAGATGAGGGTTCAGGTAAACACGAGTGTTGACTTCAGGAGCAGAACTGACCTAGAAATCATTGTGACCTAATGCGACCTGATGCATTTCTGTTTTCAGATCCCCTTAAAAAAACTTCCATACCAAAACCATAGTTTTGAATCATTCAGCAATTTAAATTATCATAAAATCATTTGATTTATACCGCAAGTAAGCCAGCAAACTACCCTATATGTTTTGCATGCTGCTTTAATACTTTATTAAAATCTGAAAGCTACATGGCGAACAATAAAAAATATAGGTAATACCGCATGCCCAAAAAAAAAAAACCCCATTGTGCATGACATTTGCATGGCTAACTACCTAGCCTAAGGGAAAAGTCTGTGGCTAATATTGTCCACTCCTTCTGTTGTACCGTGAGTGGCCACAAAGTTAATACAGGTATGATACCCTTAATATAGCTATGATGTTAGCTGAGGGTTTAATATTAAAATATTTGCCTTTTATGTCCAAAGATTGACTTAGGATCTGAAAATAACGACTGTCAAAAATTACCTATTTTCTTAAAATATTGACTTAAATAATGCATTAAATAATTGATTATTTTCTTAAAATGTGATAACTATTTTTTGACATAGCATAGTTAGTGAATATTTTGAGAAAATTAGTCATTACTTTGAAAAATTAAGTTAATGTGAAAATATTCAGAACCTGGTGATATAAGATTTTTGATATATTGGCAATACAAGGTGCTATATTGGTCTTGGTCTAGGTCATATAGGTGTAATAGGTCTGTTGGCTAACATCAGCAGTGCACCCTTGCTCTTGCTTTCATTGGAGTGGAAGAGTCTTAGGGCTGAAGACAATACTGCTAATGTTAGCATTAGCAAACGTATATGTTGGAGTGGAAGAGTCTAAGGACTGAAGATGGATTACACCGCTAATGTTAGCATTGGCAAACATATTTGTTGGAATGGTAGTGTCTAATGGCTAAAGAGAGATTACACTGCTGCTGTTAGCATTAGCAAACATATATGTTGGAGTGGAAGAGTCTAAGGACTAAAGATAATTATACCACTTACATTAGCATTGGCAAACATTTGTTGGAATGGTAGTGTCTAATGGCTAAAGAGCAATTACACTGCTAATGTTAGCATTAGCAAATGTGCACGCTGGGGTTGAAGATTACAACTGATATATCTAGCATTGGGGATGAAGCACACTTGTCTTTGCATGCAAACTATTCATTAAAAATCAATCCTGTGTTTATGAGAATCTATACAGCATCCCAAAACATAATATTGTGATACTCAAGTCTATCAATATTTTCTTACACCCCTAGAAAATATGTCTTTTTTTTTTTAAAATAAGATTTTGTCCTCCACATGGTGGGAATAGGCTTCTAAAGTGTTCTATTATTTATAGTTTGTAATTAAAATGGATAAAACCACAGCTAAAACAGACCAGCAGCAGTTCTTAGCTTGTGATGAAATTTTGTCCCTGTTTGGTATTGTATGTCATACACTATGGAAAACCACATAAGCAAAACTGTTTGAGATTACTTAACAACTTCAAGTGGTGGTCAAGTGTGTGATTGCACAGAGCTGACCTGATGGCTGTAAGCTTCCAATAGCCTATTAGGTTATAAGGCTTTAAGCTTCATCAGGCTTGTTAGCTCAAGGGTCAAACTTCTGACATTACTTATCTTGACTGATTGAGCACGTTTGAGAATCGGAGATGATTATATGAGTTACATTTTCGGCCAAACTCCTGAGTTAACATTTCTCTAATCCTGTCATTTCCAGGTTGGTGTGATAGTCACCCTATTTCTACTGCTCATATTTTACATGAGCAACGTGTTCCTGTTCATCGGCACCTGCTTTCTGGGTCTCTTTATCAGCAGTATCTATCCCTGCATGCTGGCTTTCACTGAAGACATCTTGGACTACAAAGGTATTTATGGTAGTACTTGACCCTCCAAGACCTTTTTCATTATTGCCTTCCGTTGTTGTTCTTATTGCTAGACAGTGAGCGATTACAGCTGTGTTTGCTGGAGGTTTAGTGCCGAGTTCAAGGATACGGTTAAAGGAAATGCCCTCATTTGGAACGTCAATCCCTGGAACTAATAGTTCCTGTCAAGTGCGAACACACCTTTTCACTTCTTTATATATTCGGCATCCCAACGAGGCTGCCCTTGACTCAAGTGAGCTGACAGCTTTTTAATTCTTGATTCTCGATCTAGCAGTCAATCAGTATTCAAGCAGATGATAATTGATCTCATCAGAGGTCTGAGGAATTATGAGGGTTCGGCACTGCTAAATTTTGAGTGATATTACTGGACCTTCCAAAGGCAAAGGTATATTAGTCTGGGTGAGGTGAATAATCTCTAACCCAGTGGAGAAAAATTAAAGTGGCATTAGTTCATTCTCCGCGGCTTCGCCATGTTCCCTCTCTGACCAATTAATCTAAGCCCTCTTCTATTAAATATGACGTCATCTTGAATCACTCTCTGAAAATTTTGCACAAGATATACGGAATATACTGAAAAATGGGTATGCATTTTAAACCCATAAACCTGCTATTGGGAGGGAAGATAAAGGTCACCAGGAACAATAAATGATGATAAATTTATACTGTTATGGGCAATATTTATTAAGCTACACATACAGAAGTAATGTCTCTCAGTATGCTGTTGAGCCACCATGTTAGCTAATGCAACATGCCAGACGTCTCAGCATGGAGTTGTAGAGGTTCCTAATGGTGTCCTGTGATAATCCATCCTATGCGGCTTGAATATTCTCACACAATTCCTGCAGATTTTGTGGTAGGGGTGGAGGAGGGGTGACACCAGTCCTTTTGGACGTGGGACGCGTGACAACAAGCTGAAAAAAGTGCCTCCACACATGGATTCACTGGTCGGATTCAAAAGTGGGAATAGTCGCTGCCATTCTGAGTCACTCCATGACCGTCTGGCACGACACTTTTGCAATCTTTTGCGTGCATGTCGTTGTGCACCCGTCTGCCAGTGGCACTAACAGGATTAAAGCCTTCCCCCATTAAAGTAGACACTGTTACTGCAGCAAACCAGCAACTAGCACCCATTATTACCCCTGATATCAGAGGAAACATTAGATGAGCAGGTGTCTACAAACTTTTGGACATGGTCGTACTTTTGTCCCTTTTTATTGACATTATTTCATCATGCAGACTTCCAAGAGTTGGTTTCTACCACCTTTGTGTTAGAGCTTTCAGTCAGCTACTTTTACTGATTCAAATTGACAACAACAAACAAAATGAACTGAAGTTCATTGAAATGAAGTTACATGAGGGACCAAAGAAGCAGTAGGGAGTTCCAATGGGATCAAGTTTAGCTCATCTAAGCTTTATATTCAAACTCACATTTCCTCTGATAAAACACACGCATTGACTGAAACATAGAAATGAGTCAAAACGTATCATTCTTCAAATGAATCCATTTGGGATCAAAGCACAGATTTACACCCTTTTTGAACCTTTTTGCTCCCTGTAGCTGCAGTTTGCAGTTGTTTGGTGCTAGGTTCTGCTCAGTGAATGAGGCTCCTGTAGGACTTGATTTGTGAAGGGGAAGGTGAATTTGCGGGGAAACTGAAACCCTGGCTTAAGGCCCATTTATGTTCCCTTTACAAACAAAAAATAAGTTTGTCTGTTTCAAACGCTATAGCCATCACTGCCCACATACATGCTCACTGCCCACATACATCATGCATTCTTTAGGATAGTCTTTACAGTGGGGAGGTATTTTGATGTGCATAATTTATTGACAGCTGGGCAGTCTTTCTCTCATGCACCCAGAACTGAGAGTTATGATGTTAGCTTGCGTTTCCTCGTTCTTTTTTTGCAATAAAATACTGTAACAAGACGTCCACAAGTTGTGGTTTTATGAGAATGGGGACATTTGTGAGGACGTCCCTTAAACACAATCTGTGACCCAAAATAATGGGATCCAAATAATGTTATGCTTATACCTATTTACAATTTTGCAGCCATTCTGAGAGCGTCCTGAAGACGTGGTTTAGGGACAGGGACATTCTTGGAACTTTGTGAGGACGTCTGAAAAGATGTCACTGAAATGAGTTCTGGGAACCTACAAAAAAACATCTATATGGTGTCACATTTATACCTGTTTACATCTTTCAAGCCATTCTGAGGACGTTCTAAAGACAAGAATGGGGACATTTTTGGAACATTGTGAGGACGTCAGAAAAGATGAACGGGTTCAGGGAACCTACAAACTAACGTCCACTTTACAGACGTCCTAAAGGCTTTATTTTGTTAAGTGCTGCTTTTTGAGACCTTCTAGCTGCTTTACATTGCCAGACAGGTTCCATTGAAGGCACATTTAGATTTAGCAGGTCTTGCGTTGAGCGTGTGGCTAGTGAAACCGAACCCAATAGCCAGTTGAATTTGGTTAACTGGTTGATTCAGCAGTTAAGGGGGCAGTTACTTTTTCACATAGGGCAGGTGGGGCTGAACAGCATTTTCCCCTTCACTAAGGGAAACACTGTCTAACACTAAAAGAAGACTGAGCGAATGATTTGACTGAACTATTTCTTAGCAGAGCACCGATCTAACTGTTTGCTTTTCCTCTCCAAGGTTGTGCTACTACAGTGCTCGTGACCAGTGCTGGGATGGGGGAGATGCTTCTGCAGTTGCTCGTAGGATCTGTAAGGAAACAAAGGATTACTGTGTGTGGAGAGTGTGAAAGTAACTTAATATTTGCTGATTTAACAGAGTTGACCTAACACTCTTCTTCTCTCGCGCAGGTCATCAATTCTCAGGGCAGCTACAGCTTCCTGCTGTGTGGGCTGATTTTCGGCTGCATGGGTTTCACAGTCTTTTTGCTGCTGCTCTTAATTCAGCATGTACACAAAAAGAACAGGACAGGTATTCCTGCTTTGCTTCACTTCAGAGTCATTCCAGATTAAAATAAATCATTTACCCGTTCCTCCATGTGTCTACATGTCCACTCGCCTCCTACAAAGCGACAGTAGGCTCCAGAGTACGAATTCCTGGTTTAAAGAGTATGAAAGCCCCCTTCTGATGATGTAACTTGAAGGTGGGAGGTACTTTTGATGAACTACAAGCACTCTGGGGAGGATTCAGGGAGGTTAGCTGTACTTCTGGGTGGATAACTTTGTTCCAGTCAGCATGGAAGTAGCTCAGTTTCCTGCGCAGTTTACAATGAACGTGAATATAGCAAGCAAAACGTATGCAACAACAGTGATATCCTGCCGTGTAAGAGGATGTAATGTTGGATGCACCTACATATCGTCGCTGTCCAAAGAAAAACATGTATCTCCATTTTTGTTGATTTTTACTTTTATGCCTCATATGATCACATGAGCTGCTGTTTACACTGTGTGGAATTTCATGAAGAATGGACCAACAGAAATGGCCCAAAACTGCTTGGAAAGACGTCTGGTTCCATTGACTTCCAATCAAATTAAATGAGGTTTTTGGCCTCTTCTGTAAAGTTGCCATTTTGGAGATACCTGTTTTCCTTTGGACCGAGACAATATGTTACTTCCAGTTTTCCAGCTTTCAGTCCCATCACCACAGTGCTTTAGGATTCTCTTACAGTTGAAACAATCTGGCGCACTCTTTGCTCTTCCAGATGAAGATGACCAAAGAAGTTGATCAAAAAGTGACCATCACATAAAATAAACGAAATACTGTCCAACATCAACCAGAGTTAGCCACAGTCTCGCAGATGCTGGCCTGCAGGCTGCACTGTGGGATTGTTTGGTGTCTGGGAAACATGGCGAAAGGCAGTGACGACGCTCCAGAGGGTTTTTCATCCATCTAAGAGAAGCAAGTCTAAAGTGTGGTCGTACAAGTTCAGAGGTGAACTTGATTGAAGATGGTCACCCTGTCTGCAGAATGTGCAGGGGGAAAAAACTGATGTGAAAGGGGGCAGCACTTCAAATCTTAAGATTCATCTTCATGACCACCAGCCACTACTCCTACTACAGCGAAGGAGTTCTGGTGAATTGTGGTACCTTGTCGAAAGTACCGCAGTGCATATTTGTAGTTAGCTCCGTACACAAAACTAGGTAGGATATTTTGATGGCTTATATCAACCACAGTGCTGTAGCTGAAGTCAGCTTCTTATTTGAACTTTTGCATTCCACCTTAAATAGTGTAGCAGTTATTATAACGCCTCAGGCTCTACAATGTAACTGCTGCATCATTTAAGGTGGAACAGGGAAATTCAGACAAGAAGTGGGCAGATAGGAAGCTGACCTCAGGTTTGTATTAAAAGTACAGGTAGGATAGTTTGATGGTCTAAATGTCCTTATTAGAAAAGGTTTCCAGCATTGAAATAATAATTTGGGTATTTGAATAATCTAAATCAGCTTAGTGATATTAAGCACATTGAAAACACTATGAAACATTTGAACCTCTCATGGCCACATTGTGCCCCCTTTATTGCTAATGCACATTTGATATTTTTTTTAATGTAGGCTGTTATTATTATTATTATTATTATTATTATTATTATTATTATTATTA
>CM067494.1:8375690-8480934 GCA_034552555.1 Semaprochilodus insignis | reverse complement strand
TATATATATAAGTTCTACTATTTCACCTTGTAACACCCTGTGTGTTTCTCTCTTCCATGAATGGATCTAAAACTATGTTTTAGGCCATACATTTCATTGCAAACTATGTCCTAGACATCAGAAAACATATTAATAACCATTTAATAATTATAATAACTATTCGTAAATCAGATTTTTGAGGCGATTCTGAATTGGGAAGTTTCTCCAAAGTGAAGCAAACAAGTTAATGACTTTGACATCTTAACGACTGTATTATGTGAGAGTTCCCCTATAAAAACACTTTATTCAGCGGGTGGTAGGGATTTTGTTACATTTTTTTATCTGTCCAAACTGCAGTAGAATATAGGTCATTCTCATAAACTATTCTGTTAAGAATAAAATCTAATTCTTGAGAGAAAAAATAGACTTTCATGACTTGATTAAGGTTACAAGGACCATAAAATATAGGTACAATTCTTGCTAGCAAATATAAAAACATTTTCAGCTGTGCAGTAAAAGTACTATGTGCATAGATTCCTAATTTCTTTCCTAGGGAAAATAGAGGTATCCAGTCTTAAATCTGAATAGGCTGATGTACTGAATGATGAAGGGTAAAAATTACCTAAGTGCTGTTAGGGAAAACCTGAAAATATTAAGCTCTACAGACAAAAAAAAAATTACACATGTTTGGCAATGCTACAAAGGTCAGTTGAATCTGAACAAAAAGGAAAAGATCCACTTTTGGAAAAAACATACAAGAGAAACTTAATATCAGACCACTGACAAACAAAAATACAGTTGAAATATTTACAGACGAGAACACAAAGCAAATGAACGACATTTCAAAATAGTAGAAAAAACAAGAATAATGTGTCAATATTCACTTTTTTTTTTCCTTTTTTGACAAAAGGTGCCTAATTGTTTTCAATCACAAAGTACGACGTGGCTGGCTGAGCGGTTAACAGAAAGCAACACAGAGGCAAAAACCCTGATAATTTCCCATCGCGCACCACAGTCACACAATAATATTTAACATTCACAGGGCACTGAGCAACTTGACATCTGTATGAAGAGCGGCATCTGGAGGCACAGTGCACTGCTTTCATGCCCCGTGCACAGACATCATGTGCTGAATGAATGCTTTAGGAATGCTTCTGAAAATTAGCTAGAGTTAATGATCAAATCTCTGGAAAACAGCTGCTTGTGAGAGTGAGAGAGAACGCAACAGGCCCAATATTACAATATCTTTACATGCGCCAGCCACTTAACATCATCTACAATTGGAGGCGGGGGGCTGGGGGGTGGCAGAGTAAACATAGCATGAGAAGCATCTATTAAAAGCATAGGCTTCAGAGGTCACTTGCATAAAACATCTTAAGTGATATTTGACCTCAAGTCTTCCTGTTAAGTGAGAAATGCTTAAGTGGACAATGAAAGAGTCCATACGAGCAAGCTGATTTTTAGACCACGATTTTAAGTTTAAGTTTATGTACTAGTTTTTGGAAACATGCAAAATTGAAATTTCTAGCTTTACAGTGACCACTTAAGATCAATACTTTCGACCTTTTATGCAAGTGGCCACAGCTCCCAAAGACCCAGATGCTGAAAATCCATAACTGCATGTACTTGAATGAATATTCTTCACCAACCGGTTTCAACAGAGTGATGAACAGAGTAGTTAGCATATAATACAGCTATGTTCACAATATCCATAATATTCATCTTCCCCGTTCAAGTTAATCTTTTAGTTCTCGGCTCCTCTAAGCACCAGAGGCCAGGAAACTGACCACAAAGCATACTGAGAAATAGTCCTTTTCCCTCCATCACCTGTCCTATTTGGCAGCAGAAAATGGATTCAGTTAAGGCACCGCATTAGCATGGTTTTGAATTTCAGAAATCCAAAGTGTAGGCTTAAAAATACTCCAATTAGAAAAATCAAATAAGACACAAATTGGAACAAATATGTACCCTCTCAAAAGTTTTCAAAAGTTTTTTTTTTTAACATTACATTAGATTCGTTGAATTTGCCCCTTTACTGTTGATCATTCAGATTGGTATGTACAGTTTTTATCCATTTTCTTTTTTTATTACTTTTTTATTTCCAATTTTACTGGCTTAGCAGTTGTATTTATATTCATTCACTGCATGTGCTTTCTCCTACCATGCTTTATCATAAAGTGTCTTTTTATTTTTCCAGCACTTCAAGCTGCGTTTGAAATGTACAAAAAGTGCTTTAGAAAAAGTGATTTAAGTTATTACTTGGTCAATATTAAGGTCTCGGATTTAGCCGCTTCAATAAAACATTTCTGGGAAGGTAGTTTTGAAATAGCTCCAGCCGGAACAAAAATACATACGCCACTATTGTTTTGACTAATGCTTGGCTTACACTGTACACCATGCATGGGGTGGGTGCCACACTTCACACTGCATGACTGAATTACCCAACATAATGAGGCAAAAACATCAGAAATCCATCAGAATGTCCATCTTCTCACCAAAAGAACTTATGAGGCATCATTCCCTTCCTGTCATGATACAACCAACCACTTCTGATCCAGAAAAAAATTAACCACCATTCAAAGCATTTGTTAGTGACAGCAATGTGCCATAATGAACAGTGTAAGCCCAAGATAAGGGCGTTTTCAGACCCAGTTTCAGTTTTGGTTTGAACCCTCATACTGATACTGTTGTGCCCAAGCACAGGCGAGCTTCATTCTACCAAATGGAAACAAACCAGGGGTCTGTCTCACAAGGCCAAATCTTCTTTATACAACTACTTCAAATAACTGGCTCCAGGTCTTAAAGCGGTGGGAGAAACACAATCTAGTAGAGTTAGGCAATATGACAATATTTACTGTTATCGCGTTTATGTCACAAGATGCTTTTTTTAAACATATCTTTTTTTAAGCATATCTTTTTTTAAGCGTATCACTCAAAAAAACATTTACATTACATTTATGGCATTTAGCTGACGCTCTTATCCAGAGCGACTTACAAGGTTAATCATATTACAGGTAGGCCAATGTAATGTTAGGAGTCTCGCCCAAGGACTCTTATTGGTGTAGCACAGCATAGTCACGCAGACTGGGATTCAAACCCCAGTCTCCCACATGTGGTGGTGGTGGCTCTCTGGTGGGTAGTGGTGTTACCCGCTGAGCTACACCAATCCCCAAGTGTATATTTCAATACAAAGACATAATTCAATTGAAGAGCATATTTAAACGGATTTGCTGAAACATAGCATATGAAATGTTGAGTACAAAACATTGTATTCATAGTGATGCATCATACCAGATGTCCGATACCATAACCACAACCTACTTGGCTGATCTGAAATGTGCAGTAGCTAGCTCTGCTACATTAGTTACTGTAGATCAAGCTGCAGAAGAGCGAGTTTAGTTTCACTCCAAAAACCGTGTTTCTGTAGAGCTCTAAAAAGTACATTTCATAGTTTTGATCCTCATCTGTCACTTTCAGCACCAGAATCTGTAGTACAGCGACAAGCAGGAGTTACAGCCGAGGCTAATGCCGCCGAAGAAATCAATATGAAGTGTTATGTCTTGTTAAGACTCTTTTGTTTGGCTCACACTGTATGAACTGTATGTCTCTACAGACAATTATATAGAAAGCTGTTTCATTCACAGTAACACACTGTGCACCGTGTACTGAGCAAACACATTGAGAAACTAAGCTGCAGCTGCTCGGCTAACCACACTGTGCACCGAAATATACACGGCAGGACAATATGATCAACCTCACTCTCTATTTTACACAAAAAGTTTAACGTTTATTTACGTTTTAACGTTTTATTTAGTCAAACAGAGCCAAACAGTTACAAGTCGGTGTGCATCTTCAGGTGCAAACGTCAACTTTTTCCTCCTCTGTTTTGCTAGCTTATGCGTCTCCACCTATACTGCGGAAGGGGTTGAGTGGTTGTGTTTCTATGTGTTTATAATGGGCTAAAATCATTTCTGAAATATGCTGGAATGTGTCGGCTGTGGAGTCAGTAGAACGTCCATGGGTGAGTTGCTTGTTAATTGTTGTTTGTATTGGTATGAGCTAGTATCGAATGATGGAATCTGTGATTTTTTCTGCGACTGAGTATGAATATATGAGCATGGTATCGGACCAATACCTGTTACCAGTACCGATGGATCCCTGGTATTCATGGTTTTACAGTACTTTAATTGACAGTTTTTTTAACGTGCCACTACATTGTCTGTTCCAGTTTATAAGATGTCAGAAAAAAGAAATACTGCAATGTACTAAATATCATGTACACTTATTGATTTATCGCGATATAACATAACATTTTTGCCATATTGCCCAGCTCTACAACGTAGTGTAGATTTGCACAACAAATTGCCAGTTCTATCTTGCCAACACTTCATATCCCTGGAAGTTTTTCATTCGTGTCTTACAAAATCCTGTGGGCTCAATGTACAGCAAACACTTCAAAATACAGACGAGGAAGTATTTGAACTTTCAACAATGTCTTAACTGAGAATCGAACCAAATGACAACAAAAATCTAAATTGGCCAAATAAATATCCCATTTCAACTTTCACACGAGAATGAGAATTACTACTACCAGTCATCCGGCAGGGTCTCAGTATGTTTTTAAATTGGGATGCGCCCAGGCTGAAATAAGATGCTCTACCTAAGAAGGCAAATGCACAAGGAAAAACTGAGGTAGGTCTGAAAGCGCCCTAGGAGCTCTCTTAAGTGCTATGGGAAAGCATTTCAAATACCTGAGACCAATTTTTGGAGATGCTAAATGGTTTCCATTTAATTTCATATCCCTTCCCTTCTCACCACTGCACTTCATAGTGTACAGTAATAAAGGACTATGGAAAGTCGAGTTCCTCCCCAAGTGCTGCTTTCCAAGTGCACAATGATGGTTTGAACTTAACACAATGTTTCGTCACGGCTTTGTGCAGCCTTTATCCAGTTTTGCATTTCTAAGTAAGTGCTGTCAGTTTTAATCATGGCTTGCTGAGATCCTAATTTGAGTTTCAGAGGTAGGGTTTTGCACTGTGCAACAAGTAAATATCAATTTCCTGTATTTGATCATATGCCAAAGGAGTATAACGACTAGCATTTGCTTGCTTACCTACTGGAAAATAATTACTTTTGCAAAAGAGACAACACTGTATGCTTATCTTAGCTAAACATGTGCAGTAATCAGCTGACAATTACCACGTTTTCTCAATGTCTTATAGTAAAAGCACCACACAAAAGTTTGGATAATTGACATTTGTATGCACATAAGGCTTGGTTTCCTTTCTGTTTTACTTCTGTAGGTGATATTAATAAAAGCTTTTGTTTTTTTTTTCCCCGCAGAGGAATCACAAGTAGTGTGGTTTTTGTCCATTCTAAAGTTTTAAATTTGGACGCCCACATTCACGTAGCTTGTTAAACCTAAGTAATTTGTAATTCCTATAATATATTCTGTTTGAACAGTCTTGCAAGCACTTCTGAAGATACAAAAATAAGCATCTAAAGTCCTTGTGGTCTCTTATTCCACAACTAAACTATAGGCTATAATCTCTAGGAATTCTGAAGAGATTTCTAAGAGTCCTTGAGATGATGTTAGTGCAGCTATTTCTGTGTCTATGTGCGTCTTTGCCCGGCTGATCTGAGCTCTTGTGGCGGTAATGTCAAGGTGCTTGGAAATATATGGCAACGGGTGATGTGTAAGGAAAAGTCTGTTGAAAAATTAGCAAGTATCACCCTACGTTAGAAGGCAAAGAAGGGGAGGTTTGACTTGGCAAAGACAGTTTCTCCCAAAAGGCAAATGAAAAGGGGTTACACGGTTAGACTGGATAAATGATTGAAATAACCCCCATCTTAATACCTTGTGATGTAAACTAAAAGACAGAAAATATTCCCATGTCATGTGAGAATCACTGTAATACATACAACACACAGAACTCCTTTCCAACAAAGCTCCAGAAAGAGCATCCTGATTGAACATCACGTTGTCTTTGAACAATGAGGCTGCACTGATAGCATGTTTATGCAAACACCACCGTGTCTTTTGTGTCTCCACCAGAGCACAGCCAAGTCAGCATGGTGATTCGCTGAAAACTAATCTCAGCTCATACAAAACGACAGAAGATGTTAAATGATAATCCTTTGGGGAGTATGTGTCCATCTGACACGTACACTCTGATTGCCTCTTGTCCATTTCAGCAAAAAGGATGTTGTGAAACTACCCCTCCAGACACGAGAGAACCTTTCCAAAAGCCGAACCCATCACCTGCAATGAATATCGTGAATACTCGTCCTCTTGACCGCAAGAGGGGGAAATTTGGTCAACAGGCTGGAGGCTGCATCTGCATTTTACTGTCTAAAATCAGGGGCTGGGGATGATGCACGTTTGTGTAGAGGCAAACCCACCGACAGTCTTTTTCCTCTATGTCTTCTGTGGGTCTGGAGAGAGAGGTCCTGGTGTGTTGGTGCCGTCTAGACTGTGTACTGGCACGGATACCTGGGCGGAGCTCAGGACAGAGGGGAACTGAAAAGCAACATGAGATAAGAGGACATAAAACAGATGATAAAGTACATCGAGGAGGAGATAGCTGACAGCTGGCGGACGGAAGCTCAACTCACCTGAAAGAGGGTGTGTGCCCCCTGTCTGCGGGCAGGGCTGAGAGGGGCGACTGGACTGAGCGTGCTCCAGAAGTGGATGTTGGAGAGCAGAGGGCTAGGCGTGAGCAGCAGGGGCGTCTAGGACAAAACCAACACTAATCAGTCCTCTAATTAACCAACAGAGGTTTTTCAAAAACTAATCTGATGAATTTTCATGACGGACATCAAGTAAGCAAACATCTGACTAACAGCATAAACAGGGCTCGGCCATTATCATATGGTCAAAATTTAACTCCAACAGTTTTAGTTAAACTGTGCTTTACAGATCGACATATTAAGATGAGAAGGTATTTCAAGATGTGTTGTTTATATTAGGAACATCAATGTGCAAGCAAGATTCATTGTGAGGTCTACTATTCATATCATAGCGATCATTTAGGTAAACAGAATAGAATAGAATAGAATAGAATAGAACAGAATCCTTTATTGTCATTGTACTTGCATACAATGAAATGTATTGCATCACTCTCCAAGAAGAAACAATAAACGATAAAAGAGCAGTAAAATGCAATATAGTTAGATATTTACATATGGACAGTGCACTCAATTTGAGAATGAGTGAACCAGTAACAGTTACAATAGAAATATAAATAAATAAGTTATGAATGTGTAAAGTGACTGTGCATGGATGTGCAAAATATGCAGAATGTACAGTTGACAGTATATGGAGGCAGAATTACAGAATTATGGATAATATTTATAGCATAAGGTGACTAACTGGACAGAATATGAATTCAGCAATTTCATATGTTAATATATGTCAAATTAAAATTTCTAACTGTTGTTGATTAAAGCACAGTAACTTATTAGCAGAGGTAGACGAAGTACACAAACCATGCAAGAGATCCCCATAATAAAAATATTCCTCCAGTAGAAGTTCCTCCATTTAGACCTCCACTTGAGTAAAAGTACTAAAGTATTTCCCTTCAAATGTACTTAAGTATGGAGAGTAACAGTAGCATGATTTATTATGGCTCTAATGTCCTATTATCATTTCTTGAACAAGACTCTCAATCAACTCATTTTAGGTGAAGAGACTCTAGTGTCTCTCAGTCCACCAGTCTTTAATAGAAGGTCATTAATTAGTCTGACACTGATGTCTATTCAAATGATCATAAGCACAAAACACTGAAGGAGAACTGTTTCCATTAGCTAGAACCAAGCTCTGTCCGACAGGCCAAACAGGTCCTTTCATTTTATGCACTCATAAGCTAAAAAGGAAGGACAGATTTAGCCATAATGTACTGGAGTAAAAAGTAAGATATTAGACATAGACTGAAATGTAGTGGAGCTGAAGTAAAATAAAAGTCACCCAAAAAGGAAATACTTCAGTAAAGACACAGTAGCTAACTGCCCTGACATCATTACTGTCCACCATCTGCTTATTAGCTAGTATATGATTAAGTTGACAGGTTTATTACTGACTAATGGAGAAGAAAAAAAATTAATCACCATAAAGGTGGGCTCATTATCATCATTGCATCAGGTCACTGTTTCTCTTTTCATGTACGTGTTATGACTGCATTAATATATTACTATTAAACTCATTTTAAAACGTTCATAAATCCTTCACGGTGCTATGAATAAGTACTCCAATCTATATCCCAATTTATTTGATTTTTGCATATTTGTCACACAATGTTTTAGAACATCTATATATCTATTAGACAAAGAACACAAATAAACACAAATTGCAGTTATTAAACGATCATTTCATTTATTAAAGAAAAAAAATGCTACTCAACCCTTCCTGCCTTGTGTTAAAGTAACTGTCCCCTTAGCTACTAAATCAACCAGATTCTATTGACTGTTGGGTTCAATTTCACTAGCTGCACCCAGGCATGAACCCTGCCAGACCTGCTGGATCTAAACACACCTTAAATAGAATCTGTTTGGCAATGTGAAGCAGCACATGATTCCACAATCTAAAGAGATTCAATTACAGATGCGATACAAAGTCTTTGAAGGATCTACAGGACGTGGAAAAGGTTACAAAGTCGTTGCTAAAGCTCAGGGACTCCAGTGACCACAATGAGAGCCATTACCCACACACAGAGAAACCTCTGAACAGTTGTGAACTTTCCCAGGAGTGGCCAGCCTACCAAAATTTCACCACAATTTCATCATCTACGACTCATCCAGGAGGTCACAAAGGAACCCAGACGGACATTAAAGAACTCCAGGCCTCACTGACCTCAGTGAAGGTCAATGTACATGATTCCACACTAAGGAATACACTGAACAAAAAAAAAAAATAAAAAAAAAAAAAAATCACATCCATGAGAGAGCTACAAGGCGCTAACCACTGCTGAACAAAAAGAACACAAAGGCTCGTCTCACATTTACTAAAAAACATCTGCATGACGTCCAAGACTGTGGAATAAGACTCTGTAGACTCTGTAGGAGTCAATGGTGGAACTTGTTGGAAGACATGGGTCCCATTACATCTGGTGTGAAGCTGGCATCACATTCATACCAACATGGTGGAGGTAGTGTGGTATACTGCTTCTGCAGGACCTGAACAAACTGGTGAGTCTTGTGGTAATTTAGGGAACCATGATTTCTGTCCTTTATCATAAAATCCTGAAGTAGAATGTTTGCTTGTCAGTTTGTGACCTAAAAAAAAAATCAGGGTTCTAGATAGTGGCCTAGATAGTGGATAGAAAAACCTTCAATGTAGCTGAATAATAACAATTCTGCAAAGAAGCATGTACCATACAATCTTAAGCATCCAAACTAGGCCCGAAATCCACATATCCGTGCATCCCCATTTTACATGTTTTGGAAACTGCAACTTGAAGCCGGATGGTGTCTGTATTCACGCTTAAGCAGTTCAGACAGTACAGCAATAATACAAGTTAGTGATTTATGACTTTTAGTCAGAGCTGGTATAAATACTGGTCAGCACAGAAACAAAAACATGAATAAACATTTGGAGAATGAAGGAAATCTACAAAGCCTAAACCCTGCATCATGACAAAGAAAAAATTAAAGACAATACAGTCCCTCATCTGTCATCTAACTAGTGAGACGGCTGAAAGACAGCAGAGGATCATCCTCCGAGCCAAGCGTATAGTTGCTCATAAAAGCAGCCATTATGTGGCCTTAATGAGGTCATCCATCAAAGCTACATTCAGCCAAATTTCATCATATGACCCCATCTACCCAAGTACCCATCCACAGGGGGCTTTTAAATCCAGAAGTAAAGCTAACTGTGAAAACTGGTGTTTTACTGCCATCTACTGTCTGAAAGCAGAGGCCTCAAAACAACAAGAGTACAAGGCATCACATAGGTATGGAAAGAAGGGAATTAAAAAGAAAAAGAATAGTGGCGATAGAAAGCAGGGATTCCAATATTCACAGCACAAATATATGCATTTTATTTATTATACAAACAGTCCAGTAAACCTACACATGGGTTTTTATATGTAACACTGATGGTGGCAAATCCAAAGTTTTTTGGGTGCTATTTTTTCTGGCATGTATATCTCAGACATGAACAAAGATTTAAAATCACTTGGTCTAAAAAAACAAAAACAATGTTACAGTCATCAGGAAACAACCACTGTTTAAATGTGGCTTTATTAAAATGCACCTCATACATCAAACCACTTTGAATGGCACCTTTAAGGGGTTAAAATGAAAGATGGTAAAACCCTGGCTAGGGCAGAGTGAGGGTACTGACCTGCAGGAAGGCTGGGGTCAGGGAGGCTGTAGGCAGAGAGGGACTGGACAGGTTGAGGGGACTCATGTCTGAACTGGTCACCAGCAGCGTGGGCATCAGCTCTAGAACTTTGGGCTTTTTCGACTTGCCACTCAGGCTGCGAGCCGGAGACAGCGACACCTCGGATCCTCCAGACTCCGACGTGTGAATGGTGTCGCTGGACACAGATAGGGGATGGACCTAAACACAGAAACACTCAGAAAAGTTAGAGCTCTTCAGAAGCCAAACTGCGATGTAAGGATATTTATGGGCAAGAAAGAAATTTTAACTAAAAGCTGATTAAACAATGTTTACAAAACCTTTTCTCCACAAATATTCACATCAGACATTAAATAAACTTAAAAAATAAATAAATAAACAAAATCTCTGCCAAGCCAGCTAACAGAATCTCAGTCTATCAGTTACTCAATCACTTGTAGGAGAGGAGAGCCCTAAATTCAAATAAACACCTATTATATTCTTTTATCTCCATTGTTCATATTATCCATTGGACAGGTTGCGCTAGCTGAGTGATGTATCTGCTGAGCTGTTTGTGGACTGGTTCTCTTCACATTCAGATGTACCCATGACCAATACCACAAAGCAGTGTCTGATGTGCAGCAGTTGATGCAAGACTTAAGCAGACAGGAACTGTTTGCCTTTTCACCTTGTTCACTTGAATATGCATGCACCATTTTGGTTTTAGTTATATATAATCTTTGCCTGAAGCACTGAAAGCTGTGCTGTGGTGCACCTGCGATCAGTCGGCAGAATCAGGCACTGACTACTGCCGACAGTGTCAATAACTAATCATTTACTAAACTCCAGTCTTACTCTTGTAGACTGATGTAAGTGGAAGTGAACCAAATGCATGTGTAAGACAGAAGACCACACTTATTCAGAAGTTTTTGCCAATAAGCTGCTGAGTGCTTTCATGTACAGACCATAAGCCTATCTATGTAGTGTTCAGTTCTGTTTTTAACTGATATGCACAATAAATATTACATTATATTACATTACATTTACTTCAGTTAATAAATATGCTTCTTATTACTAATTATGCATTACTATATAAACTATAACCAAGCTTGAACCAAGCTTTATGTTTTATTAGTAACACAAAAAACACCAAAATGAAATATATATATAAACAGTTATAAACTAGTAGGATGAGACAGAGTTAGTATCAGTATTGGTACTTGGTATTAGTTGAAAGTCATGGATATGGTATCAGTAACAGAAAGGGGGGGGAAGTATCAGTGTATGCCTACTTAAAATTATAGTTATCATTATGAAATGTAAATATGATTGTTTTAAAGATGATTTGGAAATACTAACTACCGCTTAAAGGCTGTAAATTGCTGTTCCGGCCAGCTCTAGCCACTTCAAATTTGAATATGGGTGCTTTCAGTTTTTACCTGCAGCTGAAGCTCGGAGGCCTGGGAGGAGAAGGACTCTATGTCAGTGTCGATAACCAGCTCCTGAGAGTCAGTCAGTGTGTTGGGGGAGGGCGACCGGCAGGGCATTGGAGGAGAGATCCCTGAGAGAGGGAGAGTTGCTGGCGTCGCCTCCGTCACCTCGAGTGAACACACCACGTGCTGGCCAGCCGGCTGCTTCTTTTCAGGCTCGGACGTTTGGAGTGGGGCTTGGAGGGGATGCACTGGCAGGGCTGGCCTCTCTGCAGCCTGCAGAAAAGGTCTACTTGGAGGAGTAGTCCCAAATTTGATGACCGAGGATGGCTGTGGAGGCTCCTGGGTCACTTTCTTCTCAGCCAGCTTTTCTCCAGGGTTTTCCATCTTAATGGACTTGAAGAGCTGTGTTCCTGACTGCAGAGAGGTCAAGGTGAAGGAGGTGTACAGACCTGAGTGGATGTAGTCATTCCGACTAGAGGGTTTTGGCTGGCCTTGAGTTCCCAAGGCCCGTTCTCCTGCTGCTTTGTTGTCCTTGTTGTCCCTCGTGGTGCTGGTGGCTTTGTCAGGCAATGGAAGGGACGTACATCCTGTGACCCCTTCACCAGCCCCCTCATTTCTGGCCATGACATCACCTTTTAGAATGTCCGGGTAGGACACAAAGCGGTACACAAACTTCTGGCCATTTACTTTTTTGATGATGTTCTGTAAGAGAAAGAAAAGAAGACTCATCACCAGCACATCGATAAACGTTGAAGCTGTTATGATTAATCCATAAAACAGACACTGATTACTATGCATGATATGATAATAATGCATGATGTATACATATGCACGCTGATGCCTGCCGTTGGGCGCGGTGGCCTCATGCTATGTTTCACGATGTCAGCTTAGGCAATCATAGTGCATTCATTATAGCCCAATCATCGTTCATGTCCTTGCGTGCATTCGTAGGTCTTCAGGGAAGAAGGTCAAAAAATTGTCAATCATGGCTACAAAGGCACCATGTGTGGGGTGGACCTTTTCCTGGGTGTCATTAGGAGGACAGTTAACAGTTTCACTTTCACAGACGTGGTTTAAATTGCAGTTGTAGTGAGCTAGTACTTTTTAGCTGCTGTGATCAGCATTTAGCTGTTAGCATTTTGGTGATGTGTTAATACACAAAGCTGTAGTGCTGTTAAATTCTGAGCAGATGTTAATAAGATGCATGTGAACTGGGTCCTCCTTCTGTATGGCATATTCACATATGCAGTCGAGTAACATTACTATGTCCTAATAAGCTAATACACAGAATAACTGCCGTGTACAGCAGGGACAGCAGTTAGACAAGCTGGGAGTGACTCAATAAGGTCCTGGTAGGTTGTCACAGGTATATGGAGCCATGCTGACTGCAGTGCATCCCACAGCTGCTGGAGGGTACGTGGGGGAGGATCCATAGAGCGAACATGACGATCGAGGTGTTCCCACAGATGTTCAACTGGGTTCAAGTCTGAGGAATTAGGGGGCCAGGGCAGTACTTAGAAGTCTTGGTCATGCTCTTCCAACCAAGGTCGGACATTTCTAGCCATGTGACATGTTGCATTGTCTTACTGGAAGATCCCGTCTGCCCCAGGGAAGACAATCAGCATGTATGGGTGTACGTGATCTGCAAGGATGAATTCAAGCCCAAATCGGTTGAGAGTGCCTTCCACGTGGATGAGTGGGCCCAGAGAATGGCACAAAAATGCAACTTCCTTCATGAGCCACACGCTGTTTATGTCACATGTGCGGCCAAGCATGAAACTTGAATCATTCGCATGTCTCACAATGTCAAATCAACCCACCAAGTTTCATTCCTGACGGTTGATTCCTTCTGGGTGCAACTATTTGTGCAACCATTATTATGACGATAAATTTCCAGAGCGATCAGAGCTAACTATTCCTGATAAGCATTCATTTTTATTTTTTATATAGATTTTTTTTTTTTTTTTATCAGTGGTACATACAAGACGTTCGTCTAAGTTTGAAACTCTAAAGAAGAGAGACAAAGTCAAACTTGAACCGAGCAGCGCTGTTTCAAATTATACTTGATTACTAAAGTAGACCAACAGCTGTCTCTTAATTATCTCTATAATTGGGTTGTTCACTAGAGGGGGCAATTAGCCTTTTTCACACCTAAAGAATACATTTAATTACCTGAGGAAAATGACAGAGGCCAAAAACGTTGCTGTCTTTTTCCCCCCACGCCCCAGACACCAGCTATTTACCACTGCAAGCCACAAAAGAACAAAGGGCCTAATTCGTCAACTGCTCTGAAGAAGAAATTTCTTCTTAAAATGTACTTAAAATGTTCTTATGTAAGAACAGAATCTACACACTAAAGAACACAAAGGAGTGAACAACTCTTTGAACATGTCAGAATCTGACGTAGACTTTTTCTTGGGAAACTTTCTCATGAACAAATTTAAGAAAACAGACAGGACGATATTCGAAAACAAGGCCCAAAGAGCACAACAAAGTTAAGAACAATGTCAGAATGAAGGATATGTAGCGTATATGTAATATACAGTGCAGTGCACCAACTAACATGAATGTTCAGTCAAGAAATTATTTTCATTTATGCTGTTTGGTGACTGTCTAAGTAGCTGCGGTTCTTCGAGCGCCATGTTCTTAAAAATGTTTCCATTCACTGGAAGACACACAATGCCTCAGAACAAACAATGCCTCAACACCCACCAACCACTTCATTAGGTACTCCACCTTGTATCTACACCCAGTGTCTATTTTAGCAGCTCTACTTACCATATAGGAGCACTTTATAGTTCTACAATAACAGACTATAATCTATCTGATCCTTGTCACACCCTTTCTCAGCACTGCAGTAACACTGACGTGGTGGTGGTGTGTTAGTGTGTGTTGTGCTGGTGTGAGTGGGTCAGACACAGCAGTGCTGCTGGAGTGTTTAAACACCTCACTGTCACTGCTGGACTGAGAACAATCCACCCACCAAACTATCCAGCCAGCAGCATCTTATAGGAAGTGTCATGAAGACCACATACAGACCACATATGAAGGACTAGAGGATTACCAACACAAACTGCTTAACTGACTTTACATCTACAAGGTGGACCAGCAAGGTTAAGATTAAAACGAGCCCAACGCACACTAACACACCACCACCATGTCTGTGTCACTGCAGTGCTGAGAATGATCCCCATAGTCCCATAGTCATAAGTCCCACAGTGAGCAACAACTTTAATTTCCTTGTTGTTGTTAAGACTGAAATTGCTAGCATGGCCTATATAAGCTGTAGCATTTAAGGTGGAACTGAACATACGATTAAGAGGCTGGCAACTACCAAGACAGCCTTGTTTAGAGATGAAAAACAACAATGCCCAAACAAAGACCAAAAAGCGACTTATTCTGGGCTCAAATCATAGGGTGGTAAATGAGTGTGTAAAACTGTATCTGGGCATATTTCACCCAAACCAAAGTAATTACTGTCTATGTAGAAACTGCAGAACAATTAAAAATCCTGAATAAATGCATTTCATGAGAAATCGCAAGGTTATCTAAGAAAAGCAGATTAAAATAAAGAAGAAATAATATAAAGAAATTTAAACATCAGACTGTTATCAGTATCGGCCAATAAGGTTTCAATACCGGTTTCCAAAAAGGAAAGCTGGTATCATCCCTTATCTAAAACCTCTGCCTAGTAGAGAAGCTCTCTTCTGCTGCATCTTCAGCTACGCAAAACCTGCAATTAAATAAATGAGCCCATTTCAGCTCACCACGACAAACAAGGAAAAAGATGTGGAAAAATGTTCCTTCCTGAGCGAGCTGTTAGAGTGAAGAAACACAACAAACACACAACACCCTGCCGCTGCCACAAACAGCCACTGCCGAGTCACAAAACGGACAGAATTTCAGCAGTCATTACCTACAGCAATGCTGTCTCTCTTTTCTCAAGTGTATGCATAATGTATGATTATATCTGACAATTACGATTCTAAAGTCCTCATGCTACACACTAACAACACCACCAACAACAACAACAAGCTTGTTTTCATAACACACCAGGTCAGAAACTATTCCTTCAAACAGGTGCGGCATATTATTTTGACTTTGATGCTTTTCATGAGCAATATAATGCCAGTGTCTATGCAGGCGTACAAATCTGCATGTTAATTAAGCTGCAAGATTCCAAAGAAAACTAACAGATTCAGCCTTAATCAGCATTTCCCAGCTCTACTCTTGCTTGTCCATCTGCATTGTCCCACTTTAACACACCTTTGTTTGTTGCTCTGTAATGGCTTATTATTGATTTGTTTAGTCCGAGTACTAGACCCGTCACGATTATTACATTATCACCTAATTGGAATTATTTGAGATCACTGTAATTATCTCAGCTGACCACAATTATTAGATTCCACAAGGATATTAAGCCACAACAAATAGAATGTGAATTGGGCATGTGGGGTTGAGGTCAATTAGTGTAAACAGACGAAAGCAGTATGTGTTCTTTCAGACGCATCAATGGAAAACAAGTTCTGACTAGACGCTACTAACTTGGTGCTGTTTGCCAAGCTTTCGCATGGACAAACGGCTGCGTCATGAATGTTACTGTTCATATACTTTCCTGGGTGATATGCATGTTAGTTGAGATGTCCTCTAGAGGGCAGACCACTCTGTTCGTCCAGCATTTTCCACCATGCATGAACAGAATGGACAAGCATATGTCACGGCCAGGAGCATTCATTTCAGAGGACGTGAACAACCGACACACCAAACGGATGCAGGCTACGTCAGGCAGCTGTCATGCATAGGCAGACGTGTATGTAACAGAATGTAGATCTCTACGCTAACATGTTTAGAAGGCAGTGTAGGTAATGTCTGTTAGCTCTATAGCTGAAGCTCAAGAGTTAGCATGTATGCTAGCAGAATAAGTGTTATGTGTTTATATTTTCGCTCTCGGTGTAAGCCTTGCTTTACTGTATACGATTCTGTGTGACTGAGACATTTGTGCCAGAGTGTGTGCGCACGCTAAACTGAAGTGCATCCATTCGACAGTACTACGCAGAATGTATACAATAAACAAAAGTCCGTTACATTATTCACCACAATTAATCGTCAGTTAAAACGTCATGATCATTACAGCTGATCAAACGATTACCACCTGAACTACTACCGCATAAATTAACAAACATTTAGAATCATTAACAAGCTACAAAAACAATATGAACCTTGTCGTAGTAGTAGCGCAGGGCCCGGCTCAGTTTGTCGTAGTTCATGCTGGGTTTGTTCTTGCGAGCTCCCCACAGCTTGGCCACTTCCTCCGCCTGCAGCAGCTTGAACTCCCCATCCTCATTGGTCCAGCAGATGAGTTGGTCGTTGCTGGGGTCCAGGAGGAGCTGCAGCAGGAACTGCCACAGGGTCACTGAGCTGTCCATGCTCTTCTCTAAGACATACATAGACACACAGCATTACATACAATTTACCAGTGCACGTATTTATCGGTGAACCGCAGATTCTGAGGTCACCAGCTCCTACTACATGCCCTTCTAAGATTTGGCTTAGATAAACAGAACTTTTCCAATGCTTGCTGTGCTGCCATCTAACAAAATGCACAACACACATCACAATAACTAGAACCGATAAGTTATTTCAGGAAATAAGACGAGTCATTTTCATTTATAGCATAAGGCACATTCCCTCCCCACCCACTTTCCTTGCTCCTACACTGGTTTTCATGAAAGGCAGAATATAAAAGACACTCAAAAGAGAACGAGGGGACGTACTGGCAATACAGTTTTAGATGTCGATACAATTAAAAGTGAGAAAAAAATGAATAGGATAATTAGTCTGGAAAGAAGCAATTAGATCTAAAGTCTAGCAGCCAAGCTGATCTAGCAATAACAAACCTGAAGAGGAGACATTAAGACCAGCAATCACTGCTTCTGTACGCGTAGCTCAATAAATATTGCCCATAACAGTCTAAATTTATCATCATTTATTGTTCCTGGTAACCTTTATTGTCCTTCCCTATAGCACTGCAGTCCGACACTTCCTTCTGGGTGCAATGTTTTTTGACGATGAGTGTATTACAGTACACTAGAGACTAAAACTGAGGGGTGGTAACAACACAGGCCACTCTCACAATAATCCCAGTTTATTATAAATATATTTCTTTATACATCAGTAACAGTAGCTGTCTGGCTAACTAACTTGCATTTCTAATATTATTTTGATTACATCTTTACATTTCGACCAGCAATCAGTGTAAAGGAAGTATTCGCAATTCTGCTAACAGTTCCTACAGAATTTGTACAGGTCTGGCACACAATTTCAGCTTTCAGCTTAATTTAACTGTGTGATTTCCAATAGACAATACAAATGACTTTTTTTTTTTGTGGTAGGGCTGAAAGATTAATCATGCTTATATCCATACACACTTTTTATATAAAGTGTGATTTTCAAATCTAATAAAAAGTGTTGCTTGAAGTTTTAAGTGGGGGAAAAAGTGGGGCTAATAATACAGAGCTTGCAAACCGGGGTTTAATTATCTTTGCGTGTTACTGCTGATGAAAACTCATGAAATAAAATCCACTCATCATTAAAACAATAGCTGAACAAAGAGTTGCACCCAGAAGGACTCAACCGAAAGGAATGAAACTTGGTCGGTAGGTCTGACACTGTGAGACATGCGAATGATTCAAGTTTTAAGCTTGACTGCACATGTGACATAAGCAAGGACAGGCCTTATCGCTGTACCTGACTGACCCAACGATTGCGGACATTCATCAAGCAGTGATGCCCTCCATCTTGTTAGTGCCAGCACCATTGGCAGACCACATGCACGCAGACCGTTACGACGACTGCCCTTAACACCACGTCAACATCGGCAAATGGACTGCAATGGTGGACTGCACAGGGTCATCCTCAGTGACCAGTCCCGCTTTTTGTCTTGGTGGAGACGACCAATGAATCCATGTAGCGGAGGCACCATGGTTAGCGCCAAGATCCAGAAGGTCTGGTGTCACTCCACCTCACCTGTGTGAGAATATTCAAGCTGCATGGGATGGAATATCACAGGACACCACTGGGAACTTCTATAACTCCATGCCGAGACGTCTGGCCTGGCATATTAGCAAACATGGCGGCCTGCCACCATACTGAGAGACACTGTTTCTGTATGTGTAGCTCAATAAATATGACCCATAACAGCCTAAATTTATCATCATTTACTGTTCCTGGCAATCTTTATCTTCCTTCCCAATAGCATTGCAGTCCGACACTTCCTTCTGGGTGCAATTGTTTTTTGACGATGAGTGTATTACAGTACACTAGAGACTAACAACACAGCCCACTCTCACAATAATCCCAGTTTATTATAAATATATTTCTTTATAAATCAGTAACAGAAGCTGTCTGGCTAACTAACTTAAATTTCTAACACTATTTTGATTACGTCTTTAAGTTTCATCTGTGCATGGACGGTTGGGTGCTTGGTACAGGTGACTGTCTATCGACTGCATAGTTTAGAAGTTCCAAAGCTTAGATAAATGATCATAAATGACATTACGTTCTCCGCAAACAAGGTCATACCAGACTCAACCTATAGTTTTGTCACGTGACCTGGGCCCGTACCCCTTGACATTACATGACCAGCAATATCGCATATCGCTATGATGATGCTGAAACAATGTCTCGTGCGACCTGAGACTTTGATTTAAATTGGGATTGTTTTCTAAGACAATAATCGCAATTCAGCGCTACACAGCAGTCCCATCACTTTGTTATAGCCTAATACAAACAAACACCCAGAGGAAAAGGTTCTAAAATAATACAAAACCCAAAGTCTGCCACTCCGATCAGCCCAACATGAGAATAATAAGGGTTCTGGCCTACGCTGTACAAAGAACAAAACAGAAACCCTATGGCACATTCAAATCCCAAATGGTAATGACTTCAGCCAAATCCTGTCTGTGTGGTGGGAGCTTGCAGCCTTATTGCTCTGTCTGTGTGAGTAAGCGGCTTAAGTGAAAACTAAATCAGCCTGGAATCATCCCATATACTCAGCTGGAAGCCGTGCTCAAAAAGATAAAGTCTCCCACACACAGTCTGACGGAGATGCAACACATAAAAATAGCAATACTGAGGCCGAGACACAACAGTACAAGACTGAGATGGAAAACTGATTTCATACCGAAAAGTATTACATAAAGCATACACAAACGTAGCACACAATAACAATATGTGCCAAGATCTTTTCAATGAATGAACTGCAGTATTATTTAAATGTTAAATCTTATTTGATTAAAGTGTTTAATCTGACTAAGTGTACAATTTCTGCATAATTAAATCATTACAATAAAAGTCATTCAGAGTTGTTTGATATGAATGCTCTGTTCTAGCATCAAAACTGCTCACAGCAATGGCGATAGGAATCTGACTGTCTGAAGCCTTTGGGGCCTAGTTTTTTTTTTTTTTTTTTTTAAATAGCTGTGGTGAGGACCAAAATAAAATTTCCCATCATCAGCATTACATATAAAAATCTCAGAGGACACGTGCAGGTTCATTAGTAAGGCTGTATTTGTGTTGCAGAGCTCATAACCCTTGGTTTCTATCACCCCACCCCAATGAACTATTTGACACAAACCACTCTGAATGACTCTCAGAATTATCCAGGCATTTGGAAAATTCGGTGGAACTCCCCTGTAACCGTCTCCTGTGGTGTCTCCAAGGCCAGGTACGTCAGCTTTGAACAGCTTGACCCTTTGCTATCTAGACAGGCTTTTAGATGAAAGTAGGGATGAACTGACATGGGAATTGTGGGCTGCTGTAAGCACATTAATCCAGGATCATCTAAACATTCTGCTCATCAAGTACAATAAATATTTCACCAAATGTCTGCTTGAAATATACCAATTCTAAACATTTCTCCCATCAGCCAATACGATATAGACAGTCAAGTCACAGTATTACGACCACCAGTGAATATCTAGAGTAACCACTGTGTGTGTGCAGTGCAGCCCACAGCTGCTGGAGGGTGCGTGGGGGAGGATCCATAGAGCGAACATGACAATCGAGGTGGTCACAAGAATTCATACCCAAATCGGTTTAGAGTGCCGTCCCCATGTATGTGTGGGCCCAGGTATGCCACGAAAACGTGACTTCCTTCATGAGCTATGCACTGTAGGAAGTGGCCATAATAATGTGACTCATCTGTTTAATTACTACACAGTTGTGCCTCTTTAAAGCAGCATTACGCTATAACTGTTTTTCTGCTCCTAGCATCCCCTACAGTTGCAGAGTGCAATTCACTTTTACACCACCGTACTGCTTTGAGCCCCCTGTCGCTATCCCCCTTAAGGACAGCTGTACACCTGTATTTGTTGACAGGCTGAAGGATACAGAAGTAATCTCCCCTTCATGTACCTGTCACACAGGCATATGGATGCAACAGATTACACCTGTGATTACAGTTGTTTGTATGTGTAAATAACCCAAATTAGTAGTATTGAGTATTATCTGTAGCATCCATATGTCTGCGTACACACAAAGGAGAGTCAGAATTCAGCACACCACCAGCAAAAAAAAAAAAACATCAGAAGAGAAAGACCCACCCATGTCGACTTACAAGGTAAAGTAATATTACAGGACTTCATTAAAGGAGGTTGCAAACTTTCATTGTTGATCTTGCACCAAATAATCCAAGACTGAAGAAAACTTTTTGGCACAAAATGAAATTATTCCTTTGACTATAGGACTTTTGGCATTCGGAAAAAAACACAACGCTGCATGAGCCAGGGAACACCAGGATGAGGTTACAGCCTACATCACAATCTTCAGAATTAACGGGGGCATGATCTCTGAAAACACTGAAACTCTGCTGTCTGATTTCCATCCGTTATCAGTGAGACTGTCTTGCATAATTTTATCTCTTGCAGCTCTCGCCAACAAGTAACAGCCAGTCTGAGAATTACTCTGGCCCAGCCTCTTGCTCGATCGCCCTTTCCTCTGACAGTATTCTTCACTGCTTCTGCCATGATGTCCGTGCTGGGAATACCGAGCTAGCTTCTTCTTGCAGCTAGCTGAGGACTCTGTTGGTATGTGACTCTCGCGAGAGTTCTCCTGGCCGCTTCTTCAGAGTTAGACAGCGCTGTAGTAGGCGTTCGGGGCAAAGACAGAGACGCCACTCTGCCTATAATAAGTCAGTGCACCATCAAAACCATTTGAAGTTGTTAATTTAAGGTAAAATCCTTACACAATGCTACTTTAATTCGCCAGCTTCTTATTAGAATTTTCCCGGCCTACCTTAAACGGTAGGAACGGGAAAACTCGAGAAAGTACCTGGCAAATAGGAAGCCAAGTTCAGCCCCGTCCGTTAGGTAAGCATGCAGGTGGAGCAAAATACGTTCTCAGTGACAGGGAAAAAACCGCCAGGCCAAAGTTCACTAGCTGGCTGCACATGCTTTGCCAAGTTAGATACTTCTAGTAGTTTCGTTTAAACTAAATCCCACAGCAGGTAAAGCTTTTCCCAGCTCTGCTCCTACATAGGTTAAGTGTTTTCCTGATTTCAGCTCCACAAAGACGTTAGGTAGCTAATGAACTCAGGCGCACCAAAACATGAAACTAGGTAGTTGTTGTACTGCAACACTAGTCCAGGCTTTCATCCAGGGACTTGCATCTCCATCCATTCTACCTGTCGTTTCCAAAGCACCATGCACAGTTAGTGATCCCTAAGATAACAGTGACATTTTCCTTAAAGAGCTTCCAAGAGACCGCAACAATCGATTACCACCCCCAGACCTCCTCTAAGGGGCATAACTGCATCCAGTTTCGACTTCAAAATGGTCTCATATAACCTCATACAGCATACAACTATTTAATAACCCGTTGTTGTGAGTTAAGAACAAATACTTAGAGGTACTCACCAATATTTAGAGCATATTTTATTTACCGCTGTAACCTAACTTTGCTAATTTAGCTAGCTGGCTAACTAGCTAACCAGCAGCTATGCAAAACAGCAAAGCCTTGCTAACCTAGCTAGCTAGCCAGCCGTCTGGCCATTAGCAAGCCACGGTGTTTTGAATCTTACCTCATTGACTAGCCGGTATTTTTAGCGTAAAGCTTAAAGATGGATTCAAACAGAGCAACCAAGAAAAAAAACACGACAGCTGGCTTTTTCGCGACTGCATCATTTCGAAAGGAGGCTAGCAGGCTAGCTAACGCTAGCCAACTTGCTAGTCAGCTAACAGCAGTGCAGTTGTGAATATTGTGGTCAGACTTTCCGCTTACCTTCCAATTTAGATCCATCCAAAAAATCTAATTTGTCACGTTTCGACACATAAAAAAGTGGACGGTCAGTATTGTAGACTGGAGAGCAGCGCACGGAATTATAAGAGTTCTTGCCAATCCCACCCGAATGTTTTGGGCTGCAAAACAGGAAGTTAAACTGTGAGTCTGCTACAATCCACGTTACTTTACTTGGGTACATGGAGAATACGTTGTCAGGCTCTGTAGACCCCCATCTAGACCCCCTTGAGAGATACTGTATGGAAAAAGCTGGAAAAACAGCCTTAATCCGGATACATGTGGTGTTTTAAGTAATCAGGTCTATGTGAAATGAATCCACTCCCATTCAACAACAAGGACTTAATATTTGTACTCCTGCAAAATATAAAGTTACTGGTTGGGAGGTACCAAAGGTCTCAGCGTACAATATGATCACGGTACTTAAAGCTGAACATTTTTTTAATTATTCGACATAAAATAATTCAAATGTGAACTACTGCAGTGTTCAAATGCTTCTCAAATGGTTGTATACCAGGTGGTTAACTTGTAAATACGACCTCATTCTGTTGAGTGCTTATTTGTAGACATGCCCACCACACTCTGGGGGAAAACGCATGGGGATTTGCTGTTTTTATAGATCCAACAGAAGTGCATCTGGTATATATATATATATATATTATCCACATTCACTGGGTTTTTCACTCGTATGAAAGGTTGTTGGAGGAGCGCAATCTACAAGTCGGACAATAAGTATTTCCCAGTTTCCGACACCACTCAAATGATGCGCTAAGTGTCTAGAAGTGTGTTATAAGTCAAAAAGTCATTCAGACTGCTTTGGTGTAAAATGCTTCATTCGAATGAAACTTGTTGTTTAATCTCTGTGAAAGCTCCCCCACAGAAAGTACCAGAAATAGATATACACTGCCTGAGGTCCCACACATTGTTTTACAGTAAAGTGCTTTGTGGTAAAGTTTTGGTCTAAACCATATTTTAATCCATTTATTTTAATCCATTCATGAAGGGATACATGGCGGGTGTTCTATGGCAAAATAGCCCCCCCCCCCATGTTTCAAATATGTGGGCCACCTTGGGCTCACATGCAGTTTGCCAGTGTTGACAGTGGACTGGCAGTGCCATATCTCTGCCAGATTTGGCCCACATCTGCATGCTATCTGGGTTGTAGACATGGCGACCCTGGTTCCCATCACCAACAGTATACAAAAGCAGAGTCTGTAGTTTTCTCTGCAAAATAACTTTCACACTGAACCACTCTGACTTTGTTCATATCTCAGTTAATGAATTATACAGAAATGTTGATACATCAGTGGAATTCCTCTTTAAAGAAACTGTGTGAAATATGTCATTCAAAAACATGAACTACTGTTGGGTTTAACTTACTTTTTTCCCATTTCTAAAGTAAATATAGCAAACAATGACACCCGGCTCCCCATGGAGCACTGATTTGCATTATGAATTACTGTCTGAATTATCCCTTAGAGTTCTGACCACATTCCCTACAACATTCAAACAAGCAGAGCAGAGTTCCAGTAGTCTCAAATGATAAAATTACAAGTGTTGTTATTTTCATGAGTCTAAAAGAGCAACACAGCTGTTGTATGCTTAATTCGGGGTACATTAGAGTTTTTGAACAAGCCCTTAGGAGGTTGTTTTTGCACTGAATCTTAGTTTAGAAGCACCCATGTCACAAAAACAACTCTGACATCACTTAAGAAAACAGGAATATTTCATGCCCAAGATTTTGTCTTTCAGAGTAATTAAAGGGGGAGTTGGCTAATCGTGGAGAAACAAAATGACTTGGAAGTCTTTACAGCAGTGCTGATGGGAACCACAGATTGAGATGTCTACCACACAAATACAGCCATATTATTTACTATCCAAAAATATGGGAAAAAAGTTTTTTGAGCGGGACTATTTTACCTTGGTACACCCTGCATGTATCTCCCCACCATGAGTGGATTTTTAGAAATATGTTTCAGCCCAAAACCTTATCTCAAAACTATCCCAAAACAATGTCTCGGGCAACTTTCCAAGTCGGTACTAAATGGTTCCTATTGTACAAAATCAGTGGAATTTCCCTTTAACCTGCAGTAACCTCAGAATTCCCAAACTGCCAGTTATCCCCAGGCTGCCACGCCTCCCAAACCCAATCCAGCACTCAAAAATTCAGCCCAGACAGCCAGACATTCCAGTTGTACGGCGGCCCAGCTTCAATAGCCCATGCTAGGGTTCTTTTCCCATATGCTTTAGAGCCTAAAGCTCAGGAAGACCACCTAAACAGAAGAAGAAACTAAACAGCTAAGACATTTCCGACACTGTGTTAAAGAAGGTCCAAGGCGACTTTAGGTCGATCAAAACAAGATCACAGATGCCACAGCAGCTTTTCAATGATTTTTTTTTCTTACTTGTTTTATTGTCATACATAGGAAAATAGCTTTTTTTCAGTTATTCAAAAATATAACCTACATGTCTCCAGCTATACAGTTGAGCAGCTACACTGGATGGCTTTGAAAATGAACAGTATTAATTTGTTAATGTGTTTCCGGTAAGGCAAATGACAGGGAGCAGGGGAGGGGAGCCCTTGAAAACAAATCTCTGTGCAGCACTCATCTCTTCCAAAAAGAAGAGAAAATGGGGAAGGGGGGGATTGCCAAAGGTGGACGAGTAAGTAAGCACCTCAGATCAGTGTGCTTTTTCGATCACAATGTGACCCATCATTCATTTCATAGCTCTGATGACTTGTAACAGCTGAAGTTAGCAAAAGAACAGTCCTCTTTCTACACAGTGTGACTGCGCTTTCTAAAAGAACGGCAACATTTAAGACCAGATGTTTTAAAAAAAAAACAAACAAGACAAAAGGCAAGATGGCAGAAGAAAGAAGGAAAAGAAGGATTAAGGGAGTACAAATCATTCAGCTGCACAAATCATTAGCCAGCACTCCTCCTTTATGAACGAATGTCCCTTGAAAGCAACCTCAAGGGCAGCCATCTGGATAAAGAGTACACAAAGTCAATGATTCATCTTTTACTTCAGGACCAATAGCTTCATATCGACAAGAAACAATCAGCTGCCCCCGTTAAGGATCAAAACAGTGCAGCTGTCCTCGTGAACGTAGCTTATTGATGTCAAGTGCACCAAGTATTAATCAATTAATGCATCGATCAGGAGCAAAGCACACTACAATAACGTAAGGAAGCAGCTTTCTTCAAAGGAGCAATGCTTTTCTTCCAAAGAAACAAAACTGTACATACAGAGAAAAGAAACTGCTCCTATATAGCTTATATGCTTTGTTTTACAGTACATGTACATGAGCAGTACGTCCTTTAACGTAGTGACGTTACCCAAAGTCCCAGAGGTAACAGGGAGCTCTGGTTTGGCATAGCCTCTCTCGACCGAGTGAGACACGAGGCACAGGAAAAGGTGGGAAGATAGTTTAACATGAGAAAAAAAACACCTTCTGGTTCAATCAGGGATGTGATTGGGCCAAGGAAATTCCTGATAGTTACACAGGCATTAGCATGTAGCATTTCAGGTAAATCAGCCTTCTGTATGTAAGAAAAGGAGAGAAATCTAAGGTATCAGATCAATTCAAAAAACAATCACATTGTACCACTGTATCTTGGGTTGAATATTAGAGGGCAGTACTCCAAAAAGTATGCTAAGTGCTACGTCGTCGATACTATTCCATGATAGTAGAGATATTTAGGCATTACAGTTACAGTGCATATTGCCACAATTTAAAAGACTTCTTGGGGATCTTGGCTTCAGCATGAAACACCTTAACAGGAGGTTTAGCAAGTACATTGGTCTCACTTGAAGGCAGCTTTGAGACAACCATAACACGTTTGGGCTACGTTGTGCCGAAACCAAGAATTAGCTAAAACATAAATCAATCATTACGTAATTACTAAGGAATACCCACCAATCTATAGACGTTTAGCACCATGCTTATCCTGTCACTAGATTTTGCATTGGATTGCCTTCCAAACCCTCCCCCTAATCTCTTTAGTTGATCTTATTTAAAAGTCCAAACAAAAGAAATCTCAGCAGACCCACATGATCCCCCGTAGCACAGCCCAGAAATTTAACACCAATAAAGAGAACGGAGCGATCAGCTAGGCTCGGGTCGGCGGCTTTGGCTTAGCGGATCGCCAGAAATCTGCTTTGAGCTGAACAATCACATCCCTGAGATTGGAGTTAGCTTACTGTAGCACCAAGAAAAGCAAACATCTGGATAAACTATTCATAAAAACAGGAGGAGGGAGAGAAGACGAAGGAAGACTGCAGGTTGTGAGTCTCTTTAGAAAGAGATCTTTGCCTATTAGCCTCCAGGCTCCAGGTTTGGTGGTGGTGGTGATGGTGGTGCTGTTGGGGTCTCCTGACACATCAGAAGTTGGATCTGATTAATCTGCTCGCACGTGGGCTCCTATGCACCTTGGTGTGTTTGGATAGGTGGTCGCTCCTGGCGAACTTCTTGTCGCACATGGTGCACTCGTAAGGCTTGACTCCGGAGTGAGACCGACGATGGCGGGACAGTTCATCTGACCTTGAGAACCTATAGACCAGAACAGATAACAATTTAAGCAATTCAACAGAACCTCAGAAAATAACTTCTTGGGGGGGGGGGGAGCGACTTTGGTGTGTTTGATTTATCTAGAATTAGTAACTAAACATCTAGAAGATGCCAAATGTGTGGTTCTTCTGTTAGGGATGCTACAATTAGTGGACAAATTTTATATCAACAACAAACAACATCAGTCCCCGAAAAAAACAAGGACAAAAAGCGCCAGCATGCGTAATTTAACTGTAATGGCTTTTGTGGTATTAGCAGCCTTAAAAGCAAGGTCCTGGAGATCTACCTTCCTGCGGAGTCTAGTTCCAATCACCAATCAGCCACACCTGTTCCAGCTAATGAATTTCTTCAGATGTTGCTGATCAGAAGCCTTAATGTTGGGTAAAGGGGGGACAGCATGTTAGATAAAGGCTGGAACTAAGCTCTATGGGAAAGCGGATCTCCAGGAGGAGGGTTGGTGAACACTGCTATAGAAGTCCTAGAAAGTGAACACTCAGTAGACTCATTTTTGCTAGTGGCTTGTGAGCAATCTTGATAAGCATTAGTCAGTCACAAGCCAGGTTCCTATGACGTGCGGTCATTGTGACAGGCTGCAATGCAGTAGAAAAAGTGTAGGGTGCAATAGGCTTCTATTGTTTTGCTGCACTATAAGATGTCTGTGGCCCACTCCAGCTTGGTGTATGTTTACAGAACTGCTTCCACCATTAAGGGAAGAAAAAATTGCAGTGCAGTGGCTGGCAAGGGGTGGACACCTACAATGCATTCAACGAGAGAAGCTGCATTGTGAATACTGCTTACTAGCACTAGCCCCACGGGTCCAGTAAAGATGGCGGTAAACCTCACATCATATTTTCTACAAGGGTGAAGTTCCTTTTAGTTTTAATTCGAATAAGATGCCAACTTGAGTTTCACTGAATTTCTTTAGTCATCTGTCTCATACACTCATCAGAAGAATAGTTGCACAAATAGATGCACCAAGAAGGAATCAACTGACAGGAACTGACAGGATCATGAGACATGCGCATGATTCAAGTTTCACGCTCGGCCGCACATGTGACTCAACAGGCATGATTGCAGACATTCAGCGAGTGATGCCCTCCATGAGTCATCCTGTTAGCGTCAGCACCATTGGCAGACGGCTGCACAACGCAGGACTACTTGCACACAGACTGTGTGAGCAATGGTGTCATGCACTGTCACGGAAAGACTCAGAATGGCAGTGGACCAACAAATCTGTGTGTGGAGGCACCAAGATGAACAGTTTGTTGTCAAGCGTCACACGTCCAGAAGGCCTGGTGTCACTCCACCTCCACCCCTACAGCAAAATCTGCAGGAACTGTGTGTGAATATTTAAACTGCATGGGATGGATTATCACAGGACACCATTAAGAACCTCTACAACTCCATGCTGACATACTGAGAGATGCTACTTCTGCATGTGTAGCTCAATAAATATGGCCCATATCAGTCTAAATGTATCATCATTTGTTGTTCCTGGTAACCTTTACCTTCCTTCCCAATAGCACTGCCATCCCACACTTCCTTCTGGGTGCAACTATTCTTTTGACGATGAGTGTACATGTGTCCAGTACACTTGCGCCCATGATCGTCAGATGCTGGGGAAACTGGAAAATCTTACAGTCATTCACGCTATCAGGACCAGCTGATCTAGGACTTGTTGCGAGGCACCAAGAACGTGGCATTGTCTGATGCAGCTGACCAAGGAAGCACAGCACTTGGTCTGAGCTACATGTTAAGCAAAGGCTGATCACAAACGCCTTTGATGTTCCCTGTCTTGAAAACAATATGGACGACTTCATATAATAGACATTTTTAGACATGATTGAAACATCCATGAGAATGTTTCAGCGTACTGTTGTACAGTGTACAAAGTGCTGTTAATGTCACAGTATCAGCGGCATACGGTATATGACAGTTCTTGCAAAATACATTCCTGAGGAAGAACTTTAACCACTATGAAAGGTGAATCAAAATACTGCCCTCTTCTAGTACAAAAGTTTGCCAAATAATCTTAAGTATTTCAAAGATTTAAATAATTTTACCACCTTTCAGTATATAATCAGAAAAGCACAGCAAAAGCAATAACTCTGGACTTTTAAGAGTTGTATTATGTGATACAATACTTTACCTCCAGCCGCAGTCCGGCCAGCTGCACAGGTATGGCTTCTCGCCTGTGTGTCTACGAAAGTGGGCCTTGAGGTGGCTGCTTTTGGTATACATCTTTTCGCAACCTGGATGTGAGCATTTGTGCACCCGTAGAGTCTCTGTGGAGGGTCTGGGTGGGCGTGGAGGAATGGCTTTGACCAAACTGGTGCCCGTTAGGCCGACTGCCCTTACTGTGATTGGCAAAGGGGCGATCTTTACATACTTTTGATCTTGGCTGCCTCCCTCACCCACAATGGGCAGGAGGGCTCCAGCGGGCACCTGTGGTGAAAGCAAGGTGATGTTCTGCCCACCCTGGACACCCAGCACCAAGTGTGCTACCCGCAACCCATTGGCCGGCCCAGCCTGGGAGTTAGGCTGGGAAAGTGGGTCGCCAAGTTGTACGGGCTGAATCTGTAGCACCAGCGGAGCACCAACAAGCACCGGAGCCGAGCTAGCTGTAGCGGTCTGGCTAATGGGGGTCGCTGCGGAAGATTTGGATTCCGTATCATTCGGCTTATTTGGGGAAGATGACTGCTCTTCAGAAATGACCTCCATAGACTTCTCCTCTTGGCTCAATTGACCCTCCTTGACCAGCTCCATCTTCTCCATCAAGAACTCTTCAATGTCCTCAAGAGTCGGGGAGAAGGTACTAGAAACGTGCGAGATGAAATCAGGCAGGCTAGGAAGCCCACCAGCACCCAGAGCGTCCTCTGCACCTGCCGCTTCCTCCTCCTCTTCCTCCCCAGTGCTGCCGCCAAGACAAGTGCCAGCATCACCCATTTCTGGGCTGGAGCAGGAGGCCAAACTGCCCCCCTCACTACCCCCTATGTCTAAAAAGGGCAAGGTGACCATCACCTGGTCCTTAAGTGGATCATTAGCTGTGGTCACCGCTTTATCACTTATGGAGACCATTTGTTGCTGTCCAGATTGGGAATAGAAAGTGGGTGGAGGAAGAGGGGAGATCTTTCACCAAAAGGCCACACTTTCACACCACTGGAAAGGAATGGGAGAAAAAAGAACAAGCTTAGCATAACATGTAATAAAATGATAATAATCATCTTGTAATAACAACTTGGAGCTTGTAATAACAACTATTAATTAACCATAATTTGGTGCGTAAACATTGGAATCTACTTTATCTACACACATTGTCTATTTTGTCAGCTCCACTTACCACATAGGTCCATGAGACTGCGGTGTGTTGTGCTGTAATGAGTGGATCAGACACAGCAGTGCTGCTGTAGTGTTTAAACACTGTGCCCACTCACTGTCCACTCTATTAGACACTCCTACCCTGCTGGTTCACCTTGTAGATGTACAGTCAGAGACGATAGCTCATCTGCTGCTGGACAGTTGGTGTTGGTCATCCTCTAGTCCTTCAACAGGACGCTGTTGGCCGGATATGTTTGGTTGGTGGACTGTTCTGATCTACTCGCAACGTCAGTGTCACTGCAGTGCTGAGAATGACCCACCACCCACATATTACAGTACCTGCTCTGTGTTGGTCTTATGGGGTGGGTTGGGGTCCTGACCATTGAAGAACAGGGTGAAAGTGGGGCTAAAAAGTATGCAGAGATGTGAACACAGTGCACCCATACAGTAAGTGGAGCTGATTTTTTGAACGAGCCGCCATTCAGAACGGAGGTCATTGGGAGGCGTAGGAGCAAGAGCAGTCTGATCAACTCCAACAGATGTTGGAAAATGTGATGTAGATTAAATTAGGGCTGATTTTGGTACATGAAACTACACAGTACAGGACACCTTTGAATAAAGACGGGTTTAAAGAAACGAATTAATTAATTATTTTATCACTATTATTATTATTATTATTATTATGGAAGGGGGTCGTATTGTATCCGTGTAGAAAGGTAAGCAGAAAATGCTATTAGTTTCATGCACACTAAAACTGGGGACCCATGTAAACTTGGCACGCCACAAAAACATACCCCAGTAACGTTGCCATGTTGGTGAAAAGTGCGTCAACGTTAAAGAACAGCAGCAGGCCCCTGCAGCCCGCTACCTGCCCTCGCGGAAACGTCCGAGTTATGACGCGCTTAACTTTTTCGCCCCAGCACCAAACTACACGTGTCTCATGGCAAAGCACATGTCAAGTAAATAAAGCCTCTGATCTGCCCCGCTCCGCTCAAGCCCTGATAGCGGGGTCATCCACAGGCTGCCCTTTCCCGAAGGCGGGCTCGCTGCCGCGAACGCTCCAAAACATGCCATATTTTATCACATTACCTTCGATCTGATACTGACTGATCTCCCAGCGGGCGAATGCACGGTAAGTGGCGTCTCCCCGCGGCTCCTTTTCCGTGTTATTGTCCGGGACTGTGCCCTCCTCGTCTCGGCTCCATGTTGGCGTTTTTTCGCAGGCCCCATCACATGACGCGCATTGCAATGCACGCCAAGGCAGGGATCCAGTTCCCGCGCCCTGATTGGCTGCCTTCGCGGGGGCTCGACCTAAAAGCGCCGCTCTGATTGGTCCGGCCGCCGCAAGTCGTGAATTATTTATGTTCAGAGCTCCCTCTCCCCTGTAGAAAGCGCCACATGGAGAGCAGAGCAACAAAAGGAGCTTTCTGAGCCAAACAGCTCGGTTTATTCGATGTGTAGACATATTTAAGAGCCAAATTCACGTGTCCAGTATTTATTTTAAGGTATGGAAATGAAAGGTAAAGACTTAACGTCGTCGAGTAATGCGGAACTGAGGGAAAAACTGAGCGGCCTGCTTTACACATTAGCTTGACACACCTAACTAGCATTTAGCATTTGAACGGTTTTAGAAGCCACAAAAAGTAAAAATATAGGTAAACGAAGAGAAATATTTCAATCAAGGAGTTTCTGTATGCGATGTGACCCCTAGTGGCTTCTCATGTTATTTCTATAGGCGACCAAGAAACATCCACACATGCAATACCTCTCTTGACCTATAGATGGCAGAAGAGTAGAGCAGCAGAACAAAACAGGCAGCCCATATTACGCACATGCTGAATATAGAGCATGTGTTATATAATACAGTGCTGCTCAACCCTGATCCTGGAAGCACCCTGCCCTGCACATTTCAGTGGGTTCCCTGTTCCCAATACACCTGATTCAACTCATCAGCTCATTAAAAAGCCCTTTTAGGGTTGCAGGTTAGAGGAGGGTTGAGAAACACAGATACAGTACACCATCTTTTGATTTCATTTGAAATAATCTTTATCGTTATTCATTTATACATTTACCAGCAGATCAACTGCTACAACATATTAAGGAATATACATTACTTATCCTTTTATTTCAATGAACATTTTATTTCAGTGAGTAAACATTAAGAATTTTAGGAAACCAAACAAATAAAAAAAAAATGACACAAAAAAGAAAAAAAAATCTCATGATAATATACATTATCCTGTCAACACATAATGTTGTGATCGGACCAAGCAACAGTCAGTGTATTTAGCGTCTGAGTACCGCAGTCCAACATGTCAGAAATGAACAAATAAATAACAACTAAAAATAAATTAAACCCGAACTTTAAAGCATGACATTAAGAACACTACACACATCAAAGCCAGCTACAGGACTGACAATCAACCAGTGAGGAACAGTTTGGTCTTTATTTCTCCCATCAAATATCCAACCTGTCCCACATTCTGTTAACGATCAGCACGATGGGATTTGACGTTGATTTAACGCATGTTCTATGGCGGTGTTTCTCAACCCTGGTCCTGGACGTTTGAGTGCTTTCCCTGCTCCCAACACATCTCATTCAACTAGTCAGCTCATTAACAAGCCCTTTCAGAGTTGCAGGAGGTGTGTTAAAGCAGGGAAACCACTAGAATGTCCAGGGCAGGGCAGACTCCAAGACCAGGCCTGAGAAACACTGCTCTATGGTGACATATTATTAATGCACATTGCCACATGAATCCTTCTTCTGGCAACAAATGCAATAGGTTACATATCAGATTATGGTGTGCAGCAAGCTATTCAGTTACCTGCCCAGACCTACTGAGAGTTCAGCCAATGATGCTCCCAGGAGATCACGGATGGCTGTGGCATCACTGGGCATTGAACTCACAATGTCCCACTGGTAGGCCTACTGTTTACAGCAGTATTATGGTGTAGGTGTAACTGGGGAGGAAAAAGCACCCCCCATAGTAAAATCCCCACCATCTTTCTTTCTGTCCTGTTTATATTTTCAGACAGTACGTGCTAAACCCATGTACAGACATGCTTTAGCCTTACCTGTTCTGAAAGGGGTGTCATTTTTCACCCATTTCCCCCTAATTTATTTACATACAGTTGTACTGAAGTGTACATGTTATGGTGGTTTTCTAAATGGAAGTTCAGACCTTGCTTTAACATGTGGTGGTATCACGACAAGAGAGCGATTAAGGGAGTGTGTGGCAGGGGAACTCTTAAGAACTTGGACTGTAGTTCTGGGCAACTTTAAATCAACAAAACGTTTACTTTGACCAGATTCTTGCATACAACTATACACCATGGTTCTTTTGAACACTCATCTGTCTCCTGGAGAACACAGTTTTAGCCCCCTTTTTATGTAATAGGCAACTATGCAACATATTTGAGGGCAGGAAATGTGAGTCAGAAGAAATGTCGTCACCCCACATGACATACACAATCATTCTTTTCATTACCCTGTCTTTCCCCCCAATTCATCAGACCTGTTTGGTCTTTCATAAGCATGCAGGATCATTTATGACGTTTCAGACACTTTCAAGAGTCTAAAGAAAAATGACATCCATCCTTAGTATTTAACGGGATGAAGACTTTTATAAGTAGCCACAGCTGGAGCATACCGTGGGTGGTCTGTATTACCATGGACAAATTCCATGAGTCTCACGGAAAAACTCTTGACTCAAAACCTCTTGCAGAATTTACCATAGACTTGTATTATAAGTGCATTTTGAGTCAACAGATTTCTTTTCCCAGTACAAGGAAACTGCGCTAATCAACCGCATGCTGTAGATTTGAATGGACAGAGATCTGCTACTCTGTCCACGTTATAAACACATCAATAAATAATATTAGTTTTATACAGTCACTTCAGCATTTCCATATCAGTCCTATCAAAGACAATTTTGCTTGAGAAGTAGACAGCCAGCAGGCTGAGGACAGAAGCACTAGCCATATAGATGGTCACGCTATGGAAAAGTTGGACAATGGAACCCATGAAGAGAGAAGGCACCACCTGTGAGAGCAGATAGGCGCTGTCCAGTATGGCTATGTCCAGACACATGCCCCTCGGTGGCTGGGAGGGTGTGGGGGATGTGTTTATGGGCAGAGACACGTGAAGATTAGTTGATGTTGAAACAGTGGGTTTGCTGTGTATGTTTACTGGGTGTCCATTGGTGTACCCATTAGTGCTTTTGTAATTAGTGGAAGGCTGCATTTGAGCCAACTTAATCTTTTCCAGCTCATCCCTGCTGGTTGGGAGTTTGGCTCTGTTGTTGGAGAAGAATACCTGAGAAAAGATATTTCAGACATCAGGTGATGGCAAACATGAAATGGCAGAAAAAGATTGATGGGAATTCATATTTTCACTAGTATAAAGCCAACTATTAGCATGATATCAGCTGGAATGTAAAGTGGCTGGAGCATCATTGCTTACTTTTACATGCTCGTCTTGTGAAGAGCTTAAATTAAAAGTAGCTAAGAATAAGAACTTGCTAGTAGGCAAAAAAAAAGTATTGTATTTGCATCAGCTAAAACCCAAGGTTTTACTTGGTTTGCTACTAGAAATGAGCCACAGATAAACATAAAATGCTCATTATGCTAGTCTGGTGCAACGTCAGTTTTCCTATCAATATTACAAAAAGGTCATAAATGTCTTTGTACAGAGCTGTATAAGTCACCAAAGCAAAGTTAAAAGTAATTTAACTTAAGTTATTTTACAACCCACTTTGCAAAAAAGCTGGGAAAAATCTAAATAAAAACAGTAATGATGTGCAAATCATTTAAAATGTATATTTAATTAAATACTACAAAGATAAAATTAATGTTGAAACAGAGATTTTTTTTAATACATGCGTACATGCCCATTTTTAATTTGATGCCAGCAACATGTTCCAAAAGTGTTGGAACAGGGAAAACAAAAGACTGGTAAAGTTGGGTTATGCTTAAAAAAAAAAAAAAAAAAAGAAAGAAAAAGAAAATAAAAGAAAAACCACATAGACAAATAGTGCAACACATTAAAATCAACACCAGTACTGGATGGTCGTGATCTTTGGGCCCTTAGATGGCACTGCATCAGAAACAAACAGATTCTGTGGGGCAGGGCATTAGTATGCATGGCACGGGTGACCTGCACATTAGTAAAGGCACCTTTAATGCTGATTGATGTAAATGGGTTTTGGTGCAACATATGCTGCCATCCAGACAACACCTTTTTCAGATAAGAACTTACTTATTTCAGCAAGACAATAAACCACATTCTGAATGTATTACAACAGCACAGCTCCCTAGAGAAAGAGTCCAGGTACTAAACAGGACTGGCTGCAATCCAGACCAGTCACCCATTGTAAAGATTTTGAGCATTATGAAAGGAAAAAATACAACAAAGGAGGCGCCGATCTGTTAAGCAGCAGAAATCCTATATCAGGAAGGAATTACAGAGTGCTGTTAAAAGAAGCGACGAACACTGTGGTAAACATGAACCTTGTTTGAAACGTGTTGCTGGCATCAAATTCTAAATTAGCATTTTTTTTTTCAGAAAACTACATTTCTCAGTTTTAACGTTCGATATGTGGTCTTTGCACCATTTTCAAGGCTTTAAGTGATCTGGATATCATTATGTTCTTATTTACATATTGCACAGAATTCCAACTTTTTGGAAACAGGGTTGTATCAATTCCTGTAAATAGACACTTACCAGTGTAGTTTTGCTATACCACTAAACCTTAAAATATTGAACTCCTATAAAGTCGACTAAACACCAAAACATGAAAACACAACAAAAGAATGTATGTTTTACCTGCTTGTCTGAGTGGTAGAGGCAGGTAAGTGTGTAAGGCAGGACTTGCAGAGTGCAGAAGGTGTATCCTGTCGCAGCGGCCATCACGGTGACCAGAACAACATTGTTAGACATGGTCATCACTGCCGTGGCCAATGCAAGTAGTGCCACACTGCTCAAGTAGAGCGCTCGCGCACCCACACATGCCACCATGCGCTCCATCAGCAGAGAGAAGCCCACCGATGCCACGCACTGCAGGAACAGGCCCAGACTGGCCACCCGCACACCTGGAAGTAAATAGGTGCCAAAAAAGACTGCAGTCAACAGAGATCAGTGGGTGTGCACATGATTAGGGCTGCAACAAGAAAATACTTTTGATTAGTCTATCAACTGTTATTCAGTCAGTTCAAGCATTGTGACATTTCATGGCCTCACTGCACAGGCCTCTGTCCATCGTGCATCTTTTATGGTGCAACCCCAAAAACAGAAGCCACATTGCACCCTGCGCTTCCTATGATGCATTATTTTCCACAGCTGTTACCCTTCATAAACATACTGTATGTTTATGTCACAACTAGCAGTGTAAATGTGTGCATTTTCAGGTAAATTGGGTCAAATGTGTGAACGGAAAGCAGAATTAGGATTTTTTTTTAGCATTTAATTCACACATTTGACCCACCTTACATCAACAACATTCTGACTATAGGTGGTGGTGGTGGTGGTGGTGAGTAATGCAAATTATCTGAGCTCTTGATAAGAATACAGGTGCACTGCAGGGCTGTATGCTTAGTTCAACCCTCTTCAACCATTACTGCACCTCCCCACCCCCATCCACTTCTCTAACATTACACTGTTTAAAATAAATAAAAATAAATAAATAAATAAATGTTATTTATTAAAGTTATTGCCAGTACATTTTACAGGTTTTTTACAGGTATTTCAAAATGACAGCAAAATCCTACAAAAATTACAAAAATTACTGTTTTTTGACATCTTGCACTATATTTTTTCTTATTTGAATAAATAACTAAATAAATAAACCAATATTCTGGCAGCAAGGGTGCTGGAGGATGACTGTTAAAAAACAGGAAAGTTCTGTTTGATTATCTTTCCCATAAAGATACAATGGCAAATGGGAAGTTTTGTGCGGAGGCACATTGCTGTTGACTGGAAGTGCAAGTTACCCTCACAAAAGTGAACTTTGGAAGTTGTTTGATTGTAGAAATTCACCTGCTCACAGTTAAATCAATTATCAGCCCTGGCCTGCTTGAGCTGGCGTAACTCAACATGAAGCAATGTGGCTCAGCATATAAGATACATACAATGGAAGGTTCTCCAGGGGGAAGACAACATGAAGAGGGCAAGTAGAACGATATGCAAATAGATGATACCAGGAGCCAATGGGAAAGATGAGTTGTACTTTTTATGGGAACAATAATTACCATGCTTCCACGGTTTATCTGTGTTTTTAATAAGACAGACATTTGAAGGCACCCCTGCTACCAGAATATTTTTATTTATTAATTAATTAATCATTATGATTTTTTATTTTTTTTTTACTGTGTAGAGTGAAGTTTGCTGATGACACCACTATAGTGGGACTTATCACCTACAACGAGGAAACTACAGAGTGGAGGTCTCACATCTGATTGAGTGGTGTTCAGACAATAGCGTGGTCCTGAACACCACAAAAACTGAGAAGATCGTCATAATTATGGACTTTACGAGAACCAAGAAAACCACACATCCCCCTCTCCACATAAAGGCAAGGAGGTGGAGAGTACCAGCAACATCAAATTTCTGGGAACCCATGTAACAAAAGTTCTCTTAATGATCCCGTAACACCTCCCACAAGGTGAACAAAGCTAAATAGAGGTTTTCCTTCACAAGAAACTCAAAACACAGGTCAAAGTGCCCTCTGTAGATACACACCATAGAGAGTATACTGTGCCACTGTTCTACAGTGAGGCATGTCAGCTGCATTGCTAAGAACCAGAAGAACTTGGCCCAGGTGGTAAAATCAGCATGGAAGACTGTAGGAACTGTGCTACCAAACCTGGACATAGTACACCAGCCATCTACACAAGAAGACTTCCTATCTATTGCTGCTGGTCTCTCATAATTAGCAAACAAGATTTTGCTGTCATCAGTTGGGACTTTGTAAGGAACCATAATCATAAAGTTAATCAGCTAAACCATCAATTTTGCCATGCTAGTGTTTGTATCTGCCCATTTGCGTACATAATAAAAAAGGACTAATTTTTATTTGTAGGTATTATATGGCAATCAGCTGAAAGGTGACATACCATATGAACATTATAGAGGCCTTTTGTTTCTGAACAGTAGGTTCATGTCTTCTACTGTTGATGCTGTAGTCAATGACTAATTGGTGTAGACCTATACATGGTATACTTCAGTGTTACTCAGCCCAGCTCACCAGATGGTCCACATTCTTGCTCTGACCAGGCTTATAATGTGTCTGTGCCAGGTATTCAGAGTTCTAAGGTTACACTCAAGTGAGACATATCAAATTTCTTTCCTGAAACGTGACACAGATCTGTGTTTTTCAGAGCTGTTTAAACACAAAATCAAACAATTACTTTCAGACGCAAGCCATATGTGATCCTAGAAGTGATGCATAACTCAGCTATTCTCAAATTTTGCCATGTTATGTCCCCAAGTGCCAAAATAAATGATCCTTTAATAGTACAAATCCACAGTACTTTCTACCGCACACTAAAGTCAGACTTCCCTTCATTTAATTTAATTTCCAATCAAATCAGCCATTAATTTTTCATCACCGGGGCAAAAAATAAAGGCAGGGAACCACACAGAAGCCTAAACTACTAATGTGTTTTTCAGTATGAATGTTTTTTTACTCTTTGCCTTTATTACAGCTGCCACTCTTTCCAAGATACTTGCTTTCCAGTTCTTTTTGGTCCATTTTCTTTCCCCAGTAAAAAGCTTCTTGAAAGCTACACATGCTTTCAGATCCATAGCATGGAGTCTTCCCATAGTTCTATGCCTGTATTTCAGACCCATAGCATTGAGCTAGTGGTCTACTAGGTCTTTTTTCCTGTATCTTTAAAACTTTTTTTGAACTCCAGTTATAGAAACTCCACTTAAGAACCATTAAGGCCACATACAGTGTTGCACTATGTCCAGTTAAATGGGTATTTTGCATACTGTGTAGCAGTAGGTCCAGTTAAGTGGGACTAATTTTGCTCTCATCATAATGAAACATGCAGTCAGCATTCTACAGGTACTGACAATATGCATTATATGTTCAGAAGAGCATATTGCTTTGTATCGTAGTATTGTCACATTGCCAAGCCCCATTTCATGATCATTCTTTAATGTAAATGAAATGAAGGGTGGTCTCTGACATTTTCACATTACTGTATGTCAATTCCTTATCTCCAAATGTTAATATTTTCTATATAAATAAAATATATAATATATACACATCACTGTGTCTAGAGTTCTGCTTACATATATATGCGCTGTATACATTAAACAGCAATATTAGCAGTGACACATAGTACTGCTCATGGCAGCAAGTCTTCAGCATGGCACAATCCAAATCCAAAACCTCCATCACTTTCATGCAACCACACCATCAGATCAAAAACTGGGAGCATCTGGTGAACTTGAGGATCAGGGTGAGAAACATAATATAAGCAGGTATAATATAAGCATAACATAAAAGCATACCTTCCTCATAGCGGAGCCTCTCCAGGGTTCCTGGCTTGGCACTCGGTACCCCATTATACAAGCCTTCCCCAACAAAGTCTGTATAAAACAGCACAAAGGTCATAAGAGCCATCCAGCTGCACAGCTCGGCTACAAACAGCCTTCCAATGACCTTTGGCATGTTGCTGCACAGTGAATAGAGCCTCGGTACAACAGACAGGAGACTAGCAACGGTCCGCCGGAGGAGTGGAGTCAATGATAACAATCTGTGCGGCCAACTGCAGAAGCCCCACGTGTTTGGAACTCTCCTGGATGCCTCTGATCCACCTCGTCCGAGTCCTGCTGTCTGTTCTTCCGAGATGAAGGCTGTGGTCACCAGGCAGATGAGGAAAATGACGATAAGGAGAGAATAAACAAAGGCCTCCTGGCCTCCCAGGTAAGCTGTTGCACCCAGGGTGCTCCAGTCCACAGCAGGCAGCAGGTAGCCAACACATCCACCCAGACTGAGCATCAGGGAGTAGACAGAGAAAGCCCTACGGCTCTCCTCTTCTCCAGGGTAGAGGTCCGACACCAGGGCCTCCAGAGGGGTGAAACAGGCCTGTCCGCAGAACTGCATGACACAGATAGCCATGACCAAGAGCAGGACCTCCAGCCCCTGGTGGTGTTGTTTTGAAAAAAGGGCAGCAATCTGGGGGGCATGGGGGATGACCACAAGTCCAACCATCACACCAATGCACAAGGCCCAGATGAAAGGACGCCGGCGTCCATAACGACTGCTCAAGCTGTCACTTGCCGAGCCAATAGGTGGAACGAATATTAACCCCAGTACAGGCCCGACACCTAGAAGGAAATTATACATTAAGTCAGAAGGTCCTGCTAGAAAACCAACATGGCTGGTCACCAGCAAAACTACATATTGTCGATGTTGAGCAAAAAACCATGTGGTCTTTTTGCCATCTCCATTTTGGTCCTTTTTTTTTTTTTTTTTTTTTTTTTGCATAATTCAAAATTTCATTTACTTCTAACCTTGTATTGAAATTTCACATGAATGGACCAACAGAAGTTGTCTGAAATTACTTGGTTACATTAATTTCCATTACAAATTTTTTTGGGTTTTTTTGCCTCATTTTTCTGCTTCCAGATCTGCGTAAATAAACCAGTTTAGACCAGCATGAAAAAAGTACTTATGTGAAAATATACAGACAATAATTAAGGTTCTTTATAAAAACACATTTTAAGTAATATTGTAATAAATTCTAACCAATTTTTCCTGTGTCAATTTGCCCTGCTAAAATAAAAATAGCACAGGCCAGCATATCATTACTGTTGTAACAAAACTTCATATCTCAAAAACAGAAACTCTGCAGAAGGAGAACTTAACCTGTAACAGAAGGTGGTATTTCACACACTATTACTTAAATCATCAAACCAAATTAAACTATATTAAAGTACACTGTTAATTTATTTACCTTGAACTTTCCCCAGGTGTATGCAAATAGATTACCCATCTAATCTCCTCAGAAATATATCCTGAAATATTAATACTTTTTATTTAATTGGTGCATTTACTAGAAACTAAATAAATGAAAGGTGGTCTCGGAATTTTGCACAGTACTGTATAATCAGCATTTTTGCTGACAACTGCTAATGTTTTTCCTTGAGTGTCAATAAAAACTGTTTCCATATATGATTCCATATCCTGAATTACCAGTAAGTGTTTCAAGTAAACATAACACGTAAATAAAAATGTCCTGGTAAAAACCGGTGTATAAACAGCAACAGGAGGGGTACGAATACAGATTTGCATATTCAAACAATAATTAGCCTTAAAGAAACTACCCGAACATCACTTCAAACATGTACACGAGACTTGTAAAGGTATACCACCTTAAGCTTTACCCAAGGCAATAGGAATGTACTAGATCTGGTCAAGTGTAATTATCCTAAGTTGAATCAATAAAATGTAATAAATAATTTTTTTAGACTTATTTCTATGTTTTTATTTGTGGTAAATAACTATACTGGCAGATATGTTTGCTTGTTCCAGACATGTTTCTTAAAATGAGCAAAATAATCTTAGGATATAGTGAGAAATGTACTTAATAAAATGACTTAAAACAATTAAAAATAACTATATATAATAATCTCATAAGTTTGCAACAAGCTGAAATATAAATATTAGACCGTATTTAAGATAATCTCACATGCCAAGTTAGCATTTTTGCAGTACTGCTGCTGTTTGCATAATGTTAACTAAAACTTTTGATCAGTGGTGGAGTTGAGTTAAAGTAGAGATACCCAAAGTAAAATGTGGCACCGGTAAAAGTAGAAGTTCCTCCCTTTAGACCTCCATTTGAGTAAAAGTACTAAAGTATTCACCTTCAAATGTACTTAAGTATGGAGAGTAACAGTAGCATGATTTATTATGGCTCTAATGTCCTGTTATCATTTCTGGAACAAGATTCTCTCTGCTAATCAACTAATTTTAGGTGGAGAAGGTCTAGTGTCACTCTCAGTCCACCAGTCTCTTAATAGAAGGTCAGTAATTAGCTACTGCACACCAACACACTACTTACAGTACACTAACACATTACACTTACTGAGTTACTGCACACCAACACACTACTTACAGTACACTAACGCATTACACTTACTGAGTTACTGCACACCAACACACTACTTACAGTACACTAACGCATTACACTTACTGAGTTACTGCACACCAACACACTACTTACAGCACACTAACGCATTACACTTACTGAGTTACTGCACACCAACACACTACTTACAGTACACTAACACATTACACTTACTGAGTTAATGTCCACCTCTGCTTTTTATATACTGTGGTCGGTGTTCCTAGGGTACAGTCCTCATGTTAGACATAAGGCAACAGTTCAATAATATATATATATATATATATATAACATTTTCCAAATGATAACATTTCAAATGTTATCGCTCAGTGAACACAGCTAGACAGTAGTAGCAACCACACTCAAGCCTAAACTTTGTCCCTGCCTTTGGCCATTTTCATAGAAAACAGTATGCAACTGTGTCAGAGTGTTTCTCAAAGCTAATTGGTAGAGTATGGGCAAGCTACTAACATGTTAAGTCCATGTTCTGAGGTGATCTTACTTACCCAGTACCATGGTCATGAAGCGCTCCTGCATCCCAGCCTCCAGCAGCATGGGGGGAATGAAGATGGTTCCAGTTGCCATGCATATCTCCAGCCCACATGTCAACACATTGACCAGGAACAGGTCAGAGAGCCTGCCACGCATGGCCAGAACCTCAATTCTTCCACTTCTTCTCTCCTCCTAGACCTAATACCACTCCTGTGAGAAGAATTCTCTGGCCATACTACAGAGAAAGCTCATGTGACTGCTGAATGTAATGACTGGTAGAAGAACAAGGTTTGAGATCACACTCCAGCATGCTCCCTCCATGTCGCCTGAAAGAAGAATCAACTTAGTCATCATCCATTTCCAAACGTGTCTCAGCAGATATAATAACATTCATTATGCAGCTTAATTACAGAGGACTGATTGTATGTCGATGCATCTTCCTTCTCCATTCACCCTAAGGGCTTCAACACAGTTGTGACTAAATAATCTAATCATTTACTGCTTGTTGACCCACAGTTGGCTGATAATTGCACATCTTTTTATTGGTTCATGAACCATTTGTAAAGCTCTTAACCAGGGGAAGGTGCGGCTATGATCTGAGCCTCCATCTCTGGAGGGCCACAGCAAGGCAGCATTCACCATTTTGCCTCATTTGAAACACCTGATTGACCTCATCAGCTCATTTCCAAGGCCTTCCTTAGAATTTGCTCTGTCAGAAGAGTGTAAACACTACGGCATGCACATGTTCAGGCTCTCCAGGTCTTGAGTTCTTAGTGATTGTCAAAGAAACCTTGAGGAAAATGTGAAACTAGACAGCAAATAAACTTAAAATACCAAATATGGTAAGCTGGGTTTGAAGGTAAGTGTGGTTACTGGGCTTACAAACACTAACACTGCTATTAAGTGGTCTGAAATGAATGACCTTCCCACCAGATGATGAAATCAGGTACATCAGAAATTTCAGTGCAGCGTAAATTGGCCATGTTGTAACTGTTTTCATCGTGATACAATCAAGTCAGGTGTGTAAACATATTAAACAATGATTGTACAGCTTCGTATGAGTTCAAAACATCAGTAAAATAAGACAAAAACAACAGATGCCAACTGCCATTTCATAACCTCAGTTGTCTGTTTATCAAAACACATGAACAAGTTCCTTCTCTTACCTTCCCACTTGCACTTGAAAGCAGAAAACTTGAAACCATTTAAGTGTCTTAAGTTAGCTTCTTTCAGTCTGCACTGGGCTAATATGGCTAGTGTAGCTAACAAGTAATGGAAGTTCAATAGTACTCATGAATTAGCATTGTGCAACCTGCATGCCTAACAATGGTGGTAGCAGCCATCTTGAACCCTGAACCGCCTGTCCATTTTTACAGAGACTAAGTCTACTTCACTATTAATAGGTTTGTCCATTTAATACTTCATAACTCAATGCGACTTCAAGTCAGTGTGTGACGATTTAGGTATGCACTGGACTAATATGGCTATTGTAGCTAACAGGTAATGGAAGTACATGCATACTAATGAATTAGCACTGTGCAAACTGTATGCCTAAATCTTAATGCACTTCCTACAAACCATCGTAAGTTAAGTAGACTCAGATATACTTGCTTATGTTGTTTCTTTCACTGTGTTGTAATGTTACCTTTAAAACCAGATGCAATATTGCTAACAATGGTGGTAGCAGCCATCTTGAACCCTGTCCATTTTTACACATAGTGTGTCATAACATGTCAGAAATCAGTAAGTTTGTCCATTTTGTACTTCACACCTCAATGTGACTTCAACTCAGTGTGTGACAATTTAAGTATGCAATGCATGCAATGCTAATGTGTAGGCCATAAGCTTCCAGTACTTGTTAGCTAGCCTCCTAGCCCTGATTCAAAACTTCAAACACAAAACACGTCATTGCTTATTGACTACATTTGGAGTAAGGGGAACAAATTGTGTAGGTTTGGTTGGCTAAGCCATCATTTTTAATTTCCGGTAGTACTGAACTGAGCAAAGCAACTACGTCTGCCATAAATTAAACCAGTTGGCTACCTAATATTTCCAGCTCAGGCCTACGCTAAAGCTTTGCTCAGATTCAAAGTCTGAAATCAGGCAATTTGGCATATCCAGATTGCATCCAGATTGATGGTCTAGACAGCATTAAATCAGCAGGAAATCAGGATTTTTACAGATGCGTCTGTTTTTTGCTGTTTATGAGTTGTACACCAGTAAAATATGACGAAACCGATACAACAACCATTCACGACCTCAGTGTTCTGTTAATCTCTCACATAAAACACACAAAGGAGTTCCTTCTTAGAGAAGACTATACATCCCCACTTCCACATGAAAGCATGAATTTTAGTGTTCCCTCTAAAATTTCCCCTTTACCCCAATTACAGTTGAACAGTCAACACATGTTTGGTGTCTAAAATGTGATCAGTCTGCACTGGGCTAATATGGCTAGTGTAGCTAACAAGTAATAGAAGTCAATGAATCCTCAAGAAATAGCATTGTGCAAACCATGGCAAGTTAAGTAGACTCAGATATACTTGCTTATGTTGTTTCTTTCAAGTCAGTGTGTGAAGATTTAGGTATCCAAAAATCCAAAATCAGATTTTTGGCATATCCTGTATCCAGATTAATTTTTGATAGTCTAGACAGCATTAAAACACATGAAATCCATATTTTTACAGATGCATCTCATTTTGGACGCTCTAGCTACTCAAATTGGATTTGTATTTTGTCACTTGCAACACAGCAAACAGCAAAGGTACCAAATCCAGAGTGACAAAAGTGCTGCGAAAAAAGTTACTGATACCTCCATTGTTCTCACAGTGACTCCTGCCGGGAGGTTGGCGATGTCTGGACACACCAATCTGATCTGATTATATGCAAATAAACAGTTTGTGGACAGTCGTCTTAAAAGATCTGATTAGGGAAACGAAAGCAATGTGCAGTCTACAGTCTTATTAAAGAATGGTCATTTTGGCAAATGAAGGTTTACTTATGCATTAGATGTTCAAGAACATCCAGGATATTTGTGACTGGGTAACTGGGAGAGTCAGCAGAATTCCCAATTGAGTTTTTGGCCTGTTAATGTGAGCTAATGTATAAGCTCATGCATGTAAACACAGAACACTCAGACAAACTATGAATGTTGCATCCAAGAGTATATCTATAGTAATTTAGGGGTCGAGCTAGCATGCGCCCCACCCCGCAAACCCCCACCCCCCAACATCAGCCACTAGAGATTAGTGTATCGGATTGTTCCTTATTTGCATCACAGATGTAGCAGTTATCATTTGTGATTCATGTGAAGATGGACAGCTGTGACAAGGCAATAAACAAGAAAGCTACTGAAGGATCATAAAGGCAAGCAGGTGGGCAGTAAGTACTGCTGACCTTAACTAACTTGGCTAGCTTTGCTTTTCAGCATATTGCCTGTCATGACTGTGACATCTTCAGCTAGCAGGCCACCTTGATTATCTCACCGTCCTATTGAACTGTATACAGAAGCAAGCAGCTGTTTGTGAAACGTGGCGGTGCAGCTTTGTCTTGTTTGACAGATTTATTGAGTTCATCTGCTGATATTCTCTAAGAGAAACACTGCATTATTATTAATTTCCTGCCCACCTGGGTCCGGCTGGGGACTTGCACTGGACCAGTTATGTTTCCAGGATGCACCTTCAAGGAAACACTTGAGGAACCTGACCGACCTTATATTTGCAAGCTGATATCTGATCAACTGGAAGGGGAAAAGTAAGACTCTTTAAAATGTACTTTAGGCCAGGCTTAAATGGCCAGGAAGCTGAAGTGTGTAACTCCCACAAATAACTTCACCACCCATTTAGTCAACTTGCGGTTACTGGCCAAGTCACACTAGCACACACTGTGCAAACACTGTACCTAACAAACACGCAGAGTGGAGCATCACAAAAAAGGTCATGTACATATTGCCTGAAAGATGTTGATAGGACATTTACTTCTGCCTGAATCAACCTTTCCAGTTAGCGTGCCCAGCTGGCCTTGTTTGTTTCAGCCGTGGAACATAGAATAGAAAAATAACCAGCCAGAAACAGACTCCATTCAAAGCACAGTCTCAGGTGAATGGAAGGATTATGTGGTGTTAAGCCATGTAATCCTGTCACCCACATGCGTGACTGTTTTGTAAAGCTCTAAAATAGTTAGTATTTAAATAAAGCAGGTTTTGCTTACAGGTGATTTTTTTTTTTTTTTTTTTTTTTTTTTTTTTTTAAATATATGTATTTTTTTTTACATAATTTAAAAACACCAGTCGGCAATCTGCTATGTGCAAATTTCATAATGATTAAAACAAGAGAATGGCTCATCTTGTTCCATTGAGAATCTTGTTCCATTGAAATTTAAGAATGTTACTTTTTCTGTTATACTGCATAGCTTTCTAAGACGTTTATGAAAAGTCCTTTAGTTTGTGTTATGGGTCTGTCCAAAGAGTGCAATTAAAAATGAGCTTGCATACCTGGGGAATATTGGGGATTAAATGGGCGAATCACTGGACAAAAAAAGTCACTTTGCATGTTTAAGGTGGTAGTAACTTCGAACTGTGCAATTCATGGATGTAAGAGTGGCTGAACATTGATGTGGCCTACATCCAGAAACTTGTCCAGCCCATGCCAAATCGAATTGCAGCCGGTATTCGTGTTTGTGGAGGAATTACATGCTGTTAGGTACGTTACAGTCACAGGTGACTAATTTTTTGTCCGGTTAGACTGAAATTATTGTGAAAATTTAAAACTGTTAAATGTAAACCAATGTATTACCAAAGTACTTTTTTGTTTTGTTTTTTTTTTATCCGAGGCTCATAAATGACCTGTCCATTCTTTACCCACAAATGTGTTGTTTCAGACCCAAGTTGGTGAGGCTTTACAGAACTTGGGTCCATTCAGTCCAATGAGAAACTGTATGCATGTAACACATCACTGTTAAGATGTAGAGACTGTATTCATTATTATTTATTTTAGTTTTTTTTTTTTTTTAGCATAATGCTTTAATAAAGAAATTTAGCATGTTGGCATTTGTGCTTTGTCTCAAATCTGAAATCTCTTTTTTAATTAATTAATTTATTTATTTATTTATTTATTTTGAGTAACTACAACAACCCAGTAACGTAGAATTTTAAACTGCAAACTCAGTTATGCTGCAGTCCTAAACAAAATGTGCAGCAATTACTGATTGGGGTGGTTGAGTGGGATGTTTGCCAACATTCTGTAAAGCATGGAATGCATTAAGTGGAACTACATAGATCAATTCCGGCAGTAATTTCCGTGTGACATAACAAGTAATTATTTTCCATGCTATGTAAGAAACTGACTTTTTGGTATGGTGTTTTTGAACAATACCAGATTCCAAAAGATGATGGGGTGTGTGTGGGGCTCAGGTTAATGCCATATTGTAGGAACCAAACCCTGTTTATATTGCGTTGTATCCACAAGCTGGTCCCCATAACATAAATCATTACACTTTAAGACCAGAGTAGGGTTAAGCCTCCAAGAAATAAATGCCCCCACAGTTCATAGAAATATGTAGTGGTATATGTGAAGTATTGGACAATATGAAGTTCTTGATAAGGTGAGGACATTTTGCTTAGAAAAAAAGCATTTTGCTTTTTTAGAAAATCTAATAGGGCAGAAAAATCGCTTTTTGGATACTGAGGTTAAGGTTAGGGTTAAAGTTTAGGTGTATGTTTCTTCTCACTACATTACCCAGCATGCATCATACAACCTTTGGGAATCTCTGGGATCTCCATGAATCCTTGCTGCCACCCACTGATCTAGATGGGTGAGTAAGCTTGCTTGCAAAATGACATCTGGCCCCTCTTATCCTGGACATCACCTCTTTCCAGATACTTCCCTCTGGCAGAAGGACCATCAAAACCAGTACAGGACAACATGCTAACAGCTTTTCCCCCCAGAGCTCATTAACCACAGTGGTCACCTCACACTTTCAGTATGAGTTTAGACTCATACTTGAACTGAATCTCACTGTATTCTGTATACTGTATTAAGTGAGTCCACTCAGATATCCACATACATATAAGTACAGGTATTCATACATCTCTTTAGCACCTTTCCTGGCCCCTTATTCTAATTATTTATTCTATTTATTGTATCTTATTGTACTTTCCCCCTAGTGTAATACTTGTCAGTCTTAATTCCACAACAGTCTGTGTTCTTGTTACATGGCATACGTGTGTGCTCTCATCAAGATAAATTCCTTGTATCTGACGCACGGCAAAATAAAGATTCTGATGCTAGTAAATGTATCTAGGGTGATAGACAACACTAATGAAATAGCACAAACCTCAAACCTCACGCAAGACTTCTATGCCTTCTAAAATGTGTCTAAAATATATAACCCTGGCTGCATTCTAAGTATTGCAGAAATGAGCACTACAGTCACAGCCAAGCCTTGCAAAGCTGTCTCATGCTGGCAGCGCGGTTTCGTCCAGTCAGCTGTTAGCGATGACCAGCGTTAAAAAAAAAAAGCTCTTGCAGAACTGGTTTACAACAAGTTTACATACACACAAATAATGAATGATGTGTCATCACTTCTTCATTCCAATAGGACAAATAAAGCAGCACAGTTGTGGCTGTTGGAATAACTGTGGATGCTGCTTACGGACACGCTGTCCTCAATCGCCCCTTATATACTTATATACATTGAAACATAAGAATGCTCAGCGAGTTGGTATAGCAGGTCTGGCGTCATTTGCATTTGTGTTTTAGGCCTAATTCAGTTAAATAATCAGCCAACTAGCAAAAATACACATACAATCAAATCATTTCCCCAAGTATCCACTCCAAAGCACTTGCACCTTCATGATACATCATCAGAAGGGTTTTCCTGGACCTTTAAATCAGACAAATCTCACTCTAGAGACTGCTGTTGGCACCTTTACTGCCGATGTCTAGCCAGTTCCATATTTCTTTATTATGAGTGTTGCTTTGAGTCATGTTGCCAAGAACGCTGAAGTGATATGGCACGGGGACAGCTGTGTTTTACAGTCTGTTTGCAAACCTAGGCGTGACACTCTTTCGTTGAGCTGTGAAGCCAACACAGAACCTCTGGCTTACAGTAATGAGACAAGCATAAATGTTCACTCGGCTAGTGAACAGTGCAAGGAAAAGCCTTTCGGATCTGAGGCTAATTTTGACATGTAACTTTAGAGTCAGCACAGAAGGTCATAATTATGTCCTCCAGGGGAAATGTGCTGTTATGATGTCTGTGTGATCTTATGATTAACAAATGTTATAAGGAAAATGTATAATGAAGGTTAATGATGCTTATCCATTTACCTGCTACTCCAGCTAGCAGGTAATGTTCTCACAACTTTGGCTAACATTACCTACAAGTTCTAATAAAGTTACAATATCTACAAGTTCTAATAAAGTTATGTTATCTACAAGTTCTAATAAAGTTACAGGATCTACAAGTTCTAATAAAGTTATGTTATATATAAGTTCTAATAACGTTACGGTATCTACAAGTTCTATTAAAAAATTACAGGATCTACAAGTTCTAATAAAGTTATGTTACCTACAAGGTCTACTAAAGTTATGTTATCTACAAGTTCTAATAAAGTTACAGTATCTACAAGTTCTAATAAAGTTATAGTATCTATAAGTTTTAATAAAGTTTTGTTATCTACAAGTTCTAATAAAGGTACAGTATCTACAAGTTCTAATAAAGTTACAGTATCTACAAGTTCTAATAAAGGTACAGTATCTACAAGTTCTAATAAAGGTACAGTATCTACAAGTTCTAAAAAAGTTGTTATCTACAAGTTCTAATGACATTACTTCATCTACAAGTTCTAATAAAGTTACTTTACCTACATGTTCTAATAGTTACTGTACCTACACGTTGTAATCAAGTTTGAAAGAAAATGTTTTAATCTAATATTTAAAGAACGTTTTAAAGATGTTTATCATTTCAACTAATGTTCCTATAAATGCTAACCAAGATATAACGTTTTAACTGCAACATTCCGAGAATGTTTTGAGGCTTTGTCAGGGCCACAGATTATGTTACATAATAACATTAGAACAATAGAAGAACATTCTCAGCTCAGCATTCAGAAAATGCTGAAAGAACATTCGGGGAACCAAAAGAAACTTTCCTCTGAAAACATTAGTGGAACATTGCATTCCATATTCTCAGATCTTTATTTAGAACAAATCATTTCTAGCTGGGATGTGTTATAAACTTTCAGTTTTTTTATTTTAATTTATTTCAGTAAAGTAATAAAAATTTTAAATAAACTATTTTAAGAATCGTGTCATATTTATCCTCATTTAAAAGAAGGTAAGTGGGCACTGAAACAATATATACCACTAATCATTTTAAGTTTCTGACTAAATAAACTGCAGTATAATGATGTACACTGAATATAAACATTAATATATTTCATTTTTTAATAAATTCTGTTATATTCTGTTAAATTATTTTATATTAAACATAATATATAATATAATAAACTGAATTGTCCACTGTTTAGTAGCAATTACAATTTGAAAGGGTTTTTATATAGATATATGTGAAACATTGAATTGACGACAAATACTTTTTTTTTTTTGATGTTCTAAATTTATATTTGCCATCTTATCGCAGGTCTGTCTGCCTCTTGTTTTATTCTTGCTCTAAAACAACATCCTATCATTTCACAGAAAAAGTCCCCTGTTCAGTAAAGACACATTGATCTTACATGTAGCTTCAGATAAAATTGATTAAAACTCAAAATACATACGTTTCTGGTTTCTCAGGATGGTCTGTTGAGCTCCTTGTCTTCACTCCTCCGGTCCTCATACGCTTTACTTATCCCCATGTGACTGGCAATTCAAACTCCTCTGAAGAAGCCTGAAATAAGGAGGAGCCTAAAAAGCAGGAAGTGAGACAACCTGCCTCAGTCAGAACTGCAGGGAACACCTCGGAGAGCAAGAACATGGTATTCCGCATTGTCAGAGAGTGAGAATGTTACGCCACAACCACACGTCACACAAGTCGGAAAACTTCATACATCAGCAGTGGGCGCGCATTCTTTTCATCATTTTGGGCTTGGCCTTCCTCCAGACGATTCTTTTGTTTTGTTTTTTTTCCTTTTACCTAAAATGGTGAACAGGGGTCAGCAGCTACAGTGAAAGGGAGGCTTTGGGTCATATTTACTGATGGCACTGTGCACTGATCGCATGTCGGCTCCACCACAGTAATCAGAGCTCTTATTATTGTATACAAATTTGACATCCCTAAAAGGATAGTGAGGAAAAAACAAGGGTGGGCAAAGAACTCAGAGCAGTTCCTTTTCCTTTCTGTCACGGCAAAACAGTGAGTCTTGACCTCAGCTGGCCCTGCCATACAATCTTACCAACTATTAGTATTTTTAAAAAATTAAAAAATCATTATAAAATTAATATAATTAATTATATTATGTAGCATATTTAATATGTACACTGCCTGGACGGACAAACATTTGTACTGTATATGGATCTTCAGAATTGGTTCAAAGTTGAGTTGGAAACACGTTTCAGAATTTTGGCTGACTATAATGCAGTTATAATAAATGATTGAACATTACACTTTGTCTAAGCAAACTGTCACAGCACATCAAAAACGTTTCAGTGGACAATTCTAGCTCATTTTGGGCAGAGCTAAAAGTGCATGACTAGCAATCACAGCTTTAAACAGTTGCACACACATAAAATAGTAATATGTTTCATTCAAAAACACAAAAGAAAATATGTATTTTTAGCAGCACTGGCAGATTCACGAGGCGGGTCATTTAAAGAGCCCATATAATGGCAAAGCAAACTTTCCTTGCTTTCTTTAAAATAATGGCATGTGAAGTAATACTTAATATTTAAAATATGAATATTAATATTGCTTCGATATTTGCCATTCACTCCCCAGTCCATACAGTCTGTATATGGAAACTAAGCTGTTCACCTAATCACCAGTACACCATCCACTCTTATTGAAGCAGTAAGTAGTGTTTCAGCTCTGAGTAAGTCACAATACAGGACAGCCAATCAGAACAGAGCTCAATTATCTTAGATCAGTCTTAAAGGCACAGTAACAGAAACAGCCTGTTTCGATCTAAGAGATAAAGAGAGGCTGGAAAATGATCATGTAAAATGAATTGTGGCCATTTTTATAACATAATATGAGTATTATAATTAACCTCAAGTATAAAAAAGTTAAACACTGATTTTTAGACTTTGGGACACTTTAACATGCGGGTCCATCCATGGATTAAAATGATATTTTGGCAGTAAGATATTTATTTATTTATTTATTTATTTATTTATTTATTTAACTCATGACAAACCAAACATTTAAACAAACAAATAAAAAATAAAACACAGAAAAAACACAAAAAAACAACAAATGAAAAAAGACAAAAAAAAAAAAAAAAGACACAAGTGTAACTTTAGGGGCTAAGGTTTAGGACAGCTACCTCCTAATATAAAGTATCCTATAAATGATATTTTGTATATATTTTAGCTTATTGCAATCTTATATAAAGAATTGGGTTTAAATGGATCATGATAGCAGTAAATAAAATTAATTAATAAAAAAAGTTAATTAATGTTGTGGTTAACATTTTACTGCACTCATTTTCACTTCACTTCTTAACCACAGTGTCATTTCTCTTCTGCACTTCACCTCTGTGCTGTAGTTAGCTTTATAAAATCCATTCTCCTGTAAGTCTAGGCCTGTATTTATCTCTGTATTTGAGTAGCTCAGGCTGCGGCATGGCTCTTCTCTCTTATAGAAGCTGGTTAACTGTCGTGTGAATTTGGTAACAGCCAGGCCAGCTGGAAAGAAGAGGCTTTAACCATCATCATAGCCAACATCAAAATCCTTTCTTTACCACATCACAGGCCAATGCTGTTCAAATTGAACACGTTGGCGTTAGTCGATATAGACGCAATTAAGCCCACGAGGACATCCTGGTGGGTGCTGTAATGTATCATAAAAGGAAACCTGATGTCGTGGTAATTCTGCTCTGGATGAACACCTGTTACTTTCTCACTGCGGTGGTCGTAAAGGGGAGCACCACCGATACAGCAAAATATTGTGAAATACTTCAGTGGCTGAAATGTGAACACATATTCAGAGTGGTTTAATGTGTAGTGCTTCAGTTAAGAGACAGATTTGTGTTTTTTACAGTGGTGGCGATAAGAAACAGGGGTTGTTGTGATTACATACATTTAGCTTGTTTACTATCCAAAAGAAGCAGTGAACACGGGAACATGCCTCTTCTGAGTTAAATGTAATGTTGATTACAATAAAATAGTGCTAAATCAGAAAAACGCAACGTGTACTTTAAATTTTAGGCCAAAGCATCAGGCTTGCACTCTAAAAATGATATCTTGGCAAGTCAAATTATCTTATATCTAGTGTATAAATCTTAAAATTCTCATTTTGAGGTTGTCGTAAGCTCATTTTAAGATTATTGTACTTATTCCCAGACTTTACTTGTTTTATGTGGTTTTTGTAAACCCAATTTTCTCATTACATTGGTGGGTAATTTTGCTTATTGTAAGAAATTTGCATGAAACAGGCCAAATTATCTGCCAATATAGTGAGAAAATGTGACTTGCGAAAGTAAAAAATATCTGGAAATAAGTATAATAACCTTAAAATTAGCTTTTAACAGTCTTAAAATGAGAATTGTAAGATATATCAACTTTATATAATACCATTTTACTTATAAGATATAATTTTTTGCAGTGTGTAACAATTTAGCGTAATAGCTTTCTGTGATTTAACGTCTAGAGACATTTAAACACTTCTGGTTCTCATGATTGATAATGGTAACGTTTCTGATGTTTCTCTAGAATGGAGGATTTCCCACCAAACCACTCTGAATGACTTTGTTTACAACTTAACCATTTTATTATGCAGGAACATGGAACATTTGGTGAAATCCCCCTTTATGGAGTCATACAGCAACTCTCTAAGTCTAAAGAAACAAAAACTGAAGACATAACATAATTACTGTTAAATATTCTGTGTTTTTGACTGGCTAAACAGGTTCTGAAATGAAGGCTAGCTTTTAGTTTTACTATAGTGCACTGACATACTTTCATTTCAAATAACTTAGACTTGACACATTTATCAAAGGACTGGGGACCAAAAATGCAAAACAAAGTCTTCTAAAGGACGTTAAGATATTGCAGTGATACTACATACTTAGACATACTAATTTATCTGCTTTAAATAAGAATAAGGTGGTGGAAATCATGGAAAGAAAAGCAGGAAAAGTATAAAATATTCCAAGTATAAAATAGGAGAGTGTGAACTGCAGGCTTAATTGTGTGCAATGGTGTTTCAACTGCTAATAGCTCTGTCTACAGATCGATGGGTAGTAACCTGATTGGATTTGTACTTTAACCTCAGGTTTAGAGGAACTGAATTTTTCCTCTGCTGAAAAAAAACCCAGCACAGACCAGCATGGATTTCATTCTGGTCTAAGCTGGTCTATGTTGATCTAGGTCGGTTTATTCTGGTTTGGTTGATTTAGCTGGTCACCGTAGCAGGGTGACCAACATTTTTCTAGCAGGGCAGTCTTTCAGAATTCCCTTTTATGTTTCATTTGATTTTATGCTGCTGGATTTGCTCCTGGATTGCATTACTGTCAATCACACCTCTCACTTTGAAGCTTTAGCGTTGTATTTTAGGCGAAAAGGAGCCAAAGAAAGAGGAACACCACCTGTAGGACTCCCCTGTGGTTGTAAAGGTTTTTATACCTAATACTTAGTAGTGTAGTTTTAGTTTAGGCCAACCTACCTTTTTACAGCCATGCTAATTCAGGCACGTCTGAGGGGGAAACAAAAAGCCAGACCAAAATACTTTACAATGTCTCTTGCTGGACATGGACACCATGTTAAAAGCTGCCTGCTGATTTAAGGAAAATGAGCGCTGGATTAGCTTAGTCTTAGATTTTTATACCTACTATTAACAGCTGCAACTTTTATTATATAGTTTAGTATCAACAACTGTGATATGGTTCAAGTTTTAAGAAGGCAAATTTAAGCTAATAACCTGAAGCTTGTGAAATGCTTTTATATGAGTTTTGAATCAGAAGTAGCCAAACAGTCATGTTTGGTCAGGGGGAGCAGTCATGGGCTGGAAGTTAGGAAACTAGCCTTGCGACCAGAGGGTCACTGGTTCAATTCCCTGAACCGACAGGAGCGGCTGAAGAGTCCTCAAGCAAGGCACCTAACCCTCAACTGCTCCCTGGGCGCCATTAATAGGGCTGCCCAATGCCCTGGGCAAGTGTGCTCACAGCCCCCTTATGTGGGTGTTTCACTTCACGGATGGGTAAAACGCAGTAGACAAAATTCCTCTGTGTGCAAACATAAATGGCAGATGGTTCTAAATTCTAATATGCTATGACATCATAACCACAAATAACTTTCAGGTTATTACCATATCTTATCTCATAGTGTGATCATAGAATTGATCTTGTACCTTTCAAATCTATATCACAATGATGTCATAACCGTATTAGAACGAGGCGGCTTGTGCTTCACTCATTGATGTCACTATAGGACAGTTGACAGGGTTTCCAATGAAGATGAAGTTGCGAGAGAGAGAGAGAGAAATCTAATTCAGATCAAAATAATGCATAATCTCATATGCAAATATCATGAGTATTCGCATGAAATCAATAATTAATCATAAATCAGGCTTCTTTCTAATTAGGTTGTTTATAAAAAGAGGCAAAACTGAAAAGATCATTAATAATTACAGCGTTTGAAAATAAATAAGTCTTAGTTTGATCATTTTTTATTGAGCAATTAGAAATTCCACAGGTATTTCAAGCTTTCTGCTCAATTCGTAATTGAAAGTCAGTCAAAGTGGTTTGACATTAAATAATAATAATAATAATAATAGAGAAACTAGCTAACTTTTTAGAAAATAGCTGACTTTTTTTTACAGTGGTGGTGACAGGAACCAGCAGTCGCACAACACAAATGTAGCCATCTTATTTACTATCTAGAACAAAAAAGTGGACCTATATGTGTTTTCTGGGTTCCTATATGTGATGTTGATTAAGGTAACATGGTGGAAAACCCCAAAAAGTTTTCTTTAAAGGCCTATTTGCCATAAATACATACAAGAATAGGTTTTAGGCCAAGACTTACTTTACTACTGTAAAACAATGACTTAGCCAAAAAGCACTGAATGGGCTACCATAGTTTTTAGAGGTGTTCAACTCCTCAAACGTCTGGTTACTATCACTTTGTGTATATTATAATGCAGAAATTTGTGGCATTCCTGTTTAAAGGAGCAATTCCTAAGAAGGCGCAACCTGTCCAATTTGTACTCCAAACAATAGCGGGCGAGATATCACCAGAAGCCTTCACCTCCCTCCTCAGTTCTTACCACTCTAGAAGAAACGTTGCAAGTTCAGCATCAAACTTCAACTTCAGCCAGTGTTAACTCTTGTTTATTACTTATCACTTCTTTTGGTTTGCTGCTAAATGTGGTTTCTTGACGATAACAGGCAGCAGTGGTGGTGATAATAGGTGCTTGCCAAGAGCTTCGGCCATCATTGCATTTACTATTCCTATCATTGGCTACCTGCCCTTAAACGGTCTAACCGCAAGCTGGACCTTCAACATAACTGACAAAAGATTAGATTATGCTGTCTGGGCAGCAGTGCTACTTGTTCATCCTCGTAGGTTGGACTGATTTGACTCAACACTACAGTAACTCACCTCTTGAGGTACAAAGTGGTATTATGAGACAGGATGGGCCCGTGCTAGCTGGTTAGCATGCTAACTTCAGTAGATATCTCTGCAACAGGATATATAGAGGTCTTTTTCATGTTTTAAAAATAATTATTACATCAGATTGTGTTGATAAATAAAAAAGTAAAAAAAAACTATTACATATGATGAAAGTGTCTTCAGAATTGTTTTATTTAAAGTATGTTTCCCCTTATACTTCAAGACTATTTTCACTATGATGACACAGATCGTTCCTGCGTTCGCTCTGTGCGCCATCTATTCTTGTCTTCTCCATTCTGAGGAAAAGGAAATGAGCCACTCAGAAATGGCCTCAGTCTGACTGAGATTCTGAAGGCGAGTGACTCATTCCATGGGCCAGAAACTTCCTGATACTTCATTCCTACCACTTCCCTCTCTTTCCTTAGTCCAACAGCAAAGTCCGGGGGTGGAATCCAATCAAACAGATGTACTTTCGCTGATAATTAAGCTTAGAAAACATAAATGCAGGGCATTTATAAGACATAACAGTCCTCAAAGAATTTTTACCATAAACAACATCACATATAAGCACCCAGGAGAAAACCAGCAAAACCATGGTGGGTGACCAGCTAGGCCAGCACCAGATCAGCATAAAACAACATTAACCAGCTTAGACATGCATGGAATTCTCCAGGTCTGCTGGTAATTACTTTCATTTTTGTGGTTGAAAGAAATCAGGTTCTAATAGCAATGTACCAGCTGCTAATAGAATGAGACACTCACTCTAGTAGCCACCCATGAGCCTAAGACCACCATGTGCAATGTGAAATGTTGACTATAGGGGCATAAAGCCCCCGCCGGATTAGACTGTGGAGCAGTGGAACTGTGTGTTCTGGAGTGATGAAGCTCTATCCAATACTATTGGGATGAGCTGGTGTAGCCTGTGTGATCTAAAACTGATCATCCAACATCACTAATGCTCTTCAGAATCAGAATCAAGCTTTATTTGCCAAGTATGTTCACACATACAAGGAATTTGTCTTTGGTTACATTAGCACACAGTGCACAGAGAATGACAACATTTCATACAGTATAGACACACACTCCTAACACACACACACTACCTTACATACCTGTAAACCTTACATTGTGTGGAGTTGTATATGTATATTAAGGTGCTGAGTGCAGCAGTCCGGATGTAGAGGCAGATTAAGGCTTATAAAGTGCAGTACAAGAAGAAACACCAGTCTGAGACAGTCAGTACAGAGGATGGGGTGTTGTGTGATACTGTTACTAAGATAAATAAGATAAATTAAAAGTGCAGTACAGCAGAACATGAAGTGATAAAAGTGTCCCGAATGTGGATTGTAATGTGCATTGTAATGTTCAGCTGTTCATAAGTATGATGGCATGTGGGAAGAAGCTTCTCTGTAGCCTGGTTATTTCGATCCTCATTTGGCTAAAGCGCTGACCTGAGGGAAGACACTGGAACAGGTCATGGCCAGGGTATGATGGTTCAGTGATGATCTCTACACGGTTCTGGAAGTGTGCAGATCCAACAGTGTGTGTAGTTTGACTCTAGTGGTCTTCTCTGCAGACCTGATGATGCGCTGCAGTCTGTGGGTATCATGTTTGGTGGCTGAGCTGCCCCACACTGTGCTGGACGTGGTGATAACAGATTCTATGGTGGCAGTGTACCAACTGTACCATCAGGTCCTGGGACAGGTTGAACTTCCTCAGCTGACGCAGGAAGTACATCCTCTGTTGTGCTTTGATGATGAAGCTGATGTTGCAGTTCCACCTCAGGTCCTTGGTGATTGTCGTACCCAGGAACTTGAGACTCCACAGCCATCGCAGCTCTGTCCAGGATGGTGAGTGCTGGAAGGGCTGGGGGGCTTCTTCTGAAGTCCACTGTTATCTCCACTGTTTTTTCAACTCCAGGTTGTTCTGGTTGCTCTAGAGGACTACCTGATCAACCGTCCGTCTGTAGGCAGACTCATCATGGTCCTGGATGAGGCCAATGACTGTCGTATCGTCTGCAGACTTCAGGAGGGCTCCACGGAGGTACAGTCGTTTGTACACAGTGAAAAGAGCCATGGGGAACAAAACACAACCTTAAGGAGCTCCTGTGCTGGTTGTCTTGGTTCCTGAGATGATTTTCCCCAACCTCACCTGCTGCTCTCTGCCAGTGAGTAGGGTTGTGATCCACTGGCAGGTGGAGGCTGGCACATTGAGTTGGGTCAGTCAACTGGGTCTCTTGTTGCTGAATGCAATCAAATCCTCGCAGCAGTCTTCCAATATCTAGTGTAAAGCTGTCTCAGAAGAGTAAAGGCTGTTACTGTAGTAAAGGGGGAAAAACTCCCTATAAATAGCCTCTAGTTAGCAGGAAAATGTTATATGAGTATGTACCCAGTGAATACAGCAGTGTAAGACTCTCAGTCTCTGAATTCAAAGTACGAGTAAGCAGTGGATGTGTGTAGGTGTAGTGGATGTGTGTGGTTTGTAGGAGTGACACCATGTGGTGGGAAATGGATCTGCTGATATATGGTAAATGGTCTCCAGTCTTGTTCCTGAAGGGTCACACTCAAGCATAAAGCCAAGCAACAGTGTGAAAAATCTAATTCACCCCAAATGTAGACAGTCAGCCAAGACATATCTCCTGTCTGAAGTTGCAGCTATGAATCTCCTATTGCTGACTGGTAATGTAGCATGTAACAACCCAGATAGCTAGCTGATCCACTGTCCCAATGAAAAACACATATCTGCAATTTTGGAGATTCTCTTACATGCATCATTTGAACATAGCCGCTGCTGTTTACACTGTGTGAAAATTTCATGATGAATGGACCAAGAGAAATGGCCCGAAATGGCTTGGAAAAAAGTCTGGTTCCATTGACTCCCATTAAAGTTAAATTAGGTTTTTGCCCTCTCCTGTAAAGTTGCTATTACGGAGATTGGTTTTCTTTGGACAGCGACAATGTACGCTGGCTTGATAGTGTCAACACCTGCTGACTGTTTCCTACTGCTGGACCACCCTTGGGCCACTATTTTATTCTTCACCTGTGTACAAGACCTAACTAGTTTGTAATCTCCCAAAACAGATTTGCAATGCACAGAGACTTTTGTTTTGGAGACTTAAAATAAGACAAATACTATAAATAACTAAAAAATAATTTTAAAAAAAGAATTGGCTTTGGCGCTGTGTTTAATAAGCATTATTAACCAAACTAATTAACAACAGATGAGGAAAGAAAGGTAAATGAATAAACTGGACTCTACGTAGAAAATGAGCTAAGAAAGTGGCATTTTGTTTAGTACTCTGATGGACCACCCAAAAAGGCCTAGCAAAATGTCAGTGGACCGCCAGCTTCGCCATCTGTTTCCTTTTGCAATCAAGATACTAATTAGTACCACAAACCACTAAAATTCTTGCTGCCATAATGGAATACCGTGTTTTCCTGATGGGTTGATATCACGGTGTAAAGGGACCTTACGTATTCCAGGACTGACAGAACCATCGGATCGTTTTTTGTTTTCAGCAGGCCTCAAACTGCACTGAACTGTTCAGGTAATCTTTACTAAACTAGCTGGTGTGCTTTCTGACACTGTATGACAAACTATCAGTACTATTTAGTTTTATGGCTGGGGAACGTACCAGATGGTCTGGTAGGAGGGGATAAATACCTGCTGCAGGTGTTTCCAGCAGCCAGCAAGAAGGCAATAGCTTATACCCCCACTCAGCTCATTAACACCAACTGTAGTATACCAAATGTATAATTTTATATTATTATAAATTATTAAATATTATTATTATAAATTTTATAATATTATTATTTTACATCATTCTACGTTATTTCACATAATTCTATAATCATATTTATAAGAATATAATTTATAATAATATACAAAATTTATATTATTATATCTAGAAGCACACCAAGCATGTCTTGGCTGCCTGGCTCCCTTTTGTTTTAAGGGGAAATTTGTGGAAATGTGATTCTTTGCCAAACTATTCTTTTAAAGTCAAACCACAGACTGTGATTAGCAAGAACTAAACAGTATCACAGCGCAAAGATGTTTCTTAAATGGCAGAGCGAGCATCACACTCAACACTCCCTCTACAAATTAACACCAAGATGCTTTCAGTAAACTGGACCCAGACGTAATTTAAAGGGGAATTTTCTGATTTTTAATTTATGCATAAATCAGTCAACAGTATGTAAATAAAGCTATTCCGAGTGTTTTTTGATGTGAAATGATGCAGTGTAAAGAAACCAATAGATTCCTTTACAATGGTGGTGGATAGGAACCAGGGGTCAGGATGTCTTTAACACAAACATTTTTAACCCAAACATTTTACATGCACTACCTGATTTTGACATGTTTAAAAAAAATAAATAAATAAATAAAATAAAATATCTTCATACTTCATCATACTACATCTACCTTCCTGCCATGAATGCGTTAGAAATATAACGGGTTAGACCAAAACCTTAATCTCAAAACCACTACGATGCAGTGTCGTTCCTAAACATTTCAAGTAATAGTTTTTGAAAAGTGGATTTCAGAGACATCAAAGCGCCATAGAATGGAAAGCTGTATTTATACTGGTATAGCTGAAGGTCAGTACATAGAACTGACATACCATGAATCTCAAACACTGTGTTGTCTCCTTCAAATACAAATCCCACGATAAGACCATAGTGCGAAGGAAGTAGCTGATCCTGCAGGTGTATGGAAGCGTACGGTCATGCGGGTCTACCAGCAGTTGCTATAATCCCAGTCTACAGGAAATTCTCGTCAGAATTGCGCCAGGGAAGGCATCCACCAAACCTGGCCCAACTGTGCAATTCTGTGCCTGAATGTAACTGCAGCACCATTTAAGGAGCAACAGACAATTTGCAAACCAAGCTGCCGAACAGAAATCCAACTTCAGCTCCCATATCTTTAACATGATCCTGGACAGCTTTAATTCAGAGGTGTTAGTTTGCACTGCACGTTTCCCTCTGGACAGTGTCTCAAATCTTGGACAATATGGAGCAGCTTCACTCAGCATTTAACACTGAAAAGACTGAAGAGAGAAACAGCTCCACCTTTATTAGCATCACAACCCCAACATTACCTTTAAGTGGCAGCCATACTGCGTGATTCTATCACTGTTTGCTGGCTGAAGCAGCTGAAAGTTTCATAGTGAGTAATATTTTTACAGAGTCTCACTGTAAACCAGCCAATCAGAGCAGAGCTCATTAATTTATTCATAAACTAACTAACAGAGTGTAAAAGTGGCTCCTTTCATTCTAGGGCCAAATCTTAGGGTGTAAAACCCCACCTGGGTATTTTTATGCCAACCAATGTTGCATAGCTGTTATGTAGAACATCAGAGAACAGTTTAAAATGCTGTAGAAATGTATTCTATGGCACCTTTCAACATTTTACAGCTGGTCCCCATCACCACCACTGTGAACACTTTACACTCTGCGTTTCTCTACTGTAAATGAGTTAGCCCTTACAAAGGCTCGCTGGCCCATACCCTTTATCATCAACACACAAAACTGAGAATCACAAACTAGTTAAAACAGTATAAAAATGATGTTGCTTTTATTACAGACCATTATAATCTTCATCTTTGTCACTTCAGCGTACAGATCACGTTATTGCCGTCGTCACATTTTATTTCCCGGCATGCACAGCTCTTCCGTTGACAAAGACTCTCGGCTTCGACTGACAGGGACAATGTTATTTTCTGTATTTACACTTCCCATCACAATTTGTCCCACAGGCAACTTCCGAATCCGACTGAAAGTGAACAGTGTTTAAAAAAATGAATAAACAAAAAACAAAACAACTTGACAAGCTAGGCAATCGGTTTCTATCCACAGACACAGACTTAGCCCAAAACGTATATTAGCATACTGGATTCTCCAGATTTGGACATTATAAATGGGGGGGGGGGGTCGTCAATAATATACAATGAGAACTGTCCAATGGCTTGATGTGCATGCTTCCACTTAAAACTGCTTTTAGAAAGAAAAAAAATGAGTATTTAAAAACATTTTTTTTTTAATTATGTACAGTCCCAGTCAGGCTCTGCTGCTGAAGAGAAATGGCTTCGTAAAGCTCACGGACCCCCAGCCAATCTGTAATAGTGATTACTAACGATGTAACTGATCCCTAACCAGCGACTTGAAAATATTGATGTTAGCCTCACTGTCAAATAGAAAACTCAGAACTTGAAGCAGTATCTGCAAAAGACTTAGCCAGGTGGACCCGCTCATTAGCCCAGCGCTGCCAGAAGCAGCAGACTAGAAAAATGACCACCCTCCAGGTAAAGTGAACTGAGAACATAATGGAGCAAACTACCGACAAAATGCTCCACAGACCCCAACTCTACAATTCCGACAGAACGGGAGGCGTTTGAGGAGCTCTTCAAAGTTGCGACAGCGCAGTGCAGCTGGTGGAATTACCTTTCTGAGCAGAAAGATCGCTTTTTACACTAGCATTATTATATGTCATTAACTTCCTTAAGGATAAACATCCACAAAAAAAACAAAAACAAAACAAAATAAAAACAAACAAAAAATAGAATATCAATAGAATACGAAATTGGAGATCAAAACCTATTAACTGCCGGGCTTAGTTCAAAGAAACATGGTACCAGTCTGGATGATCCAGGCCTTAACGTAGGACCTGTGAGATATACACATTTCTTCTAATCTTTATGGCTTCTACAGTATATATGTATACACAGTCATATGCAGAAGTTAGGAACGCCTGGCCAAATGTTTCGTTGATCATGAAGAGAAAAGAAGTAAACAGGAGACATGCAAATGTTTGGACACCCTCTCAGTTGTAAAATCTCATGAGTCGTTAGGCCTTGACCGACTCATTAGGACTAGTTAGGCAGGTTAAGAACTGTCCACAAGACAATTCCAGAGCGCAATAAATTCTCTTGACACTTTCAACCTTGTGCCAACACTCAACAACCATCTCCTCTAAGCAGCGGTTAAGGATCTGACAATTAAGCTGAGGAAAAGCAGGAGAGAGCCAACTGTGGAAATCAGGGCAAGAACACCAATGACCTATTGAGCTCTGTTCAGAGCACCAGCCCAAATCCCATTTGTGGCATATCCAGATTGATTTCATTGTCTGGACAGGAAAAAAAGAAAAAAAAAAAAGAGAGATTCAGATGCAGATTTTTCCATGTACGGACCCAAACCAAATTTGGAAATGGTTTGAAATGTGATTCCAGACACATCTTATTCTGGGCACTCTGGCTGGTCGAGTCTCTTACGTCAAATCTTTTGTGATGGAAGCACTGGGATTCAAGAAGAACGCGAAAAGCCCTTTTTCCACTGCATGGTACTGGCTCAACTCTACTCGCCTTTAGGCAAACCTGGTACCATTTTTAGTATTACCTGTGTCGAGGTTACAAGCTGAGCTGATACCAAAAGGTCATGTAAAAATACTGCCGACTAGCGACTGGTCAGAGAGAATCAGCTTTACAGCCCCTTTTCCACCCTAAACACACATGCTAAAGCCAGCTACCAGGTTAGTGTACCGTCTTGCAGCGCCTTTGAGCAACCCAAATCATCCCATCACCTGAACGCTGGTGGGGTATTTCCCAAACTCTCCTGGTTTTTCCCCCTTAAAGTCTTATCTTGCAGCCATCAGGCTCTTCTTAACAAGATTTGTTTTCCTTCAGGTCATGTCAACTTCATGCAGCATCACTTTGAAGATCATCTACACTGATGTACTATATCTGCAGTGGACAACAAAGTAGCTGGTACTGTTGAGTCGAGTCAAGAAGTACCATGCCGTAGAAAAGCAGCTGCACAGTAACTAACACCTCCGTCAATATCAGAGCCCATAAAGCGTGAAGATAGGTTGATGATGTCTGGACACACAAATCCAGTTTGATCACGTGCAAATAACAGTGTGGACAGTCACCCGATTTGAGAAACAAATCCAATTTACCTGCAGTCTGAACACAGCCTTGGACAGAACTGCTATGCTGGCCAGAAAGGCAAAGCAAAACTCCCATATGACAAACTGCAGGAAGATTAAACTGACACAGGAGTAAAAAAGTGTCAATCTACTGTACAGCTTTTCTGCCAAAAATATAAGCTACACTGAAAAGTAACCAGAAGGAAATCTTACCTGTGACTTCATCACAAAAGGTCAACATCTAAGACAACGTTTAGACAAACCAAAAGCATTATAGGAACAGGTGTTATGGACTGATTAAGTAAAAATGGAATTCATTCACCAAAGCAGGGAAAAAACAAAAAACAAAAAAACAAACAAAAAAAACCTAGCAGCATTTGATGAACAGAACACCGTGCATGTTAAGCTATTACAGTTCGAGGTGGTTTGGCAATGTGGTTTATGTGGAAATGGATTCCACCGACTGGCTACCAGTACGTGCGAGTCAGCCCACAAACTGATGCTAAAAAAAGGTTGACTTCTAGAACACGACAAGGCCTAACTGGCTACAAAACAGTGTGCCAAGCGGTGCCATCTGCCAAAGGGGGCTTTACTGAGTACTGACTGAGTAGGGTGTCCAATAGCACAATTACTAGTTTCTCTTATTGGTCTTTATTTTTAGATCAACCAAATGTAAATGTACATTTTCAGTGGTGTTCCTTTTCATTGCGGTCTTCCCATAATTTGCATACGACCGTATATATGTATATATAACTGAACTGAGCCCTCACCAAAAATTAGAAAGGATTAAATAGATCGAGATGAATCGACTGGTACACCATTGAAAAGAAGCCGATGTTGCTTGAAACACGAATTACAGTAAATTACAATCAGCGATTTGCCACTTTCAATGCTAAGAAATGGGCTACTGAATTCAGCTGGGGTAAGAGGCACTGGATCACCTTGTTTTTATCAGTAAAAGACATAGATAAGTTCATTTTCTCTTTAAAATCAAGATACATTTTTATTTCTTTTCTTAAAAAAACAAACATTACAAAAAATTCTGGAGAATGAAAAAAAAAAAAAGTTTGTAAAACCATTAGTGGATTGAAAACCAATTGGGAACACACAGAGAGGGGGGAAACTCCACGATGCCTGGCACAAAAGACTGAACCATGTCAGGATGCTAGTTTTGCCTTAGGTGTTCATGCATATGAAAAGCAAAGCCCTGTGCGCCCAGTAAACTTCAGTGAAATTAGGAAAAAATCCTCATACAAACATGTAGGCGTCCTAAAGCACCCACTGAAGCCGGACAAAGCAGCTAACGGAAAGATCCAGGAGCAAACACACCAAAGAAACGAAGAGCACATAGTTAAGAACTCCATCCACCCATATCCTGATCAATAGGTATATATCAAGCTTCATACTTTATGGTTGATGCTAGCAGAAGAACCATTTATGGATACAAAATCAACAAGAAGTCATCAGTGCTCCAAATGTTGTCATTTCAGCAGATGTATTCATTCACAATGGTCATTTTGCCCTGTTCTAAGCATGCAGAATGTCACTTAAGGTCCATCTCCTTTAAAGGAAAAGCCTGGAAAAGAATTTTACACAATTACAGATGTGGTCAATCAGCCAAGACATGCGGTTTGACTGCACCTTTTCCTGCAGTTTAGAACTGAAGTTGTGAAGCTAATGTTGCTAACAGAGACTAGAACCCAATAGTCACCCAAATAGCGCATATTGTTTCCATAAAAATACATCCATCAAAATTTCTCTCTTCCCACATTCTGGACATAACGGACCAGAAAGTAAGTTATGTATTTTTACAGAAACTGTTTGGTCTGTTTGGGTGACTACCGAGTTCTTAAGTTTGATAGCAGTGTTAGCCCCAGCTCTTCTATGGTAAAGACCAAAACTGGAGCCATGTCTTGCGTACGTTTCATTTTTCGCCAAACTTTTCCTTTAATGTGCTGGCTTGAGTGTCTCCCCATCACTTCACATTTACGATCTCTAGCTACAACCAGGAAGCTTGCATGGGCTCCATTCATCACAGTAATATGCAAAAACCAGGCTTTACAAGGCAAACATGGCGCACAAAACCTTCATATGAACACTTCCCATACAGTTACACTGCTTAAGGCTCCATCCCCACACACACACACACACACATATATATATGCAGACGCACTCACACTATGCATGTCGGGACTTTACACTGCAGTCCCAACATGAGATGTTCTGGTGGGTGGAAACAACAATGGGGGGGATAAAATAAAAAATAAACACAAACAGAGCAATCCACTGAATATTTGAATATCACTTAAAATAGCAACATTACTACAGCACAGTCCAAACTACTTAGTTTAAAAAAAAAAAATGAAAAAAAAAAAAAAAAACAGATTTTTGTGAGTTTTCTTAAAAAGGAGAAAATAAAAACCGTTGAGACGATGGCTAAAGTGGCGGTACCTTACTGAAAGCAACCTCAACACGAGAACAGAAACCTCACCCGAGGCAGACGTGATCCGATTTCACTGATCTGAGTGCCACTAGAAGAGACGGATGGTGTTCAAATCTGGTCCCGGTCCTGAATGTTGTAATCACTGGTAGGTGAGCATTAGGTGGCCAAATCAGTTACATCAACAGCTGCTACAACATCTAGGACCGGAAGCTGGAATCAGTGCCCAGATTGGGAGACCTCTGGGGGCACTGAATGACTACAATTAGGCCAAAACATGAACTTCACTGTTGGAACCCCGGTTGCTAAACGAAGAAAAGCTGTCACTGATCATACAGGTCAATGAAACAAACAAACAAACCAACCAAAAACAAAAACAGGAATACATCTAAGATAGTGTATGTAGCAATTATAGTCCACTAGGGTTCACTTTACAGATGATCCACCAGTGTTCCCTAGTTCTTTCCTACTGTAAGTTTCAGTGTTTTACCTGCTAACATACTTGCCGTAACGGCCAGAGCAAGGAAAGCGTTACAATATCCTGTGCAAGGTTCCTCCAAGACAGGTATTGAGAAATGCACTCTAGCATATGTAGGGGTCGACTCCAATAAAGCTGAGCTTGTAGAAAATGGTAGGTATCGAAACAGTAAGCAAATAACCATCTAAAGCAGCAACCCATTAACAGCGGACAAGCTAAAACACGGGAGATCCTCGTAGTTTCATACGGATAAATAAAACCAATTCAGTCACATTCTCTAGCACATACATACAGATCATAAGGGTCTAATGCGTCCTGGGACGATGCAGTTGATATGGAAACTATAGGTTGTTTAAAAAAAACCAAAAAAAACCCAAAAAAAACAAATACACAATTCAAAAGTTCAAACCGTTGAGCCAGGTCACCACAGACACTGAAAACAAAACTGTCAGAAGAGAAATAAAGCAACAGAGAAAGAGAGGGGGGTGGGGGGGAGAGATAACAAGAGAAAGAGAAAGGAGAGATGTGGGGCTGCCATTCAGAACCTGGCTAGTCTTCCCCAGACGGAGCATCTTCTTCCGAACCGTCCTCCTCTTCATCGTCTTCCTCATCATCGGGGGCATCCTCCTTCTTCTTGGCCGGGGGCGGAGAGTCCTTCTTCTCCACCTCGTCTTCCTCTTCATCCTCCAAGGGGCTTTCGGGCTCCTCTTCCTCTTTGGGTGAGGACTTCTCCAAGGCTTTAGCCGTGCTGGGGCGACCCTTTCCCTTGCCCTTCATGGGACTGGGGGTGACTAGGAGAGGAACGTTACAATTAAAATGAATATAAAGGTCGTCCAAGTGATCTGTGCAGTGTGACCGAAACACCTAAAGCCTCCAATAGAAATGCCATACAGTAAATACAGTGCAACCTCAACCAACCTCACACATTTCAGAACTGTAATACATGTCCAAAAGTATCCACACTCCTTGTAACTAGTGAATTCAGCAGGTTTACAGGTGTTTGATTCTGCATGCACAGCTTGAATGATATCCATAAAAAAGCACTGCCAACAGAATGAAACATTCTGGAGCAGCCACCCATGAGCTTCAAGATTGAGATATACTTGCTGTTCGGTCATTCGTTCAAGTAGACAACCGGCTGTGTCATGAACGTCATTTGTGCAGCATTTTCCACAGTGCATGGACATAATGGTCTCGGATTCGTTTCCATATCGACTTGTAAAATAATACTGATCTCCAGCTATCCACTCAAGTATATTTGTCACACGGCCTTTCTGCAAAACTTTCTGCTGTTTTGATGCCGCTGAGCGCCTAGACTGGCCCTAGCATTTTGTGTATACTGCTCCTTGCGTACGCGTAGTGTTAATTTCTGAAGACGTCCACAACTGACACACTGAACGGATGGACAATACATGAGGCAGCCACCATGCGTACGCAAACACATAGTTAACAGCAAGTATCTCTCCACACCAAGACCTCCAAGTACAATGTCAGAGATAGGCTATAGGGGCATAAACCCCCCAGGATTAAGCAGTGGAATCATGTTCTATGGAGTGAAAGATCTCTATCCAATACTTTTTGGATAGCATTTGTGATCTAGAACTGATCATCCAACATCACTAATGCTCTTGTTGCTAAATGCAATCAAATTCTCATGCAAGGGACGTTTGGTGTTAAGTTTCCTTCATTATTTTTGCACTACAGCTACTAGGCTAACGTAGGCAATAAGTCAAGTCAACAAATACACTCAACACACAATGGTCACATGCTGCGCCAAGCTGTTTAGGAATCTCCAACAGTTGCCTATGGTTGACACTGCTAGACACACTGTTATCTACAGAAAGTACACTGCAGTTTTAAATACTACATGAGCAGCCAGTCTGTAGCCTGAATACTTTTGTCTAACTTGCACGATGCTAACCGAGGAGGTGTAAGCCTGCATCACTTACTAAATAAGATGGTAAGTCTCAAAACGAACCAGCTCGAAACCCTTAAAACACTTTATCTTCACTTTACAATTACACATCTAATGCTCACCTGTAGCCTTTAGCCTGGGCTTGGGAGATTTCTTCTCCTTCTTCTCTACTTTCCGCCCTCTCGGGGCCACTTTCTTGCCCTTCTTTTTGGAACGGCCATAATCGCTGTCATCGTCATCATCCACCATGAAGTCTTCATCGCTGCCAGATTCCTCTGCAAAATAAGTTGAAAGTCTCTTATTAAGCACTAAACATCCCCGTTTCTGCATTACAAGAGAGAGAGCTGTTTTTAGGGTGGAGTCTAAACAATACACAGATAGCTCTCGGGTCTGATCAATGTTAACTGGTGTTGCCAGTCATTTGTTACATCCAGTATGTCCCTTCTCCTCATGCTTGCATCTCCGCATCAGAGTGGAAACTGAGGGATTACTGAAAGAAACCTAGCTCAGTCATTCAGGTGAAGGGTGAATATTGCCATGCTGTTTTACAATGTATTACAAAGAGCTGTACCCTGAAGTAATCAACCAAGATGAATGAAACTTGGTGGGTAGGTCTTACACAGTGAGACATGTGAATGATTCAGCTGCGCATGAGACATAAGCAAGGATGGGTCTTATTGGTGTACCTGACTGACCAAACAGCCACAATTGTGGACATTCAGCGAGCAGTGATGCCGTCCATGAGTCATCCTGGTAGTGCCAGCACCATTTGCAAAAGGCTGCACAACGCAGGACTACATGCACACAGACCGTTACAATAACTGCCCACGTCAACGACTGCAATGCAACTGCTAGAATGATAGCGGGTCATCTTCATTGACGAGTCCCGATTTTGTCTTGGTAGAGATGACCAACAAATTTGTGTGTGGAGGCACCGTGGTCAGCGCCAAGCGCCAAAATGCTTTGTTGTCACGTGCCAGACATACAGAAGGCCTTCTATCACTCCACCTCCACTGCAAAATCTGCAGGAACTGTGTGAGAATATCCAAGCTGCATGGGATGGATTATCACAGGACACCATTAGGAACCTCTACAACTCCATGTTGAGACATCTGGCAAGTTGCGTTAGCAAACGGGAGACACAACTTCTGTATGTGTAGCTCATATCTTTCTGAATTTATCATCATTTACTGTTCCTGGTAACCTTCACTTCCTTCCCAATAGCACTGTGGTCTGACACTTCCTTCTGGGTGCAACTATTCAAAGATTCACAGTTCTTCTGGGGTAATTTTTACTGTTGCCATCTCAGTTTCTGTTTCAGAATTGTTGCAGCCCTAATAAATACACTGGAACAACACTACTACTGGCTTCTACTTTAATATCTTAAGCAGTTGTTTATTGTGCAACAGTCTTTTTCAAGCTCCAACAGCACTGCACAAAAGCAGCTGGCCTACAGGGGCTTACAATGGTCTCTGGCAGCACAGCATGCGTCTCTAGCCCTGGTTTAACCTACAGACATAAGAGCAGCTTCCATAAACTGCCAAGCACTGGATAACAGTTTTTCAGCATGTGTAAGTACCGGATTCACTTATCATGATGTATTTAATGCCAACTTCATAGCAACTTTATAGTACATTTTATAGGAAAATAATGATCCCCACTAAAGACTCCATAACAGGTCCCAACAAGCCTTCAATCTGCTCGAAAAAATCCAATACTGTAAATCAGGAAGACATCCTTCTTTACTTTACTACCATTTATTATTACTGGCCTCAGAAAACACTTACAGCTTAACCCTGGCACAAGGTCTTATAAACTTAGCCACCACTACGCTTAAACACAGGAAGGATACGATACAAGACCCAAACAGGAAGGACCTGGTTTCTGAACTGTTACTGTAGAGTGAATCATCATTACATGAGGGACAGACTTTCGAGAAGGAACTCTCTCTTTCATCACAATCATTACGCTGCAGTAATTTTGGGAAGCTGAACAGACAAGGCTGCCAGAAGGAGCGGAATTTCATGTGTAAAGCAAATGCTGACCGCTCCAGTTCACACCAATGAATCATTCATCTTTCTCACATGCTCACAGTTTCTCGTAATGTTTGGAATCAGTGTGTAACTCAAACAGCGATGCAGGATCCAGAAGGTTTTAGTTATCATCATCATCTTCCTGCTTGAACCATTCTTTTCCCATCCTGCTCTTGGAGTGCTCCCAGTGTGGTTTCCCATTCTTCAACATGCTCACTTTAAAACTTGATGGACTTATGAAGACACTGGTGATCCTTCAGCTGTAGGTTTGCCAGAGGCTGGGGCAAACTTTAAAATGTGCAAGGCAAGAGAAATCAAGGACTGAGATTGGGAAACACTGCCTTAAAGTCAACATAAAATCAACACTGACCCTTTTTACTTCCTTAGGCCCGGGTTATATTAAATAACAGCTCAGAAATAAAATCCACTTTACACACTCGAAAGGAGCTCAAACTACAACCAGCCAAACATGTCTTGGCTGATCTACTCCATCTGGTGTGGGAAAATTGGGAAAACTGTGCCTTTTTTTGCCAAACTATTCCTTTAAGCACCATTAAAAAGTAATTATTTTTGCCTGCCTCCAAAATGTCTTCTGAATTTTGGCCGTCTACCATACAGTGAAAATGCCGAGCCAGCTCAGAGACCTGCACTCAGAAATACAACCCTTTATGGAAGGAAAACCCCACCCCCACGTTTTCCAAATTTAAGCTTACTTTAAGGGTATGCAAAGAATGAGAAGTGCAATTCTCGATTGTTCTCAGTAATGTTCTTTACACTCTTCCAATAAAAGAACAGTAGAAAAAAAGGACAGTAAAAATCACAGTAATAAATAAATACATAATCTGAGAAAACCCAGATGGGGGGAGGGGGATGAAACCGATTTCACCTGTTCCCAACCACAAAGAGGTAAACATCACACAGGGCACACAGAGGGCTTAATACTTTGTGTCCTTGTTAACACACAGGATTACTGCTAACATACAGCAATAATTACAACAAGGTATCAATACTGTACACAATATTTATATTAGATATCAATAACAGGCTACCTGAGGCATTTTATTTAAAGCACAAAAATATATCTGCCCTTTTTAAATAAATGATATGCATATGTATAAAACAAATAATATGATCCTAGCTCGAGCTGAATGTTTGTTTCATAACACAATCAGAATTTGAAATCAAATCTACATTGCTAGAACAGCAATTTTAAATACATACAAAACGCCTAGACGAAAGACTTCAGAAACACATTTGAAATCACTGCTAAACTGACAAAACCAGCTTATGTTGTTTAGTAGAACTTCCTGCAAATAGTGCCAAGTGTGCACATCTCCACAATGTGGGGGGGCTTTTTTCCGACTGCAGTTTAAACAGCTCATTTTACTGATAAGGCAGGACTTTCCTAATGAACTCACTCCATAAGCATTACAAAGCTTCCCCGTTCATATTTCAAGCAGTAACCCGTCTCCACCTGTGTAACTTCTCTGTTAGGTCCATTACTTAACTTTGTCTTAAGTTTTACAGATTGTTCAATATTGGTCTCAAGTCTGGGAAAAGGATGTGCTTGACTTCTTGGTGAAAGGTGGCCAGCATCTTAAACTTAAAAAAAAAAAGCAGCGATGATATTCAAACCTGAGGTGCAGAGGATACCCCATCATTAAGACAGAAGACTTACGGTCCATAAAGGCCTGCTCTTCTTCATCTCTATCCTCATCCTCACTTCCTCCTCCTCCCAGTAGGATCTCTCTCTGTTTGGACGCAGCCTTGGAAGCAGCTTGCCTCACCTGCCTTGGCTTCCTGCTCACTCCTTTTTCCTCATCACTATCGTCTGCCAAGACAAATGCACATATTAAGGTTAGTCAAACAACTCATCTGCACATGCTCCGCCCACAGTTGTTTTCAATGGTTCGACAGACTTTATAGAATGTTGGTAAAATCATATTCAACCTAAAAAATAAATAAATAAACAAACAAATAAATACATAAAAACTGTAGCACACCACTCAAAATTCTTACCGCTAGAATGCTTATTATTTTCCATCTGTAAGGTAATTCATTGCTATTTCCAACCATCCTTGATTCAATTACCTCCAGCCTAACAGCATCACTTCAACACAGGAGTGCAGTTATGGTTGAAGCAGGGAGCGTTCAAATTCCCACAGAAACAACCACTTTCATGATTCATCAGTCAAAAGGCTTTATTAAGAATAAGAATGACATATTTGGCACTTACCCGAATCTCGTTTCCTCTTCAGTGACCTTTTGCCAGGCTTCTCAACCTTGCCCTTCTTCCCCTTTTTACCCTTCTTAGCTTCATAATCACTTCCTCCATCTTCTTCCTCCCCCTCTTCTCCGAAGTCATTCTCTTCATCACTACCAAAATCATCTGATGGCAGAAGAGGAACAAACTGAAGTTACTTCAATGGCAGACTCATCTGTAAAACCAAGGCTATCCAACTAATACCAACAACTAATACGGTCAAGTGGCACTTTCTGACCAAAATAAAACAATGAAGTGTCAAAAAAGGCTGCACATAAAATCAGTGATTAAAACACCGTTTGTTCCCTTCGCTCTCCTGCACCAGTCAGCACAGCTGCATTCAAACAGCCTCAGCAGAACAACAGTGCAAAATGTCAGCCGCATGGAATTGTTCTATTGCCTGGAATATTTCACTGAGGGACATTTGAGAAGTGATTTGCTATTTTTTTTTTATGCAGAGTATCAACAGGGAGCGCATGCAGGTGCTCATGTACTGTCACTCGAGTGTCAGTGTTCATGCAGTTATTCACCATGTTTCACTGCAGAAAGACAGAAAATATGAAGACTAATAATTCAGTGAAACTTAACAGAATTGCTCATGTTGTACTTTGCTATTTCAAAATATGAACACCAAAACATGAGCAGGATGCCACTGTTAGGGACAAGACTGAGAAGGTCGAGAAAGCTACATTGCTAGTGATGCTCTAGCTGGTGTTAGTTAGGTCCAGAAAGAGTGAAAATGTCAGCCACCACTCATCCAACAAAAAATTGATTTTACAAAATTGATTGATTTTTGTTCCTCTGCATGCTGCTATATTATTGTGCAGTACCAGTGGAGTCACTTAAAAAGGTAAGCCTTTGTTCGTCCTTCCCTGCGGTTACCTGCAAACGTGCTCATGAGCTCTTATGAAAGCTCGAATATCAAATCACAAAAAAAGTTACACATCACAAAACACCCTAAACTTATTCAAGGCAGGTTTAATACCACTTAAAAACATCCAGCTCGATATGCAGGATATAGCAATAAACAAACAAACAAATACAGAAACAGGAAAGAGGTCCCGGCTAACACCAACAAATATATAACCAAAAATAATGGAATTAATTGGATAACAAACTGCTCTGTTGTCATACTGCAACCTACATACTATAATGATTTAGTAATTTAATATAAACTGTTATTTTATTTATTTATTTTTTTATTTCCTGTCAGTTTCTTTTCGATTTCTGGCTCAGCGGCTCTCGAATTTCAGTTTTCATTTCTGTACATCACTACTAATAAATAATCCAGTAAACTTACCTGCGGAATCATTTTTGGATTTGGAGAGTTTGTCGTCTGACTCGTCACTGGAAAGGAAACCACATGCGTGAGCGACAAACGATGACCAAGAGTGCTGGATTCATTAATGAAACTGCAGTGCAGACTGTTGGGTTAGAATTAGCCACCACTTATGTAGGTCAGATGCAGGAAGTGGATTTTAAAGACTCATAATCCTGCACACCATTAACAGTATTAGCATTGGGAATGCCGTCTGCTCAAGCAGGCATTAAACCATTCCAACAATGAGAGAGCAATTCAAACGATGTGCTTAAGCACTATTATTTGTGAATGCTGGGGTATTAACAGTGAGAAGGACCATTACCTCTCCTCCTTTGAGTTCTTGGACTTCTTGTGCTTGATTTCACGCGGGGACGCACGCACCTTCTTGGGTTTTTCAGAGCCTCTCTCATACTCCTCTGGAAGATACACAAGTAAAACATTTAACTTGGATCAGCAGAAGACTCCCGTGTGGCAAAACCCACACAAACCCGGGAAGATCAACTCCTCGTCAGGGACTGTTAAAGGCTTCTCTTTTCCTGGACCAGGGCTTACTGCCATGTACTAAATGCGTGTACCTTGGAGACGTGAGAACTAGTTTGAGAACCACTGACCGTTCCCAGATCATGTACCAAAAACAGCCTAAACAAAAAGTGTATAGTAACTGCATGAACTGCAAAGTGACAGGTAGCCATCATGGCTAACTAATTCATGTAAATTATTACAGATGTTACAGATCTGACAGCAGATATACGGTATACGGTCATCAACTAATGGATCGGCTGGATCGGATATCAGATGCATCAGATCCAATCTTAAAAAATCTAACCTGAAATAACACACTTTTTTGTTACTGCACATTATTTTTATTTATTTCATTAGTTCAATTGTTTTATGACTGATGTTTTATGATTTTTTTTTCTGCCAGTGTATTAAATAACACTCATTATGCTCATTTTCAATATTCATTCTTTTATTTTCGGGTGTCTACTACAATAGACGTTTCAGTTTTCCCCAAAACACAATATTTTCCTCATGCTGTACATCTGTACGCACACTCTATCTGAAACGCTTTGGTAGAACACCCGTGTCTTTAAGCTCCATCTCCCTATGAGCCTAGTGTGTTCTGACTGGTCAAGTCCCTTACTCTGCTCTGATTGGTCCACTGCCAGAGCAACGATCCTGCTACAAGTTCTGCCCCTACACTGCAATGGCTATTCTTACAAGAGTCAGTTCAGCCATATTAGTCTGAGCCAGTCTGAATTGTGTTACACGATGGAGTCACCTTGTAATGGAGGACAAGGCTGGAATTCCAACAAGGTGTTTCAGGCAGCTGAGAAAAAGGTTTATGTGAGAGAGAGAGAGAGTTTCTCACTCTGGCGTGTACTTTGGGTTTTATGACTTTCCAGAGCCTTTACATGCACAGAAAGCTACATAACACACCAAAGGAAAGGGGAAAACTGGCAGAGCATAATAGGTCCCCTTTAAACTCAGCAAGATAACAGTAAACAGTAACTGTGCACTAAAATCTGCTGAAGTGTTTTTTGCTGTAGACAGTGTGTAAATCATGCCATCTGACCAAGCCTGCCCACAATTCTTCATACAGTATATTATGGGACGATGTGGTTAACTGAAATAAAGTTCTTTCAATTGGAAGCTTAAAATAAAAATATATTCATATACATAGGTTCAGCACTTATCGTTTAGGAACCAGTAACGAAAAGGATCTCTCTAATGCTTTTACACTTTACACCAAATTTACAGAGTACTTTAAAATGTGCTAGTACATTTTCATCTATTCCAGCTTGTTCATAAACCTGCTGTGTGGAGGCATGAAAGCCACACAAGACCTATCAGGTAGCACCAGAAACCCCAAAAAAGCTTAGCACGGCATGCTGTTCTTGATCACACATGTGGGATGGATAAGACCTGAGTAAATTCCCTTTGTCTTTTGATTATTATATTTTTCCTAAATGAAGCAGTTACGGTAGATACAGACCTACGGATCTGTGTCTGTGGTAGATGCTATCTTTTTAAAACCTTCTTACTAGGGCTTGAAGCATGCTATAAATACTTTGGTGAATATTATGCATTGCATGTCTACAGTGTAATATAATATTACTGAAATTTTTACGATATGATTTTTGATATGATTTATGATACAGCTGCTGAGCTAGATCAAAGCAAAACCACTTACTTTTGACTTTTTTGTTTTAATTAAACATTTCACATCCTGTACTGCACTAAACCCAATTAAACAGACTAATGATGCTCTCTTTGTTATGAAATATACAGTGGGAAAGAGCATACTGTGACAAACTGTGACGCAATTTATCATAATAACGATGGATATTGTCGTATTTACTGACATTACTCTAACCAAAGTGATTTCCATTTGTTTAATTCATGTGAAAATGTCTTCAGGAACTATGGTGCAACATTTTGGCCTACCCCTAACTCCAGCTGCCCTATCCTCGACAGAGCCAATTTTAGAGCCTTTCAAAACACAAAATATAATTTACATAACGATGTAACCCAAGACCTGGCCTAATCTGTGCACAGAAAATAATATATTGAAATTAAGTCTTAAGAGGGACATTACCTGCATCATCAGACTCATTGAACTGCGAATAATTCACCACCTTCCGGTTCCTGTGGGCCAAACAAAAATAATTATCATTAAAAACAATACACCGAAAGCAATGGTCCAAGAGCTCAGAAGCCAATGGAGCAGCACAGCAGCACACTGTCAGGACTACAAGAGACTATTTAACATACCTACGTACCATTAGCTTAATTAATGACTGTCAAAACAGCTCTTCAATTAGCATTTCAACAAGGGTTTCATTAAAAGTTAAGCTGTGCCCTATTTAGCCACTCTTGCCAAACAACGCCTTTCAACATGCACGATTAGGCACAAGCTACTTAGGAAAGAAAGATATTAGGCCTCAAACAAGAAAGTCAGAGGAACCGTGGGCCGGAATTCAGAACTATTAGCACAGCCCAATTTCTGAGAAACAAACATTATCAGAGCTTCCCAACATTTGTTTACGAAATCCCTTGGAACAACCACATTCCTGATTGGATTCCTAGGGGTGGGGGAAAGACCTGATTCAGTACCAGCTTTCCCAGCCCCCCCATTTTTGACACAAACCGAGTACAGGCTCGCTGACTAGAAGTGTCTAATTTCCAGGTCTTGTTCCTGAATGTGCCCATGTGGACAAACAAAAGTTGTCCGATTTAGATGACACACAGGAGACAGAAGGCTCAAATGCTGTAACATATACTATGTGGTCTCTCCACTGTTTCAGCTAAGCGGGGGATGCCGCCTTGCCAGAACCATCATTCTGTCCCATTCTGTCGTCATTCCTGGACCACAGGAGCAAATACCAAGATGCATCACAAGTGCAAACCGCTCGACCGCAACTGGTTTGGCCCTGCTGGAGTAATTAAGTTGCGCCGCGTCCGGCCCAATAAAGGTGAAATGTTAGCAGAGCCGCCGCAATAAAACCCCTTAACAAGGGAGTCATATTACAGGGAAAAAGGATAGCCAGTGCTACTGTCCTCTTTCACTGCGCTCTCCTTGGGCAACACCACTATGCTGTTTGTTTCTGCCTTGTTGATTTACAAATGATGATGCAAGACCCAATTCCCAGGTGGAGGAGGATTGCAATGGGACTGAATTCATTATGGGGGAAGGGTGCTGCTAATTACTGAGACAAAGTTACATTCACACTGCCTTTACAAAAACCTGTGAATGGGTCATTCAGGTTGTTCAATAGAAGCAACTTGGGTGCTACCAATTACTCATATCTGCCGTATAAATAAACGATCAGTATGTAAACCAAGTGCGTATCACTGTAGAGTGAAACTTACAGAATCGTTCACAACGTTGGTGATAGTAACCATCAACAGTCATCTCAAGAGTTTTAATGACTAGAAAAGCTACATCACATAACATACTTATGTGAAATGGAAGACTACACTGTCTAATGCCGACATTGCTTTATGACACAGATGAATAAGGCTGTAATCACATGTACGTTCAAGGCAGAGAGGTACATTCAGAGCGCTGTAAGGCAAATCAGCAAAAAAGACATGTATTGCGTTTTTCCCCCCCAGATCTACTATGTTAATAGTACAAAACCTCAAAATGTAGACAAATGCTTTTAATCAGTGAAAAATTCCCTTTGTCTTTTTATTACTATATTTTTCCTAAATGAAGCAGCTGTGGTAGATACAGACCTACGGATCTGTGTCTGTGGTACATACTATCTTCTTAAACCTTCTTACTAGGAATTGCAGTATACTGCAGATACTCAGGTGAATATTATGCACTGTGTGTGTATAATGTAAAGCCACAACAATATATATAAAAAAAGGTATATAAAAAATGTGCATTGCAGACCTTGTGAAATCAACGTTTCTCCCAAACAGAGCATTTCTCAAACAACTTCCTTCACATCATTAAATAAATGATACAGACATTTAGAAACTTGGAAATCTGTTAAAAGTCCCCCTTAAGGATTAGCACTGGCATTAAAAGTGCAGGACTTCAACAGCCTAATCAGAGATGATCACATGTACTTTCACATTGAGTGTAACTGCACACATGCAGCTTAAAGGGGGGAATTCCACCCATTTAAAAACATAAAACTGAATAATCCAGTCATTGAGATCTGGAGAGAGATGATGTGAAACAGTTCATTGTAAGGAAACGTAGAGGCTCTGGTTTCTCTACAGTGGTGGTGATGGGAACCAGGAGTCTCAATGTCTGCAACTCAAATATAGCAAAGCATAACACACCCACCAGTGAACCTACACACGTCTTCTGAGTTTTCATATGTAATGATTATTGTCAAATCATCATAAACCGGAGGGGGGGGGGGTTGTACCATGAATTGTTTAAAACACATGGATTAAAATACATTTTAAGTCAAAACTAGGATAAAATGATCAGACAGCATGTTCATAACCATTTCAAGTAATAACTTTCTTTCTCTGAGCTTTCGGAAGTATTAACCTCTGCAGATGACTGGGTCCCATGATCATCGCCACTGTGAACTATTCAGACTCGCTACGTTAGACTAGAAAGGAGCATTTCACACCAAACCACTGCACATGACTTTGTCCACATCTCAGCCATTTTGAATTTTTGAAAAATCGGTGGAGCTGTCCTTTACAGCAAGATTACTGCATTTAGCGTGTAAATCGGAAAAGATTTAAACTGTTTCCTCCTCCGTGAGTTCCAAAGGCATCTCCTCGCCTTCCTGAAAAGTGGGCAGCTCGTTAAATCATCTACAGCTGGTCTGGACCTTCACTGATACAGTCTTTAAAAGATGCGAATGCAAAAAGGGGGTGTGGTGGCTAAGGGCCAGGCCCCGCCCACTTCTGGCGTCACACCCCACTACTGTGAACGTAGAATACGCAGGAGAGGTTTTCTGAAACGCGTTTTTAAGCAGGGGGGGAAAAAAAGCCTAACAGGCCCCCGTTGACCAGCGCTCACTCCATTGTTTCTAGCATAGCATCGAAGAATATGCGGTCAGCGTCTTGTTCGAATTTCGCCGTTCTACCTTAAATGGTGCAGCAGTTACACTATGGCGCCTTAAGGTGGAACAGGGAAAATCCGAACAAGAGGACGGCGGAAAAAAAAAAAAAGGTGGTGACTATGGCTTCGTCACGACTGAAGAGGCATTTGCAGGCACATTGTGACACAGGGCCCTAAAATAAGTAAATAAATAAATAAATAAGTATATAGATGAAAATAAATAAATAAATAAATCGCGTCAGCGAGCCAATGGGGAAGCAGCTCGAGACTCGTTTTTTTTTTATCACCGCCTTGCCAGGATGAATGGGAGGCCATATTCTCTTACTTGCTTCTGCCACCGAGCAAACAGCGAAGCTGATTACGTTTTATTGTCCGACATTTACACACGTACATCTACCTATATCCATGTGCAGTTTAGTAGGGGTGCAAAGGTGGTAACCTTCCCCCCTCATCCACTAATCGAGCCAAGAAAATGCACGCGGCGACGCAAGATAAGAAGCGCGCGCAAAAGCCCCCCAAAACACAACAGATTTAGGAGAAAAAAAATGCTACTGGAAACCAGGCGTCTGAGAATACTGCGAAAAAAGACTTTACTGCATGCAATAAAATGCGCAAATGACAAGCACGTAGGGTCGCTGAAATAAAACGCAGCGTATTGTGCATGGGTGGAAAAAAAGAAAGAGCCCAGAGAGATCATAATGCACACACGCGTGAAGCCAAACAAACTCAAAAGAGTTGCATGCAATGGAGCCCCTCAGGGAGGAGGACAGATGAAACAAACGTACCTCACTGGTCTTGACATTTTTTGCTGTTCTGCTGGAATGCTGTTGGAGGTTAAAACGGCAGCTAAAAGAGCAAAATAAACCAAGAAAATAAAAAAGCAAAAAAAAGGTTTTCCAGCAAACGGAGAGGCTCAATGCGACGTCGCTTTGGAAAAGGGGGAAAAAACCCCGACCCCCTCTCTCCCGGTCGTAAAACTAAAAGAGTAAAATGTCTCCGTGGTACTGAAGGATTTGGGTTGGATTTAATTTTATTTTTTACCTTCAGCTACTCAAAATGGTGAATAAAACAAACTGAAACTGCAGCCCTCGCGCAACCAAACCCCCTCGGGCAGTGGGCGAGGCTTTGGGCCTGAGTTCCGCCCACTCTGTACGGTACGGGGCTACGATTGGGCGACTTGAACGCGCGTTTGGCTTTCCGATTGGATGCTTCGCCTGTCTGTTGACACGAACCGCGTTCCCTCTCCCTCCCCCCTTAAGGCGGGTAGGTTGAGGAGACACTGCTTAGAAAACAAAAAGAGGCCCTGAGTGGAGGCAAAAAACTGGCCCAGTTTAGCGGCAAAACGGCTTCTTAGCTCAGATTGGGCGCAGATGTTGCACGTTAGTTAGCTGGATGTCTGAGTGGCTCTTCGGTGAAGGACAGTGCTTTAGTTGATCAGTTTTGTTTGCCCTTACAAATGGTGAGCAAAGATGCAGTAGCCTATTTAGCTGGTTCGAACAGGTCATAGTAGAAGGCCACACATACGCCTGTTTGTATTCCTGTCCTTGTGGGGCGATTCTATCGCCTCATGTACTCCTGCAGCTATCGTGCCAGCACCTAGAAAACCCAATAACCTCGGAAACCAAAAGCTAATCTTTGGGCTCTTTCGCTTTTAATCACATCACTGAAAGCTTTTGTTGAAGGCACTTTTCTTATGGGGGGCAGTCAGATGGCTCCTCAGTATTAAAGCATTCATATATATTTTTTTTAAAAGCCGCATTTTGTCCTACAAAGTGGTTAATACATGGCAACACGGAGAGCAGTGATTAGCCATAGCTGGTTAGGGCTGAAGGGCACATGGAAAACTGGATTTTTCCTGCTTTTGTGAAATAAAACGCCACGTTAACGTAATATTCACTTATCAGTCCATGCAGTATATATATTTAAAAACTGAGCCAACGCTGAATCCATCATTTCTGAAAAATATGTGTGAAATAAGGATCGGCGTATTGATACCTAAATATCGATACTTCCGATTCCGAACCGATTTACTTTTAAGAATCAATTCTAGGGCAAAAATATCAATATCATCATTTGTTTATTTATTTACTAGGGTATGTGGGTGTCCTGTCTCTCAATGAAAACAAAAATAGCAAATTGCTGCTTGAAATGATGGCGTAGAGTATGAACTACATTTCCTTCCGCCCTTTTCCCTGCTCCCAAACACATTTGTTTAATTGGTAGACTTCTCCGAACTAATTATCAATAGACTCACAAGCAAGTCTTATTAGACGTAACGTGGCTCTTGTAAATAACGTGGTACATGTGGCCTACACTACCACTAAAACACCCAGCAGATAATTACAGATACGTATTCTTTACTTTATTATATGGAATACTTTTAGTAAAAATGTTTCAATTTTATTAAATATATAATGAACTTTAAAATGTAGCTATTCAGATATTAATCTAATCAGTACACATTTAGCTACTGAACTTCTAGTTTAACTGAACATAATCTGAGCATTGTTGAACACTGAATTGAATTATGTTATTAAAAACGAAGCACAGAGAGATTCTGATTTCTGCAAGTTTATTTAATGTTAGTGCCAGACATTTACTGTTTGTTATTGTTGACAATAACATACATTAAAGTTTTGGTATCGGTACTGGTATCAGAATACTAGCCTTGGTGTTACTTGGTATCGGATCAAATGGAAATTGAGCGGCATCACCCATGAGGAAGGCCTGCATTACAAAGGAGCCAATCAAAACAAAAGTTATTTCCATATACAAGTTTTGAAGGTTAACAGAAACTGCATTCGCAAATGTTTCAATGTAAAGGATAATGGAGTGACTCAGAATGGCAGTGGTTCATTTTCAGTGACAAGCCCTACTTTTGTCTTTGGTGGAGATGACCAATAAACCCATGAGAATATTCAAGCTGCATGGGATGGATTATCACAGGACACCATTAGGAACCTCTACAACTCCATGCTGAGACGTCTGGCATGTTGCATTAGCAAACACGGTGGCCTGACACCATACTGAGAGACACTACTTCTGTATGTGTAGCTCAATAAATATTGCCCATATCAGTCTAAATTTATCATCAGTTATTATTCCTGGTAACCTTTATCTTCCTTCCCAATAGCATTCCAGTCCGACATGTCCTTCTGGGGGCAACTATTTTTTTGACGATGAGTGGAAATATACACCTCAGCACAATGTAAAGTTTACAGGTATGTAAGGTAAGGTAGTCCTAAACCTAGCTCCAGTCTTAACCTTAGCTGGTTCCCCCAACCTAGCTTGAGCCATAAAATTAGCTCCAGCCCTAAACCCAGCTCCAGCCCTAACCCTAGCTCCAGCCAATAAAGTCTGATTCTGATCCAGTGCTTTATAGTCAGTGCTTTTTCTCAAATCCACCAAAATAATGACAAACCAGCCCATATTTTGTCCACCCACCAAGCAACATTTCTCAGCCAAATAACACCAAAATCTGCCCAATTTGGCAGGAACCCCTCTGACAACACTGCAAGGGCTATTCTGGTGGGGTTGCTATGTCTTATGATATTCAGGTTAGCTTGCATGTAGCAATAGTATTTTGGACTGTTAAAATCACATCTGCATGTTGTAAATTTGGTAGCACAGCTTTTCGCACCTTTAATGCAGCATGTCTTGAGCTTTTGCAGATGGTGCGCAAGCCTGAAGTGAACACATTAGCATTTGTAGTTGCTTCTGGTCGCTTCTGGTGTGAAAAGCTCTCATATACATGTCTGTAGAAGTTGACCTGCTAAGCAAATCTCTCTTCAAATCTCCCTTCTCACATCCACTCAGAAAATACAACCCCAATTATGAAAAAGTTGGGATGCTTTGTGGAAAAAAAACAGAATGCAATGATTAGTAAATCTCATAGACCCATAGTTTACTCACAATAGAACACAGAACACATATCACACGTTGAAAGTGAGACATTTTACCATTTCATGAAAATTATTAACTAATTTAGAACTTGATGGCAGCAACGCTTCTCAAAAAAGGTGGAACAGGGGACACAAAAGACTAGAAAAGTGAGTGGTACTAATAAAAAACAGCTGGAGGAGCAATTTGCTACTGGGTATAAAAAGAGCATTTTAGAGAGGCAGTGTCTCTCAGAAGCAAAAATGGACCAGCCCACCAGCCCCAAAAAAACTGCATCTAAAAATTGTGAAAATATAGAACAATGTTCCTCAACATAAAATTGTGAAGAAATCCCACCATCTACGTACATAATATCATCAAAAGATTCAGAGAATCTTGAGAAATTCCTGCGTGCAAGGAATAAGGCAGACGGCCAATACTGGATGCTTGGGATCTTCGGGCCCTCTTTGGGCATGATTCTGTACTGGAAAACACTGCATGGGCTCAGGATCACTTCCAGAAACCATTGTCTGTGAACACAGTTCACCATGCAACCCACAAATGCAAGTCAAAGCTGTATCATGCAAAGAAGAACCCATATATCAACACAATCCAGAAATGCTGCCGTTTTCTTTGGGCCAAAGCTCATTTAAAATAGACTGAGGCAAAATGGAATACTGTTCCGTGTCAGATGGATCTGAAGTTGAAATACTTTTTTGAAACCACCACCGTGTCCTGCGGACTTAAGAGGAGAGGCACCATCTAGGACGTAACCCGTACACAGCACATCAGCCTGCATCTCTGATGGTATGAGGTGGCATTAGTGGGCAGCTTACGTATCTGGAAAGGCACTATCCATGCTGAACAGTATATAGAGGTTTTAGAACAACATATGCTCCCGTTCAGGCGATGTCTCTGTCAGGGAAGGCCTTGCAAATTTCAGCAGTACCGTGCTAAACCATATACTGCATCCATCCTAACAGCATGGCTTCACAGAAGAACACGCTGGGTGCTTTCACCAATAGAAGACATTTGGTGCATCATGAAAGGAAACATCCGGCAAAGAAGAGCCAGGACTGTTGAGCAGCTAGAATCCTACATCAGACAAGCATGGGACAACATTCCTCTCCCAAAACTCGAATAACTGGTCTCCTTACCTCCCAGACGTTTACAGACTGTTCTAACAAGAAGAGGAGATGCTACACAATGGTAGACATGGCTCTGTCTCAACTTGAATATTAATAATAGTTAATCGTTTTAATGAAATGGTAAAATGTCTCACTTTCAACGTGTTTTCAAGTGATTTCCAGTACAGGATCATGCCTGTTTTTAATGCAGTGCCACTCGAGGGCCTGAAGATCACAAGCATCCAGTATTGACTGTCAGCCTTGTCCCTTGCGCACAGGGACTTCTCCAAATTCTCTGAATCTTTTAACATTGAGGATCATTTTTCTAGAGCTCCATAATTTTTAGACATGGATTTTCGCAGATTGGTGAACCTCTGCCCATCTTTGCTTCTGAGAGACTCTGCCTCTCTAAAATTCTCTTTTATACCCAGTATACCCAGGTATCATGTGACTTATTTTCAAATTGCTCCCCCAGCTGTTTTTTATTAGTACCACTCACTTTTCCAGCCTTTTGTTTCCCCTGTCTCAATTTTTTTGAGATGCGTTGCTGCCACCAAGTACGAAATGGTTAATCATTTTCATGAAATGGTAAAATGTCTCACTTTCAATGTTTTTATCTGATATGTCTTCTGTGTTCTGTTGTGAATAAAATATGGGTTTATGAGATTTGCAGATCATTGCATTCTGTTTTTATTTACATCTATTTATGTTGTACACAGCGTCCCAACATTTTAGGAATTGGGGTTGTTAAAGGGATTTGTAAGCATTTTTTCAAGTCAGTGTTTGAATGTTTCATTGGACTATGAAACAGACTAAATGAAATATTTTGTCTACTCCTCTACTACCATCTTTACTTCTCCTCCAGTCTTTTTCTTCTTCTACTGTTAAACGGGTGTTGAGCACCTTCCTCAGCTTCCTGTAATTTGTTTGAAAATCCGAACCATCCAAAAAGTGTTTTCATGCTGCAAATGAACTGGACCATGGCTCAGTTTAATATGGACTAAGGTCACCACTTTTTGTCGGGCCAAATTTTTGTCCTTTGGTCCAGACTCAGATCCAAGGCACCTGTCACACCTGCTATCTTGGTCAAGGTAAGTGTGAGAGCACCCTAAATCTCAAGAATAAGTAGGATATTGGTCCTTGATTTAAAAGAAGCTGGCTATAAAGAAAAGCTTTAACATTCTGAAGGATGCTGATAATCACCCTGTAATGTGGGTCTTAGGCTGTCTAGACCTGGAGGGTATTTGCAGCAGTTGTAGCTTCCCTTTAATATGCAGTATGTGGATGAATATGCATAGAAAGTCATATTCCATCTGAAAAGAGACTTGTAGTGTGGTGTCTCTTATGTTAACCTGACCCCGTCCTGCCCTCAGTGCTTAGAATTCTTCAATTCAGGTTTTCATGAGCCCAAACATCACAGGCTGTTTCTTACCCTCTCTTTTGGTGTAGCAGTGGGGCAAGGTTAAAAATTGATGCTTCTCTGCTCTCAGGCCCTCTCAGGATGTGGAATCTTCTTTACTCGGCGGGTATTGAAGTGAGGAGAGGGAATGTCTCTATGGCAACCAGGTGAGGCAGTGCTTTCCCTCTCGTTCTGTCGCTCCTAGGTTTTTTTTAAACCCGTGTGTTGTTTGCATTTCTTTAACCTTCCATAACCTTCAAACAGACCATGCTGTAGGTCCCCAGCCAGGAAATCTCAAGGCTGTTAAAGACACATGCTTCATACTGGCCGCTAAGACCCATGGTGTCATAGGAGCAGGAGGTTGGGAACATCCTGGCCTTACTCAATCTACAGGCCAGAATCACACTGAATTGGATTCCACTCAATGAAGTGCTGTATTTATATTCCAGAGGCTCTAGTGAAAGACACACTTAGCGATGTTCACTTAGCTTTTTGCTGCTGCTGCTGCTAGCTGATGCATGCGGTTCAAGGAGAGATTTTTTGGAGGGCGAGCTGTTATTTATACTGCTAGAGAACAGAATTAAGAAAAACTACAGGGTTTTCAAATGGTCAGACTTATGCTAGCAGTGGTTATACCTGAAAACTAGCATTTCTAGCATTGTCTCCATTAAAAATCACTGTAAACAACTGAAAATGGGTCAGGTAATCTTAGTATCAAATATCGAATGGTACCAGCTGAAATTCTTCCGCCAGAATTGGTTTTGTCAAACACTCATCACCAAATAAATAGTTGCACCCAGAAGGAAGGGTGGGATTGAAATGCTATTGGGAAGAAAGATAAACGTTACCCGGAACAATAAATGATGATAAATTTAGACTGATATGCAGAATGTTTATTGAGCTACACATACAGAAGTAGTGTCTCTCAGTATGAAGTCGGGCCACCATGTTGGCTACTGCAACATGCCAAACGTCTCAGCATGGAGTTGTAGAGGTTCCTAATGGTGTCCTGTGATAATCCATCCCATACAGCTTGTGGTGGAGGCCTTCTGGATGTGTGACGCATGACAACAAACTGTTCATCTTAATCTTCATCTATACTGTTCATCAAGGGCATTCGTCACAATGATCTGCGTGCACATAGTCCTGCGTCATGCAGGCGTCTGCCAATGGTGCTCTCACTGCTCACTGAATGTCCGCAATCATGGCTGTTGGGTCACTGTGCACATGTTCTCTCTCTCTGTGGTTCGTGTAGGTCTCCCAGATCCTTTATGTGGCTGGTACGTGCTGCCTTCTATCCACTGCCACCAACAGCGTGCTACGGTAGTATCCACACAATCGGTATGGCACGCTACCAACACAACAAAACGAGTCAGAATGGACAGCACGTGCAACAGGATGACCTTATATAGTCCGTCAGCTACAGTGATAAAGCCGGTCCTTGCTTACATCACATGCGCAGCCAAGCATGAAACTTGGATGATTTGCATGTCTCATGATGTCAAACCTACCCACCAAGTTTCATTTGCCCAGATGCGGTTTTACAGGCCCATTTGCACCTTCTGATTTTCCCTTGTGTAGGTGAGCTCATGAATAATTTGATGACCTGTGCTCTGATTTGCTGGTTTATAGCACAACACTGCGACGATCATAGAGAAGCAACATGTCGAAACAGACATAAACAGGAAAATAAAATGACCATTTGTGTAAATAAGCTAGTAAGCTATCTATTTAGTTATGCTGATATCGGAGCATGCTCGTAGCTAGTAAAGTTTGTAACTGTAAAACTCTCAATTTAAGATTTAACATCAAGCAGTGATAAAATCACAAAGCATGGCTGCTACTTACAGGCTGCTGTTGGTGCTGTGATGCTAATACACGATGAACTGCTTCTCTCCTCAGTCTCTTCAGTGCTAAATGCTGAGTGAACTGCTCCATAGTGTCCAATGTTTGAGTCTGTCCAGAGTGAAACGTGCAAATAAGAGTAAACTAACAAATTTGGACTAAAGTTGTCCAGGATACTATTCGCCAGCTTGTTTTGAGAGTTTTCCATTCAACCTTAAATGGCACCGCAGTTACATTCTGGCACTTCTACAAGCTGTAGCATTTAAGGTGGAACGAAACATTTGATTAAGAAGCTGCTGAATAGACAGCTAATTACAGCCTTGTTTAAAAATGAACATCAACCTCAGACAGTCCGGTTCCTTGGAAAGGGTAGGAAAGGTGCCAACATCCCCTTTACAGCCTGGAAAGGTTTCTGCACAGCCTGCCATTTTCATTCCTGCAGCTCCCTTGTTGTTGTTGTTGTCCAGGAGGACTTGAATGTGAAATGCCATTCAGAATGTGGCCTTCAAATTCTGGGCCACAGAGTTGCTTCACACACTTGGTTAGTTAAACGTGCAACAAGATTGGTTGACGCTGTGAAAAGTTGATGCAGTCAGCTTAAAGTTGCATGTACAGAAGATGGTCCATGTTGGCACTTGCCAGTGTAGCATTACAGATAAACATGTTGTGGCTTGAGATGAAGATGCTATCCTATGGAAAGAATTTAGCTACCTGACATAGAACAAAAAAAAAACACCACTCGATTAATTCTCTTCACATTCTGAATGGCGACCGCTGAGAATCATTTTAGATCTGTTCTGTCAATCATCTCTACAGCAGAGCTGGACAACACATTCAGTAGCAGAAAGCCCAGAGGACATTTATAAGCACGATGAAACTGCCTTAGTCATTCAATGGGAAGTATATGAGTGATTTAGTCTTTGACATGCAGATCTATGAATCCCATCACACATACCCCCACAGGTATTTACAGCCCCATCATCCTCGTGCAGCGCCATCTGCAGGAGCCTGAAGTTACTACCACCTTAAACACATCACAATATACTGCCGATTACTAGTTTCAATCCAGCAGTGTCCAGCAGTGTGTTGTAGTGCTCCTTCAAGACCTCACTACCATGGTCCCGAAGACATTGTGTTTGCTGAGACCCAAAGGGAGACCTCTGGCTATATCTAGCACACGAGCACCTGAAAGATGGGAGACAATGGCCTTGCTGTTTACACAAGCTACTTTTTTTTTAACATGGTGGACAATAGAACTACCATTAACAAAAACTAAGCCCTGTGTAGAGGTCCGAGGCGCTGGGGCAGGCGGCGAAGTGGTTGCTGGAAGTAAAGATCGGCTGCGGTGGGGTTGTAAGTGGTGTAGGCCTGCAAGGCCTCAGGCGGCACTGGTGTTCCCAGGCTCCCTGGGAAGTATGGCATCTCCTGGTACTTGTTGAGACTAGGCTGGCACTACCGCTGAGGCGGAACTTCCCAGGTGGCTTTGAGCTGCAACTTCCTGTTTCTTCAGAAGGGCGGTGATCTGCCAGCCCAGTCGAGCCAGCTTTGTTCTCAGCGACATTCCTTGGTGGACGCCGTGGTAAAAGAGCGAAACAAAAGCTGCAGGATGAGGTGAAGAGCCTCAAGCCTACTGCCGTGTCGTTAGTACAGTATGCTGCTATTGTGATGACGCAGCCTGCAGCGTCTACATTATCATAAAAGAATTCCACGACCACCAACAGAAACAACCCCGTAGGGGCCCTTCAAACATTAGTGTCCAGGGGCCGATAACTGAATGATCCGGGCCTGAGTTTAGGTGGTCAGATCTGTGCTGAGGTGTTGAGGCACCTGCACACCAATGTCGGCCTTCTGACTCTTTTAATAATGCTTTACGACAGCTTTTCATCCACAGGTAATTATTCTCAGGGAAAGCCTATCACCTCTAACAGTTTAATAAAGGACAGTCAAGAGAAATTAGAAATCTGATACGGGATGGAATTCACCAGTAATCCGGAGAGCCTGACAGCTCATTTGCATATTCAGCACCCTGTATGATGCAGTTTGTATGTAAGCCCTTTGATAAATCTCACCCTAGTGAAGTAAAATAGCCCTCTTCTTATGTGCGTACATATAACGCTCATGAGAAACCTTGAAACAGCTTTAAAAGCAGACAGTGGGAGGATTTACTCAAAGTGTCTGAAATGCTCTAATTCAAATGCAAAACTGTTAAAAGGCCCTTTTCAATTCATTGGGTACCTGAATGGGGATTCATCAAGACATTAAAGCTGAGACTTTATCAAAACACTATTCATTTTTAAAATGCTGTTAGTGTCCAGTTCCCAAGGCCTTACCAAAATGAAGATTTGATGTTTTAAAACAGCTGGAAGCTCGGACAACTTCTCTTTGAAATGGTGCAGCTCCATGAATAGTATCGTTTTTATATTTGATTTCAGACCACAAAGTACAGACTGACTGAATAAATAAGCAAGCGGCCCACTGCTGTTAATGTATAACTGGTCTTAGTTACACATGCAGGTCCTCCATTCAATATTCTGAAGACCTTTACGGGTGAGTGAACAGGTCAGGATACTCCATGTATTTAAATGTTGTGGTTTTGTGTCTTAAACGTCATAATTCATCTTTCTTTGTTTCTTTGTTCCTTAGTATTAAACATGCATACAGTTACAGTCACGAGCAAAAGTTTGATCACCCCTGGCCAAATAACGTTTTGCTGATTTTCTAAGTGAAAACAGGTTCACACGGTTTAGTGCAGAATGTAACATTTTGGAAATACATACATATGAAATATGGCATAACTTTTGCTTAGGCCTCCATGCCTTTATGTTAACTTCTGGTAGTAGACAAAATACACAAACCATGTACTTGAGTTAAAGTAGAGATCCCCAATGTAAAAGTAGAAGTTCCTCCGTTTAGACGTCCACTTGAGTAAAAGTACTAAAGTATTTAGCTTCAAATGTACTTAAGTATGGAGAGTAAAAGTAGCATGATTTATTATGTCTCTAATGTCCTGTTATCATTTCTGGAACCATCATAAACCATCATTTCTTTTTTAATCAACTTAGTTTAGGTGAAAAGACTCTAGTGTCTCTCTCAGTCCACCAGTCTTTTAATAGAAGGTCATTCATTAGTCTGACAATGATGTCTATTCAAATGATCATAACCACGAAACACTGAAGGAGAACAGTTTCCATTAGCTAGAACCAAGTTCTGTCCAACAGGTCAAAACAAGCTCAAAACAAAGTGACTGTTGTACCCTGACTGGTGCGCTCGCTTCGCACTTCTTTCCTTTGGACATGTTAAATTTTTATGCACACATGAGCCACAATGAAGGACAGATTTGGCCATAAGGTAGTGGTGTAGATATTAGACTTTAAAGTGTAATTGAGTTAAAGATACACAAACACACTACTTACAGTACACTAACACATTACACTTACTGAGTTACTGCACACCAACACACTACTTACAGTACACTAACACATTACACTTACTGAGTTACTGCACACCAACACACTACTTACAGTACGTTAACACATTACACTTACCGAGTTACTGTACACCACTGTTAAATTCAGCACCTTTTGTGCGTTTAAAGGTTATCTGTGTTTCCTGTAAAAGATATGAATGTATTTGTTCTTATTGATTAACATGTAAACTGACTAAACATTTGGATCCGTACACAACTGTAAATACTATAACAGGAAAACAGAAATTGTGGCATTTGCAAAAGTTTAGACACCCTTCCAGTTGTACAGTCTCAAGTACCTAATTAACCTAACAGGCCTTAATTGACTCATTAGGACTGGTTAGGCAGGACAATCAGTGTCATTAGACTGATGTCAGCTGATGAGAGTTATAGAGCTTAATAATTCCTCTGACTTCTCTGACCTTAACCTGCTAACACTCAACCACCACGGGCTCCTCTAAGCAGCTGGCCTGAGGATCTGAATATGAAGCTAATTGATTCCTACAAAGCAAGGAGGGCTATAAAGAGATATCAAAGCGCTTCCAGCGCTTCCAGCTCTTAACGTCCAGTATCTGAAATGTCATTAAGAAATGGCAATTAAGAGCAACTGTGGAAGTCAATACAAGATCTGGAGGGCCAAGAGAACTCTCAGGACTGTGGACTGATGAAGTAAAAATTATGATCTTTGGCCTGGAAATAAGGAGTGGCATTTGAAAGGAACAACACCTTGCCAACAGGGGCAACCTTTGCATAAGGAGAAAGTAGGCAGCCACAATGGAAATACAGTTTGGAGATAATGTACATGTTGTTAAATAGCTTATTATGAAATATACACTTCACAACTGCTGTTATTTTTTATTTTCAGTAATTTGAATGTAGTCTCAAGCCCAGTTCATGGTTCTAATGAACTGTTCCATGTTGTTACCTGAGTCAAGTGTAGTTAATGTTCAGATGTTGCCACATGGCAGTTTTTTTAAAGGAAGAAGTCCCCATGAATAAACTAGTTTGGTTGTTTCTGTGTGTAAATAGACATGGCTAGTCTTTAATTGTTCTTCACTGTAATCAACAGAACAGGACCTAAAGCCAAAAGTCTCACAGAGATTTAATGTAATGTAATTTAATGTAACAAATGACCCAGCAAAAAACTTCAAAAGCAACTCTAAAAGCAAAAAAAACAGAAACCCTAAGAGTGTTTAAAACTCAAAAGGAGAACCCAGGTTTGAATGTGCTAGAAGTGTGCTTCAATATTAGCGAGTACCTTTCAAGCACATTCTTATTTTGTGTGCAATATTACATTATTACAAATGTAATAATTACAAGTACATTTTACCTCAGTAGTACTGCATTGTTATAAGTATTTTGATTTGCACTCCCAGGTGAAAATGAAGTATTTTGTAAAGTACTTGAATTTTACTTTAATATGTACTTTAATATGTACTTAATGGTGTTTCAAAATAGTACAGTACAATTAGATTTATTTAAATATACAGTATTTTAAATGACACTAATGATACATATTTAGCATTCTAAATGCATAGTTGGTGTATCAAAAATAGCTCACCTTCAGTACATTAATCCTGAGTACGAGGAAGTGTTCTAAGTGTACTTAAACATGTGTAGTTTTTTTTCTCCTGGGAACCCATCCTGCACTGGTGCACACCCGATGACTAAGCAAAAACCCAAGAGCAATATAAGCTAAATAGTACATTATTTGTGCAATGTGATTAATATACAATATTAACATTATTATACAATATTACAAATATTATAATACTGTATATACAGAAAAGAGAAAAATTGTGAAGACACAACTGCATCAAAACATTCTGGCATGAACGTGGCAAGAAAGTGGTGGTGGTGCAGTGGGTAGCGCTGTCGCCTTACAGAAAGAAGGGCCCAGGTTCGATTCCTGACTGGGACATCTTGAGTCCTATCTGTGTTCTCCATGTGTCTGTGTGGGTTTTCTCCAGGTCATCCAGTTTCCTCCCATAGTCCGAAGACATGCAGTCAGGTGAATTGGAGATGCTAAATTTGCCCCTGTGTGTGTGAATGGGTGTCTGCCCTGTGATGGACTGGTGGCCTGCCCAGGATGTTTCCTGCCTTCTGCCCAAGGAGTGCTGTTATAGGCTCCAGCAAAGAAGGTGAGTGTGTAATGTAGCGTTAGTGTAAAGATAGCTTCAGTGTTGGGGTACTTACTCAAAAAACGTCCATTCAGGTTCTTCTTGACTTTTTACATCTTGAAAACAGTAATCTCATTACTCCAGCTAACAGTTTACCAAATTACCTCACTAGAGATAATCTAGAGATTCTTTTCATTTGTAATTTTTCATCATTCCTAAAAATGAGATATGAGATCATTTCACTGAAAGCAACATTATGCAATGATTTCATCTTAAAATAACAGCTTGTCTGACTTATACTAGGGAAAACAGCATCTCTGTCTTTCCGGGCCCTGAACTAAGGAACTATGGAACTTTGGAAAAGTGGGCACGAGAACTCTTGCAAGAAACACTTGCATAATGCTTTATGGCACCACTTCACATATCAATAATTATAAGTTAGCTAGCAGAGGAATGAGCATCATGAACAGCATGGCAGAAGCTGCAAAGAGGCAGAAGAAGGCACTGGCAGAGGAAATGAGGAAGAGAGAATAAAAGAATGACTGAGCAAGAGACCAGACCAGAGTAAATCTCAGACTGGCTTTTAGTCGTTGGCGAGAGCTGAAAGAGATTAAAGGATGCAAGACAGTCTCACTGCTAACAGGAAAGCAACCATAATCCGAAGCAGAGCGTTCATCCCTGCCAGTGTTATTTATGAAAGACTGTGCTGTAGGCTGTAACCTTATCTGTGTCATTCTGGTCTCACAAAGCTTTGTAGTTTTTCTAGATGCTAAAAGTCATGATCAGTCATTGTCAGTCTCATGGCAAATAAGTTTTGATAAAAGTTTGAACCTTCTGTAATATTACTCTACCTTTTAAGCCAACATGGTTCCTTCTCCTCTGTTGTCTTTGCTGGTGTTGTGCCGAATTCAGATGCCCCATACGTGTGTACACTCATCATGCAGGCGTATGGATGCTGCTGATTACATACAAATAGAAACAACCAAAACGGCGAAGGTAATCTGTATCATCCCTATGCCTCCATGACCTGCGTGCCCACGAAGGGGAGTTGACTTTATTGCATCCCTCAGCTTGTCCACAAATGCATGTGTACAGATGTTTATGAGGGCTGGTAGCAACAGGGGGCTCAAAGCATGACAGTGGTGTAAAAGTGACTTACATTCCGCACCTGTAGGGGGAGCCCATGAGCAAATAAATACCTTGCATAATGCTGCTGTAGTAAAAGTACAAAATAAAATAATATTGGAATAAGTTAAATAATCTTCTTCTTCAAATGAAAAATCAAAGGAAAAATCAGATATAATGACTAGATTGATGAATGCCATGGTATCGGCAGTGTGGTAGAAATGTGCATCCAGAGGTCCTCATTCCTGTCTGTTGTCTAGAGCCTCAGAATCACTAAATTCACCCCTGCTTGCCAACTGTCAGACACCGGGATGGATCTGTTATGACTTGCTTTGGGGTGGTGACCTTAACAAGCATGTTAACAAGGTTCTTAGACATCCAACAAATGTTCTCTCTACTAACAGCTGCTATTAAGGTTCATGATTTGCAATATGATTTGTGGTGTTAATTTGTGATAGGTGGTCGAAAAATGAACTAATCAGAGTTTATATGTGACAAATTTGAAATTCTGTTGTTGATCAGAATTCCACTTCACACAATAACTTATTAGACATTTACTAACCATTTAGGACAAGTACAGATAAACACCTTACAAAGCCATAACCACCAAACTGGAATCATTATGATTGTTAGAAGCACAGCAGTAACCAAGCAGACCATTGAACATAACATAAGTACAGTAGATACACTTATCCACAGTTGCTCTGCATGTGGCTCATAATCTACAGGCATAAATGCCAGAATAATGGAGGAAAAATACACTCAAGTTATACTCATCACCAAAAGAATAGTAGCACAAATAGTTGGACCCAGAGGAAGTCAACTGATAGGAATGAAACTTTCACTCATGAGTTTCACTCATGTCCTCCATGAGTCATCCTGTTAGTGCCAAAACCATTGGCAGACGGCTGCACAACGCAGGACTACATGCACCCAGACCGTTACGGCGACTGCCCTCAACACCACGTCAACGTCACCAAAAACTGAAATGGTGTCGTGCCAGACTGTCATGGAGTGACTCAAAATGCCAGCAGGTCATCTTCAGTGATAAGTCCCTTGGTGGAGATGACCAACAAATCCATGGCACCATGGTCAGTGCCAAGATGAACGGTTTGTTGTCACACGCCACGTGTCCAGTCCTGGTGTCATTCCACCTCCACCCCTACCACAAAATCTGCAGGAACTGTGTGAGAATATTCAAGCTGCTTGGTGTGGATTATCACAGGACACCATTAGGAGCCTCTTCAACTCCTTGCCGAGATGTCCTAACGCCATACTCAGAGACACTACTTCTGTATGTGTAGCTCAATAAATATTGCCCATATCAGTTTAAATTTATCATCATTTATTGTTCCTGGTAACCTTTATCTTCCTTCCTGATAGCATTGCAATCCCACAGTTCCTTCTGGGTACAAGTATTCTTTTGATGATCAGTGTATGTTGGACATGCTGGATATGAAGACCAATGTTAAAACCATGTTCCCTCATTTATTAAAATGTATCGGGGATGTTTTATTGAATTAGAAGCAATATGATCACACCACAATAATACTAAATAATCCTTGTTGAATATGTCAGGCCAAGCTATGAAGGCTGTAGTCAGTTTTTAAACGTCACTGGCACTTTATGGCCACAAGAGGTCAGTACAGCATTGTTTAATCCAGGATACTGTGGCACTGTGAGGGAACCGCAGGTTCACAGATGCTCTTATATAACCTATTCATGTCCTTATAGATCTACAAACAAGTGTTCACCAGTTTTTGATGTTTTACTTTATTCTGAAGTAAAGCATTAAGCTAAACATAAAGAGAACCTTCTATGAGTAGCCGTGTCCAAACCTTTGATTGGTAGAATAAGTTTCACAATATTTTGATGCACAACCACATAAAGCACTAATAGTGCCACATTTAAAACCTGCCATCAAAACTAGAAACAGTACTAATAATATTCATTTGATGGAATAGGGATGGTTGGTCAGTGCTTTTTAAATACTGAAGACGCTCGGAACACTGTAAGCTCTGAAAAGCGTGTTTGTGAACACCAATATTAAAATGTACCACAATAATGATAAAATAACATCAAATTACCCATCTGTACTTCCTAATCGATTTTGAGGTCGAGTGACTCCCACATCATCTCAAGGGAGTCATAAATGATAAAGAGTATCTGCCTCTAAATCTCACTCTAATTTTTACAAGTCTCTCAGCACTGCAGTGACACTGACGTGGTGGTGGTGTGTTAGTGTGTGTTGTGCTGGTATAAGTGGATCAGACCCAGCAGTGCTGTTGGCGTGTTTAAACACTGTATGCACTCACTATCCCACCTTGTAGATGTAAATTCAGAGATGCTAGACGCTACTAGACAGTTTGGGTTGGTCATCCTCTAGTCCTTCATCATGTCTGATCCACTCCTACCAGCACAACACTAACACAACGCCACTACGTCAGTGTCACTGCAGTGTTGAGAATTGAGAATGATCCATTACCCAAATAATACCTGCTGTGGGGGTGTTAACCATTGAAGAAGGTGAGTATGCAGAAAATCAAATTAGTCTGTATATATATATATATATATATATATATATATATATGTTATCCGCTATAGCCCATATATATACATATATGAGCTATAGCGGATAACTTATATATATATACAGACTAATTTGATTTTCTGCATACTCACCTTCTTCAATGGTTAACACCCCCACAGCAGGTATTATTTGGGTAATGGATCATTCTCAATTCTCAACACTGCAGTGACACTGACGTAGTGGCGTTGTGTTAGTGTTGTGCTGGTAGGAGTGGATCAGACATGATGAAGGACTAGAGGATGACCAACCCAAACTGTCTAGTAGCGTCTAGCATCTCTGAATTTACATCTACAAGGTGGGATAGTGAGTGCATACAGTGTTTAAACACGCCAACAGCACTGCTGGGTCTGATCCACTTATACCAGCACAACACACACTAACACACCACCACCACGTCAGTGTCACTGCAGTGCTGAGAGACTTGTAAAAATTAGAGTGAGATTTAGAGGCAGATACTCTTTATCATTTATGACTCCCTTGAGATGATGTGGGAGTCACTCGACCTCAAAATCGATTAGGAAGTACAGATGGGTAATTTGATGTTATTTTATCATTATTGTGGTACATTTTAATATTGGTGTTCACAAACACGCTTTTCAGAGCTTACAGTGTTCCGAGCGTCTTCAGTATTTAAAAAGCACTGACCAACCATCCCTATTCCATCAAATGAATATTATTAGTACTGTTTCTAGTTTTGATGGCAGGTTTTAAATGTGGCACTATTAGTGCTTTATGTGGTTGTGCATCAAAATATTGTGAAACTTATTCTACCAATCAAAGGTTTGGACACGGCTACTCATAGAAGGTTCTCTTTATGTTTAGCTTAATGCTTTACTTCAGAATAAAGTAAAACATCAAAAACTGGTGAACACTTGTTTGTAGATCTATAAGGACATGAATAGGTTATATAAGAGCATCTGTGAACCTGCGGTTCCCTCACAGTGCCACAGTATCCTGGATTAAACAATGCTGTACTGACCTCTTGTGGCCATAAAGTGCCAGTGACGTTTAAAAACTGACTACAGCCTTCATAGCTTGGCCTGACATATTCAACAAGGATTATTTAGTATTATTGTGGTGTGATCATATTGCTTCTAATTCAATAAAACATCCCCGATACATTTTAATAAATGAGGGAACATGGTTTTAACATTGGTCTTCATATCCAGCATGTCCAACATACACTGATCATCAAAAGAATACTTGTACCCAGAAGGAACTGTGGGATTGCAATGCTATCAGGAAGGAAGATAAAGGTTACCAGGAACAATAAATGATGATAAATTTAAACTGATATGGGCAATATTTATTGAGCTACACATACAGAAGTAGTGTCTCTGAGTATGGCGTTAGGACATCTCGGCAAGGAGTTGAAGAGGCTCCTAATGGTGTCCTGTGATAATCCACACCAAGCAGCTTGAATATTCTCACACAGTTCCTGCAGATTTTGTGGTAGGGGTGGAGGTGGAATGACACCAGGACTGGACACGTGGCGTGTGACAACAAACCGTTCATCTTGGCACTGACCATGGTGCCATGGATTTGTTGGTCATCTCCACCAAGGGACTTATCACTGAAGATGACCTGCTGGCATTTTGAGTCACTCCATGACAGTCTGGCACGACACCATTTCAGTTTTTGGTGACGTTGACGTGGTGTTGAGGGCAGTCGCCGTAACGGTCTGGGTGCATGTAGTCCTGCGTTGTGCAGCCGTCTGCCAATGGTTTTGGCACTAACAGGATGACTCATGGAGGACATGAGTGAAACTCATGAGTGAAAGTTTCATTCCTATCAGTTGACTTCCTCTGGGTCCAACTATTTGTGCTACTATTCTTTTGGTGATGAGTATAACTTGAGTGTATTTTTCCTCCATTATTCTGGCATTTATGCCTGTAGATTATGAGCCACATGCAGAGCAACTGTGGATAAGTGTATCTACTGTACTTATGTTATGTTCAATGGTCTGCTTGGTTACTGCTGTGCTTCTAACAATCATAATGATTCCAGTTTGGTGGTTATGGCTTTGTAAGGTGTTTATCTGTACTTGTCCTAAATGGTTAGTAAATGTCTAATAAGTTATTGTGTGAAGTGGAATTCTGATCAACAACAGAATTTCAAATTTGTCACATATAAACTCTGATTAGTTCATTTTTCGACCACCTATCACAAATTAACACCACAAATCATATTGCAAATCATGAACCTTAATAGCAGCTGTTAGTAGAGAGAACATTTGTTGGATGTCTAAGAACCTTGTTAACATGCTTGTTAAGGTCACCACCCCAAAGCAAGTCATAACAGATCCATCCCGGTGTCTGACAGTTGGCAAGCAGGGGTGAATTTAGTGATTCTGAGGCTCTAGACAACAGACAGGAATGAGGACCTCTGGATGCACATTTCTACCACACTGCCGATACCATGGCATTCATCAATCTAGTCATTATATCTGATTTTTCCTTTGATTTTTCATTTGAAGAAGAAGATTATTTAACTTATTCCAATATTATTTTATTTTGTACTTTTACTACAGCAGCATTATGCAAGGTATTTATTTGCTCATGGGCTCCCCCTACAGGTGCGGAATGTAAGTCACTTTTACACCACTGTCATGCTTTGAGCCCCCTGTTGCTACCAGCCCTCATAAACATCTGTACACATGCATTTGTGGACAAGCTGAGGGATGCAATAAAGTCAACTCCCCTTCGTGGGCACGCAGGTCATGGAGGCATAGGGATGATACAGATTACCTTCGCCGTTTTGGTTGTTTCTATTTGTATGTAATCAGCAGCATCCATACGCCTGCATGATGAGTGTACACACGTATGGGGCATCTGAATTCGGCACAACACCAGCAAAGACAACAGAGGAGAAGGAACCATGTTGGCTTAAAAGGTAGAGTAATATTACAGAAGGTTCAAACTTTTATCAAAACTTATTTGCCATGAGACTGACAATGACTGATCATGACTTTTAGCATCTAGAAAAACTACAAAGCTTTGTGAGACCAGAATGACACAGATAAGGTTACAGCCTACAGCACAGTCTTTCATAAATAACACTGGCAGGGATGAACGCTCTGCTTCGGATTATGGTTGCTTTCCTGTTAGCAGTGAGACTGTCTTGCATCCTTTAATCTCTTTCAGCTCTCGCCAACGACTAAAAGCCAGTCTGAGATTTACTCTGGTCTGGTCTCTTGCTCAGTCATTCTTTTATTCTCTCTTCCTCATTTCCTCTGCCAGTGCCTTCTTCTGCCTCTTTGCAGCTTCTGCCATGCTGTTCATGATGCTCATTCCTCTGCTAGCTAACTTATAATTATTGATATGTGAAGTGGTGCCATAAAGCATTATGCAAGTGTTTCTTGCAAGAGTTCTCGTGCCCACTTTTCCAAAGTTCCATAGTTCCTTAGTTCAGGGCCCGGAAAGACAGAGATGCTGTTTTCCCTAGTATAAGTCAGACAAGCTGTTATTTTAAGATGAAATCATTGCATAATGTTGCTTTCAGTGAAATGATCTCATATCTCATTTTTAGGAATGATGAAAAATTACAAATGAAAAGAATCTCTAGATTATCTCTAGTGAGGTAATTTGGTAAACTGTTAGCTGGAGTAATGAGATTACTGTTTTCAAGATGTAAAAAGTCAAGAAGAACCTGAATGGACGTTTTTTGAGTAAGTACCCCAACACTGAAGCTATCTTTACACTAACGCTACATTACACACTCACCTTCTTTGCTGGAGCCTATAACAGCACTCCTTGGGCAGAAGGCAGGAAACATCCTGGGCAGGCCACCAGTCCATCACAGGGCAGACACCCATTCACACACACAGGGGCAAATTTAGCATCTCCAATTCACCTGACTGCATGTCTTCGGACTATGGGAGGAAACTGGATGACCTGGAGAAAACCCACACAGACACATGGAGAACACAGATAGGACTCAAGATGTCCCAGTCAGGAATCGAACCTGGGCCCTTCTTTCTGTAAGGCGACAGCGCTACCCACTGCACCACCACCACTTTCTTGCCACGTTCATGCCAGAATGTTTTGATGCAGTTGTGTCTTCACAATTTTTCTCTTTTCTGTATATACAGTATTATAATATTTGTAATATTGTATAATAATGTTAATATTGTATATTAATCACATTGCACAAATAATGTACTATTTAGCTTATATTGCTCTTGGGTTTTTGCTTAGTCATCGGGTGTGCACCAGTGCAGGATGGGTTCCCAGGAGAAAAAAAACTACACATGTTTAAGTACACTTAGAACACTTCCTCGTACTCAGGATTAATGTACTGAAGGTGAGCTATTTTTGATACACCAACTATGCATTTAGAATGCTAAATATGTATCATTAGTGTCATTTAAAATACTGTATATTTAAATAAATCTAATTGTACTGTACTATTTTGAAACACCATTAAGTACATATTAAAGTACATATTAAAGTAAAATTCAAGTACTTTACAAAATACTTCATTTTCACCTGGGAGTGCAAATCAAAATACTTATAACAATGCAGTACTACTGAGGTAAAATGTACTTGTAATTATTACATTTGTAATAATGTAATATTGCACACAAAATAAGAATGTGCTTGAAAGGTACTCGCTAATATTGAAGCACACTTCTAGCACATTCAAACCTGGGTTCTCCTTTTGAGTTTTAAACACTCTTAGGGTTTCTGTTTTTTTTGCTTTTAGAGTTGCTTTTGAAGTTTTTTGCTGGGTCATTTGTTACATTAAATTACATTACATTAAATCTCTGTGAGACTTTTGGCTTTAGGTCCTGTTCTGTTGATTACAGTGAAGAACAATTAAAGACTAGCCATGTCTATTTACACACAGAAACAACCAAACTAGTTTATTCATGGGGACTTCTTCCTTTAAAAAAACTGCCATGTGGCAACATCTGAACATTAACTACACTTGACTCAGGTAACAACATGGAACAGTTCATTAGAACCATGAACTGGGCTTGAGACTACATTCAAATTACTGAAAATAAAAAATAACAGCAGTTGTGAAGTGTATATTTCATAATAAGCTATTTAACAACATGTACATTATCTCCAAACTGTATTTCCATTGTGGCTGCCTACTTTCTCCTTATGCAAAGGTTGCCCCTGTTGGCAAGGTGTTGTTCCTTTCAAATGCCACTCCTTATTTCCAGGCCAAAGATCATAATTTTTACTTCATCAGTCCACAGTCCTGAGAGTTCTCTTGGCCCTCCAGATCTTGTATTGACTTCCACAGTTGCTCTTAATTGCCATTTCTTAATGACATTTCAGATACTGGACGTTAAGAGCTGGAAGCGCTGGAAGCGCTTTGATATCTCTTTATAGCCCTCCTTGCTTTGTAGGAATCAATTAGCTTCATATTCAGATCCTCAGGCCAGCTGCTTAGAGGAGCCCGTGGTGGTTGAGTGTTAGCAGGTTAAGGTCAG
>CM067494.1:8304888-8346144 GCA_034552555.1 Semaprochilodus insignis | reverse complement strand
CAACATCCCAGATGTCTCTACATGGAGTTGTAGAGGTTCCTAATGGTGTCCTGTGATAATCCATCCCTTGTAGCTTGTATATTCTCACGTAGTTCCTGCACATTGTGCGGTAGGGGTGGAGGTGAAGTGACACCAGGCCTTCTGGACATGTGACGTGTAGCAACAAACCGTTCATCTTGGCGCTGACCACGGTGCTTCCACACACGGATTCATTGGTCGTCTCCACCAAGACAAAAGCGGGACTCGTCAGTGAAGGTGACCCTCCATGACAGTCTGGCAGGACACCATTGCAGTCTTTGGCGACGTTGACGTGGTGTTTAGGGCAGGCATCGTAATGGTCTACGTGCATGTAGTCCTGCGTCGTGCAGCCGTATGCCAATGGTGCTGGCACTGACAGGATGACTCATGGAGGTATCACTGCTCGCTGAATGTCTGCAATCATGGCTGTTGGGTCAGTCAGGTACAGCGATAAGGTCCATCCTTGCTTATGTCACATGTGTGGCGGGAGTCTGTATTAGCTGCACTTCTGTAGGTCTCAGCCAGTAATAATGACAGTTTTCTAAACTTAAACCCAACAAACCTGTTTCACCTCAGCTTACCTAGAACTCTAAGGCGGATTATGTAGAAGACAACACGCTACATTGCCTTTGAGCTTCAGCTAATTGGTGAGGTACTTCTGTATAAAAGCTCGCACCAAAGAAGCTGAGCTGGTGTTTAGACTCCGTGTCTTTCTTTTGTTGTAAAAGCATCGGCTTTCTCATTATAGTGTTTGTCTCAAAATCCTAACAGGAATTCCTTGCTTTCTTATCTTCGGATAAAAGAAAACATGATCAAAGTGCTTCCCTTGCTAACAAACACCCCCCAAACTAACAAAAGAGACCCGAAATAATCGAAGAGACAAAAAAAAAGAATTGAGATGCCAACGAGGTGTCAAGAGCAAAACATTTATGGAACAAAAAGGTCATGCCGAAAGTTCCCGTTTGTTTTTTTTTTTTTTCCAGGATGGTGCCGTATTTTCCTACCCTTGTCTTCCTTTGCCTCTGTTGTCAAAGGACGACTGCTTTCCTGCCACGATTCAAACGCTGCTGTGATGAAGAGAACCCAGGATGCAAGACGGAAGCTTTGGTTGAAGCTGTCATATCAGCGTCGCGCTGCGGGTTCATGGCGAGGTTATGCCTTTCTCAGGGGGCACTGTTGCACCTGTCTGGGAACAGATCAGTGAAAAGAACTCTCCGGATTTAACACTGTCCGTAAACTGGCGTCCCACCTGGCTCCATCATCAGTCCTCTTTTTTTTCTGCAGGTTGGTGCTTTGTTCACAAATTCAGTCGCTGGTGTCGCATTTTCCGTGGCTTAACCACAAGACGTGTCATCTGGAGATGAGAAGCGACAGAAGATAAATAATGATTGAGGTAGACGGCAAGTACATCATTCGGAAACTAGACAACAGCACAAAGGAGAAGCTTATGTCTTACCTCTCAGTTACCTCGTCACCCTAATAGCCCTCAATTGCACATTTGTGTCCTAATTCCTGTTCTTCACCTCCTACATAGTCCCCATAGTCTATATGCCTCAAGATTCAACTTCTTAACTGTCACTGCAAATCCCATTTGTGACTGTACATAGATTGTGATTAGTTTTTAAAAGTTATAGTAGTGCATCATGCCTTGTTCTGTGGAAGGAAATGCAACCCTTTACAATTCAGCCATGCTTTTGTCCTTGTTTGACCTGTTGACACAGAATGTAAATGAGAATCCTTTATGAGTAACTATGCAATACAATAATAGAGTTATATAATACAGCTAGAAAAGTGAAAGAATGGTGCTTGTTGCTAGCTGGTTGCTAGGTGTTGCTAAAAATGAATGGGATTCTATTGGAAGACTGATGGTTGATTAAACAACATATACAGGAGAGCAGGTAAGTATGTCTGATTAGAGTTTAGGGATCTGCCCTGAGCGAGTACATGCAGTTTGGTGGCTGTAGAGGAACCAGTGGGGTTTGAATGGGTGGGGGGGTGAAAATGAATTGGACTGTATAGGAGAAACAACGGATGGGGGAAAAAGACAAACAGACATATGCGGGTCAGACCAACATTGACTTTATGCTTGCTGGTCTGCCCTGAGCATATATGAAACAGTGTTTATCGGTCGAGCGGGAGTACAATAGGTAGGCGTGTACTTTTTCAATCCATTCATTCTTAATGGAAAAAAATTCAGAATTAAACAAAGTTTTTTCCCAAAGTCAGATCAAAAAGGTGTGTACAAGCACATCACAGAGTTGGAATGGTGTCAATATCTCGAAAACTGTGTGTACCAAAAAGAAGAAGAAGAAAAAGAAGAATATACCATCGGATAATATGTTGCACAACCACATAATGCAATATAATGTAAAAACATAATAATACAATTATGTAATTAACAGAAACGTTCACCTGTTCCTTCATTTAAGCCTTGAATCTTAAAGCCCCAGGCATCACAAAGTAAAATATTAAAATTGTTGGTATAATTCTAAACTTTGAGTGTTATATTAAACACGCAGCTAAGATTAAATGGAAAATATAAGAGAAAAAAAAACGATAAAATACTTCAAAACCCCTAATCAGGCCTGGGTGAGAACTGTGTGGGTGTGGCCAATGAGCAGCTTGACTGACAACCCTCTGTCCAATGCTTCGCCAGTCATACAGAACTAAAATTATTATTATCCACTTTTTTTTATCCAATGTGACAGAAACCATATCCTCGCTGTCCAAAGAAAAACAAGTATCTGCAAAATAACAACTTTACAGGAGAGGGCAAAAACCTAATTTAATTTTAATGTAAGTCAATGGAACCACACTTTTTTACAAGCAGTTTTGGGACATTTCATTTGGTCCATTAATTACGAGATTTTCACACTATGCAAAAGGCAGTTGCTATGTTCAAATGCAGAAATGTGAAAAATGCTAAAAACGGAGATACATGTCTTTCTTTGGACAGCGACGAAAAAGTCACAGACATGAACAAATGTGCGAACGGAAGAAGCAACACTAGCAATGGACAAATGAACAATGTTGGGGTATGGATAAACAAATGAAGGGGCGACAGGCAGCTACAGACAGGTGTTCTAGCTTACTAGTGTTTGGTTATGCTGGGTTAGCTTTAGCTCGCTAAGTTTCTCTGACTCTGAAACTGTTTTGTGTGGGCGGGGCAAGAGATGTCAGCCTTGTGATTGGTTAGGAAATGCTTATGGAATTGTTACCCAAGATTAGGACCATCCAGTTTACCTGTAGAGCAGAGAAATATGGTGAGTTATAGTGAAAACTCAGATATAGCTTACCTGGAACTTTAAACCCTGTACACCCTCACTAAAATCCATGTCAGGTTTGACACAGTTTTAAATAAACAGCCTTTCTTAATAGAAAAACCTTCAGTGTGAAGGACAGAACCAAAGTGCTCCAGCAAATACAAGGACGTGTTGGTCAGTCTGTAGGTTATATAGGAAATATTTCAGCTACATAGCATAACAACTAATAGAACAGCAATTTAAGAAGGAATTTGATCATTAACTTGCTAGATTGGCTATTGTGCTAGCTAGCATACTTACTAACCAAACTACATGCTAGCCAGCCATTTCAAGTTGCATTGTTTCTTTCTTTCTAACTGGACATTTACAGTGTGTAGCACTTCAGTTCTGTCCCTCAGACCTTTAGAATGAAGAGTTAATTTTTTCAAGCTGTATTGGAGCTGCCACTGCTCTGAGCTGCAGGAGGGCGCCATTACAGTAATGACTGTGCTAGACTGTAACGAAGTTGACGGGCGAGATGGACGTGTAAGATTAGAAAAGTTCTACTCTAACATCCAGTTCATATAATGTCCAACTTCATTATTATTTCTCTCTAGGTACAAATTTCACTAGCCTTAACTCTCGAGTCACAGGCCAGTCAACATGCGACTCTAGTCCACATTCCTAGATACCAGAGTTCTAGCTCAGCTGGGGTGCAGTTTGCTGAAGTCAGTTAGAGGTAATCCACCCTGAGGTTGCGTGTGTCGCCCAACTCACGGATGACTGGATGGTGTTGTAGTCCGAGCCAGGGCCAGCAGGGTGCCTGAGTCTTGCACTCTACTAGCGTGAGCGGGTACACCCAGCCACCATCCTGCCCTTCACTCTAACAGTAGCAGTTTATTCAGTTCAACCTAAGGGACACCAAGTGTTGAGAGGGCAACACTTGGTGTCCCTTAGGTTGAACTGAATAATATGAGGTGGCATTTAGGCCATCAGTTCAGGCTTTGTCTCATTTGACCTCTTATTTACTCATAACATTTATACTAATGTATGAATATGGATTAATATGCCAGGTTTGCACTGCACCCTGCCACCCTATGATACATGGGAAAACAGTTGGAGGGAGCCATTATTAGGCTAACATGGGCCTGTTTTCTAACAGAAGTGACATGACATGGCAGCAAAGTGGCACTTTTCTGCACAGCCTTTTAAACCAATGAAGTCACAAGTGATAGCTCAAGGAGGACTTTGAATATGCTTCTAATACACGTTCATGGTGATTACCATGCATGGCTAGTTTGAAAGGCTATGCTGATTAACACAGACACACTCCGCTACTGATGCAGGAGCAGTGCAGTACAGAAACAGCATGGTTCCTTCTGGATTCTCACTGCAAAATAAAGAAATAAAGCAATATTTAACGAATACAACATCCGGCCGATTCAACCCTTTTTCTCTCTCAGGAGGCCACTTGGGTGCTAGTCCAGTCGCTTGTCATTTCAAGGCTTAACTATTGCACCTCACTCCTGGCCGGTCTTCCACTGTGGGCCATCAGGTCCTTGCAGCTGATCCAGAATGCAGCAGCTCGGCTAGTCTTCAGTCTTCCCAAGTTATAGCGTAGTGGGTAATACCTCCACCTCCCACGCTGTAGACTGGAGGTTGATCCCCTACCTGGGCAAGCATCCTACTCTATACCAATAGGATTCCTTGGGCAAGACTCCCGACGCAATCTTCACCTGCCTGTGTAAGAAATAATCAAACTGTAAGTTGTTACCTCTGAAAAAGAGAGTCGGTCAAATACCATAACTATATCTTCTCTGCTGTGCTCCTTTAACTGTAGCTGCCTGTATCAAGTTTAAGACTCTAAGGCTTGCCTACAAAGCCAAGAACTGAGCAGCCCCTCCCTGCTGCATGGCAATGGCCAAAAGTACCTCTAGCCCTTTATGCTTCAAGTACAGCTCCACTTGACCTGCCATTCTTTAAGACTCATGGTAGACAAGTCTCAAGGCTCTTCTTTGTCCCGGCACCCAGATGGTAGAATGAACTTTCACTGGCTGTCTGAACAACAGAGTTCAAATGCAGACTGAAGACTCATCTCTTTGTGAAACGCTTAAGTGACTAATCTAAATACCCATTGAAATGCTTTGTGTTGCACTTAACTCTTTATCTTCTGTCTAGGTGTGACCACTGGCTAGTTATTACTAGTTATTGCACAATGCTGTGTTTAACTCTATATTTTTCTTTCTGGGTATCAGCCCTGGCCATATGTTCTGGAGGTTTAGTAGTTTGGACTCTAACCTGTTTGTATTAGCTAGGATTCCTTCTCTAGTTGAACACAACACAGTCCACTAAATGTTGTAAATGTAAATGGTTATGGCTCTTCTAATGACAAAACATATTGGGCTAGCTTACTACAGGACAAGACAGTGGCTGATTTTCAAAAACACATTCATCTTTCCCATAGAGAAAAACTGCTTCTCCTCAGAATTCCTAATACAGGCATGTTGCTGTCTATGGAATGAGAACATTCTACATCGGGCCCTTTGTCCAGACTAATGGCAATGTATATATGAATAAACAGCATGACAGGGCTGAAAGGTGAAGGCAAAATGTGTCTAACAGATATTTAACAGATATTTAAATTTTTTAAAGCTTGATAATATTGATAACTTAATAGGACCAATTTGCACAATGACTCTGTAAAGCTCCAAGAACTAGTCAGACGGTTGTGGTTAAAAATGATGAACAACACCAAAAGGGGAAATCCAAAAAACAAAGCAGGTAAAACCAAAGCAGGTAAATACACAGCGAGAAACAAACAGGACAATAACACTCAGAATGCCCTGTACACAGTGGCAATACTTCGCAAATAACCAGGCATGACATCCTGACAATCAGGTATTTATACAGAGACAAAATGAGGAACACGTGAAAACAGTTAGTACTCAGGTGACTTGGAACGAAGAAGCAAATTTTCTTGTAGTTCATGGACTCAACAGAGTCAGCCAGTGAGATGGCTGAGTAAGTACTTCAAGGTGTGTCGACGGGAAGCGTGGTGGACACAATCTGTCCAATTCATACTCGAAACAATAGGAGACAACATATCACCAGGAAGTTGTGGTGTTTACCCCTATTGTGAGGAACCACTCACTCCTCTTCACTCTTTACCAGTCTAGAAGAGAAGTTTGGAATCAAGCTTTATTCCCTTAATCGCTGAGAGCATCGCCAATAGTGGAGAGCAGCACCAATGCTAACACTTCTTTTGCTTCTGCTTTTATCATTTCTTGTGTTTGCAGTAATCTAAAGATCTAAAAGACCTTCAGTGGGTAGGTTATTCATAGCTTATTTAGTAAGTAAGGCTCATTTGATGCTCAGCTAGCTGAAACTAGGTTCAGTTTAAATTTGGCATGTGTAATCCACAGAAAATTATGAATAAAAAGGTTTTAAGCCAAGACTTGAAGACTGGGACTGTGTCTGAGTCTCAACTGGAAGGTTATTCCAAAGCTGGGGGGCTTTGTATGAAAAGGCTCTGCCCCCTGATGAAACTTTATTAATTTTATTTACAAATAGTAAGCCTGCAACTTGCAATCTGAGTTCACGTGTCGGCTCATAGTACAAGATAAGTTGACTGAGGTACTGAGGAGCGAGGCCGTTTAGAGCTTTATTTGTCAGAAGAAGAAATTTATACTCAATGTGGAATTTAACTGGCAAAATTAAGTCACTGTGCACACGCCTGGCATGAGTAAGGGCGGTGTCCTTAACCAACAAAGGCAGGCATCACGCACAGGCCCACCTCCCAACTGCACAGTGCTGACGCCGGTCTTCATTTACAGCGAACAAGACAGCAATTTTCTACTCAACTTCCAAGACTGAACTTTGGAGAAGTGATAAAACAGAGAAGTCTCTTGAAAAGAAAGGAGGCTGTGGAGGCTTTTCTTATACCTTCTTTTTCCACCAAAACCTGATTAAACGGATCAACAAAGGGAACCACACAGGCAAACAGGGCCTCACTCACTGTAACAACTTGTAGTTTCCCATATACAAAAATAAACCACTCTCGCTTACAGTACTAATCTTACACAATAAAGAGCTGTTCCCCAGACGGCCCCGCTCTACGGAGCTCGCATTAGTGTCAACCTCACGTTCAACACTCTCCGCATAGCAGAACGTTGCGATCTCTGCCTCATTATCTCCAATAATCATCAATTAGCCACTAAAGAATGACGTTGCTATTACACATGCCAACAAGGCTAAATTAACGAGGGTCATTAAAGCCAAAATTATCTGCCTTTATGAGAATGTGAAACATACTGCATGCAGTTCACGTCTATGCGGTGTTGATTTTCTTGCACGTGTCCCGTCATGAATGCTTAGCATCAAATATGCTTAAGGTCTTGTCAATACTCTACCTATACTGAAATGTCCACGAATCCTTTTTTTGGCCATTTTAGTTACTTTTATGGTTTCTCAAGTCCAACAGCTCTCGGAAGTCCAGGGTTACGCTATATGACCTGCTCATCCAACATTTCTTCTGAAATCCAGGATATTAATAGGGCGTTTATCTATCTTTGCTGCAGTAACAGCCTCTACTCTTATGGCAAGACTATACACTAGAGGATTCAAGAACAGGAGGCTTAGTGAGGTCAGGTACTGATGTTGGATGATCAGTACCAAGGGCAATCAAACTCCTCATAAAGGGAATGGAAGGAGCAAGAGGTCTACATACCACGCATGACTTCTACAGGACCCAGGAGTCCCACCATAGTATCTTGTGCCACGGCATGAAATTACAGTGTTATGCGCCAGAACAGGTGGTTAACAAATTCAGTGCTTGAGGTGGGGAACAGGACAACATATACATGTAGAAGGTCCCACAAATGAATAAATAGTCTATTTAAAGTGTTCATAATTATGCAAAAATTTGCAAGCATAATTAACATAAGGGAATGTTAATTATAGTAGATGTAAAGAAACCCATCACGTGAACTATATATGTATTGCATTACTGTGCTACAGAAACAGCAGTGTCTTTAAGGCTGTGGAATGATATTAGCAGAGTGCAGGAAATGGCCAGTTCAACAGTGCATAGACACTTGTTGCCACAGGGAGCAGGAGACAGAGACACTGCAATTAGATCATTATTGGAGTATAAACCCATCTTCAGACAGTCAGTCGGCCTCAGCTGCAGAAAGTGCTTTAAAGAAAGACCAATACACCACAACTAAGCCGACTAAAAGCAAGTCCGACATACGGCAGTTATGTTTAGGATGAATATGTATGTCATTTAACCTCTTGTGCAGTTGCATAGATGCTTCGGTTCAATGCTGGACAGCTTGACTCCTCGAGAGGAATCTAGAGCAGGGCATTTCAACCTTTTCCACCCTAAAGCCCACCTGATAATGACTACACAACATAGCAGCCCACCAGAAAACTGCAATCAACTTTAATGAATATCATTTCTCCAAGAAATTTGATTAAAGAAAAATTATGATATATACAAATTCAAACAGGTGAGCCGTGAAAGCACCCTGAGAAACATCTCCATCAGTGGCAAGCCAGTGTCTATGTTGTCTCAAACTGAAGATGTTTCATTAGTCTGCTGCTACTGTGACGTTTGTATTTGTATATGTGTTCGTTAACATACATGTATTCATATTAATATACTTAATACTTAACACTAATATGGTTATATATAGAAACTACTTCTTCCACTTGCGCACAGGCCCACGGACAACTAAAGGGTGCTTTGTGGCCCACTGGTGGTCTGCGGCCAACAGATTGAGAAGCCCCTGATCTAGAGGACGCTTGGCATTGGGTATGGGAGCTTAGGCTCATGTTCAGCTATTCCAGAGTGGTCCATTTGCTGGCAAAGCTGGCAGTGATAACTGTAACTTCTGAGGGTCAAAACCAAACCCATTTCATGAAACTGTGAGAGCTAAACGAGGACCATTGGTTCTAGTTGTGTAAAGCTAGGGATGCTTGACTATCTGTTGACAGATCAGATGCTCTACGTCTATGTGGAGGGAGTTTACCAAATTTCTTTTGAACAACCGCAAAAGTATGATGGAAAAACAACTCATCCAGGATGGGTTCTCTTAATTTAGCTGCATAGCAATCAGAGATGTGAGCTTCAAACAGCACACACCAGGATCAGAGTAATCCCTCCGTCTCTTTGTAGAGTGGCTGCGTGTATCACTCCGTCTAACACCAGACGGAATGCACGCTGCTCTTATCGAGATGTGAGAAACCTGCTAATTAAGTCCAGGGTGATTCATACTGGAGACACATGCAGAAACACATAGCATAGACTACGTCTACTGGGAAAACCAATCCGTAGGAGATTACAGCGCAGACTGGAATTCTCATCAGAGGGGACTCGATGTGAATGTAAAGCCACATTGAAATAAAAGAAATGCTACTTTGGTAAAAGAAATATGACTGAAGCTGAGGCAAAAGGACAAAAACAAACTTGGAAAAAATGAGAAAAATACTGGAAGAGCTCTAAGTGACTTACAGTATTGTAAGTGAGATTACAGTATTGTACTACTTTGTGACATTATAACATCTGCCAGGGTCATAAGAAGTTTGATCACTTTTTAAAAATATTATCAAAATGATCTAAAAAATACATTATTATTAATAAGAAGAATGTGATTTTCTGGTAAGTGTTCAGTGTGTCACTTTCTAGGCCTTAACAGTTTAATTTTTCGTTACTGAAATGCTGTGAAATACAATAAATTATTTGCCTGTTCTTCTGAAAATGGAGTTTGGAATTCATCACCCCTCCAACCCTGCAAAACCATCTATCACACATGATGGCTTACTAACGTAGCTAACACAGCATGAAGCAGGGTGAGATCTGCTTAAAGTTGGATTTGATGGGGAATATATGAAGCTACACTATGTAGGTTTTAGGGATTTGGAGACCTCTCTGGTAGGAATGTGTAATTGCATGCAGTGAGCAGAACAACGTGGTAATATTGGTTGTGATTCAACGAGAACTCAGTCAAAAGTTGGTGACAGATATGTCATCTGAATGAACCATTTACTATTGTCATCATGTCTTCACAAGTACAATGATGAATGTATTTGAGACACAATCATAGAGCCAGACCTTCTTTTTGACTCTGTGTGAGATATTAATACTGTACAATTTATTACAATCATTCAGAGCTATCCAAATTTTATCACTTCTGTGTGGAGCTTGCATGCTCTCCCGGTGTCTGTGTGGGTTTCCTCTGGGTGCTCCGATTTCCTCCCACAATCCCAACACAGGTAGTCTGGTGAGTTGGAGGTACTGGTGTTCCCAGACGGGTGTATGTGTGTGTGTGTGAACATGTATGTCTGTTTGTCTGTCCCGTGATGGACTGCTGGCCTGCCCAGTTTCCTGCCTTCTGCCCAATGAGCACTGGGACAGGCTCCAGCACAAGCAGCTTAGATAATAATGAATGTGTATTGCTACACATAAACCTTTCATGCTTGTTAGAAATGGAAGCAACTGTGAAATTAAGCTCGTTTCGGACCCCAATGCTATAGATCGTAAATGAAGTATTGCTGTGAAAAACACAATAGACAAGAAAATTTGAACTGAAACACCAAAACTGGACGAACTGAGCATCTAGGGTCATGTATTATGGACTGATGAGACCAAATTTGTAATTGCGACCAAAACTTTGGAAAAGATGTGGAAAACAAATTCTCTCCAGATTTCTCTGGAAAACTGGAGAGAAAGTCTGCTGGACAAAAAAAAGGAAGCTGCAATAAAGAAAAAGGTGGACACATCAAATACTGGATAAACAATTGTTCCTTACTGAGATATTACTGTTAAATTCTTGTTTCCTGCTGGCTGGAAATGAAAGACATTAGGGTTAGACTTTTGCATAGTACTGTATAAAAAAACAACAGCATATTAATTTTTACCTATTCTATGTTTTTATCATACTTTTAACATTACTGTTCCTATTCGTCTATCATGATCACTTCTTTCTGTAAGCCACAAACATATAGCTTTGGCCGTAATTGTCTGTCTCCTGCAACTTCATAACAGCAGAATGATTAGCTGTAAGAATGTGTATGGTGATGACATTCCTTGTGGAGGTGGCTTTCCCCACATATTAATACTGTCAGTGGCCTGTTTGTGTTTTTAGCAGAAAAAATTTCAGCATCCAATTTACCTCAAACAAACACTGTCATAATGGATTAGTGCAATCTCCACACCAATCGGCTATTAGTGTTTACCTCCTGCTCTATTTACATTTTTATTGCCCAATCAAAGCATACTTGGCACATCATAAACTCGTAGGGGCTTCACTGCACTGGGAAAATCACCACTCACACACACACATACACACACACACACACACACACCCACACCTCCACACATATACGCACATACTATAACTGATAGGAGCGTAGAGGATTATAAAAGGGAGCAAAAATGCGCTGCTGTAATTTGTCAGTGTAAACATTCACTTATGCTTAGGAAATCTTCAGACAATCTTAATACATTTATATCATTAACTGTTTGTAAACATGATAAAAAACCATCCTGGATGCTGACGGTTGGGTGTAATCTGTTTTTATTTGGCCAAAGTTATGGAAAAATATACATTTTAAAAAGGGAACATGAATATGGTGACCTAGAATTGAATCAAGACTGTTTTGGGGGCATTAATCTCACAAAGTGGATCTCAGGGAAAAACCTAAAATACAAGAGGAATGTGGGATAAAGGCCTTATAAAGTCTTCTTACATTAACATGCATTAAAGAACATAATGATTTGTGTGCAACCAAAAAATACACATCTGCAATTTTTGGCCTTTGGCACGCCTAAATCCAAACTTCCTGTGCACCTTCTCCAAAATCTGTCTTTACTCCTGAAACGGTTCTTGGTTAAATCATGGATGGATTTATGATGTGGTGAAAAGCATTTATATATATAGCCGCTTTTAGAATGAGACATGATGCAGGGCTACAGCTCTCTTACATACATTATCTGCCGACTTCTGCTTCCAGATTAAGGACCACCTACATCCAGATACATAATAATAGCTAGTAATAATAATAATAATAGCTTGGCTCTTCAACCAATGGAAAAGGGGGCCTGTTTTTAATGGGTTCGATAGATCCTTGGAACCAGCACTAGCTCTAGCACGATCACTGGCTGGCACTGTGTTGGTGGAAAAGAGGTTTGTATGTTGTGTGAGGTCATTCCAAGCTTGCTGGTAGGCAGACACTAAGGATTATGTTACAAGATGATGTCACCTTGTAACAGAGAAAAGGGTTGGAATTCCAGCAAGCCGTTGCAGGCAGCTAAGAAAAGTGGTTTCTGTGGAGAGAGACTGGAGAGAGTGGAGAGAGATTATCACTCTGGCGTGTCCTTTGGGCTCCATAACTTTGCAGATGGTTTACATGTGTAGGAAACTACATTACACAATACACCCTAAAGAAAAGGGGAAAACAGAAAAGCATAATAGATCCCCTTCAAGCACAGCATAATTAGGAACTGATATTGGAATCAACCAATCACATTTTATTTGACAGTGAGGGGGACTAGCGAGGATACATACAGTTGAAACCACCATGTCATCATTTCCAGGAACGCAGTCATGTGGGCTGGGTGGGGGTTGGTGGCAGCAGACAACCTTAAGAGACTTGTGTCCCCATTGAGACAAGTTCTCATTCTGCCCAGTTCACCAAACTTTAGCAATTATATTCCCCCCTTTAAGACTGCAGAAAGTTGTGGCTATTTTTGTAAATGTCAGGTGAATATTTTGAGTCTAAACACACATTTTCGGATAAGCTGAATATAAGAAATAAAAAGTTTTTTGTGCAGTTGAGTTGCTAGTCTATTGTTGGCCCCAGGTGACATGTAGTGAATGATCACAGCAGGTGAGATGTGCTGTGGAATCTGTTCGTGACTTTGTGACTTTGGCTAGTCGCATCTTAGTGGTAAGTGTGGAAGGGAGAGTGAGAGAAAGTAAAGAAGTAAGGGAGCGAGTGCTGGAACTGGGCTGGGGTGACGTGAGGGAGACCTGTGTTGCAAGTCACTGGGATTGTTTCGGTGAAAACAGGCCAGCCAGCAGACAAGCCTTTTCCTCTCCTTTGAGGGCACCGGCACTCCGCTGGGAAACGCTCAGTGCATGCTGGTGAATTCTTGCCTGTGGTTGAAGTTCACTCGGAGCCCAGACAAAGCAGTTAAAGCTGAGCGGTGGCGTGCACTTACAGCGAGGATTTAAGAAGCGCTTAGCAATGCAGAGGCTAGTGCTGTGGCCGAGATTCCAGTTTGTGTACCCCAGCTGTGTCATGCACCATGGATGAGGATGGCAGGGAATACAAATCAGCAGCTTCTGGCTTTGGAGAAAAAGATTTCTCTGCCCTGCATTGCTAAAGATATGATATGATAAAACAATAACAAAGTATCTGAGAACTGTGTGGGCGTAGCTTACAAGAAGCTTGATTGACAGCTCCCCGTCTAACAATCCAGCTTTTACATGACTCTAACTGTAGGAACGAAGTCTTGGAGGAACAGAAGGATGGTGTGAAGCATTGCATGACAGAACGGGCAAACAGATGTGTAGATGGACAAATATATGGAAGAATGAGGGAATGCATGAATGAAGGAACGGACAAACAGTGTTGGTTTACAGATTAATGAATGAATGGGTGACAGGCAGCCACAGACAGGTGGTCTAACTTGCTAGCTTCTGGTTATACTATGCTAAGGTGGCTAAAATGTGCTTGGTTTCACATGTGCCATCATTCCATGTCTTATGTCAGCTGCAAGTGAATGCTGGATGTAGCACATGGTTTTGGCCATATAAAATTTAGTATTGTGTCAAACTGCCCTGCACATTTTAGCTCAGTCTCAAATTAAATAGACTCACCAGACCAAAAATCAGTCACCTGAGACTGAACATAACTAATAGTGTGTAATACCTCCACAAGCACAAATAACAACTGTGATTCATTTTGGCATGAACTGGACAAGTTTCTGGATGTAGGCCACATCAGTGTTCAGATACTCTTGCATCAAAGAATTGTGCAGTGGGGCCAGATTTGGTGGATGCCTTCCCTGGCACAATTCTGAGGAGAGTTTCCTGTAGACTGGGATTTTAGCCACTGCTGGTAGACATGTATGGCCGTACGCTTCCATACACCTGCAAATTCAGCTACTTCCTTCACACTATGGTCTTTGTCACGCCCAAATGCAATCACTTCTTTTAGCCAATCATTAACATCTGCTTTGGACCCATTTTCCACACATGGAACGAGACATTCCCTGCACTGTAGCACCTCTTCTCAATCTATGAATCCCATCACTCACACCTCAGGTATTTATAGCCCGAAAATCCTCATTCAACACCATCCGCAGGAGCCTGAAGTTACTACCGCCTTAAACATGAAAGGTGACTAACGTTCTGTCGGGTGACCTTATATCTATGGTGTACTCAGTAATACTGTACTGTTAATGTACTGAAGCATGTCTTATTTAAACCATGAATATAACCAAGCATGCCATTAAACGTATATTGGAGTTATGATGGAGGTTATGATGGTACTGTAGGAGAATGTATGAACTTCCTGTGCACCCTTCTCCAAAACCTGTATTCACTCCTACAAATGGTTCTTGGCTTGAGCAAGCTGTTCCAGTAACCTCAAAGAACCTGTCTGGTGTCTTCATTTTTAAGAGTGCGGGGTCCTATTACCAGGAACTTCACCTCTCACATGAAACTATCTCATGTCTTTAACATAAGTGCACAAGTCAATATCATCGGCCAACCTCCTCAATAATCCCACCCCCAGTCAGAGATTCTACTCTTATCCAATGAAAAATTCATTGACCTCCAAAAGGACGCATGAACCTCATTGAGATTCCAAGCTTGCCAGGGTCTGGTTGAAACCCAGAAACCTGGTGAGCAAAATTAGAAAGATACACCAACTTTATATCTCTTCATCAGCTATGCCATATTTTATTCCTGCATCAGCAAATAAATTATGGCATCCTTGATGAAGTACTCCTAAATCTACCCAACAACCTCAGGCACATCTCACTGCGCCTCTCCTTCCATCAAGACGTGGCTCCTCTAGAAGTCTCGTGCAGAGTGGTGATATTGGCCTGTTTGTTTGACAGAATAAAAACAGTCTAGCCCCAAATAGCTCCAGCACAGAGGAAGAGATGTCCTGTCAGCGATAATGAATGTGCAGGAGGAAACTCTCAACACCTTTAAAATGTCAAATGCCAGTATTACACGGAGAGAAACAGGAGGAGGGGCCGGGTGGGAATTATGCAGGATAGCTGACAGAGGTGCAAGTCAAACATCTGCTCAGAAACGTCCCAGATAGAAGGTACGCTGTTTGAGAGCAATCTGCCTAAGCACGCTAACGTTGATGCATTACAGACATTACAGCTGCTTTCAAGGTCCACTCGAAATGATTTGTCTGCTCTGAAACGTTTACAGCTACACCTCCATTCATTAAAGAGCCCATATCTCACATTATTTCTTGATTTTCATATTTTTGCTGTAGTTCACTTGTAAGGCTTTATTTATGCACCAGAAACATTCATAATGTATTCAAACCCTAGAATTAAGCAGGCTGTTTATGTTACTGTACCTTTAAGACTGATACATGTAATTGACCCGTGTTCTGATTGAGTGCCAATCAAAAAGCAGTTGAGCAGGCTCCTCAACACTGCTTATAACTTCATGGGCAGGAATGGGCGGGGCCAAACTGTTTAATTGGTATATGCTGAGTAGACAGGCTGACTCAACAGCCATTCAGTGAGCAGAGATGCCCTGAGTCTTTCTGTTACTGCCAACACCATTGGCAGACGGCTGCACGGCGCAGGACTACATGCACGAAGACCGTTCTGATGACTACCCTTAACACCATGTCAAAGTCACCAATGGAGTCTTGATGGAGGCGACCAATGAATCCGTGTGGAGGTGCCGTGGTCAGCGCCAAGATGAACGGTGCCACATGCCTGGAAGGACTGGTGTCACTCCACCTCTACCCCTCCTGCAAAACCTGCAGGAGCTGTGTGAGAATATTTAAGCTGCATGGGATGGATTATCACAGGACACCATTAGGAACCTCTACAACTCTTGTAAACATCTGGCACGTTGCATTAGCAAACATGGCGGCCCGACGCCATACTGAGAGACACTACTTCTGTATGTGTATCTTAATTAATATGGCCCATATGAGTCTAAATTTATCATCATTTATTATTCCTGGTAACCTTTATCTTCCTTCCCAATAGCATTCCAATCCCACACTTCCACATGGGGGCAACTATTATTTTGACGATGAGTGCACATTGGTTTTTGTGACCTCACAAAAACACTGCAAGTTTCACAGTGTGGTTTTCATCTATAGACTGTATGGACTAAGGGGTGAGGTGTATGTTCTGAAACTTGCTGTTAAGAGTTTTATTTACAAAAGAAACTGAAGCCCTTTAAAGCGATAGTTCAGGCAAAATTTAAAGGACCAATTTCATGGGAAAAAATGAAGTTCAAAATGTACCATATATACTGTCTATATTTCAAAAAACCACCCCCTTTTGAATGCCTTGTTTTTGTGATCTAATTTACATATATCTACATATATATAGTATCTCTATCAGTTTACAGCATTTTAGGGGCCCTCTTAATGCTCAATGTGGAGTGTTTCAGCCAACGCTGCTTATGCTTATTTACATATATCAGTATTAATAGCATATTTTCCAAAACAACCTGTTTAGTTCTAACACTGCATTTACATTACAGCACAGAATTTTTGTTTCACCTTATTAATTTCAATGGGCACAGATGGCAGTGGTGCGTGGTAGTTTGTGGGAGCTGCAGAGCAGTTTTTACCAGGTTTACGCAAGTGAGAAGCCAGCATGGCGGGGCAGCAGCCAATCAGACAGTCAAAATTCTGTTCTAATTATGTGCTGAAATCAGCATCGATGGAAGATCTGGAAAAATCAGCAGGGGAATTTTTACATTAGTTCACTTTCTTAAAAAAGAAATATTAGCCCTCTTCCACATGTATCCAGATATTTTCAAAAATGTATGTTTCCCTCATTTTTCAAAAACACTTCATCCGCACCTGCAGCAATGTAGAAAATCTCTAAATCTACACAACTCACATGAGCCTGCCAGCCCAGTAGGGGGAGCATGTGCACTGTGCAAAATCTAGATTGTTTTCAAAGTAGCCTCGTACAAGTACTTTATGTGACCAGCATAAATTTACCCAGTATGCCAAAGATAACCAGGTGACATTTCAGTACATGGGCAGAGTTATCCTTCTAAAATACTGTATCCCAAAGTGCAACACAGTGTTTTCAGGAGGACATACCCACCGATGTAACCACATGCATCGGCATACAAGAAGACGTGGGAAACAGCAAATGCTCTTTTACTAAACACACCAGTGGGGAACTGCCCCTCAGTGCTGGCTGAAATGGCCAAGAAGCAGGCAGGTTACTTTTAGCCACACATTTCCCCTACATGGTACATTTCAGACCCACAAAAACAGTCCGACACTATCATGCACAAACAACATGTGCATAACGTCCGTAATGCTAAGCTATTTACAGATTAAGTTCTACCACTTCTACCACTAACTCTGCCTCTCCCAAGAAACTCCACATGTGGCAGCAAGCCTGTAGTGGATTGCAAGCCAGTAGCAAATCGCTAGATAATTTTTAGTTGCTTTGTTTTTCTATACATTAATGACAGTAAAATGACAGCAACTAGTGAAAATGACACTACACTAACTTACTGCATAGATAACATAACACATAACTTGGTCTCACAGAAGTTGGTCTCAGGTAAACAATCCACTGAGCATTGGCTTTTCAGACCCATGTGTGGAGTCTCATTGCTTATTATTCAGTCAAACTAGCCCATAATACAAACTATGGATGTAATGAATATGAAAATCATTCACAATGCAGGAAAACTGGCTTGTTTGGAAAACACACAGGTTTACCACGCAGGCCAGTTCCAAGCTGTCAATTCAAAAATGGCTTTGGAGATGGGAAGAAACAACATCCAGGTCCATCTCCTGACCAAGATACAGCTCTGGAAAAAAGACCACCTCAAAATGATCGGTTTCTCTAGTTTTACAGTTTCTGGGTTTGTGTTTGACCGAGATGAGCTGTTTTATTCTGTACACTGCTGGAAACATGTCTCCCAAATTCCAGATCAAATATTGTATTTTAGATCTGTTTAATGACTAACGATGCCTCCAGAAGCCTGTTTTTTGAACCATGCCCGCTGTGCTTTTCTCCCCAGCCACCGCTTGCCAGTCTTTCTGTAGGTCACTTGAGGTCATCTTACGGTGGTTAAGTGACATTGGAATGAGGTGGTGCTCATCACGGTCAGTAGAGAGTGGTTTTGGCCCTCTGCCAGTCTGTAGCTGTGTTGTCCTGCGTGTTTGCTGCTTGACCTTGTTCTTATGAACCAGACGCTCACTGTATCTGCCAGTAAAGCTAGAACCAAACCTTCTGTTCCTCACTAAGAACCTGCTGTACATGTGGATATGCTGATTTAAGAAGAAACTGGAGTGGTCTATTATTTATTTCCATAGCTGTATAAACGTACAGCTGCTAGCAATGGCTGCCAAGCAGTGATCGTAGGGTTTAAAAAATTGGGACAGGTTTTGAGATGTTCTTGCGATGCCAGTAAGTCAACTGGTGTTTGACTTTGGTTCATAGTAATATGAATGTACGAATAGGAGCATTGGTCATGTAAAAATGAATTTTTGTTAGCTATACTAGCCTTGTAGCTTTAGTGCAAAACTAAAGAAATGCAAAGGTATGACACTATAACATGTCTTGGTTGACTTATAACATTTGGGGTAAGGGTGAAACTGCATGCTCCTTTAAGCTACATATCAAAAAAGTAGGCTACTTCTTTGGATTAGCCTATATGTTCAATTACAGGGAGGCTTGTAGGCTATTATAATATGCGACACACCGGCTAATTACAGTAGTAGGCTAATTCTGCAGGCTACAATTGGAGAAGTGTTCTCTAGATTCAGATTCGACTTGTCTTAAGGCCATATTTAGACATTTCTAAGCAAGGCAACGGCAAAACCTTAACTTGGCTGAGCACAACGAACCTCATGAGAAAGTGAATCGTTTCAGTTTATTCACTCAAAGATTTATTTGAAAAGAAAGAACCATTTGCACCCAACACACCAACAGCCAGAGTGGAGCACGGAGGTTTGCTGTTGTTGCTCCTGCCGGACGAGTGGATAAGTGATCCAAGTGTGCTGCAGCCACTACACAGGAGTAGGGGGCCACTTGAGCGAGCACGCGTGCAGCACTTAAAAGGCAATTACCCACGGATGTACGGCAGTCCCCAGCCAAGCCTGCCGCTCATCTTATTTTAATGCTCGGGAAGGGGAGGGCGCCGTCTCCAGCTCAGCAGGGGGGCTCCCGGGAAGTCACGGAAGCCCCAGCACGGAGCAGCTCCAGCGCACGCTACCACTGCACGTAACACACACAATACCACACATGCCTGTTTCATAAGCCCACAAGCACATAAACCATGCATTTGGACTGTTTGAGTTGGCTTGCACAATTTGTCATCAATGTTTTCAATAATTTTAAAGCAGCTTTAGTCACTGATCAATGTCTTAAATGATTCGGATATGCTAATCCTGAGCTTTATTTAAACAACTAATTGTGGACAGCTGTTAAAACTGCATTCAGCCATGCCCACAATGATAAACAGAGCTGTAGATCAGGGGTGCACAACGCTGATACCACCCTGCAGAGTAGTTCAGGGCTATTATAAAATGCCTGATACAGGTAACAAAGGCTTTCAGGGGCTTCTGGCTCGTTGAGTCAGGTGTGTTGTATCTGACCTTCCCAGGGTGGTAGATTTCCAGGACTAGGATTGAGCACCCCTGCTGTACAGGACACTTAGATCATTGCGACCACTGAGAATGCAGTTTAATTAAATAAAATGAAGCTTTTAATTTTTAAAATACTTTATTTTTTAAAGTACTTTAAATATAGGAAAGAAATATTTATTATATAAACTATTATAATAAACAATTATTTAAGGCATTATTGTGCATGAAATAACAATAACCAAAAACTGTTATATGACCGGAAATAGCAAGATAATGAATTTGAAAATAACTGTATGCATCTTCTTGCACACACACAGACACACTCATGCACACACACACATTTACTTCCATCCCAAGACTTCCTTCGTAAGCTCACATGTGCGCGTATGACTCGTTGTAAATGCATTTGGATTTACAATCACAACTGCTTGGAGCTTGAAAACCTTTCAGTGTGCATACACATGCCTTCATGCTCCAGTTGTATGCTGTAGGATTCTATGAGCACACATCCATTACAGAGATTCTCCCTCTCTCTCTCTCACGCACACACACACACACACACACACACACACACATGCACACGTGCACACACACACAGTTTTTATACAGTATAAGCACGTGAGGTTATATATATATATATATATACATATATATATATATATGTTATATATAGGTTATATATAAATGAGTCATCCTGTTAGTGACAGCACCATTGGCAGGCGGCTGCACAACGCAGGACTACATGCCCACAGACCTTTACAACGACTGCCCTTAACACCACTTCAACATCAACTGCAATGGTGTCATGCCAGACTGTCATGGAGTGACTCAGAATGGCAGCAGGTCATCTTCAGTGACGAGTCCCGCTTTTGTCTAAGTGGAGACAACCTACGAATCCGTGTGTGGAGGTACCGTAAGCCTGGGATGGATTATTGAAGGACACCATTAGGAACCTCTACAACTCCATGCCGAGACGTCTGACATGTTGCGTTAGCAAACATGTTGGCCCGATGCCACACTGAGAGGCACTACTTCTGTATGGGTAGCTCAATAAATATTGCCCATATCAGACTAAATGTATCATCATTTATTGTTTCTGGTAACTTTTTATCTTCCTTCCCAATAGCTTTACAATCCCACACTTCTGTCTGGGTGCAACTATTCTTTTGATGATGAGTGTATATATAACTACATGTAATCATGTGTCCCATATTTCGAAGCCTAATCCTAGCCTTAAGCATGGTTACTAAAAAGAAATGGTTTTATTCTTTCTGTTTTAAATATTTAATAATATGTTCAGGACCATATAAATAATAATTCAGGACTTTTTTATTGGCTCTGCATGTTGGCCTTGTTTTCTCTGGTTCTCCTACACTGTCAGGACATTTTGGTCTTAAAACACACACACACACACACACACACACACACACACACACACACATGCACATATACGCACCCACACTCTACACACAGTCTGCGTGGTGTGCTCTCGAGGGATGTGTCCTCCAGCAGCAGCCGCAGCAGTCCTTATTGTTTACCCACAACTTCCTTTAATCCTTTTATCGGCCCATGTACACAGCATTGTGCGGGAGGAGAATTAAGGCCTACTTAACAATGCATTAGCTTGGCCGCTCGATTCCGTTCCGCAGGCACCAATGTGTCCTCCTGTTTAGCCCCCCCTACATTACTTACAGCTAATTAGCAAAAGTGAGTCACTACTAATGACCACATCGTCTCTCCACACACGTTTAGACGTCCAAGAGGTTTTCGCACACAGTTTTTCCACAGTGATCCGAGGACAATGAATAGCTGCTGACCAATGCACAGCTATCATACATGATCAGACTCAGAGTGGAAAGTATATTTCTCATAGAACTAATGTGCTGCTATCAGCTTTAATGGTGTGCTATGGCTTGCGTTATACTACTCTCCTGTTATAAGTTGTTATGAGCTACTGAAATCTTGGCCCTGCCTTGTATTCTGACTTCCCAGGCCCTGATGGAAGGTTATTTTGTCCTGCTGTGTGCTGTATCTGGATATGATCACTGTGGTATATTTGAATCTTCATGCAAAAGGACTAATAAATGAATTGCATATTATTAATGTTGAATTAATACATGCATACATATATACATACATTGCACTCTTTCCACTAGTACAAAAAAAGCCACAAATTCCAGGAGAAATATCATTCTTCCAGCGAATGCCTTTTGGGAATATCACATGGATCTCTTGGATCCCTTTTAAAATGTCACTCTTTAAATCAGTGTATGGAAATGATATATATCACAGTTGTTCACTACATGTGCAATCATATTCCAGAAAGGTGACTGTAAATTCCAAAATTCCAAAAAAAGAAAAAAGAAAATTCCCAAATTCCAAGAACCTTGGAATTCCACATAAATCATTTTGAGATTTTGAAATCTAAACCTTTCATTTACAGCTTGTCAGTTCTAGTTTCTAATTACTCAATGCTTTCCCACTGGAAAAAAGGCTGCAAAATCCAAAATGATGACCACAAGAAAATGATCCTCCTTGTAGCATTTGGAATATCCATGCTTAATCATTTTGATCCCTATACCTTGTGTTCTCCTCTAAATAAGGACCCACAAAACAAATACATCCGTGCTGTGTTGGCTGGCGAGGGCAGAAACACAGCACATCCTCTGGATCTCCGTTAACACCCCTGGGGTTTGGCGTATCCGCTGGGATTCTCCTTCAAGTCTTCCTAGAGCCTATTTTTGTTGGACCTTGTTAGCGTGAGGGGAGGCCTAAGAAAAGGAATACGGGGCTTGAAAAAGAGTAAGAGCGTTGAAAGTTGAAAGGCCACAATGATGAAGGACTCCTGCGACTAAAAAAAAGGGTCCACGCTGCGAGGTGCCGCAAATACAGAATGAAGAGGCTTGCCTTTGGTCAGCATAGGAAAAAACACATTACAGAACAGACCTGACCCGATCGGATTAAACACTAGCCACATGGGTGCCTCTTCGGAGGAGAGCTACACATGGGAAATATAACTTGGATCCATTCTACAACTTCAAACAACAATACACTTAGACTATTTATCTACTATCTTTATAAGCCGATATGTCCTTGAAACAGTATATACTGCTGGTGGGCCCTACTGGCCTAAGTAGGTCCTATTGGTCCTATCGGAAAATTCTTGACATAGCACTTTTCATTTTTGTTACAGCAGTGCTTTACATGCCAATACGTGTAAAAAGATGATCAAAAGAAGAAAAGATTAATCTGTGAATGAAAATAAACATAATTACAAATGAGCTAGAGTACATATAGGTTTAGACATATGCTAGTCCAAAAGAATTGATAAAGCTTGTGCCTCTGATTATCTGCAATGCCCCTCCAAAGTTTAGGATCTATATAAGAAGAAATCATGAATACTAAATGATGATAAATTTAGACTGATATGGGTAATATTTATTGAGCTACACATACAGAAGTAGTATCTCTCTGTATGGATTTGGGCCGCCATATTCGCTAACGCAACATGCCAGACGTCTTGGCATGGAGCTGTAGAGGTTCCTAATGGTGTCCTGTGATAATCCATCCCATGCAGCTTGTATATTCTCACACAGTTCCTGCAGATTGTGTGGCAGGGGTGGAGGCAGAGTGCCACCACGCCTTCTGGATATGACAACAGACCATTCATCTTGTATGTATGTATGTGATGATTATGCTACACAGTTTGCATGAGGCTAACTGGTGATCCATTACTTGGTAGCAACATTCACGTTGTACCCTTGTACCTTGCATTTCTGAGCAGTTTACTTACCATGGAGCTTAATGCTGTCCTTTGCTATGTGTAAGCTTCACCTGCATCCTGTTGACCCATCCAGTAATTCTGCTATTTAATCAAAGACTTTTCCCCTTTCCTTTCAAAACTAATCTGACTGTTCTTCCTCTGCCCCACAAACACTGAGCACTGATCTTATTCTTCCTAATAGATTATGACTGTAGGCTTTTAACAACAGTAATGGACATTGTAGGTTTTTACTGTGATAACCTACATACAGTAGTCGCTGGTTTTCATTCAGAGTTTCATTCAGACTTTCAGGTCTGTTTCTTATTGCTATTCTCATAGGACTATTAGAGTTGAGTTGAGTTATCAGTTATTCTATTCAATACTGCATATTAATTATTATATATTATATTTTGCTTTTGTGCTTCTATTGCTACTCGGACGAGGACCAGATGGAGGATGGGTTCCTTATTTGAGTCCAGGTTCCTCTTGAGGTTTCTTCCGCTTGATCTAAGGGAGTTTTTCCTTGCCACTGTCGCCCTTGGGTTGATCATAGGGGGCTGAAACCCAGTTTCTGTGTTAAGCTGCTTTGTGAAAAGGTTTGTTGTAAAAGGTGCTATGTAAATAAACCTGACCTGACATTAAAACAACACCTGTTTATGGACATTATGTTAGGACGTTCAGATATTCCCAGCCATGTATTCCATCTTTCTGTCTCTCTCTCCTCTCTCTTTCTCTGTGCTTCTCACATCTTGCTTCCTCTCATATAAAAACAGCTCCTTTTCCAGGAGAGAAAGTGCAAAACCCCCCCCATATAAATATTCATCATCTCCACGTACTCTTCCATGCTGTCTGCAATTAATAAAGCCATTTCACACTTAAGAGAGATAGTGACGGGTGCTCTCAGGTTTAATTAAGAGTCAGCCGTCTCTGCCTACGTTTCTCTTCAAAAAATAGATACGTCCATCTCGTGGTCTCCCTGGTCAATGTGTCCAAGGCTCGGGGGCCAATAGGGGGTCAGTAAGGTGGTGACTCAGGAGGAGGCTGGGAGGAGAGGTCAGTTCATAGCAGGTTCTGGATTTTTTACTACCTAGTGACAGTATGACAGCCATCTGAAGAAATGAACAAAACAGGAATGAATCAGAGTTAATGTGGGGAAAGGTCAGATATTCTAATTGCATCTAACTCTAGACATATCAATGTGATGCCATCAGGGGTTCGTCTTACCCATTCTCTCATCATAACTGCTACTAGGGGTGCAATGATCCATGGAACTGGAGATTAAATTCAGTGACGAGTCCTGCTTTTGTCTTGGTGGAGACGACCAACGAATCTGTGTGTGGAGGCATCGTGGTCAGTGCCAAGATGAACGGGTTGTTGTTACACGTCACACGTCCAGAAGGACTGGTGTCACTCTACTCCCACCCCTACCGCGCTATCTGCAGGGACTGTGTGGGAATATTCAAGCTACATGGGACGGATTATCACAGGACATCATTAGGAAGTTCTACAACTCCATGCTGAGACGTTTGGCATGTTATACCAGACACTACTTCTGTATGTGTAGCTCAATAAATATTGCCCACTTGCCCACATCAGTCTAAATTGATCATCATTTATTATATCTTTGCAATAGCATTGCAATCCTACACTTCCTTCTGGGTGCAACTATATATATATATATATATATATATACAACAAGACAATTTTTTTTGTTGTGTCCACCCTCTCATGGACAAACACAATATATATATGATGAATTCAATCAGGTGTTACTTTAACAATAAGGAATGTCAGAGATATCAACGTCAAGTTTTCCCTGCTTGTATGTTTGACCTGTATTGTTTCTGAAAGCTAAAGTGAATAAGTTTTGAGTTGCTGCTGTTGTTGTTTTTATCTTCCAAACTGTCAGAAAAGACAGAATCTTTGGTGTGTAACGACAAAAGGCTGCTTTTCACACTGGTTAGCATTTAATGACCATTCAATACGGAACACAGTCTTGTCAGGTGCTCTGTAGGGTATGAAGGTACTAAACCATCTCTGGCATTAAACAAATCACAATAAATAAAAGACCTCTAAAATCAATTCTCGAAGAGACAAGTGGCAACCAGTGCAGTGATGCAAGAGCTGGTGTAATATTCTTCCTCACGCTTTTTCATTTTTCATACAAGCTGTAAGCCGTCAATAGTCCTTTTAGGTGGTGCTGTAAACGGCAATGGTGTGGGCGAGAGAAGACAAAGGCATGAGTCAACTTCTTATCGTTTGTGGGGTGTGATGCAGAATCTAATTCATGCTAAGTTCTTGAGGTGCAAAAAAGGAATGACATGAATAATGTCATGAGTCAACAATAACACCTGTGCATTTAAATAGTGAACAATGATTCAAATTGATACAGTTTTGACTGAGGCAGTCAGGCAGTTTAGGCAGGCATTGTTGTACATATTTTTTGAAGACTGAGGCTTCATATTTTCAAATGAGGGAGATGCAGTTCATGTGCTGATTTTGTGTGCTGGACCACTTGCATTTGGTGCAGAGCACCTGTGTTGAACTAAAATACACTCACCATCAAAAGAATAGCTGCACAAATAGATGCACCCAGAAGAAACCAATCCACAGGAATGAAACTTGGTGGGTAGGTTTGACATTGTGAGACATGCAAATGTTTCAAGTTTCATGCTTGGCCGCTCATGTGACATAAGCAAGGACGGATCTTATTGCTGTACCTGACTGACCCAACAGCCACGGTTACAGACATTCAGCGAGCAGTGATGCCCTCCATGACTCACCCTGTTAGTGCCAGCACCATTGGCAGATGGCTGCACAATGCAGGACTACATGCATGCAGGCCGTTATCACGACTGCCCATAACACCACGTCAACGTGCAATGAGCGAGACTGCAATGGTGTCATGGAGTGACTCAGAATGGCAGCGGGTCATCTTCAGTGACGAGTCCCGCTTTTGTCTTGGTGGAGGTGACCGACAGTCTGTGTGTGGACGCCAATCCGTGTGTGAGGCCAGCGCCAAGAGGAACGGTTTGTTGTCACATGTCCAGAAGGCCTGGTGTCACTCCTCCTCCACCCCTACCACAAAATCTGCAGGAACTGGGTGAGAATATTCAAACTGCACTGGATGGATTATCACAGGACACCATTAGGAACCTCTACAACTCCAAGCCAAGACGTCTGGTATGCTGCGTTAGCAAACATGGTGGCCCAACGCCATACTGAGAGACATTACTTCTGTATGTGTAGCTCAATAAATATTACCCATATCGGTCTAAATGTATCACCATTTATTGTTCCTGGTAACCTTTATCTTCCTTCCCAATGGCATTGCAATCCCACACTTCCTTCTGGGTGCAACTACGACATTACACCACGTGTGGCCGAGCTTGAAACTTGAATCATTTGCATGTCTCACAATGTCAAACCTACCCACCAAGTTTCATTCCTGTTGGTTGATGCAGTTTTACCATGATTTTTTCAGCCTAGCTTGTGTGCTAATGGTGCCCCCTTGTGAGGAACATTCATCCTGCTAAATGTGAGGTTGTAAGTGTGTTATAAGTCAGGTCTATGAGCTACTTCACATGTTCAATTAATATCATAGTATAAAATATCTTGTCTTTATTTACAACCCATCTGTAGTATCAAATGAAAGTCTAAAACAAGTGCTTTTGGCACAATTCATCTGCTTATTTCAAAAAGCTACAATGAAAAACATTGAAAATACAGCATACTTTTTTCATCCCCTTTTCATTTTGTACAATATCTGGCTGAGACGGCAGCTCAAAGGGGTTTTTGTGGGTTTATTCACAGCTTGGCGCACCAGCATCTGGAGATGTACAACCCTACAGAGTTTAGAGCTACAGCTCTAAGACATCTGATCCAGCACATCAACTTGTTCAGCAACGTGAATATTTGAGTTAGGACTATTATATCAAGGTTCTGACTATACCCTCTAGGCGTCTGTACAAGATGGACTGAGCTCTCCAGCTTCTTAGAAAGTGACTTTGAAGCTCTATTGTTGATTCTCACCAACCACATTTCACCTGTCACAACGTCCAGCAGTCAGATCTGGCTGAAAGGCCCCACTTCACAGACTTTAAAGAGAAAGTTTCAGAGTCCTAAAAGCACCAAAGCGTCCATCATCACCCTTCAAAATCCCATTCATTTCCACATTACATCTTTCTGACTGTACAGGAAATGGAACAAGAACTTTTCAGTCAAACCAAATTCAAATCATAATAAAATACCTACAAACACACGTGTGGCAGGATCTACATGTTAGAATATAAGGGAAGAGCTGTTTGCTTAGATGAGTTAAGAGGTAGAAATGACCACATCATCTGTTATTGTCACGTCCTGTCTAGTCTAGCCCGTTTTTCTCAGTTTTCCATTTTTGTCTTGTCATTTCCATGTGCCTTTTGTTGTCCTGTGCCATGTGCTTCTGTTTGTTTTGGTTGTTGCTCCTCCTGTCTCCGCCCCCTTGTCAGGCCCTTCACCTGTCCTTTGTTTGTAGCTCCGCCCCTTCCCAGGTGTTTCTCGTTAGCCCTTGTTGTTTTATACTCCCNTGCCATGTGCTTCTGTTTGTTTTGGTTGTTGCTCCTCCTGTCTCCGCCCCCTTGTCAGGCCCTTCACCTGTCCCTTGTTTGTAGCTCCGCCCCTTCCCAGGTGTTTCTCGTTAGCCCTTGTTGTTTTATACTCCCTGTGGTGCCCTTTGTTCTTGCTTGGTGTTTTGTCTCTGTTGGTTGTTTCTGTTTCCCTGTCCCTCAGTACTGTTTTGTTTCTTAATTTTCCTAGTGTTTTTGGTTTTGTTTAGCTCCTGTTAGATTGTCATTAAATACTTGCACTTGCATCCTGTCACCTCGTCCTGTCCTCGTGTAACAGTTATTGTTGTTTCTCTATGGTGTTTAATATGGAATAGCAACTACACAATTAATTAGACAGTTATGGAATGAATTAGATTTAATTTGACACATTCTGGTTTGATCCATAAAATAATGAAAAAAGAAATATATATAAAAAAAGGCAAAAACACCTGCTTTACAGCTGCGTTCAAAGAATTATGAGTGATAAATAATTGACATAAAATGATACTGATATTGCTGTTAAGCTGGTGATAACTATAACTATGCTTTGCAATACGCAACACTCTTGTTATCTGACGGTATATCCTTCTTCGTCTTCTTCTTCCTCTTCTCCTTCACACATTTTTTGTCCACTAACTTTTTGCCTGCAGTTTTTGAGATATCGACACCGTTCAGTCTGATCGGGAATGGTGTGCTTGTGTACAACTTTTTGATCAGATGCACAGTTTCCACGAAGCAACGGATTTTTCCGGGTTTTTTCCCCACAAGAATAAACGGGGTGAGAAAGTACATGTCCATCTACTGTACTTCTGCTCGATCAACATTTTTTTGTCTGCTAACCAGTCCTGCAGTTTTAACGATATCGACACCATTCCAACTCCGGAATGTTCAGTCTGATCAGGAATGGAGTGTTTGTATACAGCTTTTTGATTGGATGCACAGTTTCTGGGTTATTTTCTATTAAGAATGAATGGGGTGGAAAAGTACACGCCTATCTATTGTACTTCTGCTCAACCGGCAGGCACCGTTTCACATACACTCCCAGGGCAGACCCCCAAGCATGAATTCTATGTTGGTTTGACACGCACTGATCTTTCATTCTCCTGAAATCAGTGGTTTGGGGTTCACTTACAAGGAATTCTGTTGCTGCATATATGGATGTTATCTGCTCCTAGCACCATGCATGGGGTTGCATGATTGGTTCATTTTGTAACATGACTGCATCAACGTTTTGCTTTATTTCCCTTTACAAGTTCCATAATAGCAAGGAAAGGATTGTTGTGGACAAACACTGCTGTTCTTTGGCACCTAAGAAGAATAAAAAGCAGGAAATGGATGAAGCGACTGTGTGCAATTTTGCAAACATGCAAGCAAAAAAGTAGTTCACAGTTGGGATTAAATTCTTGTGTGTGAAAGCAAACCAGCAATGATAAGCCCTGTCCAGAATCAATCCCAGGTGCGCACATAAAGAGGCCCTAAATTTGGAATTATAATATATAATTATAATATAATACATGGTATATTGACAGATTTAAATCTCTACTTGCAACCTTTGGTCCCGTTTTATACAAGTGACACTAATAACTGTGTAGTAACACATTAATTACTATTGATTATGTGCTGTCAAGCTGGCCTCATATGGTGAAACTTTCACACAATTTTAGTTGCATGAAACTAAGTTGCACTTGAAACTGAGTGTAATGGAAAGCACTCTGTAGCTCATTTAAAACTCTTTTGGAATTTGAAACCTCAACAGTTGCAAGCATCTCAACTTCATAGAGCAAGTTTTATTAAACAACCAGTTGACCCTGTTGAAAATGCATCCTGTGAACACAATCAATAACACAGACTTAATGGACTGCCTGAAAACGTTGTTGACTGGATGGACAATTAACTGAAAGAGAAGACTGTTAGACACATGTAAAGGAAACACTCCTAATGGGTAGTTTTTCAGTTTGTTGGTGAATTGAGGGATGACAAGAAACAAATGTGTTTCTGAAGGCTGGCATTTCTGTTACTGGCTGGGTTAACTATCCCGCTCTCAGTATTTGGTTCTCAGTAGTCAATATATCACCCAACCTCAGTCCTGTATTCTGAAACAGCCAACAATGAAAACAGGAAAATGTGGTGTATGCAAAGATAATAAAAGCTGTTTAAATTGGCCAACTAGTGGCATAATTAAACATGCAGCAAGCAACTTTGATTAGGTTGCAGGCAGTTGAATGTTTCACCATGCAAAGCCAGCCTTACAGATTGATTACATTGTCCATTTGTTTTTATGCATTGTGAAATTACAGATTGGTATTAATCAATGTGACTGGGTCAGGTTGCCTTATTACAACACAATATTCAGTGTAATTATGTGAAAGTTAAACTTTAAAAGAAGTACACAGTTCCTGTGTAGTTGTTATACAGGTACAGTGAAATTACAGGCTTTGAACTGTACTTTGCTTTGAGGTAGCTTAATACAACACATATATTGTAATTAACATCACTGTAATCTGTTGCATTTGAGAGCGGTTAAAAGTTGGGTTACCAGGTACCAATACAAGCATACCACTATGGCTAGCTGAAGGTTAGGAGATATGATATTTCATGTGCAGTTATAAGTAGTGTAAGTACTCTCATGGTGTAGTTAATTACATTATCTAGTACGTTCAAGAAAGTATTGTTGGAAATATCTATCAAAATACACTTATAATTATATGAGTATTAAGTTTACATATACGCTGTACTACTGTAACACGTCTTTAATAGTAAATACAGTGAGTACCAGTAGTTACATTGTTGTTACATGTATTGTTCATGTGTAACTACACAGTTATTACTCATAAAAAGTGGGACCCAGCTTTTTTTCCGTTTGTTTCTCTGGCTAAACTAAGGCAGAAAGTAAAGAAAGGCTTCCCACAAAACCTGAAGACTGAACACACTACAAACTAGTTTCAACGTGTGACGAGTGAGAGCTAAATCATGTAAAATGACAACTCATCTCCTATAATTGAGACCAGCACAGTAAACCAGCACCTGTCCCAGTACAGTTAAGACGTCTTCATGTTGCTGAGAACTCTCTCTGCCTCCGTTTCGCCCGCAGAGTGCTCCCCCCTCCGCCCGCCGCTCAATCCACAGTTAAGATATCTTGTTGGTAGATAACAAGCAGTCTCAGTGGGGATTTTTCGAGGCTCTTTTTTATTCCACCGGAGGATGTCTTTCTGTGCTGCCAGAAGAGAGGGGGAGGGGAAGGCCTGTCAGTTATCAGCTCTCCTTCTTCTTCAGCAAATAGTGTGCAGGTAATGTTAGCGTTAGCATCCATGCTGCAGGCTGGCCTTCCAGTTTTTGGCTCTGTCTGGGGCCTCCAGGCTCTTTAAAATGGAAAACAGCCTGGCCAAGCAGGGGACAGCGTGAGTCATAGCAGACATTGAGGGGATAGGCGGGCGTTCTCTGATCAGAGGATTTGATATTATACTAATGAGCGATTGTGCTACGGTGACACCTACGACTGTGGAGCATCAGTTTATTTGAACATTTGCAGCCTCATTGTACTTTCCAATCACACAATCTGACTATTAGCTCATCCCACGCTGCAAGCTGAAAGTAAAGAGGGAGGAGAAGGCTGATGAAAGATGAAAACATTACATGCCACATAACTGAAATTACATGAACAAAAGGCAGCAGGCAGGTAAAAGTCCCAATGTACTATATGATGAAGGACTAGCAGTGAAGAGCACAGCAGCGTGTAGATAGATAGATAGATAGATAGATAGATAGATAGATAGATAGATAACACACTTTAAGTAAAGTCCAAATAAGAGCATTATTACTCTTATTAACAGTATTACTGTACATTATTATTTAGAGCATGAACAGAATGAAGATATATAAAAGAATATAATAAAAGTCCCACCAAATGTATAATGTGCAGTAAAAAGTAAGAAAGTCACATAAACATTATGTGCAATGGTGTCACATCCAATGAATGAATCATCTAAGGTCCAGCAGAAAGCCAAGTATGATATTTAAACAAACCCAGTGACTGTGCATAGTAAATCATAACACAATAGTCCAATTAACATATAAATAAATGCGTTAATAGATGTGCAATATGTTTACATGTTAATTTGGTTCTTTTTAGTAGCTGGCATATTTTAAACGCAAACGTTACTGATTTTACTAAGTTTATCATTTACATCATCATTTTTATTTATTTCAGTCTTTTATTATTCTTATTTTTAAACTGATTTTATTTTTATTTTATTTTATCTCACTTTTATTACTGTTGATGTTTTTCATTTTTATTAGTTTTAATAATCCTTTTTATTTGGACTTATTTAAAATTGTTAGTTATTTATTTTAAATTTTATTTATTTAAAATTCCTTGCTTCTTTTATCTTGTTTGATGATATTGTCAGATTGTTTATGTTGTCTTTTTTATTATAGTTAATCAGATTACATTCCATTTTAATTTCTTTTTCTGTCCCTTTAAGATGTAAACTCTTGGCCTTATTGAAAATGAGGGTCAAAAGTCGATTGACTGATATTGTACAATGTTGCAGCCCGAGTTGGAAGATTAGGAACTAACTGACAACCTAGTTTTGTCATCTTTGGGTACAAACCCCATTTCTGAAAAACCAAGAATTTTTTAATTCTCTTAAAAATTAATTTAACTGATGAAAGAAAAGATTTCCAGTGTTTCCACTGACTAACTTTTTACTAAATTTGTACCTATAAACAATGTAGAATTTGATGCCTGCAACATTCAAAATGTTTCGACAGAGGCATGTTTACCACTGTGTTACATCACCTTACACACACTTTTAATCATACGGTTCAATCATTTGGGATCTCAGGTTATTATTTGTTGAAGTTTTCCAAGTGGAATTTTTACCCATTCTTCCTTGAAACAAGATGTCAACTGCTCAGCAGTCCATGGCTGTTGGTAGCTGCTGCTACTTGTGATGATGCACAATACGTTTTCAATAGGAGGCAGATTCCAGATTGAATACAGTGTCCATTTATATTTGTGTTTTGTGCAAATATAGACTCTTATTAATCCACTTGATTTTTTCAGCTTACTTTATTACATCACAAATATTCAGAGTAACTATATAAAAGTTACACTATAAATAAGTGCACAGTTCCTGTGTAGCTGTTATACAGGTACAGTGAAGGTACAGGTTGGGAATCCGGACTTAGCCTAATATAAAACACATACTGTAATGAATTACATAAAAGTGATTTTTAAAGATAAACTAACATCTGTTGCTGCTGTATAAAAACATTAGCGAACGGTTTTAAGCTGGGTTACCATATCACAATTCAAGCATACTATATGGCTGCTCAACAGTCCATGGCTGTTGCTGTCTGCTGCTACTCTTAATGATGCACCATACATTTTCAGTAGATGACAGATCTGGACCGCAGGCAGTCCAGTCAAACACACACATAGCATGACAGATGTTGACTTTTCTTGCTTTCACTGATACAAGTCTCTATGCCCCCTTGTGCCTTTAGCATGGAGAACTCAACATCAGTTTCTCCCGCAGAACACATTTCCACTGTCCTTTGGACCATCTGAGATGATTTCGGCCCAGAGAACTCGGCGGCATTTCTGCATAAAATTGATGTTTGACTTTCTCCTTTTGTAATAGTGTTTCGAGTTGCATCTTTTGATGCAGTGACAAACTGTGTTAAGTGTTAAGTACTATCGAGCCCTACACTTTCCAGACTTGCTGGTACTGAGAATGAGATTGACCATCACCGTAGTTTTATTAAAGCTGTGTGAGTGGGACAAGCCACACCAGGCTTGTGATTGGTGAGATTAGGAAGACTGCCCAGTGTATATCACAGAGGTAGAGTGTGGAGTGAAATACATTGGTCAGTGTAGTAGACCATGTTCATGTGACAGACTGTGTACATGTACATTGCTAGTACCCAAGAACAAGATACTTCTACTTTGAAAGAGATCAAATTTCCTGGGCCTTTAAAGGTATGTTGTAGAACTGTTATATCCATATCCAGAACCTCTTAGAGTGTACCTGTTAGCTACAAGATTGTTAGTTATGCAGCTAACCTGTTAGTCTGTCAGTCTATTAGCAAGCTAGCAAGCGATTATTCCAGTCCAAATAAGAGGGAACACCGAGCATGCACTGAACGCAGTACAAGGATGGTTGGTATCCAGCCAACTGTGATGGGCCAGGGCCAGTTTTTGATCCCAGTCCATTCCTGAATATGAGTAGAAAACCTTCATGACTGGACTTTGATGACTGAATCGTTTACATTCAAACAGATTTACACTGAATAATAATGTCTACACTCTGATTTCATGTTGATTTTATGACCATATGACCAAACTGATAAAGATCAAGCAAGGTGAGAACATTCTTTTCAAAACACAAATAAATAAATAAATAACTAAGCAAATGAGTAAACCAATAAATAAATAAATAAATAAATACATACATACATACATACATACATATAAACACTAGTAATTACTGTCGTTCAATGCCCTGCACACACAGTTTGCTATGCACTCTGGAAACTGGGACAATGTCAATTTAGTTCTGTTCTTTACAGATTAAGTCAGTGGCAGTTTATTGGGGACACGCAATTACTGTAATCCCATTGTCACACCAAAATATATAAAACTCACTCGTCTTTTAGACACTGGGCTGAATAATAACTGCTATGGAAAATGACTGTTTGAACACGGAGATATTCAGCTGGGACACGGCTTGCAAATATTGTTTTTCACATCCCTCAGTGGAAGACTTGTCTGAAGTAATCTCTAAAAAAAGAGAAAAGAAAAACAAACAATAACAGATGTTTTAAGGCTAAGAGACAACACTGGGAAGTAACAACTGAAATCTTGCATGATAATTAAAAGATCTGAATGATTATGTGAGATATAATTACTGTGTATGCTTATGAACAAAATATAACTTTCACTACTAGTCAAAAGTATATGTAGTATGAGTAGTGTAAGCAGTGTATATGGTTTATATATATATATATAGCCACTTATTTTTTACTCTGATCGTCTGAATACATTCTTGTGAAGTTAAATATTATGAATATTACTTTAAATGCTTTTATAGTAGAAAACTACATAACAAGGCATGAGAGAGTCGGTTCTATACTATGAGATAAAGTTGTATGCAAAAGTCTGAGTAGCCCTGCTTTATTGATTTTCTAAGTAGGATGATGTGAGAGTGTATATTTGTTGGGGTTCTCCTACAGTTCCGGAGCGTAATTAACTTTTACATCATCATGCTTCCCCATCCTGACCAGCTTTACATGTGCATTGATGGACGAGCTCAAGCATATGAGTATAAGCAGGATGTGCATGCATGCGAATCATGCAGGCATATGGATGCTACAGTATACACTCACGATTTTGGCTGTTTCTATGTGTAAATAACTGTGATGTCCATACGCCTATGTGACACATGTGTTCGTAAAGGGGAGTTTTTGTTATAGAATATATTACATTATTTTATATCTAAAGGTTCACATTCTGAGTGCATCTAGTGGAAGATATATTGTGGCATAATTTTTAAATAATATGTATATTATTATTATCATTATTATTGCTGTTTTTTTGTGTTATTATTATTATTATTATTATTATTATTATTTATTTATTTTATTACTACTACTACTGGAGATTGCTCAAACACAGTTGTAATTCTATTGCATATTCTTCTTCTTCTGGGTATGAATTATGTCCGTTAGTCCCTCAGTTTTCAAGATATCAACACCGTTCCAATTCCAGAGTGTTTGGTCTGATTGGGAATGGTGTACTTGTATGCTTTTTGATCCAACTTACAGTTTTCGGAAAAGCTTCATGAAATTCTGAATTTTTTTCCAATAAGTATGAATGGAATGGAAAAGTACATGCTCATCTACTGTACTTCTGCTTGAGCAGCAGACACCATTTCACATACACAGGGTAGACCCATGACCACAAATTCAATGTTGGTCTGATCCGTACTCCTCTGTTTGTCTCCCCTCCGGATCAATCTTCAGCGACCAAACTCAATGTACTCACTCAGGACAGATCCCCAACTATAATCCACAGCCATACTGACATGCACTCTTCTTTGTTGTTTATTCATCCCTCGATCCTCCTTCTATATACTCCCATTCATTTTCAGCAACACTTTAACGATCAGCTAGCACCAAGCTTAAGCTGCACAACCACTCTGTATTTTCTTCAATGAAATGCACTTTTCTAGTCATTATTATTATTATTATTATTATTAATATTAATATTAGTAGAGTTCAGAATTTCCTATGAGGTAACCAAACATGACACATAAAAAACAAAGCACCTGAGTTTGTTCACCACAGTAAAACACCTGGTCACAATGAAATTACTACTACTTGCATTGAAATGTCCATCTCTACTCTTAACTTTAGAACCGCTATAGATGTGTCAAGCGTTCTCGTGTAAAGGCTGTGTCTGTTCTTGTAACTCCACATACTCTGAGCCAAAAAAATCTCTCCAAAGATCACAGTTGGAGAACTGCCGATGTTGGCTTCATTTAAGTCCTCAGTGATGCCAACATGGTCTTTGGAATGTTTGCCAGAAGAAAGCCTCTGCTGTAATGACACCACCAACGTAAGCACCTGGACTTCAAGTGCCATTTGAGCTATGATTGGAGACTCATTCAATGGTCATAAGATAATGAAACAGTGCTTTATGTGAATAAAAACACTGGGTACACATACAAGCGTTACAGAAGACAAAAATAATTGTGACCTATAGCAAGAGCTTTCATATTCAGTGATGTGGCAACAACTCTGGAGAGCACCTAGCCTTGAACTGAAGCCTTTTTCTGCAGGTCCCCCTAGTGGCCATTCTGATGATGGAATGGACACAGTGTTTGTAACCTAATGAAATAAAACATGGTAGTGTCAGCAGAGAGTAACACACACAGGGAGGCCCTGATTCTACAGCAGTAAGAGCTCCTCATTGGCACACAGTGTTGAAAGGCACAGAGGAACAAGCCTGTAGTGGATGGCTACAATATCTTACCCCCCGCCCCCAACCAAACTCTGTTATCAGAGTAACTAGGAATGTTATGACTGTGTTGAAGGACAGTTGCATGGTTATTGTGAAAAGGGGTTAAGACAGGGGTGTCCAATCTTATCCACAAAGGGTCAGAGTGCCTGCAGGTTTTTACTCCAAATGAGCTGCATCTAATGCTGATTGAGTAAAACAGATGATCACAGGTAAAAAGCAAACCAGAAGGTTTATTGGAAAATGGGCAATCCAAAAGAGAAAAAGCCAGGGTAAGTCAGTAACACATGAGACAAAACATACCACATGGGAGAAACCAAAAAGTGTAGTCAAAAAACAGGAAAGGGTAATAACAAAAAGACAGTCATACCAACAACCTTAGCCAAGGGCAGAAACCAAAGGGAAAACTGAAAAAGGTCATAACAAAGGGCAGGGAACCCACTCAGTATGCTCAGGTACAGATAAAGGCAATACTTCTCAAGGAAGGTTCCAAACAGACTGGTCTAAAAACCAGGAAACACAGGTGTGTTTAGTTAATACTCACGATGAATGAATGAAAGAGTTAATTGGTGGGTTGAGTCATGTGACTACTAGAAGTACTGTGAGAAATGAAGCCCAGGGGAGTAACAGGCTGTATTCGAAATGGCACACTACCATACTGCATACTACAGTAGTATGTACTACATACTGTATACGCCCCCTGTGTGTAGTATGCAGTACAGTAACAAGTTCTGACATACAGTGTAGTATACTAATACAGTCACATGACCAGTTACCTCACATTTACCTAAGAGCTGTTATTACTGTATCCACTGTTCAGAGCTAGCTGCTGCTAACGCTGCTCAGTTCACCTGAAATACATTTATCTTAGCTGTTAGCTACCCTCGGCTATTTCACTCTAAAACTGAACTTCTAAAGCGAGTTCATCTTTTATTAATCTTCAGACCTCTATATTTTAACTTTCTAAGGTTCATTCTGATGAAAACATACCCCAATACAATCACTATACCAACATTAATACTCAGAGTTGACTGCCTTTTGCTCCCCACCACCATTTTCTTTGGCTGAAGCAGGCGGAGCTGGTGATGCCGCAATGCATGATGGGATGCATGTACCATGAAGACAGGTCTCCCTGTACACTAGAAACTCTGACTGGAGTAGTACACCATCCGGGTATCTCCAGTGCACTACATACACTACATACTACTTTTAGGCAGATTTATGACAGGAATAGTATATAGTATGCCATTTCGAATACAGCCACAGTTTCAAAATCTGCAGGGAGATCAGATGAAGTCGGGAGTATGACACTGAAGCACACCTGATCCCACTTGTTTAATCAGTTCGTCTCAGTCTTCAAACTGCTGATCAGGTGATCTCCTGCTTTATTGGAATGAAAACTTTCAGCCACACCAGCTATTTGTGGCTCAGGCTGGACACCCCTGGGTTAAAGTGTGTTAGCCTTTCACTCAGACACTTTTCTGACCTACATTTGCATGTCGTTGAAAAACATTGACACCTCGCTTCCCAATGCTAAATATGAACAGACACCCAACAGAAGGTCTAAGATTTTATTGATGCTTTTGAAACATGAAACAGTAAGAGCTCCTCATTGGCACACAGTGTTGAAAGGCACAGAGGAACGAGCCTGTAGTGGGTGGCTACAATATCTTAACCCCCCCAACCAAACTCTGTTATCAGAATAACTAGGAATGTTATGAATGTTATGTGTTGAAGGACAGTTACGTGGTTATTGTGAAAAGGGGTTAAGACAGGGGTGTCCAGTCTTATCCACAAAGGGTCAGAGTGCCTGCAGGTTTTTACTCCAAATGAGCTGCATCTAATGCTGATTGAGTAAAACAGATGATCACAGGTAAAAAGCAAACCGGAAGGTTTATTGGAAAATGGGCAATGCTGAAGAGAAGTCGATAAGCCAGGTTAAGTCAGTAACACATGAGCCAAAACATACCACATGGGAGAAACCAAAAAGTGTAGTCAAAAAACAGGAAAGGGTAATAACAAAAAGACAGTCATAACAACAACCTTAGCCAAGGGCAGAAACCCTTGGCTAAGGCTTCCCAATGCTAAATATGAACAGACACCCAACAGAAGGTCTAAGATTTTATTGATGCTTTTGAAACATGAAACAATGGAGTTCCTTCCCAGTTTGATAGGCACCAGTAAGAAGGTCTTAGCTATTTTCCAGACTGTTCTGTAGAGAGTAAAAAACAAGCTGCCTCAAATGAATGGAAGGTCATGAGGGTACATTACTTCATTGAGGGTACAGGTAGCTGCTTCCGAGCTTCATGTTGACAGGTAAGATCATGCACTGTAAAAAGTGCCAAAATAATTTGTTACAAGCAATGGAGTAAGAATCGACTTATCCTTATCGACTTAATGACTTTAGAATCATTTGTTTAAAGTCCTTTTTTTTAGGTTGAATAAACCTAATTCATTTGCTTGTAACAAACTGGAGTAATTGTTTTAGGTTGGAGCAATGAAACACTGTTTATAGTATATTATTTTATTGGTTAGTTTTGTATTAGTAGTTAATGTGATAGCATTTTGCCTACTGTGCTGGTGTTTTTTCTTTCTTCTTATTTTGAGTCTTTTTCTTTAGCCTACGCTGTAAAAAAGTCTTTTGTTGATCCAGTCTAAAAAATGATTCTTAATTTGTTACAAGCAAATGAATTAGGTTTACTCAACATAAAAAAAGCATGGGAAAATTCTTTCAATCCAAGCCATTTTTTTGAGTTGAGTAAACCTTATTCAATTGCTTATAACAAATTAGAGTACATTTTTAGGTTGCAGTTTTTACAGTGTAGTATAGTAAAAATTGTTGGTAACACTTTACATTACATGTTGACTAACGTAGTTAACATGAAGTAATATATTAACAATCAGTAACTAATATTTAGTAAACATGTAACAACTGTTATACAGTGTAAAAAGTGTTTCGTTGGTCCAAGCTAAAACATGGCTCTAATATGTTCCAAGCAAATGAATTAGTTGAATTCAACCTAAAAAAAAGGACTTGTAACAAATTAGTGTCATTTTTCTAGGTTGCACTTTTCACAGTGTAGCTAGCTAAGTTTTCTAACTTGCTAGCTATACCAAAAGGCAGAGTTGCTAAAGTTGAATGAAACATTGTAAACACTTTCAATGCTGTGAGAATGCAGTGAAAGACTGATATAGTTTTATTTAACTGTATTAACTGTGGTATATTTTACTGCTATATTTATATTTGTGCCCTTTATATTGTGTTTTCCTCAAAGCCACCCTGAAAGCCTTCTACTGAGATCCTATGAAATACAAGAAAACTGTGGGAGATACAAAACCAGAGGAAGATGGGGAAGGGAATTAAAATGACAGCGATTGCGTGTAGAGTTGTTGAAAGAATTACTATAGCAAATGTACATTGCTCATCTTGGTGGGCTGTTTCAACATGCTAATTCAAAGTAGTATGTCCCGCAAACGCAAATGTGGATCTTTGAAGTCGAATTTGGTCTTTCATGAGTCAAATGACCTTAATATGAACTGTATCCTTAACAGATGATAGTGTGTCAAGAATTACTGTGGGCTTGTTATTAAGACAGCAGCAATAAGCACTTTGCCGTGTGTTGAGGGTCCCGTGGGTACTGCAGTATCAGCACGCAGGAAACCAATTATATGAAACCGTACAGCAACTCTCCGAGAGTTTTTGTGGGCCAGGATGACTTCATCATTGCAGATAATTACTTTCACACCCCACGGCTTGTTCGTCAGTGAGCT
>CM067494.1:8245796-8304567 GCA_034552555.1 Semaprochilodus insignis | reverse complement strand
GTACTTTATAGCTGTTGTGACTGCAAAATCAACAAAAGTCCTTTCTTACTGCACATAGTACTGTATGTTGTCTTGGTATAGCCTAGTAAAAGCTGCATGTTCTCAATGGCTATGTTTACACAGCAGGTAAAAGTGGCCCTAATGTGGTCTTTTTTTCATATTGCCGCTGTCCTATGAAAAACATTCTCCATTTTTGTTTTGATTTTAACTTTTATGCATCATTTGAACACAGTAGTCGCTGTTTACACTGTGTTAAAATTTCATGATGAATGGACCAACAGAAATGGCCCAAAATGGCTTATAAAAGAGTCTGGTTCCATTGACTTACATTAAAGTTAAATGAGGTTGTCGTCCTCCCCTGTAAAGCTGACACTCTGGAGATACTTGTTTTTCTTTGGACAGCGACGATATGTTATCTGTGCGGCAGTGTGAACAACACTGATTCTGATATTTTCAATTCAGTTTCTGGTACTGAAATCCGATACCTTTCCGATACGTGATAATGAATTGAATTTATGTCAATCCAGCTCAAAATTGGTCACGATTTTACCCTGCCGGGATCTGAAGGCACTTATTGCAACCTTTCCACGTTCAGAGTTTGAAAACAAATAAGGTTATAAGATAACGAAGCTCAGGGTCCAAGAAAAATTGCAAGTCTGAAAGCAAAATTACCCACCAAGATTCATTGCTGTAAGTTGATTCCTTCATTTAAGCAACTATTGTTTTTGAGTGTATACATATGTGTGTGTGTATATATATATATATATATATATATATATATATATATAAATAAACACAAATAGAATTCTAAATATAGAATTAGTTTTACATTATATGTTTTTCTCTCAAATCCCAGCAGCGTAATTAAAGAGCAACACTAGCATTTACTCATTAACATACTTACGTAATCTGAACTAATGAACTGTGCCCAAATCACAATGCGAATAAGAGGGTGCGATCAGATCTATGCTTTGTGCTTCAAACTTTGGAGCCTCCTGCTGAGCTAGACAGAAATAGATTGCTGCAGAGTCATTTGCGGGGACGGTAGCGTGTATGAGATGAATCTCCTGATACCGTATGTTTCTTACAGACCGCTGAAGGAAACGGAAAAAGAGCGCCGAAATGATGTTCAGGAAAATGTAGAGCAGCCCTCATTTGCTGAGGATTCCAACAGAGCCGAAGGTTTTGAACTGAGTGTAAAGACATTTTGACGCTTGATGCATATTTAAATGTATGAATATGCAAAGGTGGGTAGTAACTAGTTCCTTTTCAGTTACATGTACTGTTGAGCATGGAAGGATTTGGACTGAGAGTGCATTTGTGAGCCTACTTTTTGGTCAGTTTCATGCTTTTTTGGAGGTTGAATTTCATTCTGTTCTTTCAATCCTGTGCTTTACTGTCACTCACTTCACTGAAATGTTTGAGCTTTAGTTCTCCAGTTCCATAGGTAACTTCAGTAACACTACATTTTGATGATCATTTTGATGAGACCTGGATCACCACATTAACCCTATTAGCAATTATGGGTAAATCTAAACAGCTGTCCTGAGTCTCTGTGGGAACTTTGCTAATGGCACAGCCAAAAAAAAAATTAATTAATTTCAAATAGAATTTCATAATTCGGAAGCTTGTTCACGTTTCTCCCATCTGCCCAGTAGCCATTTCACTATCTGCATTTATCTTGGTCAAGCTTTCAGATATTTGGTAGTGAGATTTTTTTTTTAATTAGAATTTACACATCCGCTCCAGATATTTAATGGTTGTGCCTGGTGGATTTAGTAAAAGCAAGACCACTTTAGCAGAGCAAAGAAAGCCCATTTCCAAAAAAACAAGTGGAACCTGAGAAAATATTAACAAGTTGCGAACTGAAAATCTGTGAACTGTCTGGTTTCATGCATAAAGTCATCAAAGATAAGATATCACTTTTTATATGCTTTTTTTAATATGTACATGTGTACACTTATCATCAAGAGAAAAGTAGCTGCACCCAGAAGGAATCAACCGACAGGAATGAAACTTGGTGGGTAGGTTTGACATTGCGAAACATGCAACTGATTCAAGTTTCCCACTCAGCTGTGCATGTGACATAAGCAAGGATGGGCCTTATTGCTGTACCTGACTGACCCAACAGCCACGATTGCGCACATTCAGCGAGCAGTGATGCCCTTCATGACTCACTCTGTTAGTGCATGCATCTACACACACACACACATAAATATATATATATTATTATATATTTACCTGAACATGAGTCTACTCCTAACCATAACACAGAACCCTTACTGTGATAAAGTATCACTAGAACGTTTGTTAATAATTGAGCATCTCTAGATCATCTATGGGGAACCAACAAATTAAAGGTCACCTTAACTTCCACAGTATGTATATATATATATATATATATTTTTTTTTTTTTTTTTTTTTTTTTTTTTTTTTTTTTTTTTTTATATAAAATCCTTTTACTTGATGCGCTACTTTACCCATATCAATAAGATTATGTTAAAAAGCCCACAAACTACATTTTTCTTGTATTTCTTTCAGTAGTCATGAGTATTTTTATATGACTGTTGTCTAATCTCTCTTTAACTCTTACAACTAGACAGGTTGCTTCTGTTTCTGTGCTTTTCAGATCGATGTATGTAAATGAGCTCTGTTCAGATTGGATTCCCTGTATTCCAAAAGCAGTCCAGGCTAAACACTCTTTATAACTTCTATGAGAACGGTAGCGACTGGACTGCTGTAGGTGGATATATGTATATGTAGATATACAGAGTGTGTCAAAACTAAAGAAAAGACCCATATAAAATGAAAACTGTTCGGCAGATGGTGATCCAATTTTAGACACAAGCTGTAGGGGAAGGGGGAATCCTGTTAGCCCATGTCACCAGTATGTTGGCCATTTTGAATGCTAGCATATTGGATTCACCTTCAGTTTTTCAAAAGGGGAAGGCAGGTGTGTGACACATCAAACTGGTAGAGAATTTCACCAGAAAAGTAGTGACGTGCTTTATGTTAAGGTGACTCAGGTTTAATCACAAGGTAAACAAATGCCTTGACATCACCTTCAGACAGAAATCCAAAGGGAAGTCACCATTGCTTTTCTGGTCAAGTTTTCTACCAGTTTGATGTGTCACACACCTACTTTCCCATTTTAAAATCTGGATTTGAATCCAAGATAGTGGCATTCAAAATGGCTGCCAGGTTGGTGACATGACCTAACAGGCTTTACCGTTTCTCAAGAGAATGTGTCTAAACTTGGATCACCGTCTGCCAAACAGTTTTCATTTTATTTGGGTGTTTCCTTACTTTTTAGACACTCTGTATATCATACAGAGTGATACTAAGGATTGCACATACTAGTCGACATGTTGACTATACTGCTTGCCAGTCATGTGATCATGACACTAACAACATGGACGCCTCAGAGAAGAAAGCAGGTGAGGAGCCAGTTGAGTCGATATCTCCAGTTTACTAGGGGATAGCAATGTGATCCAGCAGGTTTGGAAAGGGGATTCTTACACTCTACTGAGTGTGGGGGTCTACTACTGTACTTTTTACACTCTAGTACTCTGTGGGGGGCTTTGTTTTAACATTTCTACAACAATCTACAGTGCTTCAAAGATCAGATATTGAACATCAGGTTTTGTTGAAAGAGTGCATTATTGCCCTATAATCCTGTAAAGTTGGAGGTCAGTTACGGTACTCTAAATTTTTCTGCCTCTGGGAGATTTTGGGGTCTGTATCTCTGGTTCCCTGGCTAGCAAAGGATAGCAAAGCAATCCATGGACACGTGACACTCCTGCTGACATGTGGAGTTTGGCTTTGTCACAGGTTTGCAAGTGTTCACTACCCGTGTGGTTTCATTCATGACTTCATCAGCGATTAGTTAACGTTGACTCAACTTGTTGTGCATTCCCTACTTTGTACTGAACTGAATAAGGTGGATACTGGGGGAAACATGGTGAATGTAGTTTCCAAATTTCATCACTGACGTCTAGTGAGAGCAACAGTGGCTGCATCTTCTCAACTGTAGCCTTTTTAAGCTTATACACCTACGTTACGGCTTGTTGTGACTGTTGTTTTCCACTGCTACCTGTGGTGCTTGTTAGTTTGCTAGTGTTGGTTTATTCCATAGTCTCCTCTGGGGCACCGTGCAGTGTGGCCTTTTGATATTGCCAGCATCAAGGCTTTGTTTTGTTTGTACGTGATAATCCAAACTCTGGTCATAAACAATTTTTTTAATTCAAAGCATGACAATAGTTGGAAATAACTTCAATGAAGCCATCAATGGAATTTACCATTTAAAAGCTGTATGTGAACGAGTGCACCACCAGGTTGCACACAGGAAGCTGGGCTTCGGGCTGGAGCTATAGATGGTTCACAGTGAGTTTTTGCAGGTTAATTTCCATGTACGGACTGGGAAACAAACTTTACTCAGTCACCGTGTCGGCTCCATGTAGGCTGTGAAATGTGGCTTCATGCTATTCTGTAAAATGCTTGGCAGGATTTGGCAGTGGATATGGATCGTAAATTCACATCCCCATCATAAAAAACCCTGCTCTGGAGACCAATCGATACAGACACAGAAAAATCCTACGGACTGTCACTTTCCCGCCGTGACTCTGACAACCCTCAACAGTCAAATGGACAACCGCCGTCCAGAGAGAAGGAATGAGATGCAGCCCTGGCGTGCCGCTGTCTGAGTGGGGGATCAGCAGGCTGTCATGTTTCTCCAGTTGGCTGACACAAGCCGCTGGGGTCACAAGGGCACCAAGCTAATGTGGAAGCCAGCACCAATTTCAAAATTAAACATATCACTGGCCCATGACTAAATCTAACTTACCTGATATACACCCACAGGACCATCACAGTGACACTGACCTGGGGGTGGTGCTTTAGTGTATGTTGTGTTGCTACAAGTGGGTCAAACACAGGAGTGCTGCTGCCACTGTGTCCACTCACTGTCCACTCTATTAGACACTCCTACCTTGCTGGACCACTTTGTAGATGTACAGTCAGAGACGATAGCTCATCTGCTGCTGCACAGTTTTTGTGTTGGTCATCCTCTAGTCCTTCATCAGTGGTCACAGGATACTGCCCTCAGGACGCTGTTGGCTAGATAGTTTTGGTTGGTGGAATATTCTCAGTCCAGCAGGTGTCCAGCAGCACTGCTGTGTCTGATCCTCCCACACCAGCACAACACACACTAACACACCACCACCACGTCAGTGTCACTGCAGTGGTGATCCACCAGCCACATAATACCTGCTCTGTGGTGGTCCTGTGGGGGTCCTGACCATTGAAGAACAGGGTGAAGGGAGGGTATTCCTATTGGTAAGTAGAGCTGACAAAATGGACAATGAGTGTAGATACAAGGAGGTGTACCTACTGAAGTGGCTGGTTGGTGTATAGTCACCAATACATTTACAGGAACTGGCTTTGTCCTTGTTGCATTCTGAGTAACTGGGATGCGTGCATGTTCGAATAGGCCATGGAAAAATGGATCAGCAGATGGAAGTGGAGTTATCTGTGTGCTACCATGTTGTCCATCACTGTATAAAACAATCTCCATTCTGCCTTTATTGCTGAATGACACTGATCCCGTAATCTTGCATTTAATCTGCTCAGAGAAACAATAAAACGCCTATGAATTCATATGCTTCATAATGGCAGGCTGCCATGGGAGGGAATGAATACATTTTAGCCCTTGGACAGTCCCATGGCCAGAGGCACTGTAGCCTGCCCGTGGGTCCTATAGGTCTAGGTTCTTGCCATTAAATCAATCAATATGATGCAACATGACACCTCCCTACTGACATGAATGTTACCACGTACCACACAACTCGTAGAACCTTTACTTTCACTGAGGATCCACTCTCCCTTACAACTACATGAGTTACAGGAATATCGAATGTAAAATGTAAACTCATCCTGAACGTGAGATGAGCATGACCTTTGAGCTCACCTCACTTTCCTGTGCTGTGACTGGGACACATTGAGTCTAACCAGGAGTGGTGAGACTGAAACAAGTCAGAGACCAGATTGATATATCAGAATATATAAACAACTAGAAAAGTGCATTTCTGAGGGAAACACAGAATGGTTGTGCAGCTTGTTGCTAGGGTGTGGCTGTTATTGGAGGAATGAGGGATGAATGAATGCCAAATAGAGGAGTGTGGGTCAGTATGGCTATAGACTAGAGCTTGGGGATCTGCCCTGAGTTTGTACATGCAGTTTGGAGGCCGTAGGTTTAGGAAATAATAGGGTTTGTATGGGGCTATAAATGAATAGGAGCTTATGGGAGAAGCAAATGATGGAAAAAGAAGAAAAACAGACGACTGCAAGTCAGACCAGTGTTGGATTTGTGCTTGGTGGTCTGCACTGGAACTGTACTTTTCCACCCCATTCATTCTGAATAGGGAGTTTTTCCCAGCAACCGTAAGTCGGCTCAAAGAGCTGTATACAAGCACACCATTCAAGTCAAGTCAAGTCAAGTCAAGTCAAGTCAAGATCAAGCATTTCAGAGTTGGAATTGTGTCGATATCTCGAAAACAAAGCAATGCGCAACCTTAATAAGAAGAAGAAGATTGTAGTTCCTTCCACATGTATTATCATTTATTATGAATAATGAATGAATGAATAATTATTCAAATGAATAAATGATATTTAATTTAGTTTTATTTTGTAAAATATAACATTAAATAACAACTAGCCTTAAACAGTATTAACTATTATTACATTATAGTCTTAGTCCTGGCTAGCAGGGAACGTTCCCAAAACTTTGGCTAACGTTACCTAAAAGTTCTAATAGAGTTTTAAAGAAAATGTTTTAACCTAATGTTCAAAGGACATTTTAAAGATGTTTATATTGTCATATAATGTTAAGGTTAAATGTTAATTTAATGTTAAATGTTAATTTAGACATAACGTTTAATCTGCAACGTTCAGAGGATGTTCTGAGGATGTTGTCAAGGCCACAGATTATGTTACATGATAGAAGAATATTCTCAGTGCAACAATCGAAAGATGGTTTATGTATGTCACTCAGACCTGAAAGGACAGAATGTTTTTAGAGAACATTCTCCTACCTTTAGAAAGAACATTCTGGGAACCAGAAGAAAACATTAATGGAACATTGCATTGCATATTCTCACGTTTTAGAACAAATCATTTCTAGCTGGGAGTCACAAGTGGCATTATAACTTTTGGAAGCAAATGACAGAGAGGGTCTTCTCGGGCTCCTATTTTCTAAAATGTGTTCAGAACTACCACCTAAAATCAACTAAGTTATAACCAAGCAACATACATCCATTTTATTATTAAGTCTAAATACAGTAATCATCAGTGGCTGACAGGCATCACGATGTTGAGCCCTGTATTTTCAGCATGGTAGCTAGCTATATTAGCCTCAAGCTATAGCAGGGTTAGCTTGGAGCCATTTGGGTTTTTTCAAGGAATCATTTTGAAGCCACAGAATTATGTCCGCTGAAGCTCTGCGCTATGTATGCTTGTAGCATTGCTGTTCTTGCTATAATTTTATTTTCACTAAGCTGTGCTAACATTTGTGAACTGCTCGTTGTCCCAGAAAACCTTGGAGACATTTAAATAGACATAACAATAAGCTAGCGTTCTCAAGTTTGTTAAAAATGGTAATGCACGACAGTTCAGTACCCCAACCGAACATTTTAGTCATAATCGTGAAACACAGTGGTCAAATTAGTAAAAATAAGTAGATGTGAAAGAAAAATGGAGGAAAAGAAATGAAAGACCAGGTGAGTAGGGGACGATGGGCATGACCCCCACCAGTGATGGTTGTAAGCATTGACAAGACTGTTATAAGCCATCTGTAAAGGTTTATCAAAAGACTCTATCTATGTGGACACCCTTCATAATTACTGAGTTCTGGTGCTTCAGCCACACCCATTGCTAAAGGCAAGCACATTGGCAGTAGAATGGGTGGGACTGAAGAGCCCAATGACTCGCTAAATCTGGTATTGTAATGGGATGCCAGTAGTGGAATTTACCCAGGCCAACTATAAGTGCTAGTTGTGTGAAATGGAAGCATCTAGGAATATAAAATAGCTGAGCTTCCAAATGATAGACCACGCAAACTCACAGATTGCCACAAGTATTAGAAAGTAGCAACATCAAAACAAGACCTGTTCATCAGGATCTTCATGAAATGGGTTTCTATGGCCAAACAACTTTAAGATCACTAGGTGCATGGTCAACCCAGGCCGCAAAATAGTTCTGGACCACCTTGGGTGGACTGCTCCCGGTTACAAGATGTGGGTCACATCCACACCAGCTTATGGCCACATGTCAGGTAAAAATATGCTTTGGAACATGTGGGCCACATGAGTATTTATATATGTGGGCCACTTTTGCCTCACATGCAGTTTGCCAGTAGGTAGCACTGCCATGTCTGTGCCAGAGGTGGACCATAGTGGGCCAAATGCATGTTTAATCATCTGGGCCACTTCAGATATAGGGCCACTGCAGATAAAGGGCCACCGGTGGCATAGCTTTGCCAGATGCAGCCCACATCCACAAGCTATCTGGGAAGTATCTGATGATTTAATTAAAGCACACAAATACTGGACCCTGGAGCAGTGCAAGCATATTCCCTGGAGTGATGAATCACACTTCACTGGCAGTCTGACAGACAAATCCAGCAAATGCCTGGAGAACACTACCAACAGAAGACTCCAACAGTAAAGTTTGGTGGAAGAGGGATAATGCTCTGGGCTGTTTTCCAGGGTTTCAGTTCTAGTGGGTTCAGGGTTTGGGTTCTAGTGAAGGGTAGCATGCTACAGCATGCTGTAGTGGTAACAGTTTGGGAAAGACTCTTTCCTTTTCCAGCATAACTGTGCCCCTGTACACAAAGCCAGCTCCATAAAGACATGTTTGGACGAACTTGGTGAAATGGATCTCCAGTGGCATTCACAGAGCCCTGACCTCAACCCCACTGAAACCCTTTGGGATGACCTGGAACGGTGATTGAAAAATTGAGGCCTTCTCTTCCAACATCAATGCCTGACTGCACAAATGCTCTTTTGATGGAATAGGCACAAACTCCCATTGACACATTCACAAAACCATCTGGAAAGGCCTTCCAGAAGAGTGGAGGTTGTCATAGCTAGAAAGGGGGGGGCAACTCCGTATTAATGCCCATGCCTTTGGAACTGGCTGTGATGGTCAGGCGTCCATGAGCTTGCAGAGCCGGCACACTATGGGAATGATGCATTGATAGTTTGTTGGGACGCTCCATGTATGACCCTTCCTGACACTTTATCTTTCAGTTCTTTGTGTCGTACTGTGCACAGTCATGTGCATTGTCCTTAGTATGGTTTGGTCAAGCACTTTATGCTTTTCCTATTCTGCTCACGGGCCTGAGACTAGTGTGAAGCCTCCTTCGCTCGCTCTTTTCACTGCGCTGTGCTGTGCTTGTGGCTGTACAGTAGCGGAAGCTGGCAGGCCGCTATCTTCTAAATTAAGAGCTGGAAACAGAGATAAGGCTCTCCAAAACGGAGGGAGAGATGGTCGGAGCTGTACGGTGCAGTGAAAGATTAGGAACACCCATCCACAGAGCCGGGCAAAGCTTTTCTTTTCTCCAGTGCCTGCCTCCACTATACCGGAGTCCCTCTCTCCCACTTCCAATTTCCGCATTTGTGAAACTTCCGTCCCAGATTACAGTCGGCCGCGGTTGTTCTTTATCTCTTTGTTTTGCTGAGGGCGGGAAAGAGGGGGTGATAATAATTGCAGCTCGTTTTAATTACGGCCAAATGTCTGGCAGGGGGCAGGCATAGGAATTCGGGGACCGCTCTGCTCGCCACGTTCTTTTTCTCAGTTGGTTTCAATTCTAAACAGCCCATAAACAATCAAACAACTGTTTTCCTATTTGTTTTCTCTGTCTTTTGAGAGGAACACTGTCTTGAGTCAATTTTCAAATTGATTGTTCGCAACCGTAATACAAATAGTGTGTTTAAACACAAAAAGCTGAGCCAAGAACTGCGCGTACACTATCTAGCACCGGTGTAGTGATTGTGAATGATATAGTGGCCTGAAAAGAATATTAGTCCGCTAATTACATTCATTAAGAAACAGATGGGCATTATACAAGCCATGAGATGAAAACACTTCTGAAGACGTTCTTATTTTATGCACAAATTGCTCCCTAACTTGTGATATAAGAGTTTGTGCTCTTCATTATTATTCATCACAGGGCCGCATACAGGGCAGCAACAGCTGGTGGGAGAACCCAGTGCCACCTGCCAGCTAACGCTAGCCACCAGCTAATGTTAATGCCCTCCAGACAGCTCTGAGCTTCTATCTCAACTCAAGTGTTTTCTGTTTATCATCACCTCTTCAGATGCGTCATATGTGTGATATTCTTCTTTTAGTCCATTATTTTCATACACATCACATTATGGTACAATATGTGAATGTATTTTCAATTCATCTAAATTCTAAATCAAACAGGACTGATTTTATAGATTTAAAACATGGACAATTTGAAATGATACAGCTTCTTTCGTCTGCAAAAGCACTTTTATACTGTTATGAAAGAATGTGCATGGTACTCATGCTTCATTGTACAATGACAAGTACAGTAGCCATATCACAAATAGTGGGAAATCACTCTTAGTAGTGCAGTATAACTTATATATACATACAGCTGTGGAAATAAATAAGAGACCACTCCAGTTTCTTCTTAAATCAGCATCTCCACATGTACAGCAGGTTCTTAGTGAGGAACAGAAGGTTGGGTTCTAGCTTTACTGGAAGATACAGTGAGTATCTGGTTCATAAGAACAAGATCAAGCAGCAAACACACAGGACAACACAGCTACAGACTGGCAGAGGGCGCTCATCACTCTCTACCGACCGTGATGAGCGCCACCTCATTCCAGTGTCCCTTAACCACCATAAGATGACCTCAAGATCACCCTACAGAAAGACTGGCGAGCTCATTTTGGTCAAACACAATCCCAGAAACTGTAAAACTAGAGAAACTGATCATTTTGAGGTAGTCTCTTAACTTGTTCCAGAGCTACATATATATATATATATATATATATATATATATATATATATATATATATATATATACATACATATCTTTCTCAAGCAACACGAGCCTTTATAAATACCATACACAAGGCAGCATCTTGCTACCTGCTCATGCAGAACGGAGCACCCTGGTCACACAGTAAGAGAGACTTGTAAAGAGACTGTTGGATGAGAAATACAGGTTCTAATTAAACACCTGGGCCCCTTAAATGTCTCAAAATCCAAATTCTGGGAAAATAAACTTATTATGCTCAAATGCAAATTCTGGGTAAGGTTATTGTTTAGCCTGCTTCACCCCACTTGAAAAGCTTCTGTCTTTGATATTCTAAGAAAAATGGCTTGACACAGTTGGTCCTTCATAAGCTAGCAACTGTAACTATGCCTGGGATATCTCTGAAAAACATTAGAGTATGCCCTAACCAAAAAAGGACATGTAAGATCTCAATTAATGTGTGGCAGCTTCCATTTCCAAACATTTTGCCATTGCCATTCTGCCAATGATGCCAACATTAACACTGCCATGGTGAGTAAGTTTAGAGCCAGCAAGCGCTGGAGCAGCCAGCCAACATGGGACTCCTGAATACCAGGTGGTATTTCTCACACTGGCTGTTAGCTTAAAGATGTGTAGATCTGTTGCTTGTGCTGTTCTGTGCCTAGCTCTATGGTAGTAGTGCGGTGTTTAGGCCTATCGTCAAGTCTATCTCGGCCGTTTCAGGAGTCCTGGGTGGTTGTTTCTCTACTGCTACCGTGCTCAATAAAACAGCATTCACTTCAAGCAGCACGTCTCCTTCTTTGCTAAGACGTCACAAAATATATAACCATATTGCATGTTTTATTCACTTCCTAAGAGATCCTAACACATCATCTATAGAGAACACATGTCTGCACAGCGCAAAACACACTTACTGATTATTTGCTGAATTTAACAAATTGGAACAAAATTATACATCAATTATCAATTAAACATGACTGTATTTGGACTGCATTTTATTGAGGTCAGGTACTGAGGTTGGATGATCAGTTCTGAATCACTCCAACTCATCCCAAAGGTACTGGATGGAGCTCCATGACTCAAGAGAACATTGTTCTACTGCTACAGAGCCCAGTACTGGGGGTCTTTAACCCATTTTAGTGAGGCTTGGCATTAAGTATGGCTCATGCACAGCTGCTCCAGAGTGTCCCATTCCATTTGAAGTGCTTTTCTAGGAAATTCAATGAGCTGTGTAAACACCTGCGTCAGTAACGGGTGCTCCATAATTGGTAGAGTTGTCTAGATACTTTGGACATAAAGTGTGTATAGATATATATAGTTATTAAGTCATCATATTATAAGTTACATTGCCATACCCACACGCACATGCAAGCCCCATGTGCTACAGCCCCCAGCGTGACTGCTCTGCTCTGCACTGCCTGTATTTACACCCCTGCTTATGATCAGCTTCCAGCAGAGAAAGCCTTCAACACTGCTTTGGCTTGGACTGACAGCTGAACATGAACTTGAATGCATTTGACGCTTGTGGGAAAGGGTTTTGATCTGGCTTTGGACACTCACACTGTAGCTGAATTCTCTCCAGCTCTATAGTTCAGTTGAGGACAAAACCTTTCAGCTCTTACACCCAGCTGTAGTCAGTGCCATTCTGAGATTTCTCTGCATTTCCAAGAAATATTCTACAATTAAAAAGTTCCACTGTAGTTTCATAGACTGTCTGGCGATGTGCATGAATTTATAATTTATATGTGTCTATGTGAAATGTACTTGGTACCATGCGATCTTTTTAACAGTAGTCAAAAGCTTAAAGCCCAACATCCTGTATATATTACAGGGGTTGGACAATGAAACTGAAACACCTGTCATTTTAGTGTGGGAGGTTTCATGGCTAAATTGGACCAGCCTGGTGGCCAATCTTCATTAATTGCACATTGCACCAGTAAGAGCAGAGTGTGAAGGTTCAATTAGCAGGTAAGAGCACAGTTTTACAGTTTTGCTCAAAATATTGCAATGCACACAACATTATGGGTGACATGAGTTCAAAAGAGGACAAATTGTTGGTGCATGTCTTGCTGGCGCATCTGTGACCAAGACAGCAAGTCTTTGTGATGTATCAAGAGCCACGGTATCCAGGGCAATGTCAGCATACCACCAAGAAGGACGTTTTCCTCCACCAGCATCACGTAGTGACCTGGCCACTATCCTGCAAGAAGAATGGCTTAAAATCCCTCTGACCACTGTGCAGGACTTGTATATGTCATTCCCAAGAATGACATATTGGCCGCAAAAGGAGGAGGAGGCCCTACACCATACTAATAAATGATTGTGGTCTAAAACCAGGTGTTTCAGTTTCATTGTCCAACCCCTGTACTTCTGTTAAACGTACTAATGCAAATCTAGCAGCACACACGGTTACTGGGGTAAAACTTGTAAATCAAGTCGTGCCATAGCACAATATTTGGATGCATGTTACATGTACATGAATTTTGGTTCACCAGTTTGCTGTAGCCACTCACCTGGTGAGTGCCAGCCACCAAACAATTTGAAGAAATAGATAAGACTATGTGTAGCCACTGGATATGCAGGTATTTGTTGTATGAAACAGCCCATGTAAAATAATGGAGTGGTTTCACAGTTGATAGCAACTGTACTGCACACTAAATGAATATTCACAACAACGCATAATTAAATGAGAGTTTAACCTAATCAGGCTGTTGAATGAGAGGAAACAGAACTTCACATTTAACTATAGAAGTGTGGCTCACTGGTAAATATAAAGTTACTATTATGGAGTTAGATTTAAGGCAAAAGTGTATCTGTAGGCTTGATTTGAAGACATACATAAGCTTCACAACATAATTTTATTAAGATGCCAATATTAAAAATGAGTTACATGAGTAATTTGGGGGTCTTAGGTCATTCCATTCCCCTTTCAGATGTGCACTTTGCCTACATTTTGTACTTTTCATTCATTCAACCTAGCAGGTACAAGTTTGCGGTTCAGTTTGCTACTTGCACCATCTTCATTCCCATTAACTCACATGAGTTTGCTCCTCACTTCCTTATATACAGAGTTTTGACAGTGTGATTGTATCTCCCCCGAATCATAATTGTACGACCCAAAGGAGCATGGGAAGCTGGCAGCCATGGTCACTTCCGGCTTATGATTTCTTGATGCTCTTTACAATAAAAGGCTTTTTCTTGTTCAGGGGATTTGCATCGAGGAGGTCTGCCACTTGATCATGTGTCCTGAGTTGGTCAGACGCTAGAAGGCTCTACTAAGTTCAAATTTAACGGGATCTTATGGAGATTTAGTGCCAATTTGTAATTTGTAAATGATGAATCATATTATAGGGACAATACACTCATTGTTTTGAGACTGAACTCATGAATATTATTAAATATGAATATTATTAAATATTTCAGCACTGCTGCCACATCATTTAAGAGTGTTATTATCTGAGGATTGTGAATAATGACCTGCTGACCATCAGCCATGTCTAACGATCTCACACTGAATTCTTCAAAGTTGAACCACAAACCAATCAGTAAAGACAGGGTCTTTTATTATGAAGAGTGAAACACTCCTTAGCATGAATTAGTGAACATATGCAAATGTGTTTAGTTATAGTGATATCATAAAAACAATGAATTCAGAACTGTAGGCTCTGTAGGAACTGTATGTATTGAAATGTTTACATACAATGTTTGCATGCAGGAAAGGATAAAAGAAAAACCCTGCTGTGATTAATATGTTTGCTTTTTTGATTACGGTCGACATTGTGATGTGTACCTTTGTAGAGATGATTGTGAAATATGCTTGGATGATATAACACCCTAAAATGGCAGCGCTCTGTTCATGCTGGCCTGTAGTTTAAGGTTGACAGGGATCAGCAATTTGTCACTGATTGTCCTTGTGCTGCCTCATCAATGTCACTCTGAGTTTTCTGCCAGCACACATTTTTCTTCACCACGTCATCGTGAGACTGCTCACATGGGCATCTAACTGTTGGCTGTACCGAAGGCCCATTTAACAAGCTTGTCAGCTTTAGAGTACTGGACTATGATCGGGTTCCTTCTCTCCATATAATGGTAAGCGTTTCTCAAGTGTGAGAATCATGACCAGATTTTTCAGCTGACCGAAGGACCCATGGACCAATTTCTCCATTTTCAACATATAATCATGCTGCTTGACATCAAAGACTTTTTCATAGCCTTTCTTTGTTTTGTTTTTGCCTGGAGGTCACCAGACAATGTACATGTCATTTGCATTCTTTTTGCTAGAGACAAAAAATCATTTAATTCATTTTATTTAGCCTAAAATTAGACTAAATTGAATTGTGTAATTGCAATTAAGTCTGAGACTAGACTTAATCCATGTCCACCACACTGACCCATTGGTTTAGAGTTGATTCCTCCTGGAGTTTTCACTTTTACTTAAAAAATAGTCACTTTCAAGGTAAAACCATAGATTCAGATCACACTTTCATGTGACAGCAACGGGACATTTCCTTCCAGAATGAGATTAATCCTGGTCTGGATGGGCTAATTTGTGTTCAGAAAACTTGAGCAAGAGGTCAAAAGCCAGATGCGCTCAAAAAGAAGAGATAGCCAAGAGAAACCAAAGTAATTAGAAAGTATATGGCTATCAAACGGTACTTCAAAGAGTCTCCGAAAGAGATTTGCAGAATGGTGCCTTGGGCTTAGAGATAGACATCGCATGGATGTACCTCTTTTCTTCGCTCCGCCATGCCAGACAGACGAGAAGCGTTGACACATGCCGCAAGTTTTTCAGAGTAACTCCAGTATGGTGGAATGGAGAACGTTTTTTCACAAGATGCTGCTTTCAGGCAGAGTATGCCACACAGCTGGAAGATTCAATATCCTAAAGTTCCTCCCAGAAACTAGTTAGTAGTTAAGTAGTTAATGTGTGTTGGGAACGTCCTCATAGACATGTAGACTTTTGAATGAAGTTGCAAAAGAAAGTCATGAAAATGGGAAACTTAAGCGAGTTCCATGTTAACCAAGTTGATGAAATGCCACCTGCCAATACATTCTCTTAGATCATGAGAACACAGTAGACCAAAAATCATACACTCGCAGAAGTAAAGGTGCCAAAAAGGCTCTTTTGGAGCAAAACTACTGAGAAACCACTTTTGGTTCCCCAAAAGACCCTATCAATAGGTTGTTCTTGAAACTACTTTTGTACATGAAATTGGAAGAAATTTTTTTTTGACTTTGAAAAAAATATAACCCCAACAAAATATAACAAGTTCTACATAGAAACTTTTTCTAGAACTTTATGTCTAAGACTTAGAAATATGAACCTTTAGGGTGTGTTCACACTTGCAGGTTTGGTTCGATTAAAACAAACCCTGGTGCTATTGATCAGGTTCTCGGAACGCTGTCATTGGAAGCCTGCTGTGCACCAGATAAATGGAAAGGATGGTTCTGGTCTGCTACCAACCTAACATTACCTTGTAATGCAAGAAGACCAAACAGAGAATAAACTCCTTCTGAGTTTACTTATCACCTCTCTCTGATCTTTTTGGCCCTGGAACAGATGAATTTCTGCATTTTACAAAAGCAGTAAGACACAAGAGGCTGCTCCACAGTGACCTCAGTGATTTCACTCTGCCTCACATCATGAGAAAACCAAGTTAATAGGCGGATGGCTTATTGCTCACAGATAAATTAAAATAGAAATAAAGCCTAGCAGTTTGTTAGGTCAGAGTACAGCGTGGTTTACTCTGTTATTATTTTTGGATTATTTGGAAATTATTTTTATTGTATTTTTTGTGTGGTAGCAAACCACAAGATTTGAGTGCACATTATGAATCAGGTTAAGTGTATATATATAATGTGAATATATTCCTAAAAATGGCTTTAAATACTCTGTTTTCGTAGTATATTAGATGCCTTAGCACTAGCGGTGATTTGTGTTGGTTATTTAGTGGGTGGAGTCAGTGATGTAAAACAAAAGCAAGGAGTAAATTTGCCTTTAAATGGAACTTAGAATGATTGCAGGATTTGTTTATACAAATGTGTATGTAAAATAAGAACATCAGCTTTTGTAATGCTTTAATTGCCAACTTTGCACAAATTATTCATGTTAGTGTTCTTTTCTAATTTAATACTTTTTTTATAGATTGGCATTGGTGGTATTCATGGTATTGTTAACAGTTTTACATAGCTAAGCATAAATCAGATACAGATACACCAAAGATAAAACTAAAGAATAACTGATGAAAAACTGTCAGTGAAAATTGGTGAACTTGGTGAACTTGGTGAATATTGTCACCGAATGTGTTTTCTGTTTTGAAGTGGATCAGGAGGACCAAGCTACAATGTACATGTACTGTTGATGATCTTAATATTATGCCTAGTTGTAATGAAGGGACAGGCCCTACCGGAATGTCAAAGGATGTCACTGGTCCTTCTGTTGTTGTGCATGTGACACATTTACTAGTACTGCATTTACAGTCAATGTGAATTGGAAGTCATAATGCGTTTTCTTGGCCTGCCCGGTCGCTAGATTCATCGTCAATCAAGCATTTATGGGACCGGCTACTAGAGCCTACTTTTCGGTGCCTTTGATGCCTATGATGAATATCTCTCTCTCTCTCTCTCTCTATGTATATATATATATATATATGACCCAAGAAGATTTAAACAAGCCAGTTAAAAATCCACTTTGATTTCATTTCATAAATAAATATTGCCCTGTTCTTTTTTATACCAGTTAAATTCCATAGGAAATACACATCACCATGGTGCATAAAAAACAACCACAAAGCAGAGGCAGATGTGTGACTTACACTAGCTAACTCATCACTCATCTATGCAATGGGGATGACAGCTTCATCTCTACCTGAGGTTTTAGTCCTAGTGAAGAAATGATGAATATCCATTGTGTTTTAAATTAGCTACGGACACAATCAAGTTATTCTGCCAGCTTAAACAGAAAACTGAAACATTCTGTTCCTCTCACTGGTTTTAAAATGAACACAGTAAAGCAATTCCAGCCCGGCAGCGCAGCCCCTGTTCCCCTACAAACTCTGCCTGGTTGCAGATGACTTCCCAAACGTAACCAGCACTTACAAGTGATGTGACAATTTTCCGACTTTGTGATTTGATGTGCGCTGTCCAGAAGCACTATTATTTTGCTCTCCCGTGGACAGGGGCAAGGCCAGTGGACAACATTTTTTGCTATTGGCGTACCAGACTAAGTAGCATTCTACACAGGTGCTCAATTAGCCCTGGACCCCTCAGTCGTGCCTAAATTCAACTCGTTTGACCCGTGGGGTCTCTATTCTGCCCCGGCCTGTCAGGCAAAGGCCTTCTCGAATATTCCCACGTTGGGCGGCTTGTCGGTGAGGAGCAGAGGCTATTCTATAGTTCATGAGCCGTGTGACACCATGTCTGAAGGTCCGATTTCTCTCTCACTTAAAGCATCACAACAGCCCGGTCCCTGGCGAGGCCCATCAGACGTAAGCTGTCTGCTCTGAGGGCAGGGTCGAGAGCAGCTTCACACCACAACTGGCGGAATACACGGCAGGGGACGCTTACCCAGACGCACGTCTGGCTGAATACACAATGAGCTCGGCCACGGATAAGCATGTTTTAAAGCTCAGCAAGAAACACCTCACAATCAGAGCCAAAATTGGAACCAGAGAACGTGTTTTATTTGCCAGTGCATGGTGTTATTATAAAGCCCAGATTACACTCGTCTGACGAGATGAGTCAAGATGAACCGGTTTCATGAACCGAGTTTTTTTAGGGACAATTTGATCTGGCTAGTTTTAGGTCGTTGGATGCCAGCTGTTGAGGTTTTAAGATGTTGATTATAGAACTTTAGATTATAAAATTTAAATCTAATTGGCTGAGCCAAGTAATTAGTACACACAGATATGACTGCACACATACATATAAATACGAATTCAGGCACTACTTGGTCCTTGGTGAGGGGAAACATTGGAACGCCAATTACACAGTTACTCAATTACATGTCTATATGAGGCAAAAACAGTCAACCACAAAATACCAACAATGGGAAACCCATCCACTGTGCTACAGCCATACGCTCATTTCATGAACGCCCTAATTTTGTTTGTACTGAGACCCAGATATGACCATACATCTGTCACACAAAGCAATGTTTAAGTCTTTCTTCGAAGCAATTCACAGCATATGTAGCTAAAACACAGTTAACTGATGACTGAATAGACACCTGATCCTTTTAGTAAAGATTCAGTCTTGATAGGAACTGAATATTTTCAAAGTAGCCTACTTAACTTACTAGCTATAGCCTGCTAGCTAGTCAGGGGACTATAGTAAATAAGGCAATACTTGTGTTAGAATAGCATGTTTGATTTGTTATAATGCTAAATATAAGATGTGATATTATTTTGTAGGTAGTATGGGTAGTTAGTGGCAAACATAATAAAAAAGCCTACCAACCACAAGGGTATAGATCTTGCAAGTCACATTATCACATTATGACGCAGGACTACATTACGATGACTGGGTCGAGCCAGACTGTAACTGAGTGATGGCAGCGGGTCATCTTAAGTGACGAGTCCAGCTTTTGTCTTGGTGGAGACGGTTAACAAATCCATGTGGAGGCACACTGGTCAGCGTCAAGGTGAATGGTTTGTTTTCTCACGTCACACATCCAGAAGGTCTGGTGTCACCTCCACTTCCACCCCTACTGCAACATCTGCAGGAACTGTGTGAGTATATTCAAACCGCATGGGATGGATGATCTCAGGACACCATTAGAAATCTCTACAACTCCATTGCTGAGACGTCTGGCATGTTGCGTTAGCAAACATGGTGGCTCAACGCCATACTATTTCTGTATGTGTAGCTCAATAAATATTGTCCATATGAGTAAGGTTAGATCAGGAACAAATGCAACTGGTTAGCTAAATAGTTAACAGAATGATACGACTGGATATTAAATGATAAACTGTGATAATGTGGCTTGCAAGATCTACACCCTTGTGGTTGGTAGGCTTTTTTATAAGGAAAAATACACAAATTAATACGTTTCCCAGGTGATGAGGGATGTGAGAACTCCATTTAAAAACTTTTGGAAAGTCGAGTCACAGGCATGATGTTATTTCCGGTAAGGGAGAACAGTGGAGAGCCGATGTTCACTGGTTTTTATGGTGCATTATGGGAATTTGGGAATTGTTCCGGTGCACAGAAACGTTTTTGACGAAGATACACCCCAGAAAATGTTTGATTCCCTACACAGTAGCCTGATTATAACCCTTGTTTGAGAGATTGCACCCTGATGGCTGCTACATGCAGGTAGTTTTCTCTCTTCTCTGTTATTTATGAGTGTGAATTAGTACATTAATACTTTGTTGTGAAGTTGTTGTTGGAAATAACAGCAATGTATCACTTTTTTGAGCCCTGCTTTTTCACATATTGTCTTTAAGTCCCCAAAGTAACAAGGGTCCTTCTGATGGACTTCAGTAAACTTGCAATGGGATGGAAGTCTGGACACTGGCCAGGCCGTGCAAGCACCTTCACGTTCTTTTTTCAGAGACCAGCCTTGAGACATTCTGCCTGTATGTTTTATCTTGTTGAAACATCCACTATCTCCCCAGATTCAGTTTCTTGGCCGATGAGATTAAATTCTATATTTATGTTTTTTTGATGACATGTATATAACCATTTTTGACCTAAAGAACCCTGGTTCTTGAACTGGTTTTGTTCAGGTTTTATAGAACCTTAATGCTGTTCAGGGAACCAGCCAGCGTTTGCACCAGTTTTTATCGGAACCAAGGAACATCAAAGAATATGTCATCAATGTCAAGAAAGAGCATTACACAGTGGTAGTAAACAGTACTAACAAGATAGCAGAGCGTATAGATTACCTGTGAGCGCTTGCGCTGTTATTACAGATGTCTGTTTATTTCCAGAAAGCAAGCACGGATCAACAACTGGTGATAAGAAGACATACAGGAGTTTCTTTATCAAATCGCTGGGTGTCTCCACCGTTGCTTTCTTTTTCCTCAACAACCAACATGACCATGGATGTCATCACGCTTTGTGCTGAAGAACCAACTATTCTTTGGTTCCAGCTGGACACCTATGAACTGGACACCTATGAACTGGACACCTATGAACTGAATTTGTTTTTCCTGGAGATGTGCCAAATGGTTCAAAAGTAGGTGCACAAACTGGAACAGAACCCATTCCACATTGGTGGAAAAGGGCTTATAACGTCCCGGTACTGATTGCAGAGAAGTAGCCCCAAATCATGATGGTCCCACCTTTGAAATTTACTTTAGGGATGGTGTCCCTGGGATCATACATGCATCCCTTCTTTCTCCAAATAGGGCGAATGGAATACCACAGATGAGAGTACATTTTCAACAACAGTCCTGATGTGTCTGTGTGCTCTATTGCAATTTTTAGATTCACATCCCAGCTTCTTTTTTAGCAGAGGTGTTTTGTGTGGGGTGTAGAAATGGAGATCGCAGTGAATTGCTAATTATTCTCTGTGTAGCTTTGTTCCTGCTGCCTTTAGGTCGTCCAAAAACGCGTTCTAAGTTGCCTGCTGGTTTCTTACTTACCTCACTTCCCTCTGTTTAACCAAAGCAGGGTGTTTGATATGACTTCCACCAATTAAGAAGGACCATACTTATTATGAAGAACGATTGAAATCTTGATTGAAAGCTCACAATAAGATGGATAGTCTCAGACTATGTGGCCTGACTGAGATAAAGTCTAAGAACACATGGTGGAGTTTTCATATGAAACTTCTGGACAGCTTCTGATTCTAAAAGGCTGTGACACAAGTATCACACAAGACTTCTGAAGCCTGTTATGAGTCACAACAGTCGAGCAGCCTGTTACTGTGGGAATCAATGACAGATTGTGCCAGAACTGTCAGCTAGCATGCTCTAAATAAAAATGCTAAATGTCAGAGATGCTCATTCTTTGGATTCAGAGTACAATTAGTAATAACGAATCTTATTGAGAATTTGTGATCTAAAACGTTTGCTTAGTGTTGAAATATACAAGGCAATCTGCAACATACACTCATCATCAAAAGAATAGTTGCACAAATAGATGCACACAGAAGGAATCAACCGAGAGGAATGAAACTTGGTGGGTAGGTTTGACATCATGAGACATGCCAGTGATTCAAGTTTCACGCTCGGCTATGCATGTGGCGTGAACAAGGAAGGACCTTGACACCGTACCTGATTGACCCAACAACCACATCGGGTAGGACATTTCAGTGAGCAGTGATGCCCTCCATGAGTCATCCTGTTAGTCCTGTTAGTTGCCAGACGGCTGCATGACGCAGGACTACATTACGATGATTGGGTCGAGCCAGACTGTAACTGAGTGACTCAGAATGGCAGGGGGTCATCTTAAGTGACGAGTCCAGGTTTTGTCTTGGTGGAGACGGTTAACGAATCCATGTGGAGGCACACTGGTCAGCGTCAAGGTGAATGGTTTGTTTTCTCATGTCACACATCCAGAAGGGCTGGTGTCACTCCACCTCCACCCCTACTGCAAAATCTGCAGGAACTGTGTGAGAATATTCAAACTGCATGGGATGGATTATCTCAGGACACCATTAGAAACCTCTACAACTCCATTGCCGAGACGTCTGCCATGTTGCGTTAGCAAACATGGTGACTCAACGTCATGCTGAGAGATACTATTTCTGTATGTGTAGCTCAATAAATATTGCCCATATCAGTCTAAATGTATCAACATTCATTGTTCCTGGTAACCTTTATCTTCCTTCCCAACAGCATTTCAATTCAACACTTCCTTCTGGGTGCAACAGTTCTTTGGACGTACCATTTCGATTAACATAACCCAACTGGAATTAGGTGTAACAACTAATACATTTGCCTCCCACCAAACTGTAGCACTGGAGCAACCTTAGCTACGGTACTCGCATCCAGAATGAGATCAAGATGTTTCCCATTACTTGCAACACCCCTTAATTTGCTCCCCTCCAAAAGCCCCCCCACAATCAACCATGACAGGTAGGAGACGATGAAGAAAAGACCAGCTGTCTCAGGTTGCCATGGCATCTCTACAGCTCGAGTCTCTAAATTTTAAGCTGACATGAAAATCAATCTGCGAATGTTGCTCTCCTTGCTTTCGCTTACCTGACAGTATGTCATATCACAGCCTCCATAAATAGTTCCCTCCACTTACTGCCGTAGGAAGGAAAAATGGGGAGGAAATGGGTCACTAATCAAGACACTTTCGACCTTTCTTATTATGGAGAATGCTGGAGATGAACGACCTTTTAATATCACCAACCAAAAATTTCTGTGTAGGAAATCTAGTGCCGGCACTCTTTATCCCCCATTAACTTTACATTCTCAATCAGTTACATAACATGGACCACCTCTCTCTCTCTCCCTCCCCGAGGCTCTGCTCGGATTTTCACTATATATATCGATTTTCAGGAAGTTTTATTTTTTTTCTTTTACCAACTCTCCGAATGCTAACCATTCTTTTCTTCCACCCACCCTCCCCACAACTTTAATAGCTTTTAACATGGTACAGTGCTGCATTGGTAACAAAGAGAGGCTTCCCCAGTCATTAATCATGGTGACAAGCCTTTTGTTGTCAGTTAGCAGCTGTGCGTGGAAGAACATTACTCTTCTATTCTGGCCTGCGGTGCTGCCGTCCCCCTTTTCACGAGGAATCGGAAACCGGAGGGTCCAACCCCTGCTCTCCTATCAGCTGCTAATTGAACTCCCAGCTGTTAAGAAAATGGCCCCTGTGTGTTTTTTTCCCCTCTACTTTTGGCGGACATGGTCGCCTGGAGTGAACCCAGGACATCTCTTGGTCGTAGTTGTAGCATTAATGATTTGTTTGTGAAAAGAGATGACTCAAGTCAGAGATGATTCAGCCAGACGTTTCTCAGTAGCTTTTGAGAAATTACCTGCAGTCATCTCTCAGCAACTCTGAGAAATTGCCTTCAAGAGCACTCTTAAAAATAGAGGTGCCAAATCAAGTCCTTTGAAGCGACGTCACAGAACAACCACTTTTGGCGCCCGAAGCAGAGGTTTCCAAGCAGTGGGCCGCAGAGCACAGCCAGGCTCTGGACTGTTTGATACCAAGCTGCATCAATGCACTAGTCAGAACCGCTACAGTGCATGCTATATTACAGTATGCTATGTCTTCAGTTCATCATTTCTTGCCATTAATATGTTCATATACCAGTTTATGTAACTTGGCCTACAGCATGTCTCTGGGTGCGTCCATGGCTGGCATAGTTAAAAAATGAAGTGACAACATCCAGGATCTTTTTACTTGGGCTGCAAATCCATATAAAAAACAACATGTGGAAGACAAATACATAAATGATACTAAATTATAAAATTCAGTCTGAAATATGATGACAGATTCATCACCACTGGGGATGCTAATGTACCAAATCCATGCACCATTGAATGATATGTGGGGAGTCACTAGCAAATGAGACCATCAAGCCAATTATTAATGACACACAATTCCAGGGCCATTAATAAAGGCGCAGTATATAGCAGAACTTACAGCACCCTGTAGCTATCCCACTATTTTGGAGTTGCTACAGATCATAGTTATTTGGTCAAAACAGTCAAGACAGTATATGTCTTAGTCTATTAATAATTAAATATCTGTAAAAAATGAAAACATTTCTACTCATAGCATGCGATTGCATCATTAAAATAGCCCCACTGCCATCTTGGTAGGCAAGCTGTACCTCTGACTGTGCTGTAATAGAGCCCATCTCATCACTGCGTGTGTTTACATGCATTTAATAACCTGATCACTGCAGGAAATCAGATTTTGTCAGTGGTCCTTTAGCTGTGTTTACATGAATTTGGGTAATCAGAGAATGGGAAATTCCGGATCTATATGAGTCTATATAAACGGGATTTCTGCTTTGCAACCCATCAATAAACTCACAGAATAAAGCGTGATGTAAATGTAAAAATGTACATAGATTATTGGCCACACCTCCTTATATCTATGCTCATTGTCCATTTTATCAGCTCTACTCACCATATAGGAACACTTTGTAGTTCTACAATTACAGACTGTAGTCCATCTGTTTCTCTGAATACTTTGTTACACTGTTCTTCAATGGTCAGGACCCCCACAGGACCACCACAGAGCAGGTATTATGTGGGTGTTGGATCTCAGCACTGCAGTGACACTGACATGGTGGTAGTGTGTTAGTGTGTGTTGTGTTGGTCTGAGTGGATCAGACACAGCGGTGCTGCTGGTAGGGTGGCCATGCGTTCGGTTTTAGGCTGGACAGTCGGGTTTTTCAACTCCCAGTCCTCCATCCGGCGCAGTACCTGGACGTACGCCTAGTAGTACTCTTTTCGGGATGAACTATTTAAAATAACAAGGTCATGTGACATCGCTTATCTACCGGCCATCCGCAGGTCATCCCTCTTAATGCTAGTCAATTAGTGAGCTCTGACTAACGAATGTCATCCAATCCACCCAATTAGGTGAGTAAAGCAATCATTTATGTGTTATATAGGTTAGTTTATGATTTTAATTCTATTCTAGTATTGTTCCTGAACCCCCCACCACCGCCCCGCCCCCCCAAACTTTTCGATGTCCTCCTTTGGGGGTGGGATGTCCTCCTTTTTGGGGTTATGAAAATGGCCACCCTAGCTGCTGGAGGACAAAAAAAGTAGTTCGATAATGGATGAAGAACAGTAATCTGGGTGGTCTGAGGGTGGACCAGTAGCAGTGAACAGGGGTGGGGGGTGGTTGTGCCGACCTTATAGAGCCAGCAGACAGCATATGCTTGCTATCTGGGGCGTTCCTTACCACTTCATTACTCTGTTAAAGAACCTCCACACGCTGGAAAGACCCTATATCAGTTCATTAACACATCTCTACAGCTGTATCTCCAAGCCAAGAACCAATTTGAAGTGAGGAGACGCATCTCTCTAGGCCTGACAGTTCACCTTTGCCCTGTAACTCAATAACAACAACAACAACAACTAACTCACAGAAAAAACACTGCTAGCCCAAAAACTCACTTCACTTTCTGCAACCCAAACTGACCGACTTCTCCAACTGCTTTGTCACCAAAAAAAAAAAAAAAAAAAAAAAACAGGATACGCTAATTGGCTGTGAAATACAATTAGCCTGGAGGTTTTCCTCCCTGTCCACCACAATGCTAATGCTAACACGCAACAAAGTAGGCTGTATATGAATAATGCACATACGACACAAAGCAGCTAGCGCCAATACACAGACAGATCTATTGTTTTTATTTATTTATTTATTTATTTATTTTGCTGCTGTTATTTAGATTAGGACTCCGTGAAAGCGCTGTGCGGCTAAACTGCTGCTTGGGTGCCAAAGCTGGGAGTCAATCCCTTTTCTCTGGAGCAGCTTTTTAGCGGAGAGCCTCCGGATGAACTCTGTCTCACCCTGCCTCCCACAAACTAGCGCTGCCGCCGCTAGCTCGCTTACAGGCCCGCTCTGAAAAAGTGACAAAAAGCCGTTACTACACGGCTGACAAGCTTTTTTTCCCCTCTCTTTCTCCCGTCCTCCTACCTTTCAGTTTTGCCCGCGCGGCTGCTGGAGAGGGAGAGAGCGCGAGGGAGGAATAAGAGAGTTGTATGCTGAGGGGAGAAGAGAGAGGGAGAGGGAAAGAGAGAAAGTCAGGATGTCTCTGTCAGCTCAGCAGAAATCCCTCTCTAATGAAGTCCTTTCTGTCAGCCTCGGTGACTGTTTGCTTGCTGCTTCTTCTTTAGCTTGCATATGTGTGTGTGTGTGTGTGTGTGTGTGCGCGTGTTCGGTTCTTTACCTAGCAGATGCGGCGCGCTCATATGTGTGTGTACTTGTGTGTTCTCTACCCGCATGCGACAGATAATTAGTTCTGCATTAGAGATTCCCTGATAAAGACGGAGGTACCTTCACAATATGCGGCTTCACAATTACAATAAACAACAAACAGCCGGCTTTCCGTGTTAGCTTACTGCGGCTTTGTGAGAATGAGAGTCGCTAAAGTCGGAGTTTAAGTGGAACAGCATGTCAGTTTGTTCACACAATTATACAGTAAAGGCTTATTCTTTAGCTGAAACAGTGAGGGTCGACACCCCCCGCCATACAAGCCTTGAGCAATCCTTATTAAGTTCACAAGAAAACATGCAAATAGCGTCGCATTATCAGAGGACATTCAGTGCTAGAAAACCAGAGAACCATGAGGATTAAATGCTGTTCGTTTCGCTTCCTAATGGGAATTAGCTCTGGAACTCCTTTATGGTCTTTTAGAAAACCATCAGATGTGTTCAGAATCAGTGGCAGGTTGCCTATTAAAACTTTAGGATCCTTTACATTCTGCATTCTGATATCAACCCGACAGTAGAAAACCACCTGGAATCATCCTTTTTTTTAGCAGGTGGGTTGTAGGCATCGGACATAAAGCTCTGCCTGTAGGACTTGTGCAGATTGTGCAGAGAAACTATATTAAAATCTTATTTTAGTAAAAAGTGGAAAAAATAAGCCAGAAGATACAGTAGTCTGCAATTTTTGGCAACTCTAGACAAATGACATGTTTCCAAATGAAAGTAATTATCACGTTGTCTACAGAGAATACACTTCTGCACATTTTAATATACCTAATTACTGTTTGTTTGCTGAGCCTATCATAGTGTGTGGGTGTGTGGTGTTTTTGGCATTTTTAATAAATAAAATGTGGCCTGGAAAAGGGCTGATATGTATTGTGCACTACAATTTACAGAAAAATGACATATTTATGCTTGTTCCTTGAATTAGAACCTTGTACTTTTTGTTGTTGTTCAAACTTGTACATGAGTGAAAATCATATATATATATATATATATATATATATATATATATATATATATGAAGTAAATATTTTTACTTGAATTGCTTACTAAAATCCCTTAAAACAAGTAAATAAAATCTCTTGAAATATGTTCAATAATCTTAAAATGATCTTAAACACTGATAATTTAAGAGAAATTTGAGATATATCAATATATTAGGTAATTTTAGAGTTGATCACTAAATCACTAAATAGGTCTTGCATTCGTGCCCTCATGCACACAATCCACTCATAAAGCTGAATAAAACTAACCTATTCAGTTATCAATTCTGAAATACCAATATCTGAAAACTGACCAGTGTTTTGACAGTTCACGGTTCAGTTTTAACATCCGTATTTGCCACCCAAATAATATCTGGTCAACATAGATTCTGTAAATTCTGTAGATTTCTGACGTATAAACGGCCTCGCTCCACTGTACCTCACTGAACTTGTCTCGTATTATGAACCGTCACGTGACCTTAGGTCTCAAAGTGCGGGCTCTCTATTAGTGCCTATAATTAACAAAGTTGCATCAGGGGGCGGAGCCTTTTCATACAAGGCCCCACAGCTTTGGAATAACCTACCAGTCAGTGTTTGGGACTCAGCCTCAATCTTTAAATCCAGGCTTCAAACCTACCTGTTCAGTCCGGCTTTTGGCAATTCATTTTTCTGCTAGATAAAAGGTGCAGATCTAGGGGTCCATTGACAGAGAGTGTTTGGTAATGGGAATGTTGGTGCTGTCGTCCCGCTGCTCTTCTTGTTCATTCAGGTTTGTTGACGGTGGAGCGGAGGGGCGCTGACTTCTCAGGGCGCCCTCATGTCTTTGTTACCTCCTGGCTCTCCCTTTTAGTTATGCTGTAATAGCCAGGCCTGCCGGAGTCACTGCTGCGCTCTGTTAACACCACATAGTGTATTTAAATATTCAAATATTCTGTTAGAGCTAACACCTATCTGTTCTCTTCGCCTGAGCTGAACTGCTGCCCATCCTGTGTGGTCTGATGCTCTGCTTTGACTGGGTGCCACTGCTTGCCTTTAACCACCACGGAGCTCCTGGCTGTCCTGTACTGTGGAAGCTTGGCCTGCGTCCTGCTGACCCATCCGATGATCCAGCTACTTAATTACAGACTAAGCAGACTTTTATTCCTCTACCATACAAACACTGAACACTCCTTTCCTCTGCTTGTCTTGTTATCTGGTGTTGACCCGAGGAGGATGGGTTCCCCTTTTGAGTCTTGGTTCCTCTCGAGGTTTCTTCCTTTAGAACTGAGGGAGTTTTTCCTTGCCTCTGTCACCCTTGGCTTGCTCACTGGGGGCTCGGACACCCAGTAAAGCTGCTTTGTGACAACATCTGTTGTAAAAGGCGCTATATAAATAAATGTTGACTTGACTTGACTTGACTAGTCAGAAACTGACCAGTAATTGGGGTGAAGGTTGTCAGACAAACTATGCATATAGAGGCTACAGTTTGTAATTGCACCCCATACAGGTGTACTATAATACAAGTGTTTCTAATAAAGTGGCCAGTGAAAAGACATGCTTTCTAATAAAGTGAACCACCATTATAAACAAAGCTGACTCTAAACAACAAAGCTCCTCAATACTGTTTGATTTGACGGATAATTTGGCCTGCCTAACAGAAGAAATCAAACCAGCCTAAAAGAAAGTAACAACTAAAGCATGGCTTAATAAAGTACTTGCCCCCTGTTTTACCTCTCTGTGGGAGCAATAATGTTCTGTAGATGGTGGAGAAGCATCTAATTGCTTTCGCTTCCAGACAACAAAAACATCATACCCGCCCCATACACTTAATTGCCATGACCCCGTACTGCAAAGGGTCACCAGTTTAGGACCCTCTCACGATCCTTAAAGCTCCGCAATCAATAGGGTGCCAAATCTGACAACTTCTAATGTGCCTTCTTAATGCTCTGAACACAAATCCTGCGCTAAACTATTTGCATAGCTTTTAATCCGGTAAGCTTTTTAAGAACAAAAGAGACGGAGAATCAAGCAGCGCTTCACTGTCAATTATGAAGTAAAACAAAATTCCCAGCCCCGATGAATTTGATCAAAACGCCTCATATCAGAAACAATGAGGCTCGGCCGGGAAGGGAACGCTAATCAGAATTGGCGGTCGAGGTCCTGCATCAATGAATACGAAACCTCAATGTCGTTTAGAGGTAATTAATCATAATTAGTTGCTCTTTTAGTGATCGTACATCATGGGAGAACTTCATCACTCCGCCACTGATAAAGTGATAATTAGTCCCTAATTGCCTTCTACTTACTGTAAGCATTAAGAGGAGGAATATTGGAAACTTGTTCCGACAAGAGACTGCTGCCGCCGCCGACTGAATTGCTAATTCTGAGGCATTGCTAGCAGCCTGTGAGGACCTATCTCTGCATAATAAGTCATGGATCTGTTCACTAAGTCCTTGCAGTGAAGGAGTATCATTACAGGAAGAATACACACGGCTATGCAGTATTTACAGTTTGCAAGGATCCTGACCATGTGCAGTAGCACGTTCAATAGAGCCCAGAGCTAATTTGCAAAGTGTATGAGGGAAGAAGACCACATTAATCAACACGCTGAATTCGGAGGCTTGGCACTTTCATGCAAGGCAGCTTCCTATGCCTTTGAAGGAGATAAGGCAATCTTTCACTATCGCTAAAGGGGTAAAGAGCCTCCTGAGGAGCTCCCACAGCAAAGGCCGCGTTTCAGAACCGAGCCTCACTGCCAGAGTCCGAGTATGAATCCCATTGGCACCATATGAGCCTTGGTCTAAATGAGTGTGAAAGATATTCTAACCAGTTGAGCTTTTAGACCAGTGGCTTTGAAAGGATGGTTATGGTGTAGGGTCGGGTGATGTCTACCTAGCTGGAATCTTGACAATGGGCCGCCTTCATAAATGTTGTTTAGTCACATTTGAGCCTATTCATAACTCATTTTCCCTTACTTTTCCTCCGTCTTTCCACCTTGTTTTTCCACACGACCTTTGGGTTTCATGATTATGGCTAAATGATATATTCATTTGGGGAGCTGAAGTGTTGTTTGTTACAGTCTTGAACGAAATCAAAGAAAGCGTGCTCATTTTTAAGTTAGTGTTTAGTGTCTAATTAAATGTCTCAGAGGCGTTCTGGGACAGCATGTTGTTTGTGGTTGTCAGTACAGTGAAGTGAAGATGAAATTATGGTAAGAACAGCAATGCTACAAGCATAAACAGCACAGAGCTTCAGCAGACTGTGGCTTCATAATGACTCTGAAAAAGCCCAGTTGTTAGCACTTATTAACTTCTACATGTTCTATATTCTGCACTCACTAGTAAGCTGGACAGGTAGCAGAAAGCTGGCTTGCTAAAAGGCTTAATACTACAATATACTCTCATCAGCAAAAATATAGTCGCACCCAGAAGGAAGTGTCAGATTGCAGTGCTATTTGGAAGGAAGATAAAGGTTACCAGGAACAGAAGCATCAAAAGAATAGTTGCACAAATAGTTGCACCCAGAACTTGGTGGGTAGGTTTGACATTGTGAGACATGCGAATGATTCAAGTTTACATAAGCAAGGACGGGCCTTATTGCTGTACCTGACTAACCCAACAGCCCTGATTGCAGACATTCAGCGAGCAGTGATACCTCCATGAGTCATCCTGTTAGTGCCAGCACCATTGACAGATGGCTACACAAAGACTACATGCACACAGACTGTTCTGATGACTGCCCTTAACACTACGTCAACGTCCCCAAAGACTGCAATGGTGTCATGCCAGACTGTCATGGAATGACTCAGAATGGCAGCGGGTCATCTTCAGTGACAAGTCCCGCTTTTGTCTTGGTGGAGACGACCAACGAATCTGTGGGTGGACGCACCGTGGTCAGCGACAAGATGAATGGTTTGGTGTCAAGCGTCACATGTCAAGAAGACCTGGTGTCACTCCACCTCCACCCCTACTGCAAATTCTTCATAACCTGTGTGAGAATATCCAAGCTGCATGGGATGGATTATCACAGGACACCATCAGGAACCTCTACAACTCCATGCCAAGACGTCTGGCATGTTGCCTTAGCCTACTTCTATGTATTATTTATTATGAGTGTAATAAAATAAAGGGTGGAATAACGAGGGAGACAGAAAGTGAGCAAAATGAGATCCAATCAAGCCAGTGAGACATTAATTATGCACATAGTGCTGAGCTTTTATGTAACGCTTATATAAAACCTAATCATCTTTTTTACTTTAATGATGAATACTCACTCTGGGACAATGCAAAGTATCTTAGAGGAACAACAGAGACAAAAATGGATATCATAGAAATCAGCAATCAGTGAAGTAATGCCTTCTTCTGTAGACGTTTTTCTACTAAACAAGTTCAAGGACTTGAATATAGTCCACTGTACCAAAGAGAGTCATAGCTATCATACTTCTGGAGTGAAGTGGTCATAGGTGGACACTAGAGCTGGACTGGGAACTAAATGCCACCCTGGACTTTTACCTACAGACCCACTACATACACCACTACAGCCGTCCCCCCAACCCAGTTAGTGTCTTCACAGTTTTCTTTTCCCAGTGGATATCATTATGCTTTATTCTAGCGGTGGCTGCATTCGCATCACACAATGATGGCCACTGACATTAGATATGTGCACTCATCCGTCATGCTGTTTCTCCATTTGTTTGTATATAGGACTACAGTAGAAACTACAATGTATTTCTCTCTTTCCCACTCTTACACACAAAACAGCCCACCATGAATTGTCCCAGTCCTTCTGATGGACAGTGAGATGTGTAGACATTTACTCCTGGCACGTAATACCACCACACGTAACCAGATTTCATGACTGGAGGAAGGCTACAGTGCACTCACTCACACACTCATTCACTCACTCATCTTCTAACCCGCTTAATCCTTCTGGATTGCGGGCAGTGCTGAAGCCTATCTTAGCATTCAGTGGGCAGCAAGCAGGATATACCCCAGACTGGCCGCCAAACCATCACCGGGCAGACACAGACAGATGTACATATCCACACACAGTCTCACATCTAGGGGCCAATTTAGCCTCTCCAGTTCACCTGACCTGCTAACCTGTGGGAGGAAACCCATACAGACGCAGGGAGAACATACAAACTCCACACAGAAAGGATCCTGGATGCCCCGTCTGGGAATTGAACCCAGGCTCTTCTTGCTGTGAGGTGACAGCGATACCTACTGTACCACCGTGCCACCCCACCTACAGGGCAGCTTTTCTAAAACAAATGTTTGTTATTGTTTTATTGTTTCTTTTTCTAAAAAAATACCTGAACAAAGAGGTAAAACATCTGACAAGCCATTAATTAGCAGGAAGAACACTGTAAAAATGACACTGTAAAAGTCATTTATTTCCTAAAATTGCTGCCTTAACTGTAATTCACCTGTTCCACTAGTTCAGCTAGTTATTGTGACTTAGTCTTTTACCATAAAAAGAACAGTAACAGCCAATACAGTGAACGCAAATGTCTGTGAAATAAAGCTGATCATTTGTTTTTGTGAATGTATAGTCTATTTCTTTAACCTAACAACTGCAACAGTGTCAAAAAAAAAAACAATCTGTTTATTTACATGCATTTAACCCTTTAGCACATGCAAGGTTTTATTTTTGAAAATTGCAACAGTTGAAATAGAACTTTTTTAGCCCTACCAATTAATGCATGAACAGGTTGCATTTGCTGCACTAAGGATAATAAGGGAGGGTTTTTTGAAAGCCAGTTTTTTTTTCTTGGAGTCTTGACTTTTAATCAGGGTCTCTGACCTTCTTTGCTATGCTTAAATTCTAAATGTTGTTACTAGTAGTACCTTAATCACAAATCGAATCAATTTAGTTTATTCCCAACTTAAATCTCATTAATCCATTTTTTATACTTACAGAAAAAGAGTCCGAAAATTGAATAAGAGCAGTCTGGAAACATGTGAACATATATGAACATACATATACATATGAGCATGAACATATTACTGTAAATACAACTTCATAGGAAAAGGAAAAAAAAACATTCTTTGCTACACCAGTATATACTGTATAATGCATATTGCACTTCTTGAGACACCAGCAAGTGGTTGACTTTGTAAACAGCAAACCAGGGAGGCAAAAAGAGAGAACACAAACACAAATGCACCATCTTTGGTTTAAAACTAGATGTTGAAATATTGTTGTGATTATTTGATTGCATTCAGTTTCAAGAGCATTAGTGAGGTCAGGTTTTGATGTTGGATGATCAGCTCTGGAATGCAGTTCTTGTGCTCCACAGCCCAATACTGGGTGGGTGGGGGGGGTCTTTATGCTTCTGTAGTTGATGCCTGACATCAGACATGATGACCTTAGGCTAATATACAGCTGCTCCAGAGTGACCTATTCTATTGAAAATGTTTTACTTTTGGGATTATGCAAAATCAGACACCAAACATGTCTTGACTGATCAACTACATTTGGGTTATAGGGTAATTGCAACCATCACAAGCCAAATGTTAACAGTGACGAACAGTACTTAGCCAGCTGGAGGTAACTTTCTCCAGCAACCCACTTACGCCACACTATCGTACTGAAATGAATTAAGGCTGAATATTTTTTTCTCTCTTCTCCCAGAGGACTCAACTTGACTTTGAATGTCACATTGAATGCACAAGCTGATGCAGCCCTCAAGAATGTAATTAAAGTCTTGTTAGATGTTCAAAAACTGTCGGAGGAGATAAGAATGGGTTACCGACGGTTCGGTGACTCATCAGTGGATACTCCAGCACTTTTCCAATCAATTAAAGCCCATTTCTAAATGATATAGTTTTACAAAACCTTTGCACATTTGGTTTTACGTTTACTCAAGATCAGAGCCACTTACAGGCCTCCCCAGGCCCAAAGCACCCTCGGAGCTAGCTTTTCCTTCTCTGTTTTCTTCTGTTTTTCAACCTCAGAGGTGCAATTTTACATCAATGCTACTTTATCAATGATAATCATCACATATAGATGACCATGTTGTCCAAGGGACACAAGGGCCCTCCACCTCACCTTGGGTCGATCCGACTGTGTAATTAATTAGAAAGCTGTAAGCAAAGTCATCTGTAGTGGTATGATATGAAATGTGCCATTGTAAAGGCAAAGTGTTATAATTGTTTACAATAGGAATGGCAATAGGAACGAGACGTCTGAATGAGCCTGATGACTCTAAAAGGATCCTCACAGTAAGTTGCTGCATGAAATAATTACTAGTACAATAATTACTAATACACTGATGCTGACTGAGATGGTAGTTTTGAGAAATGTTGGCCTAAAATAGCTTTTATTTGTAAAATAAACTTTGTAAACTTTGATATTTTTCATAAAGTTGCATTCACACTGGGTATTTTTCGAGGTGCTCATTTGTACTGGTTTTTAATAGGAGAGATGTGATTTGCACACTGTTTTTGTGTACTACACAGCCTTGTTTTTTTCTGTGCTGACCAGTCGAATCAATAGATGGACCTTTAGTGACAAGTGAGCCCCTCCAGTTGCAAAAACCATTGCACCCAGAAGGACTCAACTGACAGGAATGAAACTTGGTGGGTAGGTTTGATATGGTGAGACATGCCAATGAGTCAAGTTTCATGCTCGGTTGCACATGTGATGTAAGCAAGGATGGGCCTTATTGCCATATTGAACAGTCCTCGTAATGGTCTGCACGCACCTCTTGAGGTACAAAGTACTATTACAAGACATGACAGACCAAGGGTATCTGGTTAGCATGCTAACTTCATTGGATATCTCTGTAACAAGATACATGAATGTCTATGATATACCATCATAATTGTTATTTCCTCATATTCTGTTGATAATTTTAGTTCAACTTGCAGTGTTTTAATCTGAACATTTTACAAATGGCACCTTTAATGGGTGTTTTGATTGGAACCTAAATAAACAAAGGCTGGTCTCCTACTTTTATGCAGCACTGCATGTTAAAGTAGTTTTGGACCATTTCTATTAGGTCATTTGCCATAAGCTGTTCACACAGTGTAAAAAGGAGCTGGGATTTTCAAATGGTGTAAGAATAAGCAGGCCTAACAAGGGTTTGATATGACTGCAACAGTTTATTTATTCATAAAAAAAGATGATATTATTGTTGGAATCTGCTGGTGTCTTCTGCTATCTCCTCTTTTCACTGTGGCCTAATTTTTGTTTGGTGACTCAGTGGGAGCACCACTGATTCTGCACCTTCGTCATGCTTAGCTGAGCTGCGGGGCTTCCCAATGTGATTAGCTAAAAATTGGCACCGGATCCGGCCGTGGAAAAAGTGATTTATGGGTATGTTTTAAGTTGGCAAGCAATTTCAGAAAGCCTCTCAGTGGCTGGTTGAACTCAGTTTGACCTGTCCATTCTAGCCTCTTCTGGAGTTTCTATTGGGCTCGGTTTCAACTTTTCCCCCCACGTCCCGATTCGTTAGATCACCTCCATATGTACGCTCCGCATCGCATAAGGTTGAACTCCCCACTGTGAGCCTCTGCTGTTACTATCCATAATTCACGTGCTAACATCTCTGCGCCTTATTCCGGGCTGGTTTACGGGTTGCTATTCCCACAGTACCCATCCTAATCAAGGTAGGGCAGCACCTGCCTGCTCCAATTAACCACTCATATGGCTTATATTTTTATAATAAGACAGCTCATCAAAAGCAGGTTACATAAAATGAAATATGTAATTTATCCCCCTCGCCTCCTCCCCCCAAGCAAGTCACAATGAAGAACACAAGTGTCCACTGGAGCAAATCTTTTGAAGAGTAATATTTGAATGACGTTTCCATGTCATCGCTATTACAGCAATCATTATTAAGATGCTTGTGTAATCCAGAGGTTTTGAAAGGCCTTTTCATCCACCTTTTTCAGTTTAGGTAAAGCCATGAATCAGTTTTCTATGACGATTTTCTGACCTCCCTTTGACCCTTACAAGAGCTTGTTTTGGTACTGTGGCTTTAAGACTGATATATTAAAATGATGAAAATCTCCATCATTTAAACATGGCAGATGTTCTTTACAGTGTATGAAAACGTCATGATGAATTGACTAGCTGGGGAAACATTTACACTCATCATCAGAACAGTTGCACAAATAATTTCGACTGTAAATTAGGGGTCAAACCAGCGACGCCCATCTCTACTGATACAGCCCCAGTGTCCTAACTGTAATGTAGGGGTTAAACCAGCAACCCCCATCTCTACTGATACTGCCCCGGTGTGCTAACTGTAATGTAGGGGTTAAACCAGTGACCCCCGTCTCTACTGATACAGCCCCAGTGTCCTAACTGTAATGTAGGGTTTAAACCAGCGACCCCCATCTCTACTGATACTGCCCCGGTGTGCTAACTGTAATGTAGGGGTTAAACCAGTGACCCCCATCTCTACTGATACTGCCCCGGTATGCTGTAATGTAGGGGTTAAACCAGTGAGCCCTGTCTCTATTGATACAGCCCCGGTGTTCCAACTGTAATGTAGTGGTTAAACCAGCGACCCCTGTCTCTACAGATACAGCCCCTGTCTGCTAACTGTAAGTTAGGGGTTAAACCAGCAACCCCCCTCTCTACTGATACAGCCCTGGTGTGCTAACTGTAATGTAGGGGTTAAACCAGCAACTTCCGTCTCTACTGATACAGCCCCGGTGTGCTAACTGTAATGTAGGGGTTAAACCAGTGAGCCCTGTCTCTACTGATACAGCCCCAGTGTCCTAACTGTAATGTAGGGGTTAAACCAGTGACCCCCATCTCTACTGATACAGCCCCGGTGTGCTAACTGTAATGTAGGGATTAAACCAGTGAGCCCTGTCTCTACTGATACAGCCCCAGTGTCCTAATTGTAATGTAGGGGTTAAACCAGTGACCCCCATCTCTACTGATACAGCCCCGGTGTGCTAACTGTAATGTAGGGATTAAACCAGTGACCCCCATCTCTACTGATACAGCCCCGGTGTTCTAACTGTAATGTAGGGATTAAACCAGTGAGCCCCATCTCTACTGATACTGCCCCGGTGTGCTGTAATGTAGGGGTTAAACCAGTGAGCCCTGTCTCTACTGATACAGCCCTGGTGTGCTAACTGTAATGTAGGGGTTAAACCAGCAACTTCCTCTCTACTGATACAGCCCCGGTGTGCTAACTGTAATGTAGGGATTAAACCAGTGAGCCCTGTCTCTACTGATACAGCCCCAGTGTCCTAACTGTAATGTAGGGGTTAAACCAGTGACCCCCATCTCTACTGATACAGCCCCGGTGTGCTAACTGTAACTAAGACTCGTACAGAAGATTCAGTGAATATTAAATTAGCTTTCATTTCCATTCCACATTAAATGGTGTAGCAGTCACGTCCAGACTGGTGGACCGGCGCTGTGTGTCCGAATGACTTTTTAAGGAGAAACGGAAATTCAAATAAGAAGCTAAATTCAGGCTCGGGAAATCAGTGAGTCAAATTCAGTCCAACTCTGTTAATCTGAACACTGCTTTTTAGCTGTTTAAATACAGAAGCTAGTTAGGCTTTGTGAAGAGACCAAAGCAAACATCTAGCATTATGTCAGGGCATCATGTCATTACAGGGGGTAAGACATACTGAAGTGACATGCTCCTATGCCCGCTGTGGCAGTGCAGGCCTACAGCGTTCAGATCTGAGTTTATAAGATTGCTGTGTTGTTTTTCCTTGTATTTACACATCAGCTGTTTGATGTAACTGTCATGTCCTCTTTACTGGGTCTGTCCGCTTTGGCAGTAAGCTGTGTGTGCTTATTACTTGCATCTTTATCTTTGTGGGTTTAACTGTCTAATGTTAACTTATTTGTGGTCGTCTCTGGACAGAGGTGTCTGTGGTGAGCAGCCGTATGATTTCTATGTGAATCCAGTATGTGTATTCGAATCCAGCTTTCTAATTGCTTCCTGTTGTTTGGTATCAGGGTGTTGGAATATGTAGGGTGCAAACTGCATGGCTGTTAGGAATGTACTTGCATGCAGTGAGCCCCATTGCTGGACATTAGCTGTGTCTGTGTGTGTGTGGTTTGGAGTGGGGTGGTTTTGAAACATGTGCAGTGTTCACATACCAGTTCAAACTTTAATCCTGACAGAAAAGCAAGACAACTGTGGTTTTCCATGACATGGGCCCTTTAAATCAACACAAACATTCCGCTAAATGACCATGTCACCACCACTCTATATATAGCCAGTACCCAATGTCCAAGACTTCCATAGTGACCCCTGCCATCTGCCATCACACAGAGCCACAAAATGGCAAACCGCGGGCCGGCCAGGCAGGTAATTCAAGGTTACCGTGTGCCAACTGCTCCCGCTGACCCCCCATCAGGCACAGATGCAGGTCCTCGCTGGGTGCTCCTCACACACACCGACACTGCTTCTCTCCATTACCCTCTCCCAGGCTGACACACACCCCGCTCGCCAGGAACACACTCCTCGACATCATTTTTAGGACATCAGGAGACACTGTCCGACAGTAATGTGTCTTCTTTTAAAACGTTCTTGCTGCTATTTTTCAATGAAGGGGGAAAAACACCTGTAAAGGTTTTGTTAGTATAAAACAACTCACAGGTCTTCTAAACATAAGAAAGAAAGAAAGAAAGAAAGAAAGAAAGAAAAAAAGAAAGAAAGAAAAAATGCCAGTTTACAATAAGGCTGCTTTCTGCTAGCACCCCTATGAGATTCTGGCATGTTATGTTACATTTACAGCATTTAGCTGACGCTTATCCAGAGCAACTTACCAGCTTACGTCACATGCGCAAATTCATTCACATGTCTCACAATGTCAAACCTACCCACCAAGTTTCATTCCTGTCGGTAGATTCCTTCTGGGTGCTGCTATTTTTTTGACGATAAGTGTATATACCAACCCTGGAAATGATCATGTAGAAATTAATGATAACTGTTTCTGGTACATAAACATCTTCAGAGGAAAAAGAATGAACTATAAGAAGAATATAGGACACATGCCTTCTAAAACACCTTGAAAAGCTAGCTGTCCCCAGACTTTTGACATTTCAGGGCAGTGTATTGCTGGAGGGGTAGCAGGAAGAACAAATGTTTGTGGATCAAATCCAGTGTGCTGCCAGACCAACTTCAATAGCGTCGCGAAAATGACGGAGACACAGCTTGGGGGCTTCACATCATTGGTGGTAATGACTGAAGACTCGCTCAGGCTTCCTCGTGGCTCGTGCTGTCCGTCGATGTGGAACATCAATCCACGAGCCTCTCCCCCCGCCTTCTCACAATGCCGGGCATTTGTTTTCTTCCATCGCGATCGTTACAGCTTGTAAATCTGATCATGCTGTAATGACGCCCCGTTGACAGTTCGGCCACAAACAGAGGCCCACCCTTGACGAGAAATGAAATATCCTTGATTTTAATGAGGAAGGTTTTGCTTATTTGCTGGGAGACATATGGCTTGCACTGATTACAAGAGATCTCTCTCTCTCTCTTTCTTTCAGTAGCTTGAGAAACTGCCTGTCTAGTTCATGGTCTTTGTGCTCGAGTGTTGAAACAGAACGGCTGTGTTGTCACTCGAATCGGAAAACAGGCCTAACTTTAAATGGTAATAAGGTAGCATCATTTCCGCTGGCGTTTTATTTCCCCCCACCATACATGTCAAATGAAAGCAGAGCAGCTATGTGACTCAGGCTCCTCTCCTCACGGGGATTAGCAACTAAGGAGCTAAAGAAGCCTCTCAGACACACATACACAAACACACAGAGGCTTTACATTGCAGTATTGGCAAGGCGGCTATGGAGAGATGAAATAGAATCACTTTATTCATCGCAGGACTGGCTTTATATTTAGGCTAAAGGCAGGAGAACATGTAAAACCCAGTTAAGGTTGAGATCCGTACCCCAAGATTGAGTGTTTTCATTATATCAGTTCTAAACAAACTTCTTAACAAGAAGTTGTTACGTAAAGGAAGTGCTGTACTTAAAGGAAGTGCAATCTCTATCTGCCACAGTGTCGATTACCACTGCTAATACACATTTGATGGGTTTTCCTGAGCTTAAATACGTAAAGCAAACACTTGGACTTGAAACAAACAAAAATAATATTTATGTGAAACATGTCTTTTCATAGACTACAATCAGAGCAAAATCAGAGCCCACCCTACATTTATTTAATTTTTAGTTCAAAGTGCCATCAAGTACCATTAAGATATTCATATTTTAGTGTCAATAAAAAGCCTCAACAACTAATCATACACTCACCATCAAAAGGATAGCTGCATCCAGAGGGAAATGCCGGATTTCAATGCTACTGGGAAGGAAGATAAAGGTTACCAGGAACAATAAATGATGATAAATTTAGACTGATATGGGTAATATTTATTGAGCTGCACATACATAAGTAGTGTCTCTCAGTATGGTGTTGGGCTGCCATATTTGCTAATGCAACATGCCAGATGTCTCAGCATGGAGTTGTGGCGGTTCCTAATGGTGTCCTGTGATAATCCATCCCATGCAGCTTGAATATTCTCACACAGTTCCTGCAGAAGGGGTGGAGGTGGAGTGACACCAGGCCTTCTGGATGTGAGGCGCGTGACAACAAACCGTTCATCTTGGCGCTGACCACAGTGCCTCCACACACAGATTCGTTGGTCGTCTCCACCAAGTCAAAAGTGAGACTCTACACTGAAGATGAATCGCTGCCATTCTGAGTCACTTCATGATAGTCTGGTACGACACCATTGCAGTCTTTGGCGATGTCGGTGTAGTGTTAACGACAGTCATTGTAACGGTCTGTGTGTATGTAGTCCTGCATTGTGCAGCCGTCTCACGGAGGGCATCACTGCTCACTCAGTGTCCACAATCGTGGCTGCTGGGTCAGTCAGGTACAGCGATAAGACCCGTTCTTGCCTCCCACCCTTTATAATAGCTTCAGTTCTTATCCGTACACTTGTTTTCAGCATTTTAATGAAATCTGCAGGGCTATTTTTCTACACCTCCAAATTTCAGGCCTAGAACATTCTGCTTCTCACAGTCCAAGAAATCCAAGAAAGTACATTCCATGATGCTGAAGTCTGGACTCTGGGGTGGTCAGTCTGAGAGATTTCTCTTCTTTGTTTCCTGTTCTCAGCGAGGAGCTTATTGACAGCTACATGAGCTTTCAGACCCATAGCGTTAAGTTGTCTTCTCACAATGGAAGGATGGACAGAAACACTTGTGGATGTTTTCAGACCTGAAACGACTATGGAGCTTTATTTCCTTCAAAGATCTCTTTAATATAGGGGAGAACAGAAGAGTAACACAGATATTTTAGTGTAGTTATACAGGTTCAAGTACAAAGTCCTTTATTCATTTTCTCATGTTGCCATGGCAACCTCATCTCTAAACATAGGTATTTCCCTTGTCTGTAGCATAAAAGTCTCTTGTTTTCATTATTGGTGTACTAGATTACTGTGTTTTGCATATGAGCCACAACATTCACCATTTGGAAGCTTGTAAATAACTTGTAAATAGCCAGCCAGGCTAAAGAACAGCCTCCACACGGTGTGGTTAATTTCAGCCCATTCTTCTAACTAAACCAGTCCATATCCTCCCCATACACATTTAAACAGTCAATTGTCTTGAAGTTTTTATGTATAATGTCATCAACTGTACTATAGATGTCATGTAAGTAACACACATTGTCACTGTCCAATTAAAAATGTATCTCCATTTCGGTTGATTTTCACCTTTATCCGTCATTTGAACACAGCAGCTGTTGTTTACAGTGTGTGGCAATTTAATGATGGACTGACCAACAGAAATGGTCCAAAATTGCTCAGAAAAAGTCTGGTTCCATTGACTTACATCAAAGCTAAATTAGGTTTTGCCCTCTTCTGTAAAGTTGCCATTACTTATATTTTTAGACAGTGAGGACATTTGACTTTCAGTGTGCTGATTTTCTCTTCTGAGTAGAAGTTTATTTGATTGTGGCAGTTTGGAGTGCCATTTTCTCTATATCGGTTAATAATGTTTTGAACTCCTCTTGTGTTGACTTTCTCCATCTTTATGTGCGGATTATCTTATATCCAGTTTCCTGAGAAAAATTTTCATGAATTTGAAGTGTTTTCCTGAATTATCCAGCCAAAAGTATCTGTAAATTAAGGGCCTACTTTTCCAGAGGGATTTTTTTGAGCTGCTTGTTACCAGGTGCTAGCTTTCAAAATCCCTGCCTAGATTGTCAGGGACACCAGAAAGCCAAAAAGCGAATGAAATCAGAACTGCTGAGCTGCTCCAGGGTTTGAATGTTGAATAAAACTTGATGAACAGATGAACAGCCTTTATCTTTCTTTTATACTAAAACCTGCATGGCTATAGTGTACCATGTATTTCTAACAGTGTTTATTGTCAGAACCCAGAAGCTGCTCATTGGCTTACATTATAATTGAGTTTTGGGTTAATGGGTTCTCAGGTACTGGGAAACATGTTGAAGTTCTTGTCCATGGTATTGGACAGTATAATACAGAGCTTAGGCTAAAATCCTGGAATGTTCCCTTCATTCCACTTTAAGTCATCACCATTTTGCCCCAAAACATCTGTCCTTCACCTGATGCCAGTAATGCTAATAGAAACACTGAAATCTGGCCTTATAAACTGGTTTTGCTAACATCAACAAGGAGAGTTACAACTTGCACATGACCTGTTGTTGCAGGTGTAGTAGAATGAGGCATCATGTGATGTTGTACTAGTTCATTATCCAGTCGAGTCAGCATGCCCCCTCTCTTCTAGCACCGAAGTAATGAAGAAGTATGTGTACTGGACAATTTCACACTAACCACAAGGAAATGTGCCATGTCTTACTGTTGATCTGATTTTCATAACCTTGTAGGCATTCTAAAGGCTTATATGCATAAATGCATGAAAGACGTTTCCCAAGAAATATTAGTAGTAAAGTTCATGCATGAATCAGCTTTTTTATTCCTGAAAAAAGTCCTCGTAAGTAGTTTTCAGGTTCAGCATATGTGGAGCTTCTTCAAAAACATCCCAGGTGGCTCCTCATGAAGCTGCTTGAGAGAATGCCAAGAATCTGCAAAACTACTTCAAGGCAAGGAGGACCTACTGTGCAGAACCAAAAATAGAAGTTTTGGCAGTGTGATATATTTTGTTTTATTGTCTATATACTTATAAATACACTCATCATCAAAATGATAGTTGCACAAATAGTTGCCATTAACCGACAGGAATGAAACTTGGTGGGTAGGTTTGACATTGTGAGACATACGATTGAAGTTTCATGCTCGGCTGCACATGTGACAGAAGCAAGGACGGGCCTTATCACTGTACCTGACTGACCCAACAGCCATGATTGCGGACATTCAGCGAGCAGTGATTCCCATCTTGTTAGTGCCAGCACCATTGGCAGACGGCTGCATGACACAGGACGACATGCTTGCAGACTGTTATGATGACTGTCCTTAACACCATGTCAACGTCGGTGTTGTGCCACCATTGCACCATCAGTCCCGCTTTTGTCTTGATGGAGATGATCAACGAATCTGTGTGTGCAGGCACCGCGGTCAGCACCAAGATGAGCAGTTTGTCGTGACGTGTCACATGTCCAGAAGGCCTGGTGTGACTCCACCTCCACTCCAACTCAAAATCTGCAGGAACTGTGTGAGAATATTCAAGCTGCATGAGATGGATTATCACAGGACACCATTAGAAACCTCTACAACTGCTTACCGAGACATGGCGGCCCAATGCCATACTGAGAGACACTACTTCTGTATGTGTAGCTCAATAAATATTGTCCATATCAGTCTAAATTTATCATCATTTATTGTTCCTGGTAACCTTTATCTTCCTTCCAAATAGCACTGCAATCCAACAATTCCTTCTGGGTACAACTATTCTTTTGATGATGAGCATATATAAAATGTGGAAGAAATGATAAACAGCACTTTTCTTTTTTAATTTTCTGACTTTGGTTCTGATCTTTAGCCTTTCGTCACAGCCAAGGAAGGGATGGATTCAGTGGACCATGACAGGTAATTAATTCTTTATTTGAACTACATCTTATTTTTAGTAGCCACTGATTAGGCCATGGCCATTTACTTATAAAGTTATGACACATCTCTCAGATAATAAACGTCTGAAATCTCTAAACGGTCCTTCCTCCGTGAGATGAAGGAAGAACTCCTGAAAGATGGTGAAAGCTGTTGCTGAGGAGCATATAATGCCTGACACCCGCTATCCAGATCATCTGGAGGGTGGTGCTGTTTTTATTGCATTCCTGAAGCTAAAAAAGTGCTATATTAAACTCTGTGGAAGACCAAACTCTCAGCTCGGTGTCAGAATTATTAACTGGCAGACTAATACTGGCTCTAAGGTTAGCTAGACCTTACCCAGGGTACTGTATTCTCAAAAAATCAGTGTAGTACGCCTAACAATGTAAACTGTTAAGATTAGTTAGCTAACTAGTTAGTTATTCTTCACATAGCTGCTGACAGCTGGTTTATTAACCAGTCACATTAAACAGGGCTGTTTGTTTCTCATTAGCCTGTATTCATTAAGTTTCAGGAGTGCGGATCTAGGATCTGTTCCTGTCAGTAACTTCATAGTAAATAAAGAGGAATATGATCTTTAATCTGCACTTCTAACCTAAGAAGTTCTATGAATACAGACCGGTATGTGTAAAGATATATATTAATGCATATGTTGTCATTATAGTTTGGTAAGAGACAAGTCTCCTCCAGCATCTAACTTTGCTTTGATTAGCTCTGCTGTTAGCTTTAGCTTTGGCTTACCTGAACCTAATAAGTTGCAAAAACATTCCTATTCCATCCTTATTAGACATGAAAGCTTTAACACAGAGCTGTTAAACATCTTCCCTGGAATTATTCATATAGACATGGTTTCCATAATCTCTGAAGCTACTGATGCAATGGTGGCAAATTCTACGATGTTGAAACCCATTTCTTCCCATTTAAAAGCAGAAAGCAGTTATTTGTAACTTAACTTTAACCTGTATTTAAACTGAAACAGTACAAAGACAATATATGTAATATTTTATCTTATGTACTTTGTCGTTTATTTTATAAATATACGCTCAGTCTGAAATTGATACCTGCAACACATTTCAAGAAAGTTGGAACAGGAGCAATTTAAGATTCGGATCATTGTGAAATGTTCAAAAAACCTCCTTTAAAAGTCCTTTATAAGCAGAGCTGACCCATGGCATGGCACGGGCGCGTCCATCTACTTTTAACTAATTTTACTGCTGTTCACCATTATGTATAAATACTTCTAAAAAATCACAAAAAACTTCATAACTTCATAGTCTAAGAATGTAAACCCATATTTCCTTTGACACGTGCACAGTGCGCCATTCCCCTGGCACAAGAAACCCCCTCTTCACGCTCTAGTTAGACTTGGTGGGACAGGGGTTTGGGGCCTTGGGGAGTAAGTGAGTGTGTGAAAATGTGATTATCAGTAAATGCAAAGTTTAGCTGACAGCAGCAGCTTGCCTAGGTCAAGATTCACCATAGCTTTAAAATAATGTTCCTTAATAAGTGCTTGCAAGGATTTTAGGTATTTCACAACTACTTTATGGAAATAACAAATGTCATGTTTTCCAGCCCAAAGAAGAGAAGGATCATACAGGTTGTCATGAGGGTAAAATTCAAAAGCCCAGATCTGTTATAGTATGGAGGGGCATTAGTCGGCAACCTGGACAACTGTGTAAGCTTCATGTTAAGATAAGCTTGGGTTTCCCCGAACATGTTTTGGAGCAACATATGCTGCCTTCTAGAGGCTCTCTTTTTTAGGGAAACCCAAGCTTACTTCAACATGGAAACACCAGGAAACATTCTGCAGGTGTTGCATGACTGCGTAATCAGAGCGTGCAGGTGCTAGACGGGCCTACCACAGTACTGAACTCACTGAAAATGTGTTATGTCTGTCTAGATAACCTTAAAATTTGACAACAAGAGTGCTGTACAATTGCACAGCTGGAGACGTGTATAACAGCAGATTGGCAAAAAGGCTTTCAAAGCTCCTGTACCAGCTTTTTTGGAAAGTGTTGCAGGCATTAAATTTGGAGTGTATATTTACAAAAGATGAAGTTTAGAATGCAAACATCAAATATTGTGGTTTTGCCCTGTTGTTTTTTTGTGATCAACTTTCTATTACCATTTACAGCAGGGGAAAAGGGAAGCTAAGGGGAAAGCAAGGCAAGATGGTAGCATATATTCGTAAGAATACACACAGATCAAGAATAAAAACAAAAACATTTCAGACTAAACAGCCAGGTAGACTGTAGGCATTACATAGTTCAATACATATATACTAAAAGTTAGATATCCAGAGCTAAGTAGACGAAAGCTTTGGGGCAATCCAAAGCTGAAAAACTTTTAGTAGCTGTAAAATCACCTGTCATTAACAGCTTTCCTGAAGTGAGAAAAGCTGAAGAGTAGAGTCATCATTTAACAGGCATAAATGAGGCGACAGTGGAACGCTGACATCAAGTAATTTGGATAATTTGTTTACTGTGGAGATCCATACATCTGCTACTTTTTAACAATCCCAGAACATATGCAGAAGAAGTACCAGGTGCAGGATGACACATATTGCAGGGGTGACTAGAAATTTCTTTCATTTGATATCTCCTGGAAGGTGTTGCATATGCTCTGTGAATTAGTTTGTAGTGGATAAACTAATGAGCCAGATTTTCAGAGGTTTGACTTATACAGACCATAAAGTTTTCCAATCGAGAATGGTGGAAGCAGAGGAGAACTCTTAGCCCCAAATTTGTTCAATTACTAATGGCTTACTTTGACAGCCAAAGAGGATTTACTAATCACTGCTTTCTGCATTCATCAGCATTTAACAAACTGTCCCAACTGTTTCTGAAATTGGAGTTGTAAACATTTGGGGTTGGTATCCACCCACTAGGTAGGCCAGTATCCACACACCAGGTAGGTCTGAAAGCCAAGCACAAGCTTTCTCAGAGGAATGGGAAGTGCCACCACATCTTGTCAAACTGACACTAAAGCAAGATCACTGGACAACTCAACACACTTGGAGTATAATGCTAACTGCAAACTCTATGTCAGCTACCTGACAGCCAAGATGGTGGTGGTGGTGGTCGTAGTGGTAGGGGGGATTGACGGTCATCCTACTCCCTCAGAGAGCATGAGGTCATTGCTGTGCCATTGCTAATCTCCTTATAGGGATGGTGGCACCACTCGGGAGCATTAGCATAAAAATCCTGTACTGAAAACTCAACTTCAAATAAACACTGTACTGTTCAGTAGCGAATAATTTGATCATTTTGACTGTAACACACAACGTTTTTGCCAACATTCTATAAAGCTTGTCCAACCTCACAACAATTTCCAAGAAAGAATGTTTTTGGTGGGCAGGGCATGGGTCAGTTGCTGCTTTGCAAGCCCTGAATGCACATGACGGCAGCTTAACACAATATACCCAACTCTCTGTAAATTCTGACTTTGCCCGTGTGGATCGATTCAGCACTGTCCAAATGCCTTGGCAGTGCGAGCCCTGCACATAGGCATGTTTGAAGCCGGGCTTTGGGCGGCCGGGTGAAGAGAGGTGGCGATTGTAGGCCAGACAGACTCTTCCCTTGTATTCTGAGGGTGTGTATGTGTGTGTGTTGCATTGGCAGGCAGGCAGCGGCCCCTGCGTTTGGCTCCAACCTCTTTTCCCTCCTTCCTCTGTCTCTCCGTTCCCCCCAGCAGCTGCAGAGAGCGGGCAAGAGAGCAGATCTGCACAGGAGAAGAGCAATTTGCTTCTATTTTGTGTCCTTATTATCGAATTGAGCGTAGTATTACAAACCTCAGCTGGGACCGTATGTGAAATGCTCATATAAACAGAAAGCAGTGATCAGTACATTCTGTTTGCCCATGAACACCAGTATTTGTTGTTCTTGTTATTATTTATTTATTGTTTTGTAAATATATACTCATTCCAAATTCTGCAACATGTTCCAAAAAAACAGGGTCAGGAGCAAGGTGACCCAATGTTGAAGACACAGAGTAAGCAGAATTTGTTTCCTTTCTCCCATTATACAAATCTTCAGCTGTGCAGCCATATATGGCCTTTTTTGTCATATTTTGTGCTTCCTAATATGCTACATTTTTGGTCTGGACTGCAGGCAGGCTGTTTCTGACTATCAGTTGTGGACGAAGTACACATATCATGTACTTAGTTAAAGTAGGGATCTCCAAGGTAAAATATTACTCCAGTAAAAGTAGAAGTTCCTCCCTTTAGACCTCCACTTGAGTAAAAGTACTGAAGTATTTACCTTCAAATGTACTTAAGTATGGAGAGTAAAAGCAGCATGATTTATTATGGCTCTAATGTCCTATTATCATTTCTGGAACGAGACTCTTAATCAGCTCAGTTTTTGTGAAGAGACTCTAGTGTCTCTCTCAGTCCACCAGTCTTTAATAGAAGGTCATTAATTAGTCTGACACTGATGTCTGTTCAAATGATCATAAGCACAAAACACTGAAGGAGAACAGTTTCCATTAGCTAGAACTATAAAATAACTTTTTGCAAACAAGTTTCGGTTTAAGATTTATTTGCAAACCTAGTTACAAGTTTAAGTTAAAAACTTGCTTTAAACAGGTTCACAGATGAGTTTCCCTTTACTATACTGCATCTGTAGGTCTCTGTTCATAAACATAAACTAGCCAAAACACATTTACTATGAAAGGAAAAAGTGTTTGTATAAATTCAGAAAAAGACACTCGCCAGTCACGAGTGCATGTGTACACATTTCTATATTGTGATCTATTTTCCCACAAAGTCAGGAGCATGTTTTATCTGTTCACTAATGCTTTGATGTGTGATTGTCAGTCAGTGTTTGCATTAACCCCATCCTGCTTTACCTGCCTTCCTCCAGGTGGTCCTTGAAGTAGTCCAGACCTGAAATGGACATTTCCATGGATGCTAAGAATCCATAAATAAGCTTGTTCCGTTTTGACATGTTATGTTTTTACGCGCACATAAGCCGAAAGGAACGACAAATTTTGCATAATGTAGTGGAGTAAGAAGTAAGATATTTGAGTTTGCAGTGTAGTACAGTTAAAGTAAAAAGTCGTCCAAAATGGAAATACCTCAGTAAAGTACAGAAACAAATTACTTTGTTACTGTCCACCACTGCTGATTATGAAGCCATGCTATTGTAACATAAGCAGACTGTGGCTTGGTTGTCGTATTGAAATAAGCATGGATGTAGATACGATGAAAGTGTACTAATAAGGTGCTCAGTGAGTATATCTGTCAGTGTTAATCTTGCCTTTACAGATGTGCAGGTTACTCCTGCCATAGGCATTAATACCATGACATACCACAACAGCTTCTGGCTTTTGAACTTTACACTGGTAACAATCTGGATGGTTCTTTTTTTCATTGACCCAGAACATGATTTCTATTGCTTCCATAAACACTGGACATAAAGTCACAAGCATTCACTCTTTATGCACGTTTATCTGAACGAATGAGATTTATCAGAATTCCCTGAATCTTTTGATGGAATACCTAAAATCTTTACAGTCGTTCACTAAAGCAAGCTGTTCTTAAGCTGATGGATTGCCTTTCCTGTATGCACCTTTTTTATCCAAGCATGATTTACCCATGCATGGTTTTTAACATTATGCAATGTTTCTAGTCCTGCCCCATTTCAACTAATAGATCATCACCGTAGGCGTCTAGCAGCAGTATTGGATATTCAAGGTTTTTTACAGTGTTAAAATACAGTAGTTACCGGTTTCACTTGTAACAGTGACTAAGTTTCATTAAGACTTTCAAGTCTGTTTCTCATTGCTACTCTCATAGGACTCTAACAGGTATCTGTTATTCTATTAAATGTAGCATTTAACTGTAAAGTATTATCTTTCTTATATTGTGTTTGTGCTTGTCTTGCTGTCTGGTGTTGACCTGAGGAGGATGGGTTCCCCTTTTGAGTCTTGGTTCCTCTCGAGGTTTCTGAGGGAGTTTTGCCTCTGAGGGGGTTTTGCTTTGCCACAGTCGTCCTTGGCTTGCTCACTGGAGGCTTGGACCCAGATTCTCTGTAAAGCTGCTTTGTGACATGAAGCATGTGGCAAAAAGCACTAAATAAATAAACCTTGACTTGAATTAGTTCTGTCCTTTTATAAGAACATGCTGTAGGCATCACTTTCAGTGTTACTGAACAAATAAACATTACGCTGATATCTTTATACAGTTTTTGCATTTCACATACATTGCCAATGATTCTGGAATTGAGGTTTGTAACCTTTCACTGGAATTCACTCATGATGCAGTTAGACGGTGGATGGATGGAACTTTGCGCTGAAGACAGTGATGCTATTTTGGCATGGAAGCTGAAGTACAAGCTGGAAAAATGAAAAGCTTGAAAAGCATGTCAAATGAGCAACAGAGACATCTCATTTAATTGTATCATTAGGTTTATATGGTAATTAATTCTCTAATTCTGCTTCAATCAGCATATCTTTTCCAGCAGATTTTACACTGGCAGTCAGAAACTCAACCATATAGTGCAGCACGTCATGCATATTCATATGGCATGCATGTAATATCGTGCTGTTTTAATGGAGCGGCGGCATCAGAGGAATAATGTTAAGCAGTACGGGTGGAAATATCTGCTGACTGTACTGAGTCAGTGGCTGGGAGTCTGAAAACATTCCGATTTTCTGCCATATTTCTCCAACGGCAGAAACATCCATACCATAGCCATTTACTGTGCATGTGCACTATACTCTGGATGTTTTGATTAGAGGACTGTGCATTGCTTTGCCTTGTTAATGTTATCACAGAGAAAGGACATTTTCCCAACAAAGGATGAAGGACTAATCGCATCAGATGTGGCCACGAGACGAAGTCCGATAAGAAGCGAACAATAATCCAATATGCAATATGCATCATGTTTGCGCCTGGAGCTATGAAAGGAGAAATTCATCTGATCTCTGCTGATTGTATGTGACCTCTCATTCACGTGTGAAGTAAATAATAAGATTTCTGACACAAACAGATTCTTTCACCTTTTCCCCATTAAGGTGATGAATGCTGGCATGAAATCAGAGAGTTTAGATCTTTTTGAGTTTGGACAATGTTTCTTATGCTGTTCAAGACAGTTGTATAATAAAGTGGCACTTATTCAAGTAAGTAGATTTCTTATTTGGTGATGGAACATAAAGTCAGAACTTGCATTAAAGGAATACTCCAGTGGTCTTTGACCTGATCTCTACCTGCTGTATCTGTGAGATACAGTCATTTACCATGGACAGTAATTTTAATGCATGCATCTACCTGTATTTAGAAAAGAGAAAAAAACTCAGTGACTCAAAAAAGATGTATAATTAAAACCAATGGGCAGTTGGTGAATGGGGTTCTATTTTATGGAGTACAGGAAAACTATTGTTCAAGGTAATAGACTTTATTTCTATAATACAGAATGTTGCAAAAGTCAGAGACCATCTTTCATTTATTTAATTTCCAGCCAAAACGGCCATTAAGTATATTATTCCAATTTTCAAGAGGACATTAACTATAAGATGACCCCCATCCATAAGGAAAGACAAGATCAAAGGAAAACAAGTAAGAGCAAACGGGACCCCTGACAACCATACAAGACCTGTCATTAACAAATAAACAGTACTTAAAGTCTTCATCTTTGAGAGAGAAGAGCAAATAAAGCTCCACTATTGCTTCAAATCTGGAACAATCCACAGGTGTTTTGGTCCAACTTTCCACTGTGAGAGGACAACTCAAAGCTATTGGTCCGAAAGAATGTGTAGCTGGTAAGAAGCTCTCACTGAGAAAAGAAAATCAAGCTGCTGGTTTTCTTGGAACAAAGGAGTGACCACCGCAGAGGCTACACCTCAGCATCACTTTATGTGTTTGGAATACTTGGATCATGAGTAGCAAAAAATGCAACCAACTTCTAAGACTAAACTTTTGTTGGAGATGTGGAAAGATAACCCATGCAGATTTCTTTGAAGAAATTAAAGGTCTCTTGGAAACAGAATGAAAGCTGTAACATAGGCAAAGAGTGGACACACCAAATGCTGACAAAAAATCATATTATATTTAGATGTAAACACAATAAATAAATGAACACCTCGTTATTAATAGCGTCATGTACAATGCATATAATACAGAGCAATGCATACCTATAAACGTGCATACGCAACTGAGGATTTGCATGGAGATGAAGCCCTCAAACATAAATAGGACATAATCTATTGAGACATATATTCTCAATACAAAGCCATTAGTTATAATATTCTGCAAGAATAACAATAAACTTATGGACATAAATGTATATAAACACATGGGTAGCTCGAACAGAAGAGGTGGGGGTTTTCAGTGTTCCAATGTTGCACTTGTGCATGTGCCAAGCCGTGTGCAGTAACTGGCTGCCGAGCGCTGACGGACAGGGCTGGCCCCGCCCCCTCAGCCTGCCGGCGCTGCATGTTCCCCCAGCACAGGCAGGCAATTTTGAAGTCAGCCGAATGCGCTCTGAGTTCCTGTGCTCCGCTTTCTCCGCTGGCAGAGAGCAAGAGAGAGGGAGAGGCTGAGAGAGAGAGAGGGAGAGGGAGAGAGAGGTTCTCTCCACATCAGCACGATGGCATCAGATCCAGGGCTGCTGCCTCTCATCCTGTGGACTATATCCTTACAGGTGCTGGGCTCCAGAGCCACGTCCAACAATGAAGGTACGGCTTCATTTACCAGAGAGGGGTACTATGTGGGTGTATGTGGGTTTTTGCCTGCAGTACAGACAGTGGCATGTTGAGCGTGGGTGTAAATGGGTGTGATTGTGTGTGTGAGGGGAGCATCGGCACTTTTAATGCACCGTATGGTCCAGCGGCAAAACTTCCTCTCAGTGCAGGGAGGTGTGTGTCTGATCTGAGGGATGTGTGTGTGTGTGTGTGTGTGTATGTGTGTATATGTGCGGGGGCTTCAGCAATTTGAGGTCCACTGTCAAAACTTATATTTGAGTGTATAGGTAGAAACTGCGGCACACTGATAATCTTAATATATATATATACATATGTATATACCCTTAATATATCATCACTGCCTAAAGAAAAACAAGTATCTCCAAAATGGCAACTTTACAGGAGAGGGCAACAACCTAATTTAATTTTAATGTACGTCAGTGGAACCAGACTTTTTTCCAGGCATTTTTGGACCATTTCTGTTGGTCCATTCATCATGAAATGTTCACACATTGTAAACAGCAGCTGATGAAGCTGATCAAATGATGCATAAAACTAAAAATTGACAAAAATGGATATACATGTGTTTCTTTGGATAGCAACGATATATTCCCTTTATTCATAACCTTTATTTATATAATTAACAGGATATTGTGCAATAGACTCAAACACCTAAGCATTATTTAATATTTAGCATTATCTTAAAACATATAACATCATATAACATTAAAATGCAAATAAATATGAACACATGAAAAAACAAAATTAAATAAATAAAAAAATAACAACCAGAAAAGTGCTGTAGATCTTGTGTGCTAGTTTGGAAAACAAAGTTTGGTTGTGGGTTTCTCCTGGACCTCTCGAGCTAACACATGGCTTTGTTCAATTCCATCACCAGCACACCTGAACCTTCCACACCTGCAAAGTTCAGTCTCTGAAGTTGGTGCCATTTCCTGCTTCTCATGATCTGAGTCCCATTCAGTAACGTTGAGATCCGAACTCTGGGGTTGCTGGTCCACTGCTCATTGTTGATTTGTAGATTTGTTTTTCTCCTGATCTCCTTTTCTCAGTAACAGGCTTATTGACATCTACACATCCTTTCAGACCCATGGTGCTGAATTGTCTTCTTACAGTGAAAGGATAGACACAAACACCTGTACCTAAAGCAAGAGGGGAGCTTGATTTTCTCCTCTCTCTGAAAGATGAAAGAAGCACTGTTTATCTGATGGTGACAGGTTTGGTGGTCTGCCAGGTCTTGCAGATCTTGCTAGCAGCCCCATTTTCTCTGTATCTTTTAATAATGTTTTTGAACCCTGAATTCTGGAAACTCTTTAGATTCTCCTTCCATATGCATGTGGATTAACTTACATCAGATCTCCTTAAATATAGCGTGAATAACATACTTAAAGTTAGTTTTGTATGGGGCATCACTGTATGTGTTTAGAATACTTGGATCATGAGTAGCAAAAAATGCAACCAACTTCTAAGACTAAACTTTTGCTGGAGATGTGGAAAGATATCCCTGCAGCTTTCTTTGAAGAAATGAAAAAAGGTCTCCTGGAGACAGAATGAAAGTTGTAACATAGGCAAAGAGTGGACACTCCTAATGCTCACAAAAAAAATCTATTTAGATGTAACATAATAAATAAATGAACACCTCGTTATTAATAGCGTCACGTACCATGCATATAATGCAATGTAATGCATACGTATAAATCTGCATAACCAACTGAGAATTTGCATGTAGATGAAGCCCTCAAACATAAATAGGACATAATCTATTGCTACGTATATATTATCAATATAAAGCCTACAGTTATACTATTGTGCTAGAATAACAATAAACTTATGGACATGAACGTATATAAACACATGGGTAGCTCGAACAGAAGAGGTGGGGGTTTTCAGTGTGCAGACTATAGCCTCAGAGATCCAGACAGTGCTGTACTATACAATACACATACATACAGTGTGCTGAATGCTATTTTCTAAACTAGCGGTAACATGTTGGTCGTTTTACAGTTCTGTCTGGGACAAAAACTCGGTTTAATGGCACAGCCTTTGCTTTCCCCTAGATCTTCCGGGTAGACCCTCTAGATAGCACACTGAGAATGAAAGGAAAGCACAGCGGCCTTTGTCGAGAGCTGTGAAGGCACTCACAGGACGAGTGGCACATTAAAACAGCTGCACAAACATCAAATAAAGCATGGAATCACAAAGTGACAGCGTAGGGGGATCTTGTTAAACCAGAGCTAAAAACGTCTGCTGAACCCACTGCTTGTGTGAATGAAATGCAGTTGACGGTTTTAACAATATGCCTCAACAGTACGTGTCGACTATCACAATTTATCTCGCATCCAGATTATCTGGTATCCTGTACAACTTCATCTCAGTGCAGGAGGTCTGGATCTCTTTACTGTGCATGCACGATGGGGCTATAACAGCACTGAGTATCCAGAGACAAAACTTCAGGTGCATGCACGACTCAGTTTTCCTGGAGCAGCAGTGAGAGCTGGACGCTTCCGGCAGTTAGAGATGCACTTTTTTATTTCTGCAACTGGAGTGTTTGTATGCACCTATGCAGGTCAGGACTCACACACACACTGACTCTTTAAGCTTGTTACAGCAGAGCAGGATACACAAAGCAGAAGGCTGAGAGTTCATCGCCGGCCGTTCACTGAAAACACACGCACACCTACGGCCTGCCCGTATTGATCTCTGTCTGTTGTTCAGTAGCCGATTAGAAAAGTGTTAAAGTCTGTGGAGCTTAAATATGTCAAAGCTGCAGCTCTGCTGTATAGCTTTTATACAGCCATGTGCAGAGGTGTGTGTTTGTATGTGTATTTGTTATATATACTTTTTTGTTATTAATTGTGCACCGATACTGAAATTTGCAGGAAAAAGCAATCTCTGTAGAAGATCAACAATGCACATCATTTAATTTGAGGTCTTTTGCACATGACTGTAATTCTGTAATTCTTCCATAGTCCTGTCACAGCCACAGCTCTAACAGACATACAGTCTGAGCGGTACACAGGTACAGTGGGGGGCCAGAGGTTCTAATTTACTACAAATCTTAAACCTTAGTTAAAGTGAAATTTCATGAATTTCAGAACTCATTAATATTGCTCAGTCCTTGGTATTCCCCACTTTTGGCCTCCAGACGTTTGTGCAAAAGCCTCTGATGAGTGGAATCAAGCTACCTGAGAGTCACCTGAATACACTCTTCAGTGAAATTCAAAACCTTAATACGGTTGAAATTACAAATTTGCTTCAGTTTGAATAGTGACCTGAAAACAGTGCAGAATGTTTCCTTTGTGTTCACAACTCTCCTCTTGTTGTTTATTTCCAAATGTAATTAAAACCAAAAACATCTTTTGGACCCCACCGCATATACTGTATAAAGCTTTAAGATTTGCATATCGTCTGCAATGTCAAAACCTCATAACTTTTTTCTCTTTCTTTTCTTCTGCTGCCCATTTTTGACATTTTTTATACTGTTAATAGTGATGGTCCACAATTACTTGGGAAAGAATTTATTTATGCTAATGTATATTGAATTAAGATTAAGTTTGGATCTCTTATGAAGTTACTGTGTTGGAGCTACAAGCTTTCATTTCATAGTGCCTTACAATTTACAATGATACAAAAGACATTTATATAATTATCTGAAATTTTTTTGACTCAACACCGACAAGATACTGAGGCAGCACAGAAACATGAATTATCTACTGCAAAGTACCAAAGCAACTACAATGAAACAAAAACAAAGGGAAAAAACAATATATATATATAATTATATAAACATATCAGCATGACTCTACATATTTACCAGTACACACAATGGAACCTGGGCATGGGCTGAAGTACATATACTGCTGTTCAAAAATATGAAATTGCTTGTCTTGCAATATTTTATTTATTTATTTATTTAATAATATCTTAAAGAGTGTAGACTGAAATGCTGGCAGTCAGACGGAATTTCTAGATGTATTATTCAACATTTAAATATATGTTTTTTTTGTGAATATCAAAATGATATTTACAGCAATTTCTTAATAACTTATATTTTTTCTTAGCTTTTATTTGATTTTATTAGAATTTTAGAAATTTTATTTAATTTTCAGTGTACTGCAGCTTTCTTGCTCATTTTAGAAACATCTACAGCTCTGTTCTATACCTCTAAAATATTAGTAAATATGTGCAGTTATTTAACAAAATTATTACTGAACTTGTGAATGTTTATTAGTATTAATATCACATATTTAATTTACAGTAGTATAATTTTTTGAAAACAGTCATTCCAATTAACAATGTATTGGGAGATTTTTCAGTTTTCCAAATTTTCAGCAAAATTAAATCAACAAATCAAATCCAACATTTCATTTTTTACATAGCTTCCTATAAATTAGCTCAGATCTGTGAAGCTGTACAATATTGGCATGGCTATGTAATTATTTTGTAGATTTACCTTGAGCTGTCCCTGAACAAATGACATTGCATTAGTTTTGTAAGCGAAAATTATTTAAGACATCTTCTAAAGACAACACAGTTTAATACACAAGTACGGTTTATTTGCTGAATGTGACTTTGGGAAAAAGTAGCCTGTGCAAAAGTATGTATGTTTTTTAATATGTTAAACAAAGTAAATAAATAGAAATTAAAGACTAAAATTTGCAATAAAATGCCATATTTAAGCATGTTCTCAGCATAGACTGTGTTCAGGTATTTTCACTTAGAAAATCAACACATTGTCCCACATTTATCAAGTATTTCAAAGTTAGATCTCTGATCTAAGATCAGGTTCCACCATTTCATGTAATTCTAATTAGTGTTCCATAAAAGCTGCAAGCTGACCCCAGATCAACGTTCTTTCTCTGATTAGTTTGATAAATATGAGCCGTTGTATATGTGTATATTGGACTTGAGGGAGTTCAAACTTCTGTCTTCGATTGTACAGTTAATAGATTTTGTTTTTTATATTTCTGATTGTTAATATACATGTAAATAAATTGGTATATTGTATTTAATATTAACTACAACATAGCTGATGCTACAAGCATAGGATACCCTAAAGGAAGGTAGTGAACTAACACTGAAAGCTGTTTCTACAGCCTATGGACTGTAAAGCAAATGCAAAATTCTAAACATGCAGGCCACACAAGCATTATA
>CM067494.1:8195136-8240136 GCA_034552555.1 Semaprochilodus insignis | reverse complement strand
GGCGCCAGCAAATTCCTCAGACCAATCATAAACACGGAGGTCCCACGCTTCTGCTGTCTGAACACTTTCCTGTCGGCATTTCGTTCCTATTCTCAGCAGTGTGGTGGTGAACATGGAAGAGAAGCTCATAACTGCTGTTTCCTCTTTTCCCTGTTTATATGATGCATCTTTGCACATACACAAGAAATTGAAAAATTAAGTGTGGAAGGAGTTTGTTGGTGTCTCTAGTGAGTTAGGACACTCAATAGCTAGCTGGCTTAACCGGCATGCTAACTGGCCAATATAGCTAGCCATGAATGCAAGCAGTTGGGTTTCCAAACAAATGTGTGCTTTCAAAACTAGCTACCTTTCCTGAACCAAATACATGCCGAACAACGGCCAATGCTAGCAGCATCGAACACACACACAAGAGCCAAACCTGGGACAATGTAAGCAGCAATGCAGGGTTACTGTTTAACCTCAACATCACATGAAAAGCCTAAATGCCAGATAATGAGTTGTTTGCTATATACATTAAACAAAGCTGGGTCTTACCTACATTACCAGAAGCACCATATACATTGTATCAGTCAACTGGGAGAAGAACATCACTAGGGAGCAATTGTTTATATAGAGATGTGGGTATTTCTGTGGAAATAGGTGGGTTCCAGTGATGTCCTGTTCCTTTATCAAGCATTACACTCAGCTGATAAAATGTATGATGCTTGCATTTACATAATTGCATAAGTTCCTGTCATGAGTTTGCTCATGTACGGAAGTTGCTTCAGTGCCGTTTCAGTGCAATGTAATCCTACAAGTCTTTTTTTCATATAAGTGAGTTTTGTAGGTTGATATTAACAGCTTTCCCTGTGATGATGAAAATTTAGCAAAGCCTTACTGCCAGCCTTGCATATGTAATAATAATATCACGATGGCAATAAACTGTGAAAATGTTTTTCAAACACATGACCCTCAAAACTTTATCAGTCTTTATAAAGACAAGGATAAAAGATTCTACTTACGCTTAAAGACTTCATGAGGAGCATCTCAGGATCATAGTGGAACATGTTTAATTGCCTTCACAAATTATGAGAGGGGGTGCATCAAGTGCTTATAGGGGATCATGTGTCCCCACAGCCCTGCACATCTATGCAGGCATGCACAAATGAGGGGTTTGTAGCTACAAGTGCAAGTAATGGAAAAGAGCCTGTGTGACACTGACCCAGGTCTAGCTAGGGTAACAAGGTGTCCCATTTTGCTCTAGAGAGTCTGGTTTTGGGCTCCTTTGTCCAGCTGATATTACAGAGTTTCACTCAGAAGTAGAAGTCTAGCTCTGTCATTGCGTGTCTCCCTCGCTCAGCCATCTGTTTAACGGCTACACTGACCAGACAGACCTGAGATCTATGGATGTAAACGAGATAATGAAAAAAGAGGAAGCTGATATTAGATCTGTCTTGAGCGTCAGCGGCAAAGTGTGAAAGAAAGGAGGTGTTTTAACAGCAGAAAATCAGTCAGATACTTCACTGTTCGTGGTTCAGTCAGTATCTGAGTAGATTTGGCTGTACAGGCAGCTAAGCACGTTTAAAAAAATGCAGTAGATTGTTCAGTAGATTGTGCTATATGTGTATATGTGTAATATATGTCTTAATTGCTTAATAAGTCTCTAGATATATCAATAATTAGCATCTGTGTTTCTTCCATTATATCTGCCAATACAGAGAAAACCTAGGCAACAAAAATCGCTTAAAACAAATACATGTCTGAAAGTATGTGCAGAAATCTTAAAATGAGCTTACAGCAATCTCAAAATGAGAATTTTAAGATATATCAACTACATACAAGTTAATATTACTTGCCAAGATATAATTTTTTGCAGTGTACAAAGCTAGGAGTAACACAATAGTTGGTTTCAGGAGCCAGTGGAAATCAAATCAAATCAAATCAATATATAGTGAATATATCCTCAGTAAGACTGCACTGACCAAATAAACGCATATTAAGTTAATATTATTCCACTGACATAGCACAGCTCTCTTAGTATGTTAAAAAGAGAGGGACAGTTAAACTAATAACAGTGTGAGTGTTCATATTTTTAAGGGGCCCCCTGCACATTTTAGTGGTGCAACCATCACACTGCAAAAGACAATATCTTGGCAAGTAAAATTATCTTATATCTAGTTAATATATATTAAAATGCTAATTTATTCACTTGTAGCTTACATTTCTCGCTATATTGGGATTTTTTTTTTTGTTTACTTAATTTAAGAAATTTGTTTGAAACAGACCAAATCATTTGCCAATATAGTGAGAAAGGTTGGCTTAGAAAAATCACTTTAAACAAGTATAAAGAAGTCTGCAAATAAGTACAGTAATCTTAAAATGAGCTTATATAGAAGATATACCTACTAGATATAAGATTATTTTACTTGCCAATAAATTATTTTTTTGCAGTGCTGCTCAGTTGTGAGTGGATGTGTGTCTGAAAGCACTGAAATCTAGTGGTAGCCACTGCTTTAAAGGGTCATATGTATTAAAGGTGTTAAGATGTCATTCAGAGCGGTTTGATGTGAAAAGCTCCATTGTAGAGAAATTTACCCTGAATGGCTCACAGTGGTTGTGATAGCCAGAACCAAGTGTCTGGAAAGTTTAATGCCTCTAAAAGCTCCCCCACACAGAACGTTATTAGATGAAATGGTTAGGTGTACATGACTTGATGCCTGAGACACTGAGTTCATTTACATGCACTTAATAATCTGAAAACTGCAGCAAATCTGATTTCGTCAGTGATCCAGTCAACACGTTTACATGCACTTGAGTAATCAGATAATGGGAAAACATCTTGAGGTACAAAGTGGTATTACAAGACAGGGCAGGCCAGGGCTAGCTGGTTAGCATGCTAACATATACATAGATACATAGACCTTACAGGTACTTACTTACATTCTGTTGATATATTGATCATTTTGGATTGTTGTAAACTAAAAATCACACATATTGCTCCTTTAAATTGTAGGCTTATTCTGTTATTATTGATATTGAGACTTATGTGTATATATATATATATATATATATACACACACACACACACTTATCATCAAAAGAATAGTTGCACAAATAGTTGCACCCAGAAGGAATCAACTGACAGGAATGAAACTTGGTGGGTAGGTTTAACATTGTGAGACATGCGAATGATTCAAGTTTCCTGCTCAGCCATGCATGTGATGTAAGCAAGGATGGACCTTATCGCTGTACCTGACTGACGCAACAGCCATGATTGTGGACCTCAGCTAGCAGTGACGCCCTCCATGAGTCATCCTGTTAGTGCCAGCACCACTGGCAGATGGCTGAACGACGCAGGACTACAAGCATGCAGATCATTACGAAGACTGCCCTTAACACCACGTCAACATCACCAAAGACTGCAATGGTATTGTGCCAGACTGTCATCTTCAGTGAGTCACACTTTTGTCTTGTTGGAGATGACCAACGAACCCGTGTGTGAAGGCACTGTGGTCAGCCGCAAGATGAATGGTTTGTTGTCACATGTCACACATGCAGAAGGTCTGGCGTCACTCCACCTCCACCCCTACCACAAAATCTGCAGGAACTGTTTGAGAATATTCAAGCTGCATGGGATGAATTATCACAGGACACCATTAGGAACCTCTACAACTCCATGCCGAGATGTCTGGCATGTTGCGTTAGCAAACGGCGGCCCAATGCCATCATTTATCATCATTTATTGTTCCTGGTAACCTTTATCTTCCTCCCCAATAGCATTGCAATCCGACACTTCCTTCTAGGTGCAGCTATTCTTTTGATGATGAGTGTATGTATATATACAGTAGATGTATATATGGGCCTCAGGGCATTAATGGGTTAAAAGAAGCGATTTGTCCCAAACAAGTTAACCCTGATAAGAAAAGGAGACACGAAAAGCGCCGGAGCGCCTGTAAAGCATGTTAGAAATTGTAAATAACTCGTGGTTGTTTCATCCTGACCTTATTCTGTTAACGTGTTGTATAGCTCTTGTATTAACCCACACACAAAAAAATAAAAAGGTCCTTTGAAAACGTCTGCTGTGCTGCACTTCTGCTTGATCTCACTTCATTCTGCTTGGCAATTACGGATAAAGCTAAAGAAATCTGTTCATAAAAAGATCTTGATGGAATTATTTGCTTGGAAATTCACAGTCAACAAGTAGAAGCGTTTATGCCACACGTTCATGAATTACTCCCTTTGTTAAATAGCTATAAGTTCCTCTTCTTTACCCTTAACCCTTAGCACGCCCCACTCTAGCGCAATAGAGAACAACAAAAGAGGGATGAGAAGAAGAGACGTACAGAGAAAAGCATGGACAGACACACTGCAAATAAGCGATTGCGAAACAATGCCCCATTTCTTAAAGCGATTGGAGAAACGGGAAAAAAGGAGCCACTCGGATCAAGCTGGGGAGAAAGTACACGGGATATGAAGAATATTCAATAACAGCCTGCAGTTTTTGATGGGGAATGTTCTGTGGAGAGAAAAAGCAGGAGTTCAGAAGTTCAGCCGAGATGTTTCTGTTTGGCGTCTCATGAATTAATGATTAAAGCATCTCAATTAATTGACCTAATAACGCGATGCGCAGATAGCTGGAGCCGTTTAAAGCTCTTGATGTCTAGGCTTTTTTTTCCCTTTCTTTTTTTACCCTACCGAGAAAAAAAGAAAAAAAAAAAGCTGGCACCAAATTAATTTCCCATCCTGCTCGCTGGTGGCTGGAAGGCAATTACAGATATTACAGAAGTGTGCACACCTGATACAGCTAAATCCCCCAAAAATACAGCAAGAAGGAAGGCAGGAATATGCCTCAGCGCCTGGATACAAGGAATAACGGTCCGATTAGCCGTTAGACCGGACCTTGCTGTGTTTCTAGGGATTTATTCCTCCGAAATAAGCTCTTAACATTTAACGCTTCGCCAAAAATGCACATTAAAAGCTGCTCCTCTTTGGTTGGCCAGTGCATGAGCTCAAAATAATCTGATATATATAAACAGATGCATGAATAAACAAAGATTTGTTAGGAAAACAGACTATTTGGCTGAAACTGGTGACATTTTGTCCAGGCCTTGAAGTAGCAGAAAGCATGGAAATATGAATAATCTGTCTGTTATCCCTTGAAAGGTACAATTATTGAGGGCAATTCTCTGTTAGTTTTCTGTAGGTTTCATTTAACTTCAAGCTCTTACACTATACAAGTTTGTAGGCGTCTGCTCATCTGGGAAATCTTTGCTCTGGAACATTGCTGTGAGGATTTGATTGCATTCAGCCACAAGAGCTTTACAGGTCAGGTACTGGTGTTGTACTGGTGTACTGGTGTCGACTCCAACTCATCCCAGAGGTAGTGGATGGAACTCCAGAGAAGAGCTGGAGGTGTTTATATCAATCTAGCCCTTGATTGACATTGGGCATGGTGGCCTTGGGCTAATGTGTGGCTGCTCTAGAGCCTCCGGTTCTATTTGCAAGGCTTTTCTTTGAAGATTATGCAAGCTGTCTGCATGCCATGCAATGTGTGGGTTAGTAGCGAATGCACCTTAAAGCAGCTGTATTGTCTAGTTACAGTATATGGGGTGTCTGGATACTTTTGAACATGCAGTGTCCAAAGCCCGAAGAGTAAGAGACTGTGATTATTGTGCTGTTAACTTATTGGTAGACATTCTGTGAATGCTGTTCATTTAAGTCACTTACAGAATTTATTACAGTATAATAAAAGCATGTTATTTTTTTATTTTATATTCAATTTTATATTCATTTTATACTTGTTATTAGCTATGGCTTATTGAAACAAGCAGAACAATAAGTCAAAAATGCAGACTATCAAATTTTGGTCAGTACCACATTTGTGTTTGTAGGTTTTATTTTATTTTATTTTATTCTTTGAATCTGATAAATTAGCATTGTTGCAACCAGTATTGGGCATTTCATTAAATATACAGCATTACAATAAATAGAAACATGTTGGTACAGATATGAACCTGTCAGCATAAAATGTACTACATAACTATTACTACATAACTATTATGTAATTACATGATTGCATATATATATATATACATACATAGTATAGCAAAACAACAGTAAATTCTCTGGATATGATTCTATAATCACTGGATCTAAAGTGACTCTAGGAATCTACAGTGTGTATGCACAGTGTTTTGTTTGGAGTCAGAGGGGTCTCGTTGCTCATGCAGTGATTTCCTCTCAGCCTGATGGAATTAGGCCTCAGACAAACGTCCCCCACAACGACAGCTTCAAAGAACACACTGCCATTCCATTCACACATCACATGACCATTATAATGGAATATGTGACCATTAAAAGCCTGTCGCGTCTTTAAACCTGCGTTTCTCGCGTCCAGTGACAGCCTTTTATGCTTTTGGGGAAAAGAAAGAAGAAGCAAGAAAATAAGGAGGGGGGAACGAAGCTCACTCAAAGAGTGCCAGAAAAAAAATCCCCAAACTCTTTTCACTGCGAGGTGCAATAATTCCACAGCAGGACGCAGGACAGTACATTCCCACTCTTTTTCCTAACAGCATGTTGTAAGTTTGGAATCACTTGCCATATTAATAATTTTCACTGTTTTAATCAGTCAACTTGATATATAATAAACCATCAACTATAATTTATTTTAGATGTTTAATATTTAAATTTCCTGTCATTTTCTAATTATAGTTATGCTGTCTTAGATGTATAGAGATATATAAATATATTATTCATATTATTATCTCATTATTGAAAAGCTTTCTCACTCTTTTTAGAATTATCTACAGTAAAGATGTAGGGATCAATCAGCTATAGGCCTGAACATTCATTCATTCATCTTTTAATCCTACTGGGTCGCAGGAGTGCTGGAGCCTATCCCAGCTCTCAAAAGGGCAGAGGGCAGGATACACCCTGAATCAAACCCAGGCCCATCTAACTGAGGAGACAACTCTACCTTCTGCACCACTAAGGCTGCCTACGGCTGAACAATTAGCAAAATTACAATTGAGATTTTAGTGAGCAAAATTGCAATGGTGATTCGAATGGATTTTTTTTCCTATGAATTAATTTCGGCGTAAAGGACCAGAATATTCACTTTATCTAGCTGTTAGGTTGTGATGGTTGTGATGTCACATATGCAGAACAAAGGTGTTTTGCTGCTTCTGATTGGTGTAACTTATCTAGAGGCACTTCACAAGCTCTGGGTTATTCGGTAAATTTTTCTCGGTTTAAAATTTAACACAACATTGTATCAAGAAGAGTGTGGGGTGGAGGTTCGGGAACTAGCCTTGTGACCGGAGGGTTGCAGGTTCGGTTCTCTAAACCAACAGTAAGGACTGAAGTGCCCTTGAGAAAGGCACCTAACCCCCAACTGCTCCCCAGGTGCTATGAATAGTGTGTGTGTGTGTGTGTGTGTTGGTTCTAAAGTTTCCATTATATAATAATATAATATATATTATTGCAGCTTCTGTGATAAGAAAATTGCATTCTTTCTAATTATGATTATGATAAAAAACAAATAATCTTTCTGCTGTAATTGGCTACAATATGCAATTGGCAATTGGCTATTATGTCTCTAACTTAGCCTTAGATCCGGAGCGCATGTAAGCCGTATATTGCTATTTAAAGATTGCTGAAGGTAAGTGGACTGTTCAAATTTTGCCATCGACCGCAGCAGTGGAATAAACCGAATGTTGATTTTTCTGGGAGTCATGAAGATCAAACATCTCGTTGTTAAAGTCCAGATGAACCCAGGATTATACAACTAAAATACAATAGTGCAGAACCTCCTCCTGCCTTTCTCCACCTTAAATAAACTGAATATTTCCACACTGCTAAAGCTCTCCTCTGATATTCATCCATTTTCACCTGTAATGCTCATACCATACCAACTTTTGCGTGGCTTCATGCTTTCATCTACTGCAAACCACAATTAGATTTGGAATTATGTGTTTTTGCAAACTTGTGAACAGAGCATAAAACTCCAGCCCCCTCTTCGATCGGTATCGGCTATCAGCTGATCATGCTGGAAGGTTATCAACAACAGGTATCAACCCCAAAAACAATGATCATCTTGTCTCTAATCTACAGCTCTGCTGGTCATTATGGAAACATCACTATCTGAAATGTGAAGAATCTGTAATACAAAATTTATTTGCAACAATATTGTTTTATATTATTGAACACAGTGATCCCAAAGTATGAAAGGTTTGAATTTTCACATTGATTCAATCAGCAAGATGTAGACAAACTATTTGGCCTCATAACACGCTGCATGTTCTTCTCTGCCATGAAGGGAATTTAAAAGTAAGTTTTAGGCTGAAATCGAATCACTAAAGCACTGTAAAATAATGTTTGAGGCATCAGGCAGCATATTCATAGTCATTTTGTAGCCTGAAGAGGTGTTAAACACTTCAGGAACATGTCTGCTTCCTATCACCAACACTGTAAAGTCACATCAAACCACTATGACTTTATCTACATGTTTAATGCAGTTAATTAACCAAATCATTTGTTGCAATTCATCTTTAATGGTTCTTAGCTTGAACATACAGACCTGGGAGAAACCTTTAATTGGTATAGAGCCTTTGCATGATGTGGAGCTTTTAATAAGCTCATCCATCTCATTTACATAGATTCTTCTTTAAGGTACCATCTATTCGTTCAAAGAACACCTTTTGGACCCTTTACTTGAGTGTTTTACTCAAGTTTACAGTTACCTGCATGTGTTCTGCACTTAGTGGCCCTGCTTTCTCCTCACACCTTTCATTATATGTTTCATACCATGAGCCCAGCTAGTTCATCACCATTTTCGCTCCCTCCGTTATAAAGAGTAGGTGGATAATCTTGCCCAAGTGCAGAAACGAGTGCATAATATCACTTCACCTGTGATAATTATATTTTATCTCCCCCGTAGGGTGGACAGGGAGAATTTCGCTCACCCCCAAACGCCGTATCCGCAGCTGAAGTTGCTATTGATTGTTATCTGCTAACTAACTTGGCAAGTGAGGATTAGCTAATGTCACTGAAGAGGCAGGCGGAGCCCAGCTGCCAAAGCGAATGGATAAGGATGAAGAGGCAGCGCGGCGGGTACACAGTGTGACTCTAATGATGCTGTCAATACACACACACTAATTATGGGAGACACCATTAGCCACTTGGTTTTGCAGGCAGACTTGAACGTTTAAACAATTATGTAGTCTTTGTGCATACGGTTCCAGGGGCAACTCTATTCTTTTGGGGGTCCTAAGCAGGGTTTTTATCAAGCTGGCTAATGATTACCACAAGTGCTCTAAATGAATTTAGAACTAGTTCATTTGTTTGCTGTCGATGAATGATCACAATCTAAGTACCTCAACTAAACCTGGATTAATCACAGTCTGAGTATCTAAACCCAGTTTAATAACCTTCTGAATATCTAAACCTGGATTAATCACAGTCTGAATATCCAAACCTAGTTTAATAACCTTCTGAATATTTAAACCTGGATTAATCACAGTCTGAATATCCAAACCTAGTTTAATCACAGTCTGAATGTCTAAACCTGGATTAATCACCTTGTTGATTATCTAAACCTGGATTAATCACAGTCTCAGTTTCTAAACCTGAATTTATTGCAGTATTGAATATCTAAACCTGGATTAATCACAGTCTGAGTGTCTAAACCTGGATTAATTACGGTCTGAAGCATCTAATCTGGATTAGTCACAGTCTGAGTATCTAAATCTGGATTAATCACAGTCTTGAGCATCTAAATCTGGATTAACCACAGTCTTGAGCTTCTAAATCTGGATTAATCACAGTATAAGTATCTAAATCTGTATTACTCACAGTCTTGAGCATCTAAATCTGGATTAACCACATTCTTGAGCATCTTAATCTGGATTAATCACAGTATGAGTATCTAAACCTGTATTGATCACAGTCTTGAGCATCTAAATCTGGATTAATCACAGTGTTGAGCTTCTAAATCTGGATTAATCACAGTATGAGTATCTAAACCTGAATTAACCACAATCTGAGTATCCAATACTGGATTAATCTCAGTCTGACTATCTAAACCTGGATTAGAGTTAAGACGATTTTTGGAAGTAGAGTTAATACGTTTTTTGGAGCTGAAATGTCAGGAAAGTTAGAAATTATTACTTATTTATTATTTATTATTACTTATTATGTATTATTTATTATAATAGAAAAGAAATGATTTTGTAATAATTACTTTGGTAAGAAATAAGTAATTAATTTTAAGTCTGTCATGGTAAAATGATTACATAAAAAGACTATTTTGTCTGAAATGGTCAGGCAAAATCCTTTTAATGTTGGGAAAACCGCTGGGAATAGTTGTTATATTTTGATTTAATATTTGTTGAATTTAGTTTGTAATATATTGAATGCATAATTCTGTATAACAGCAGCAATAATCGAACTATTTGTCAGAACAATTTGTACCTTAAAGTGGGTAAATTATATTAAGAATGTACATGCTGAATGTACTGGCGTGCTGCCTTTGTTTATTTGTTTGTTGTGTGACGTTGCCCTGTAATTGCTGATGAACCATTTTTAAAATAATTTTTTGATTAATAGATCTTTCAGTTTTTATGTTGGTGGGCTGGTGGGGGATTGGGGGTTGGCGTTCTTTTCCACACCAGGTTACTTTCTGTGTCTGTTACATTAAGAGCAGAATACGTGGGCATTTTGCCTATGTTTGTTTGTGTATTAGGTGTCTTTAGCTGGTAATTAAATCAGCCTGTAAAATTCTAAACAACATAGTCATTTAAACATGGATTATGGCTCTTTTTGATGCATAAACCCTTTCAAATGTCATCAGCAAAAAAAAATGAATGAATGAATAAATAATTAAACTCATTAAAGAATTAATAAATGAATGATTAAATGAATGAATGATTGAAACAAACATGTAGAATATGGCCCCTTTAATTCACCAGCTGTTAAGTCCAGCGTTTACAGTTGGACCACTGTTCTAGGCTAAGGTTTATTCTGATTCCTTTTTGGCCTACATATGCCTCACCGCTGTTGCTAGCCTTACTTGCCTAAGGACCATCATCACAGCTGTCCCAGTGCTCCACGTTTCCTTGTCCCCGACTGTCTTCTTTCTTTCTTGCTTCCCGTGCTGAGTCGTGTTGTGTGAAGCCTCTTGTTAGGTGGAATCTGGGTTCAGAATCGATTGGGGCAGCTTGCAGCATGTGTAAGGAGGCAGGCAGGGCATCAAGGGGCCGTGCCTAAAGTGAAGGCCCATCTCCTGGGGCTCTCGGCCAGGATTCTCCCGCCAGGGCCTAGCTCTGATTAGCACTTGGACTGACTTCCTGCTGATGCCTGAACTAAGGTTGACTTTAGTTATTATTGAAGTAACCTACACAGCTCCCCGACGGTTAAAGGGATAAAGGCTTTTTTTTGGACTTCTCCTTTGCTTCTTGGAGAGGTTTTCTCCGGGTTTATAGAAATCATACTGGAAAGTCTTCCTTTGCAGACTCTTTGGCCGGCAGTTGACCTAGCTATGTTCCACCCACAAAAGTGTTTTGAGCCTCAGGGTTTACAGAATGTTGAATGTAAAGACTCAACTTACATTTAGGTGTTTAAAATATCTACATTTAGGGTAAGTTAATAGTATGAGCTCGTGAGTCACCTGTAACTGAAATGTATGTAATAGCGTGTAATGCCCCCATGAGCACCAATAACAGCTGTGACTGTATTTGGCATGGACTGAACACGTTTCTGGATGTAGACCACATCAATCTTCAGCCACTCTTTCCTCAAAGAATTGCATTGTTGGGCCAGATTTGGTGGATGCCTTCCCTGGCACAATTCTGGGGAGAGTTTCCTGTAGACTGGGATTTTTGCCACTGCTGGTAGAGCTGTATGACCGTACGCTTCCATACACCTGCAGATTCAGCTACAAATCCCGTCACTCACACCCCGCAGGTATTTATGGCCCCATCATCCTCGTGTAGCGCCATCTGCAAGAACCTGAAGTTACTACCACCTTAAACACACACTGTGACTATTTTTTTGTCCGGTGAGCTTATTTGTGTGGTGACAGTCGTTATCATGTAGCAGGTGTGCATCAGTGCTTGTTAGACCAAGGTCTGTTTCATAAATTGCAATTAAAACCTATACCATTCTATGATATCACTGTATGTGCTACATATTTGAAAAGCATAAATAAGCAGCTGCCCTTTATGTTGGTTCCAAATTACATTTGTTTTTGTTTTTTTAGATTCATTTCCAGTATTCCAAGTTACAAACATTCTTTCCTTCTTCAGAAAGGATGCAGTTTTGGAGATACAATGTTTTGCTCCAATGGCAATGATATGTTGCATGACATTTGAACACCCCAAAATGAATATGCCGTGGCACTTACCTAGTTGTTGTAATTGCTGTTGTTTTTGTTGTTGTTAAACCTTTGTAGTTAGCACAGTCCATATTCCAGCTCAGTAGTGCAGCATCTTACTCCGGCAAAGGTAAATGATGTGTACCGACTCTGAACACTGTGCAGTGTGCTGTGAATAAATGACATATTTTGGCATGTCTGTAAATGATATATAGCCATAGTTCCTGTAAAGTTTGTCCAACCTAAAGCAACAGTGCCTTGAACAGAATGCATTTGCAGGCAGAGCATGGATAGGGTGAGACTTAGCTCATCTAGCGTTCCACTGATGCTGTAACCGTATTAGCGCCAATACAGGCACTTAAACACAGTATCGGTCTCGGTGATGGGGATGCCTTCACCACAAAACAATTTCTAACAGAGCTTATAACTTAACAGTGCGCTGAAAGTATGGGATGACAAGCAATAGTAGAAAAGCTCATAGCTAAATCTGTAGCGTCAGTATTTTGTGGGAAAAGCATGCTAATGGGATCCACCCACCTGAATGTCTAAGCCAGGCTTCTTACAGTAATCAATCATCTACTCTTGTGTAGTCAATTATAGAGTTAATGTTAGTCCAGATTGTTATTGAGGGACTGGTAGGAACCACTGGATGGTAATGCGGTATAAGTGGTCACTTAGGGCCCATTAACTTAAGGCCCAGAACATGATTGTGGGTGGGTGGGTGTTTGGGTTTTGGGAGTCCACAAAGTTAGATGCTGCGTAGGGCCACCAAACTTTTAAGAACATACTTTGCTTTAGAAACCTTTATAAAAAGACTGCAACAGAACTTTTATGTTCAAGTTATGTTCTGTTGTATTCTCTAAAGATCATACCTCTGAGAACTACCACCCTAGTGTTTAAGTGTGTCTGGGAATTTGTTAGCAGTCCTGTTGTCTATTCATTTTCAGATTTTAAGTAGTGTTTAAGGTTCGCATGTTCATAACATGGCACAAACTTGCTGGAAAGCAGCATCAGGCGGTTTCATTGTGTTTTCATGTTGAGCGTTCACGTAGCTGAAGTGTGTGGCAAATCACACCGGTTGTTGTCTCTGTGCTCGACTACCAGGCTGGAAATGGGAAGAGGAAGGGGACTGAGGCGTGACAGGGAGCGAGAGAGGGATTCTTCATGCTTTTTCCATCGAGAGAGAGAGATAAATGACATTCCTGCACAGTCTGTAATGGAGTTGCCCACAGCAGGCGGAAAAGGATGCCAGTGTTGAGCTATGTGGCAGCGCCCGTGCTGTCAGAACAAACGGCCGCAGCCAGAGGGCCCCGGCGCAGCAGGCCGGGACGCCTCCTCAGATCGGGATGATGGAGTGTTTAGCAGGAGATTCACTCAGGCTACTCAAGTGCGTTGATGTGACCATATATAAACAGTAGGGGTGGGTGTGGTTTTTCCTGTATGCAGATACCCAAAGTCAACTTATATTATACTGTGTAAACCTCAGTGACGACACTTTATTCATTTAACCTTTCTAGTATGTTCCGCTCGAAATGACCCATTCATTAGAAATTTATTAGTTCTGAAGCAGTTTGTTTTTTGTATTGGTCCGTGTCTTTATTTCTTACAACAGTAGAAGGTGGTGTTGAGTAATGTTGGTTTATTTGATGTTTGTTAATAAACCCTTTAGAGGGCGGTGGTGAGGGATGTTTGTTTATTTGATGTTTGTTAATAACCTGTTTAGGGGGTGGTGATGAGTAATGTTTGTTTATTTGATGTTTGTTAATAACTTCTTTAGAGGGCAGTGGTAAGGGATGTTTGTTAATAACCCCTTTAGAGGGCGGTGGTGAGGGATGTTTGTTTATTTGATGTTTGTTAATAACCCCTTTAGAGGGCGGTGATGAGTAATGTTGGTTTATTTAATGTTTGTTAATAACCCCTTTAGAGGGCGATGATGAGTACTGTTGGTTTATTTGATGTTTGTTAATAACCCCTTTAGAGGGCGGTGGTGAGTAAGGTTTGTTTATTTGATGTTTGTTAATAACCCCTTTAGAGGGCGGTGATGAGTAATGTTTGTTTATTTGATGTTTGTTAATAACCCCTTTAGAGGGCGATGATGAGTAATGTTGGTTTATTTGATGTTTGTTAATAACCCCTTTAGAGGGTGGTGGTGAGTAAGGTTTGTTTACAGGGTGAAAGTTGGATAACAAAGTATACAGAGAATCAGATGGACTACAGTCTGTAATTGTAGAACTACAAAGTGTTCCTATATGGTAAGTACAGCTGATAAAATGGACAATGAGTATAGATACAAGGAGGTGTTCCTAATGCAGTGGCTGGTGAGTGTAGATTTACCCTGTTTGCTTATATCTTTACATGTTGCATGGCGGTTGTGGCTTCATGTAAAAATACATACAAGTTTTACAATACAAACACAAGAAAGCAGAAAGAACTGCGTGAATACAGTGTGCCAAGTGCCAGACCCACTATCACAGAAGACAGCCGCTACCCGCCTGAACCCCGTGAGCCAGCGACAGTCACAAGTGACAGTGGGAGGAGGATGTCAGCCATGAAAGAAGGCAGAAAGATGACAGCCACGAGAGGCATGAGGGTGGCATCGGCCCAGGTGCTGGCACTGCCCTTAATGAGAGCCAGCTGACACCGATTGGACTTCAGTGGCATGGGCATCTTTCAAAAGAGGGGAGAGGCAAGAACAGTCCTCCTGCCTTCTCTAGTGATTGACGTACTCCTGCTGTCACTTGTGACTGTCATCGAATCATAGGGTTTGGGCACCGCCTTCATGCCACCTCTTGCAGCTTACTTCAATGCCTACACCTGCCTCATACAGCAGTCAGCTGTACATAGAACTACAGTAAAGTACTGTAAGTTTATAATACAGGGTTTATGAATGGTTTAAAATACCCTTATTAGTGGCTATTGGTTAGGTTATAAACACTTTACAAAGTATTAACAAACAGTTATAACACACTAATAAAAAGAGCCAAAGTGAGCTGTCCTATCTGATGAATATAAATGTGTTGAAACTGACAGTTTTAATGTTGACTGATAGTCAAAACAAAGTAAGACCAGTAAACATCAAAATCTGAGCTTTAACATGGTAAATGAATGTGAGTTCACTGTTGGACAAACAACAGGTCACTTTTGCCCTTTTCATTAATGTGTTGTAATTGCTTAATAATGATTTTAAGGTGTTTATGGCCTAATTGTTAACCATTAATAAACTCATTTTGAGCCATTCATATACCTGTATAAAGTGGGACTGTTATATTTGGGTATAACATTAACTTAAAATGTCACAAAGCTTTTTCACTTTTTGTTAAGCCTAAACTCTGAAAGCCTGGCGACTTGATATTAGTTGTGTTAGTACTGCATTGGCTCTGTTATGTGAACCTTTCATTATGACATACGGTACCATACATGCGGTCAAAAGTTTAGATACACCCAACTAAATGGAGTACTCTACTTCAAATGAAGGTTCCTAAAGGGCTCTTTGCCTTGGACGTAAAGTAGATGTTTGGTTGTCTTAAAGACTCTACAGGCTTACACTTCCAACTGATGAGATGTCTGTAAAAAATATCCTGATATACCACATATGATCCTTATGTATCACAATATTATATTTTGGCCATATTGCCACCTCTAATATATATTTAATTGTACAAAAGCTTTTATTACTTTTAGTTTTTGCACAGTTTAAAAGCTCTAGTTCCCCTTCAGTTTAGTGAATATTCATGATGGACAGACCAGCATCTTGTTATATCAGCCTCCACAAGTTAAGAAAGGTGTTTTATCCTCCTGTAAGGTTCCATTCTGAAGTTTTCATTAAGGTGGACTGCATAATTCCATGAGTGCTATTTTATAGTTTGGTGTCTTCACTTTTATTCTAAAGTAAAGCATTAAGCTAAAAGTAAGGAGAACCTTCAATGAGTAGCTGTCTCTAAACCTTTGACTGGTAGTGTAAATTTATTGGCAAATAAGAGCTACGGAGCTTAATTAGAAATCTGAGCTAACATAACTCACTGTGAAAAAAGTGTTTCACTGGTCCAACCTAAAGCACGATTCTTCCAATTAAAGTAATTTTTTGAGTAAAACTTTTTCAAGTTGCACTTTTTACGGTGATGTGTGTTAAAACTAAAACTGACACTTCTGCACTGTAGACCCCAAAAAGTTAAGTTCACTCAAATCATTGGAGGTATTTTTTTTGCTTCTTAAAAACATTGTTTTTTAAAGTTCTCTGAAATTAAAAATAGAGTTAAATAACCCAAACTTTAAGGTTTAACAAAGTATACATATAGTATACATATCACACAAACTGTTACATAATCCTGTTGCATGAACTTGAGCTTTTAAGTTTAAGGGTCTATAAACTGAGATGTAAAACAAAAAGGGCCTTCAGAACTACAAACTCTAAGAGTAAACATAATTGTAGTCTTGGTACAACCAAACTGACTACTTAGCAGAGTAACTGAACACATTCATGGTTAGGACATGTACATGTAAAGTGCATTTAACCCAGATATAACACTTGAATGTGTTGTTTGTTTGAAATCAACATCTGAAGGCAAAATAAGCTAATATACAGAAATAAATGAACTTGCTAGGAATTCTGGGTAACTGTGCCCCGTATTCTCTTTTTGCTCGTCTTTTTGAGTTTGTTCTACTCTCTAAAATACATTTGTCACCAAAAGAATAGTTCCACAAGTAGTTGCACCCAGAAGGAATCAACCAACAGGAATGAAACTTGGTGGGTAGGTTTGACATTGTGAGACATGCGAATGATTCACGCTCGGCCGCACACGTGCCATAAGCAAGGATGGCTTATCACTGTACCTGACTGACCCAACAGCCACAACTGCGGACATTCAGCAAGCAGTGATGCCCTCCATGAGTCATCCTGTTAGTGCCACCACCATTGGCAGATGGCTGCACGGCACAGGAATACATGCACGCAGCTCGTTATGACGACTGCCCATGTTTACATCACATGTCCAGAAGGCCTGGTGTCACTCCACCTCCACCCCTACTGGCAGGAACTGTGTGAGAATATTTAAGCTGCCTGGGATGGATTATCACAGGACACCATTAGGAACCTCTACAACTCCATGCTGAGATGACATGGCGACCCGACCCTATACTGAGGACACTGCTTCTGTATGTGTAGCTCAATAAATATTGCCCATATCAGTTTTTATCATCAATTTATCAGCATTTATTGTTCCCGGTAACCTTTATCTTCCTTCCCAATAGCATTGCAGTCTGACACTTCCTTCTGGGAGCAACTGTTCTTTTGATGATGGGTGTAAGTGCACTTGAATCTTTGACCAGATGGCACAAACAACTTGCCTGGATTAAGTGATAGCAACTAATTAAGTATAACTAAGTATAAACTGAGTATAAATAATATCAGGGCTTTTAGTGCATATGGCATAAACAGGAAACGGCACTCACTAAAAAGCTCCCACGTCTTGTCTTAGTTGCGGTGTAGAACTACAGAAGAAAAACTTCAGACAGCAAACATGTCTGGGCTGATGGATTATGTTTGAGGTAAGGGGAAGGTTGTGTACATTTGATTTTTTTACCATTTGAAGGTTAAGCTTGGCAGTGGAGATGGCATTCATTCCACAATCTCATTCATATCTTCTGCATAAATTTGGTGCAGACACTGAGAGAACAATGACGCAGCGAGCCTCAAACTCTTTCTGATCCACGAGTGATGGATCTCTATTGCAGTTTTCAGGAGGAAATAATGTGTTTTAGGCCTACTGATTTGCACATAAATCATGGCCTTAACGTAATTAAGTGAAGGAGTGAGGGTGGGGGAAAAAAAGAAAACCCAGAGCAGTATACCAACACCAACACTTCTCGCTAACATATTAACGTCTCACGCTCAAACTCATTACTTTGAAAGGTGACGAACGTATTTATCATGCCGAACCCACCGCGCTTGCTCTCCGAGCAAAAAATTAATAACGATTAGAGTGAGGAGAGGAGAAGGGAAAAGGGGGAAGAAAAAGCATGAATTCTGAGGGGAAAAGTTCATAATGTGTGTTTCGTGCGGTTGCATCATCATCACCCTCCATACAGCAAGCGCTCTAAACCGGGTGCCCAGATCTGTTGAAGGAACTGCAGAAACTCCACAGGTTTATTAGAGGAGAAATCAACAAGAGGTTTGAAGTACCTTCCCAGCCAGAATACCCACGGCTGCGCCAATTCAAGACAAAGGCCGCTGCGTCTTAACCCCTTTAATACGGGGGAAAACAAGTGGCTGTTTCCACCTTCGATCATTTTGAGCAAGAAGATGCTCGAAAAGGAATATAGTCAGAGACCATCCTTCATATTTCTGCAGTCAAAACTACCATCAAGAACGAGTTATGCATTACTCAGAGGGTAATTTTTGAGGAGATGGTGGCACTGTGGGTAGTGCTGTCGCCTCACAGCAAGAATGGCCTAGGTTTGATTCACGGCTGGGGTGTCCAGGGTGCTTTCTGGGAGGGGTTTCATGTTCTCCCCGTGTCTGTGTGGGTTTCCTCCCACAGTCTAAAGACATGCAGTCACAAGAATTGGAGATGGTAAGGTGCCTCCTAGGTGTGTGAGTGAATGTGTATGTCTGTGTGTCTGCCCTGTGATGGACTGGTGGCCTGTTCAGGGTTTTTCCTGTTCTCCGTTTATTCCAGCACCATCCGCGACCCAGAAGGATAAGATTTGTGCACAAAGAAGATTCCAAAAGAAGAGAGTTTCCAAAACTGAGTTGAAAAATGATGAAAAGATACATTGAAATTGGAGCTCCTGCAAGACCTGATAGACCATCAAAGCAGTCACCATGAGATAAACAGTCATTAAAGATTTCATGGTAACACTTTACATTTTGTATTGACTAACTAACATGAAGTAATACATTAACACTGGTTACAATGGTTAACTAATGTTAAGTAGACATATAACAACTACATGTTTCCGGTTACATGTTTACTCAATATTACTTTAACATAACCATTGGTAGTGAATTACTTCATGTTAGTAAGTCAGTTCTTAATGTACAGTGTTACCGATTTGATCTTTGAGAGAGAGAAGAATATAAAGCTTTACTCCCGCTTCAGATCCAGTGGCTGTTCTAGAAAGTTTTACCAGGGGTGGCAGGGAGTTTCAGCAGGATGTCAGCATGAAAGTGTGAACAGGGGGTGGTGGCGGTGGAGAGAAGTTGGTGCAGTAGCTCCACTGATTGCCGGAAACCTATTTGCTCTCCCCGTAAAGGTATCCTGCAGCGAGGGGGAAGACAATGACATGCCCTGAAAATTTTGGGGTGGTGCCAGCTCTTTAAAAACAGCACATGTTCAGATCGGAGCAAATTCCAAGGTATTTCTGTCCATCCTTCCACTCAGCTCAGCATTATGGGTCTGAAAGGATGTGTAGCTGTCAAAAAACTGTGGTTAAGAAAACTACACTCATCATCAAAAGAATAGTTGCACAAATGGTTGCAGTCCCAGAAGGAATCAACCAACAGGAATGAAACTTGGTGGGTAGGTTTGACATTATGAGACATACGAATGATTTCAGTTTTACATTCGGCTGCGCATGTGACAAAAGCAAGGACAGGCCTTATCGCTGTGCCTGACTGACCCAACAGCCATGAATGCAGACACTCAGCGAACAGTGATGTCAACGTCACCAAAGACTGCAATGGTGTCGTGCCAGACTGTCATGGAGTGACTCAGAATGAAAGCAGGTCATCTTCAGGGACAAGTCCTGCTTTTGTTTTGGTAGAGATGAACAACGAATCCGTGTGTGGAAGCACCTTGGTCAGCGCCAAGATGAACACTTTGTTGTTCCGCGTCACACATCCAGAAGACCTGGTGTCACGCCACCTCCACCCCTACCGCACAATCTGCAGGAACTGTGTGAGAATATTCAAGCTGCATGGGATGGATTATCACAGGACACCATTAGGAACCTCTACAACTGCATGTCAAGACATCTGGCGACCTGACGCCATACTGAGAAACACTACTTCTGTATGTGTAGTTCAATAAATATTGCCTATATCAGTCTAAATTTATCATCACTTATTGTTCCTGGTTACCTTTATCTTCCTTCCCAATAGCACTGCAATCCAACACTTCCTTCTGGGTGCAGCTATTCTTTTGCTGATGAGTGTACAAAAACAAAAAGGAAAGAAGCTGCTGACCACCCCAGAGCTCAACATCACATTTGTGAGAAGTAGAAAATGCAACAGAGTTCTGCAATAAAATGCAAGAAAATGCAACAAAATCTGTTTTTTTTTTATATATATAATATCTTCAGAAAAATATCTAGAAAATTAATACCTTAATGTACTTAATGTTTTTTTGGCTGTTTGGGTGGTCTCTGTCTTTTGCCTAGCACTTTACATCCAAGGCAAAGAACCATTTAGGAACCTTTATTTGAAGTAGTGTAGGCGAGCATGCCTTAAGAAGAAAGGCTCCTGTTTTAATCCAGCAGAAAATCAGATAGCGAGACAACACTGTCTGGAGAAAAGCTTTTCAGCCAAACCGTAATGTCAGACATCAATGGGATTGTTTCTGCCGCTTCTCTTGTGTTGTTTATCCCCTGACTCTTTTTTATCATGGCCCGTAATAACATATTGCGGTACATGGTGTCATGGTGTCAGAACACAGACGGCACGCGGCTTTGAGATGCATGCGCATGTGCAGCCAGGCATGTGCGATCGGAACATAAATAGCATAGAACATGCTGGTAACACACGCACACATGCGCGCACACAATGCTTTCAGATGTTTTCTTTACAGTGCTATAGTTCTAACCACACGTCTGCTAAGTGTCACCATAAACCAAAAGCCAACTGAGTCGATTCCCTCCAGTGGTCACGGTGAATGCCAGCCGAGCACTAAAGCCATTTCTACATATTGAAACGTATCTGTTGGAAATTGGGCTGTCAAGGAAACTCGTCTTCATTCATCTGAGAAGGCTGCTGTGGTACTGGAGGATCAGCTTGTGGCTGATCCTCACATAATGCTGTTTTACCATTCATACTGTTCAAACATTAAACTAAAGATAGCAGCAACACTACAGGTGCTACTTAAAGGATTCCTTCTTATGTCACGAAAACAGAAGAGGAATGCAGGCTTGTGTTTTTTCAAAAACGATGGAGCTTCATTCGAGTGCACAGGCCTGCCACCAAAGCCTGAAAGCTGGAGTAGAGCTAAATAAATCATGCTTCTCATTAATTGATAGCTACTGTAGATACGGGTCTCCCAAAAGTGAGAAAGTTTTCCAAGAGTCAGTATCATGAGTGGGAAGTGGTATCCAAACACTGTTCCAAATTTATTCCCTCTGCAGTTCATAGAAACTAAGCCGTCTGAAGAAATGAACTGTTTCTGGGAAAACCTGTGGGTATGGAATAGGCATATGTTTACAGCAATTTAGCCCTGGCCTTTCTCCCTGAAGACCCTTTTTGAACGAGACGCAATACAGAATCAGATATCAGATTTACACACATCAGCTGTCCCTGTATCAAAACTCATAGTCCAATGTATCATCTCCACTGACCATGTAGGCAAACTTTGTAGTTCTACAGTTACAGACTATAGTCCATCTGTTTCTCTGTATACTTTGTTAGCCCCCTGTTCGTCAATAATCAGTGGTCACAGAAAGCGAACTACAAAGTGCACCTATGTGGTAAGTGGGGCTAACAAAATAGACAATGAGTGTAGATGCAAGGAGGTGCTCCCTGAGTGTGCATATGCTTACAACCTAGATTTCTGAAGTTCACAGTTGAAGTCAACAGCTGATGGATGTCATGAATGAAACCACAAGAGAAGGCGATGCTTTGTGACTTTAAAAATCCCACTTAAAAAATTTGTGACAGGTCAGTACTGTGAGATGTACCCTGGAATCCATTGCTAGTGTTCAGGGAACTACTAATTTGTGTCAAACTCTACAGCACTCTAGAGCAGCTTTGCTGAGATGTTCGCCTGTGGTGGAGGCCAGGAGAGCCGGAGAATTTAGAGAGCTGTAACTTGGATGAAAATAATATTGATAAATTGCATCGCAGCCTTCAGAAAACTGGAGATGTTTTGTGGTATTCAATATCTGATCTATGAAGCGCTGTGGATGAGTGGGGAAGTGTTAGAATGAAGCCTGATGAGCCCTGGATCATGTTAGCCTATTACTAATCTCACCACCTCCAGTTAGAACAGTAACCAGTAAGCACCACTGAACAGTTTACTGAAGTCTATGATCATTTTAATAAAATCTTAAATAAAATCTTTAATATGTACCTTTAATAAGTTGGCTCATAAATGCGTAAGAGCATAGAGTTTGTCAAGTGCATATCAAAGTCATATGTAAAATATATATAGGTTATGTATTGGTATTTATTAAACACTGTTGTGCACTTATAAAGCAGCCCCTAAAAAATATGTGCAGACAACGTATAATATACATATAATATAATAAAATAAAATAATTATAATATAACATATAATAACTTATAAGAACATATAATAATTAATAATAATGCATAATATATTCAAAATGAATAATACATACAATTAGAATAATACATAATATATATTACATTCTAAATACTAATTTTATGTATGTAGATCTACATATATATGTAGAAACTATTGTGAACTATTATGATGTTAACTCTAACATGCATTTGGGAAACTGGGCCATGAATAGTTGAAACAGTGAATTGCATAAACATGCATGGTAAGAATAGTCCAGGAACAGATTACACAATGGAATTATACACAGATAATTTCATTAATTGAGACAAATAGCTACTATTTTTATCATTGTCTGATGATCAATTGCAACATTGCATAACTATTTAGTAATGCTTATAATCGTTAATACTATTAATAGATGTACCCTTATTGTAAAGTGTTAGCAAATAATAGTGGTTTTTTTCTGTCCACAATAAGTCTCTAAATACAACATTAATTTTATCATATTCAAATAGACTTTAATACACATGCGTAACCGCATAATAACATATTTATAAAGCATTGCTTAGATTATTTCAAAACAGATTATACCAGCAGTCGACTGGCCACTGCATGGCCATAAACAGCACAGCAGCCCTAAACTTACTGTAAACACACTTAAGCACGAATATATACATATGTACTGCTTTATTAATATTACCGCACGTTCAGTGCTTATGCATGTGGTTTGAAGTCTGCGGATTCTACAGGGCTAAGAGACAGTGATTCGTTTTATGCTTGTCTGCCAAGCGACTCTTTTAGAGATAAAGCCATGAATCAAGTAAGATATATGGTGATATTTACTCAATAAGAACATGATTTCATAACACACTGGATCTAAATGGTGAAATCTCATTTCATTTTGTTGAAGGTCAGGCATACATCAACATGGCAAAGCCGTGCTTTTTAAATATCTTATTTATTACATATTTAGCTCGCACCTACAGTGACGACACCTGGGGCAACTTGGGCTTAAGTGCCTATCTAAAGGGCAACATTATAATTAGATGGGGGTCAAATTCATGTCCAGTGCATTGAGCAACTATATCCCCCTAATGACTGAGCTGTATCTACCGATGTGGTCACAACATAGGCAGATAAGATACAAAATAACACATGTGAATGATAAGCATGGCTGTAGATGAAATGTCATCATAGCAACAAGTTCAGTTCCTCATTCACAAACTTTTCTCCCTTTGACTGCAGTTTCTTCATAACCTCATAACTTCTAACTTGTTTTATTAACTGAAAAGAATAAAAAACACTTTGAAAAGCCGGCTGTCCTTTCACATTGCCTGAGCAGCTCATGATTGAAGAAGCAATAGAAATGATTTCAAATGGCTCCATCCTTCATTAAATTAATAGGTTCTGTACTCTCCGAGTGTCTCAGTGGTGGTGGCCAGTGAATTTGACTCTGTATCTTTTATCCTTTAAATATATCATGTTGAAAGATGTTCTAGCACATGCATGTGCACATTAGCCACTCAGAAATATGCTGCAAACTTAGAGCTATCTGTGCGCTAACAGGTTTACTATCAACGTATAGAAAATGCACACAGCTGACTTTCTTGCTGGATGTGCTGCGACTCCTTCAAAGCGAGGTCTTTCAGAGGATGCGTTATTGTTTTGTTTTAAGGTGCAGTGTGTAAGATTTAGGGGGGAATCTATTATCCAGTATAGTATAATACAGTATATAAAGCTATGTTTTCATAAGTGTCTAATCACCTGTAACTACATGCATATTTATCAGTAGCTCTGTACATAAAACTCCAGATAGGATATTTTCTGCTTATCAAAGAAGCATTAAAACTATGAGGCTGAAGTCAACTTGTGGCATTCTGGCAGTGACATTCAGCTTCTTATTTGCTAACTTCTTGTTTGAATGTTCCTGTTTTCCAATAAGGACATTCTCCAGCTTTCCAGTAAGGTCATTCTCCAGCTTCTTGTTTTAATTTTCCTATTCTCCAATAATGACATTCACCAGCTTTCTGATAAGGACATTCTCCAGCTTCTTGTTAGAAGTTTCCCATTTTCCAATAACAAAATTCTTCAGCTTTCCAATAAGGACATTCTCCAGCTTTCCAATACGGAGATTCTCCAGTTCCTTGTTTAAATATTCCTGTTTTCCAATAAGGACATTCTCCAGCTTTCCAATAAAGACATTTACCAGCTTCTTGTTTGAACTTTTTCGTTCTACCTTTAATTGTTCTGCACTTACATTCTAGCACATGAGGAATTATAATAACTGCCGCACCATTTAAGGTGGAATGGGAAGATTCAAACAAGAAGCTGGAGAATGTCTGTGTTGGAAACTGTTACCAGCATTAAAAGACTAATTAGGGTGTTTTTGAGCCCAAATCAGATTACCAGGGGAAGTAGTGCTATCAAGCTGAGTCTGAATTGAATCAGCATTTAAAAAAAACACAATGAAATGTTTGTATTGCGTTTCTGCGCTGTACTAATGATATAAGCATGCATGGTAGGACGGGTGGATGGGTAGAAAAATTGCTAGAACACAAGGGCTGGGTAAATACTTGGTGTTGTGAGAAGTTTGAGAACTCAAATTTTGACAGGAGGATCATACTTTTAGGACAAACACTCAAGAAAAAGCAAAGGAGGGAGAATCCTCACCAACACAGAAGAGAAAACATGAAAAAGCAAAATCAGGACAGGCACTGAGGCAACGGCAGAAAACCTGATGAGCACATTAGGCTCTAGTGAAAAGAGGTGTTGGTAGGGGTAACAATAAACAGAGTAACAATAAAATATGCTTAATGTGTGAAGCATGTTCCTTTTCATACATTTGCTTGTTCATGTAGTTTGCAAGACAAACTTTTGGCTTTGTTGCATCACAATCTCCATATATCGTGTAAGAGCAACAACAGCATTGGGAAATCATGTTACTAACAGAGATAAATGATACAGACCTGAATGAATGGCAGAACTGAAAATGGCAGAACTGAAATAACCATGTTTTGCTTTAACCTTTGCTGATTAACTGTCTTCCTTTCTAGCTACACCTACTGGCTGTGTTGGTGTAGAATGACACACTTCACCCTTCAATCACAATTACACAGAATGATCTGAGAATAATCACATTTGTCTATTGAGAAGGTGAAAATATGAGGAAAACTCATTTTGCACCTATTAGCATTTGTGCTAGTTAATACTAATTCAGTAGATTGAATATCTATGAATGTGGAGAATATAATCAAGATGAATCCCACCAATTTGAGAGTGAACCACTATAAAATGCTCCCTAGTAGGTATTGCAGCTGTGTTATCAGATGCCTTGGGCATTCATCCCATAGTTTTCTGGATTATTCTTCACTGCATTGCTTTGTACTGCATGACCAGTAGAGAAAAAGCCTATGAGTCATTTACTATTCCATTTACACTCCTACCGTGCAACCATCTTTGCATTATTTCCAGTGTTTGCTCACAAACAGTCCTAGAACAGCTAAGTAGAATATGAAGTACAACAGTCTGTGGCATTGGCTAAAATTAGGGATTTTCTTTGGCTTATTTTTCTGTATTATATGGTTATGTATATTTCCGTTATATAGTATCCATATAAAAGCATTGCCAATAGAATATGATGCTCTAGAGCAGCTGCACATAAGCCTTGGCCATAGAGATATAACGCCCCCCCTACCACTGGGCTATGGAGCAGTGGACCTGTGCTCTTCTTGGAGCTGCATCCAATACCTTTGGGATATTGAGTCATCTGGAAGCAATCATCTATCATTAGCACCTGACCTCACTGGCTGAATGCAATCAAATCCTCAGAGACTGTTTCTGCAACAAAGAGGGACAAACTTCAAATTAATACCCTGGACTTGTGAAGAAACATTAGATGACCAAGTGTCTACAAACTTTTGCGCATGGTGTTTGTTCCAAACTCTTGTTTTCTCCTAAACTTTCCTTGGCCTAAAAATAGCACTGCATGCCTTGGCATTCTCCAGCAAACAAGTGAATGTGAAAACGGTCCCGAGGGAAGCTGGATTCTGTGCTACCTGCCCAGTTCTGTCCAGGCTTTCCTCCAAGGAGAGACCCGAACTGTGGCACTCTAAGGATGTCAGACAAGCAGCGCTACCTAGGATGTAGAACACTCACTGAAACTGATCCATCATTTGGAGCAGCGGTCTGCAAAGCTCATGCATTGCACAGACATTTTGGTGACTGAGAATGCACACTTGTTGTGTCTAATTGTTTGAATTCATTTAAGCAGGTAGCGACAATACTCTGGGTCTACATGAGTCAGACAATAATCAGATGTCTACTTTACAACCTGAGCAAAAATCCAGCTTTCTCTGTCTTTCTTAATTGGATTTTTAGACTTTATGCTGTTTACATAACCATTAGAACAATTAGATAACTGCATAAATTGGATTTTGATAATTGAGTGAATGATCTAAAGAGTTTAGTAGGGATGTACTGATTTCAGCAAAAACATAAATAAAAGTAAAAATATGTATATTACTACACATACTCAGAGTTGTAGAGGTTCCTAATGGTGTGGCGGGGTGAAGGTGGAGTGACACTAGGCCTTCTGGACATGTGACACATAACAACAAACCGTTTATCACACACGGATTTGTTGGTCGTCTCCACCTAGACAAAAGTGGGACTCGTCACTGAGGATGACCTGCTGCCATTCTGAGTCACTCCATGACAGTCTGACATGACACCATTGCAGTCTTTGGTGACACTGACATGGTGTTAAGGGCAGGTGTCATAACAGTCTGTGTGCATGTAGTCTTGCATTGTGCAGCCGTCTGCCAATGGTGCTGACACTAACAGGATGAGTCATGGAGGGCATCACTGCTCGTTGAAAGTCTGCAGTTGTGGCTGTTGGGTCAGTCAGGTACAGAGATAAGGCCCATCCTTGCTTACGGCACATGTATAACCGAGTGTGAATCATTGAATCATTCCCATGTCTCACCACATGCTTTACATGTTTACAAAAGAGGTGTTTTCCAAAGTTATAGTGAAGTCTCTCAGCTTCAGATGCCTTTGGGAAACTGTAAATTGCTATAATCATCATTTTACAACTTAAACCCTTAATATTATTGGGCAAGATGTTTAAAATTAAATTAGTCCTCTCGTTCTCTGTCAGTTCTCTTCCCCAACATGGCAGTTATTGCCTTTGAAGCATCGTCAGCTTTATACATTAATAGAAAACCATATTATATACAAAAGAACACTTTCTTATGGTTTTCAGTTGTGAATTGTCCACTGTGTCCTGAATTCTGGATTCTGCAAAGAATTTTCATTTTGGCACATCAATAGCTTGATCCTAAAAATATCATATAAACCACTCATCCTGAGACGTATTTATCAGGTGTCCACTCTTAAAGTACAACTCATTGTAGCTTTTATTCAAGATTGACATTAAAATTGCTTTCTTCAAAGCGTCCAACTCCAATTTTGCCAACTCCAATTTTGCTGTCAGTAGTTTTGTAAACAGCAAAAAGGAAGAACCGATTATGCTATTGTACATTAACCAGCCAGGAAAGCATTTCATGTGTTCCTTGACTGAACTTCCACAAACAGTTATAAATCACTGATGTGGTCCTCCTCTTCCTACTAGAGCACAAAATGTCAGAGAGCCAGGAGTTCAAACCAGGCAAACAGCAATTACAGCATTAATTAGACTAATGACCACCTCAGTAACAGAAGGAAAATGAAAACATCATCTCAGTGAAAGGATCCTCTAAAGTCTCTGAGTTAGAAATTTGTCCATGAAATGAATCCTGAAGGACTTGTTTAGGTGACGAGGTCAAATATTTGCACTACACTGAAAACATACTCTTTGCTGTTCATTTCTATTTGAACTATCAGTACTGATGTGTAAATGATAGCCGATACAGCAGAAACATGATCAATGAACCGCAATGAATTTGGGTTGCCACACAGTAAACAAACTTGCTCCATTTTGCTAAGTTCTTCAGTTCATATGCAAACATATGTCTGTAATATATAGTAGCAGACCGAGACAGTGGGAGCTAGGCCATAACTTGGCGCATAACTGTCAAGTTCCAATCAAAATGCATGCAAAAAAATGCAAGGCATTTCTAATAGTAAGGCTAATGCTAAGTGCTAAACTGCAGTTCACATGAGGATGTTTTGGTCATTCTATATTAAACACAATCCGTGTATTATCTGCAGCTTGTAATACACACTAACATCAATTTTACCATGTATGTAGCAGTTTTACAGTGACTCTTTCGGGAACAAGTCCTTGCATAGAGTTGCCACTGCTACGACTGTTTTCCATTTCTGAGAACCACCTGCAACCTAATTAGACTACAGTTCATATTCACCACCAGTGACGTATCTAAGACTTCCAGGAAAGTCTAGAGTGACATCAAACTGTAGCTGGCTGAACACACTGTCACATGTTAATCTAACATGTACAGCCTTCAGATCCTGATGTCTAGCCAGTGGTGTAACTGAGGGGGGGTTAAGCACACTGGGGCCCAAATGTTTTCACTGAGCCACTCCAGGCTTGGACTGCTCCTGGGGAGAACCGGGGGATTTTGCTGCTGGTAGCCAGACCTGTCAGTTGAACCATCTAGGCCAGCTGCACTGAAGATCAGTGAAACTAGAGCACAACCCAGTCACATGCATCAATACCTGAACAAGAACCTCCCCCACCTCTCTGCCCCGAGATTTCTCATGTGATTGGTCTTCTTACATGCACATTCTATGCATAGTAACAGTTATTAGTTAAGAGATGGGCTGTAGAACTAGCATAGCTGAGCTAGCCTCCAGCATCATGGCTTGTCTTCACAACATAGGACAAAAAAGGGACCGAAGGGAGGTGACACAGCGAAAGAGCAACAGGTCAGTGTTTATTCCCCTCTACTTACCTGACCACTTAAATTAGCTAGATGGCTACTGTTTGTCCTTCATCAGAGAATACATTAATCCACCATCGAACAAGATCATCTCTGTGATTGATTTCCAAACTAGCTAACGGATTTCATTAATGGTGAAACCACCGTGAAAACTTTGTTATTTCTCTGGCGATCATTTCAAGAAACAAACCAACCAAAACTTAACAAGAGTCATACTACTTGAGTCGAGTGCAAGAAACGTGCAAGATAATTATACTCAATAAAAATTAGAATTTTATTCATAACCTTCTCTGAAAACCTAGACGTTCCTACAACTACTGTTCTTACATAAGTGTTTATGGCTGTTCTCTTTAAATAACAGCTAAATAGCTAAAAGATGTAGAGCCTTTAAGATGGAGGGGAAAAAGAGAGAGAGAGAGATAGAGAGAGAGAGAAAGCTCAATTTTGCCCATCAACAATCCTCTAAAGAAGGCCATCAATACTTTGCACAATTGAATCTGTTAGAATGCCATTACTTTACCTTAAATTGGGTGAGAAGATACAGACGCCTGAAGTGATTTGAAAGTCAGTCGGGGGGGATTTCAATCAGTTTGAGGACAAAGGATTAAATTTAATAGCCTTTCCACCATGGATGTTTTGAACCTTTTTAGCTCTTATCTACATCAGAGTACAAAAGATATATCTAACATTTTACACTTATTTGAACCTGTTAGCGTGAAGGCTTCCAGTGTGATTCAGTCATGTGTTCATAAAGCCAAACACTAAAAGGCTTCCAGTGTGATTCAGTCGCGTGTTCATAAAACGAAATGCTATAGCGTATAGCTGGTAGAAGTCCAACGTGCTGGTTGAAGTGCAGAGTGAATTCAACTCTTTGCAGTGCTACAGCAGAAGCTCGTAATGAGAAATTACAGCATAGTTGCTTAGCTAAATGATTTCAGTGAGCTTTTACTTGCCAAACTCTGTTGACAGGTAAAAACCTCTAGCAGGTAAAAACCAAGCCAAAGACTAATGCTGTGGCTGAAGATACACCAGTGAAGCAACAGTCCCTAAAATCTTCCATTTACCCCAAATACAGTCAACCAAAAGACGTCTGGTGTTAGAATATTCCTTGTTTGAGGCTATTCAAGGCTAATGTATCAAGGCTAATGTAGCCAATAGTCAATATCACGTGAAGTCAAGTACACCTCACAAATTATTGCCTACATCGGTGCTTCCTAACCCTGGTCCTGGTTTCAGGGGAGTTTCAGGGGCTGTGTTAAAGCAGAGACTCCACTAAAATGTGCAGGGCAGTGTGCCTTCAAGACCAGGCTTGAGAAACACTGGTCTACATCACCATCATCACATCAATGACAGGTCTGAGTCGCTTACCTACATGAATGTGAACCACCATCACACAGTGTAATGCTAGCCAATGCAGGGTCTGTTATCTAATACGTTAAGGTCACATCAGTTTGAGAAGATGGCGCTTCACATGTCTTGGAAGAATCACATGAAAGCCAGGTATCTAGGGTCACGTGATAGGGAAAGATCTTGCTGGCTGATGACTAGATATGATTTATTGAGACAGCTGTGTAAAAACGAACTAAAATACAACAAATAAAAAGTCGTTGCTTATCAAATATGATATGGGTAATAGAGAGAACTGTGTAAATTTGAGTTGGGGCTTTAATCTTGGTCAACTCTTTATTCAGTGTCATTGAGGACATGAGTTCTCTCTGCTTGGCCTGCCCTGCTCAAGATTGCCCTGCTACCCCCCGTTACCCGGCCTGATTTGATACATACTTCTCACTGAGCTGCTGGAGAAGGTGGAAATGGAGAACAGGCTTTGGAGAGTGAAGGAATGGCTGACGGAGTTAATCACTGCCTTGGGACATTTGAATTTTTTTGTGGCCTCAGATGGAGCACAACAACAACAACAGTGTCATTTCAGCGACAGGTCAGCTAGAGGAGAACGTCTCATTTTATTTAGTGGTTGAGATGTGTATATATCTGTGTGTGTGTGTTTGTGTGTGTGTGTGTGTGTGTGTGTGTGTGTGTGTATAAATATGTGTGTGTGTGTGTGTGTGTGTGTGTGTGTTTGTGTGTATGTATAAATATGTGTGTGTGTGTGTGTGTGTGTGTGTGTGTGTGTGTATGTATAAATATGTGTGTGTTTGTGTGTGTGTGTGTGTGTGTGTATAAATATGTGTGTGTGTGTGTGTGTGTGTGTGTGGAAAGAGAGAGAAAGGAGTTTCCTCCAGAGACTGGGTGAGGAAGGATCCCTTTGTTTGTTTGGAGACGTCATTTAGTGGTTTATCAGGAGGGTGGGCTGTCAGGGGGGATTTGGCTGAGGAGTAATGGTGACATGGCTGAGAGTGACCTTGGATCTGCTGAAAGGCCACAGACTCATCAGACTGAGGGAGACAGAAACATACAGACAGACAGAATGAGAGAAAGGGAGAGAGAGAAATATAGAAACTGTGTGAGAGAGAGAGAAGGATAAATGTAGAAAAAGAGGGGAAAAAGACAGAGAAAGAGCAAGAGAGAGAGAGACTGGGAAAGTGAGAGAAAGAGAGAGTGAAAGAGGGATAGTGAGTAACAGAGAGAGACAGACAAATGGAGGGGAGGCTGAGAGTGAAGAGACAAAAGATAGAACAAGAGAAAGAGTGAGAGAAAGAAGGGAATAGTAATGGTGAGAGAAACAGAAAGAGATAGAAAAAAGGTGATCTAAAAAGGAGATACAGATAGATAGATAGATAGATAGATAGATAGATAGATAGATAGATAGATAGATAGATAGATCTATACCCAGAGAGATACTGAGAGAAAGAAAGAGAGAGAGAGCTGTAGTGCGAGAGGGAAAAAGAGAGAGAGAGAATTATGCAGAGAGAGAGAGAGAGAGAGAGGGAGAGAGAGAGAGAGAGAAAGGGAGAGAAGTGCCATCTGTTCCTGTTTTCTGACCCACTGCCCTCATCAGCAACAGCTTTCCTAAATTAGGACTTTTATCACCATGCGCTCGAACACCAGTGATTACCACACGTGCTCTCTGCGAGCGAGAGACCTGAAGTACCTCACTTAGCTCACTTCTGACTCACAAGAAAATTAAGCACACTGCTGACATTTTAAACCGACGTGCCACCTGTTAATGAGGACACACACACCGCGAGCGCCGCTCTTCAGCACAGGAGCTCTTCATGAGGGCGCCTGCTCGCTCAACGGCTGCTTCCTTTCAGCCACCAGTTCCATAGTTGTTGCAGTGATAATGAAGTTGCTAAGGGTCTTTCAGTCATGAATTGTTTGGTTTCGTGTGATCAGTGGGTGGTCTTCTTTCCCACCTGCCCAAGTCATAACATGATGATCGAGGTGATCCTACAGATGCTCAGTTGGGGAATTCGGGAGCCAGGGTAGTACTTGGAAGTCTAGGTCATGCTCTTCCCACCAGTGTCGGACATCTCTAGCCATGTGACATGTTGCATTGTCTTGCTGGAAGATCCCATCTGCCCCAGGAAATACAATCAGTATGTGTGGATGTACGTCATCTGCAAGGATGGGTTCATACCCAAATCAGTTGAGAGTGCCTTCCACATGGATGATTGGGCCAAGAGAATGCCACCAAAACGTGACTTCCTTCATGAGCTATGTGCTGCTGCCATCAAAAGTAGGAAGCGTTCGTAAGAATGTGTCTCGACTGTGTAGATGGTTGTGGTCTAATCAGCAATTAATGAAAGTATGCTTGTTGTGGTAATACACGCTATTAGGTAAGTTTCAGTCACAGGTGAAGCTTTTGTCCGGTGAGCTAGGATTGTTCTAAATGGCTGAACATATGCAAGATATATCAATGCTGTGTTATGATCCATACCGCATGTATTGGGGGAATAATGTGATTTCCTTAATTCATCAACTATTACTCTTTTTAAAAACTCGTTATATCCAAAATTAGTGTCTAGCTCTTCATAGATTATCAGACTGAGAGAGAGTGAGAGTGGGGTGCTGCTGTCAGGCTGTCAACCTATTCAATTAATCACATTATTTTGTGAAGCTAATTGCGATGAATTACATTCGTCTATGTTCTCAGATATATCTCTAAGGAAAAGACCACCCTTTCTACCCTTTCATTTACTTAATATCAGCAGTCAAAACGATCATGAAATACACATTGTTCAATTATTATCTGTCTAAATATAATATCATTAAATATGACATTTGCCGGCATGGTGGTGCGGTGGGTAATTCTTTCGCCTCACAGCAAGAAGGGCCTGGGGTCGATTCCTTGCTGTGGTGTTTGCATGTTCTCCCTGCATCTGTGTGGGTTTCCTCCCAAAGACATACAGTCAGGTGAATTGGAGATGTTGGGTGTGTATGTCTGTGTGTCTGTGTCCTGTGATGATCTGTTCAGGGTGCTTCCTGCCTTCTGCCCAATGACTACTGGGATAGGCTCCAGCAAAACACATCCCCCCCAGCTTATGTGACCTAAAAGGATACGTGGCTCCGAAGATGAGTGATGTGATGTTTTTCAGTATTCAGTCTGTCCACTCTTTATCTTTATTACAACTTCCATTCTTGCTGGAATACTTGTTTTCAGTTTTTCAGAAATGTACAGGGATATTTATCTGCATATTGGCTGTATTTTATGCTTTTCATGATCCAAGTAATCCCAGTTACATTCATGGTCACATGGTGAGCAGTCATTTTTAAATAAATGTGTCCCAAAGTCTGAAAATTAGTATGTAATATCAAGTTTTGTCACTACTGAAACACATACTTTCTGCAGTTCAGTCATTTTTAATGTAACATGTTTATAATTTTATGTGTCTACATCTGTTTCTTCATGTACTGTAGTCATGTACTGCCTACAAAAAGTAGCTAAAATTGTCAGTACAGAAACAATTGGTTTTAATGTTAAGTCCAAGTGCTCTGAAAATTTGAGGTGGTGTTCAGATCGGTGGTGTCCAAGGTATTTCTGTCCATCCTTCCACTAGGTGAAGACAGCTCAGCATTATGGGTCTGAAAAGATGTGTAGCTGTTGAGAAACTGTTGTTAAGAAAACTACACTCATCATCAAAAGAATAGTTGCACCCAGAAGGAATCAACCGGCAGGAATGAAACTTGGTGGGTAGGTTTGACATCGTGAGACATTTGAATGATTTAAGTTTCACGCTCTGCGTGCATGTGACATAAGCAAGGACGAGCCTTATCGCTGTACCTGACTGACCCAACAGCTACGATTGTGGACATTCAGCGAGCAGTGATGCCCTCCATGAGTCATCCTGTTAGTGCCAGAACCATTGGCAGATGACTCCATGACGGGGACTACATGCACGCAGACCTTTACGACTACTGCCCTTAACACCCTGTCAGTGTCGCCAAAGACTGCAATGGTGTCGTGCCAGACTGTCATGGAGTGACTCAGAATGGCAGCAGGTCATCCTCAGTGACGAGTCCCACTTTTGTCTTGGTGGAGACGAACTTGAACTATTTAAACATACTGTGAGTAACAGGGCCAGTGTAGATCTGTGCTTGTTGCAGCAGGTTTTTCCATAAAGGCTCAAAGGCTCACTAGTTGCAGTGACACAGAATTCTCGGCTGCACCCTTGCTGCCCCCTTTTTTTTGAGGTCCTGCGGAAAGTCCTTGTTCTGACCATTTCCAGGCAGTGACGTAGGATGAATACAAAGTGGAATTATGAGTCTGGGGGTTGGGGGAGGGGAGAAAGTGGGTCAGGTTAATGTCTCTCGCCGTCTCCTCTCCATGCCAGGACGGCCTCATCTGTCACTGGCCCCCCCCAAACCCCAGCCCTCCTCATCATGTGTCACTAGTCCAGCTGAAGGGGCATTTAACATAACATGGCCTTCAGGCAAGGCGAGGAAAGCAATAAATAAGCAGCACCGGAGCAAAAAAACTGTATATGTGTAGAATTTTCCCCTCTTACCCCACATGCTCAGTCAACCAAGACATGTTAGTGTCTGAAGTTTTGGCTAATGTTCATCATTGTTTTCTCATTTGACATAACCAAAGATGTGCGCATAGCCAAATAACGTACTCTTTTTCCAGTGAGCCTGAATGCATAGATAAGTCCAGTTGGCAGCCATCAGAACTTCATGGTCACTCCTGTCATGCTGGTGAAAATGAAACAAAAACCTTTGGGAACGGACCAGCACCAATCTGGATGAGCGTGCCACATGAAGCACTGTTCTGTTAGGAATGCCGGTCTGTTTAGGATCGTAATCTGTCCAGACTAATGTCAGCTATAGGTCACCTTTAAGGGATATTGTGAACAGCACCAACAAGAAAATTGGATTTGGTCAGAAAATTGGATTTGCGCCACTTTTACCTGAGGTGTGAATGCGTGGATGGCTCAAACGCTTCTCCAACCACCTACTGAAGTTGTTCCAGCGATCAGATTTGTATCTATTTTAATTGATATCTATTTTAAAACTCCTGAAGTTTGCAGATGACCCTACTCTTATTGGACTCATCGAAGATGGTGATGAGTCTGCTTATCGGAGGGAGGTCGAACAGTTGGTTCTCTGGTGATGACTGTAGACTTTAGGAGACACCCCTCAACACTGCTCCCCCTCACAATATCCAACAGCCCTGTGTCAACCGTGGACACCTTCAAATTTCTGGGTACTGTCATTTCCTGAGACCTAAAGTGGGAGACCAACATAACCCCATCCTCAAAAAGGCTCAGCTATAGCAGCTGAGGAAGGTGGTTCTGCCACAGGAGCTGCTGATCCAGTTCTACACTGCAGTCATCGAATCAGTCCTGTGCACATCCATCACAGTCTGGTTCGGAGCAGCCACAGTACAGGACCAGAACAGGCTACATAGAAGCATAAAGGCAGCTGCAAAGATCATTGGTGCTCCACTTCCCACCCTCCAGGACTTGTACTGTTCAAGAACCAGGAAACGGGCAGATCTGTCGTACCCTGGACACAACATATTCCAACTCCTCCCGCTACAGAACCCTGTAGACCAGGACAACCAGACACAGAAATCACCCTCATAAACAGCTGACCAGTCATCTGCTGGACCATAGTTACTCCTGTTCACCGGTTTCACTCACATGCCAGATTATACACTACAGTTTCTTCCCCATTCATGTATACTAACGCTGTTGCACTACCTCAACACTACTGCCTCTACCTCAACACTACTGCCTTATACTGTTTGTAAATAATTTGTAAACTGTATATTATGTGTCCTTATAGTATATATTATCCTATATAGTTTGTTTATTGTTGTATATTGTGTATACTGTGTAGATTGTATGTTGTACAGTGTCTGTATGTATTGTGTATATGTGGAGTCGTGTATATCGTGTATATGTGGAGTTGTTGTGTATATTGTGTAAACTGTGTAGAGTGTATATTGTACAATGTCTGTATGTATTGTGTATATGTGGAGTCGTTGTGTATATCGTGTATACTGTGTAGAGTGTATATTGTACAGTGTCTGTATTTACTGTGTATATGTGGAGTCATTGTGTATATTGTGTAAACTGTGTAGAGTGTATATTGTACAGTGTCTGTATGTATTGTGTATATGTGGAGTCGTTGTGTATATTGTGTATACTGTGTAGAGTGTATTTTGTACAGTGTCTGTATGCATTGTGTATATGTGGAGTCATTGTGTATATCATGTATGCTGTGTAGAGTGTATATTGTACAGTGTCTGTATGTATTGTGTATATGTGGAGTCGTTTGCAGACGACCCTACTCTTATTGAACTCATCGAAGATGGTGATGAGTCTGCTTATCGGAGGGAGGTCGAACAGTTGGTTCTCTGGTGATGACTGTAGACTTTAGGAGACACCCCTCAACACTGCTCCCCCTCACAATATCCAACAGCCCTGTGTCAACCGTGGACACCTTCAAGTTTCTGGGTACTATCATTTCCTGAGACCTAAAGTGGGAGACCAACATAACCCCATCCTCAAAAAGGCTCAGCTGCAGCAGCTGAGGAAGTTGAGTCTGCCACAGGAGCTGCTGATCCAGTTCTACACTGCAGTCATCGAATCGGTCCTGTGCACATCCATCACAGTCTGGTTCGGAGCAGCCACAGTACAGGACCAGAACAGGCTACAAAGGACCATAAAGGCAGCTGCAAAGATTACTGGTGCTCCACTTCCCACCCTCCAGGACTTGTACTGTTCAAGAACCAGGAAACGGGCAGATCTGTCTTACCCTGGACACAACATATTCCAACACCTCCCGCTACAGAACCCTGTAGACCAGGACAACCAGACACAGAAATCACCCTCATAAACAGCTGACCAGTCATCTGCTGGACCATAGTTTCACTCACATGCCAGATTATACACTACAGTTTCTTCCCCATTCATAAATACTAACGCTGCTGCACTACCTCAACACTACTGCCTCTACCTCAACACTACTGCCTTATACGGTTTGTAAATAATTTGTAAATTGTATATTATGTGTCCTTATAGTATATTATCCTATATAGTTTGTTTATTGCTTGTATATTGTGTATACTGTGTAGATTGTGTATTGTACAGTGTCTGTATTTATTGTGTGTATGTGGAGTCGTTGTGTATATTGTGTATACTGTGTAGAGTGTATATTGTACAGTGCCTGTATTTATTGTGTGTATGTGGAGTCATTGTGTATATCGTGTATACTGTGTAGACTGTATTTTGTACAGTGTCTGTATGCATTGTGTGTATGTGGAGTTGTTGTGTATATCGTGTAAACTGTGTAGAGTGTATATTGTACAATGTCTGTATGTATTGTGTATATGTGGAGTCGTTGTGTATATTGTGTATACTGTGTAGAGTGTATATTGTACAGTGTCTGTATGTATTGTGTATATGTGGAGTCGTTGTGTATACTGTGTATACTGTGTAGAGTGTATATTGTACAGTGTCTGTATGTATTGTGCATATGTGGAGTCATTGTGTATATCGTGTATACTGTGTAGACTGTATTTTGTACAGTGTCTGTATGCATTGTGTATATGTGGAGTCATTGTGCATATCGTGCAAACGGTGTAGAGTGTATATTGTACAGTGTCTGTATGTATTGTGTATATGTGGAGTCGTTGTGTATACTGTATATTGTACAGTGTCTGTATTTACTGTGTATATGTGGAGTCATTGTGTATATTGTGTATATTGTGTATATTGTGAATATTGAATATTGTAATTGTCTGTAGTTTTTTGTGTATATGTGGAGTCATTGTGTATATTGTGGACTGTCGGTAAGTTATGTGTATATTGGTACAGTACTAGAGAGACACGAACCGCCGAAACCAAATTCCTTGTGTGTCAACATACTTGGCCAATAAACCTGATTCTGATTCTGATTACATTTTAGCTTGTTTACACTTGCATTGTTATGTGGCCTTATCCAGACATCTATACATGATGCTCTAGATGCATAAAGTGACTTGGTGTAAACAGGGTCTTAGAAACCATGCAAACAAGTCTGCTTGAGATTACTTAACAGCTTGAGATGGTTTCAAGCAAGCATGTGATGATATAGGCATGAAGTAAGATCTATGCCAAAGAGCTATAAGCTGCTAGATACTGGTTACCAGTAGCCTCATTAGCCTCGTAACTCCAATGCAAGTCAGGATACCAAACATATCTTGGGTGAGTGGATGTTTGAGTAGGTGGCAGAGAAAATTGTGAAAGTTTGGTCTCTTGCTAGGCTATCACTGTAAAGCTGGGCGGTCATGTCTTATTCTTGGGTGACCTTGGAGTGCGCTGAGAGCGGACTAAGGGTCTAGCCATCAATAAATTAAAGGAGGGGAAAAGCCCAGAGGAAATGTCAATGTGGTGGTCGAAAGCGTTTCATCACGTTCAGCGCAAGGGGGCTCCAGGCAAGGAGCGGGACTACACAGCCCAGATCTCAGGGTTTGGGTTATGATTCAATTGGCATTGATTCTGCCGTGAAGGAGTTCAGACGCATCGAGCGGTGATTAATCAGACGGGTAGAACGTCATCCGCTGCCATCAGCCGCCATCATTGAGAGAAAGCACAGCCTAATTCTGTAAATAGTAAGTGGAGACACAGTTATTGAAGGTTCAATTGATGGTCGTCTCTGTCTGAGAGTCCTGAACATACAGAGGAGTAGCTCTCTGGCCTTTGTTCAAGCATATTAAACTAGACGTCCCCTCTTTTATGAACTCATTAGGGTAGTAAAACAACACCATGGATTTATTGATGCTTCCACAGAACAGTTCAGTTCTGAACATGAATCTGTGCATGAGCTCTTCACACATTTGGGTGTCTGCTCAGGTTGTGTTAAGGCATTCTTCTACACTGAGTGAGGATAGATAACTTGAAGACTTAACAAGCTGCTCTATTCATTTTCAACCTTTCTCTGTCTCTTGCAGTGAATCTCCTGGACACTTCCTCAATATCAGGAGACTGGGGTTGGCTGACGTATCCATCGCATGGGGTAAGGAGAACAGTTTCCTGCAGTAACAACTAACAGCATTTCTGATTTGCAGTGTTGTAGATTGGATACACCTACTCGTTAAGGATGTGCATTTTGACTAATGTTGATATGTGTGTATCTGTAAGAGTTGGCCACAGGGAAGGGAAGGCTAACAAACCAACAAACCTACAAGCCAACAAACCATCAAACAAAGCAAAAAATTACTAATAATATACTGTATAAGGCCTGTAGTCTTACTTTTTAAGGTGTAGCCTACCAGTTAGCGAACAAGCTGCTCCTGCAAATATGTGTTTCGTGGAACAAAGTGGTCACATTTTACAGTTCAGTCCAAAACATTTATATCAGCATATTCCAGATTTGTATTTAATTGTATTTTAATGTACATATAATTTCTTTTATACGTGGCCAAAATGAAACAAAACGAAAACCCAAAAAGTTATTTGACTATTTGGACCCTGGCACTCGAATGATTCACACATCTTTGATTCATGAATGATTCAAAAACCTTTGGTAATGACAATTGGCTTTTGTTGGGGTTAAGAAAACAAATCACGTTGATAAGAATAGAAATGTACATTGAAATTTAAAATGTACTTCATAAATTAGCACTGACAGAACACAATTTTCCCAGTCATTAATCAACCAGTCAATCAAGTTGAATTAAACAGAATTAACTGTCTTTCCACCAGCTTTCATGAGGGACATTATTAAAATATACATTGTTAAAATATGTTAATCCTGTTTTGCTTAAAAATAGCTTATCCCTCAGTACTCAATAGGATAGGATAACAATGCGTTGTGAAATTCATATGACAATGCAAAACAATGTCAGTGTACATCGTCAAGGTGTGCCAGTGCATCATGGGGAATGGACTTTCTATTGATTATTCAGTATAATTCAGCTGCTCTGTTTAATCACAACATTTGCATCAGCATCAGTCAACCCAGAATCACTGTAGTCATAATATTCCTTTATTCAAATTTTGTTTAAAATATTGTAAGAATACCAAATTATGTGCCCAGCATCATGAGCTGAATGGAATCACGGGCTGAGTGTCTCGAATCAACCCTTGTACTCAACTGCCTGGAGTCAGGGAAACAGATTTCATGTATTCAAATGGAATCTTTAAGTTAAATTAATGCATTGAAATTAATTTTACACTCTAACCACAAACTACTGGAGAGATTAGCAATGAAGAGCATTTTTTGACTCTTGGCTCCTTATATTTGCATTTATGGCGTGTCTTTCCCTGTGTTTTACTTGCCATCACTGTTATCTTTTCTTCCTAGAATCTTCTCTTTCTCATTCTATATTCTGGTTAATTGCTTAGCTGGCTGTAAGACTACATGTTACCATAATCTCTATCTAAAATGTGGTTCTAAACTGACTGGACACCACAGTAACCACTTTTAGGCTATCTCTTGTAAGTCAGACCAAAACAAAGTTCAATCAGTCAAGTTCACCGATAAATAAAGTTTAGCAAATTTGAGTTGAGGTAGAAATTGTTTTTAGGAAATCCTAAAAAAAAATCATAAATCCACAAAATTGCCTCATTTTAATAGAAAGATATTGAACCTTTTCTATATTGCAGTCCCGTTAACAGCACACTTCTGTCATTCACATCCAGGGTCTTTTTACACCCAGGGTTTTTTCAAAAAAGCTTCAAATTTCCGTAAACCATTTTATGGTTTGTTATTAGCAGCAGTTATAATCAGTTCATTTGCAACATAAGCTCCAGATAAATGCTAGCAAATGTACAAGATAAGGGTTGGGCTGTGGCTCAGTTGTGTCTGTAAGGTGAAGTTGGCATTGATCTGTTTAGGGCTGGAAAGTAAGTCCTCCATTCTAGAGTTCCTTTGTGTCAGTATTAATACTGTTATTCCGACTGTTTGGAAAAACCTGTTTGGAGTTTTACCCTTCATATAAGAGTGAGTTTATGACAATAGACCAAAGTATGTGGGAACAGCGCTCCTTTTAGTTTGGGTAAGCCATTACAGGCAAAAAACTTGGGTAGGGAAACTGATTAAAAGACTTAATTTTGTGGCAGTTATTTTCATAACCCAACTAACTTTAGAAAAAAAAAAAGTTTTTTGAGTGCAGAGAATTTGAGTACCCATACACTGTCCTCCTACGGAAAGGCTTGTCTTATTTGTACTGTTTTCCATGTTTTAGGATGATGGAAGACTTCAGAACTGTGAAATAGCAATATATGTTATGTAGTGACAAAAAAGTGTCAAACAAATCAAAGTTATCTTCTGTTTGTAGAAAATGCAGAGTAGCTCCTGATTGTGTTGGTGGAGATTTACACTCTTATGATCATTCTCCCAAGCAGCTCCTTGAGGTGCCACCTGATGTGTTTTTTCCACAGACATTTTTTTGGGGGGGTGGGGTTGGGGGGTCTTACTTTTACCTTTTTTGAAGGGGGATAGGGGCATTTTAGGTAATAAAACCTTTCGTTTTTTTATTTATTTATTTTTTTTAAAAGTAAATAGGCATAAATCAACATATAAAACTTACGGCCAGTGTTTACATTCATCTTGGCAATACACATCAAGCATTTAAGCGTATGTCTCATTTTTAAAATCACATTTAATGAGGCTTGTATGAATCTTTGACAGTGACTGTAATGCTTAATGTCCATATTAGCAGCAGCTAAATAGAGAGTTCCCTCATTTTCCAGGATGTGCAGATTAGAGCCCGGGGAAGCTGACTTCATCTGTGATGGGTGCCATTGTTTACCTCCCTATATATAGACCCTGATTTAAATTAGTATGTCTCTATCAGTGAATATGCTTAAGAAAACTGAGACAAACTGTGAGGGGTGGCATAGCCTCTCTCTCTCTCTCTCTCTCTCTCTCTCTCTCTCTCTCTCTATCAATCTCTTTCTTTCTCTCTCTCTGAGACACACACACACACATATCCCCATCTCCTCAGTCTCACTTGTCACTTTGACACGTTATTCAACTGCTCTCAGCTAACGCAGGAGGGAAGAGACAGCGAGAGAGAAGGAGAGAAATGGCTTATTCTAAATTTGATGCTTGCAACATGTTCCAAAAAAGTTGGCACAGGGTCATGTTTACCCCTGTGTTACATCACCTTTTCTTTTAACAGAGTTCAGTAATCAGTGTGAAACTAAGGACACTGAATTTTTCTCATTCTTCCGTGATATCACATTTTAGTTGATCAACAGTTTGAGGTCTCTGTTGTTGTATACTTCGTAATGAGCCACATGCATTCAGTGGGAGACAGATCTGGACTGCAGGCCACCAGCACTCTCCTACTACAAAGCCACACTGTTGTCACATGTACAGAATGTGGTTTGGCATTGTCTTGCTGAAACAAGCAGTGATGTTTCTCAAAAGAGATGTAATCTAGATGGCAGCATCTGTTGCTCTAAAATGTATGTACCCCTCAGGGCTACCCAAGTCATTGGCAACTTAGTCTTGGTGTTGCCCTGGAGAATGTCCACTATTTCCAATTATTATATCCAAGCAATTTAAAAGGCGGACCCAGCAGGCCATAGCCTTTGTTTCCACTTTGCATCAGTCCATCTCAAATGAGCTTTAGCCCAGAGAAGTCTGCTGCATTCCTGGATGTTGATATAGGAATCCTATCTTGCATTTGGTTATATTCACTACAGAAACATACTGGTTAATTAATGCAGTGCTGTCTTAAAGGTCACAGGCATTCAGAATTGGTTTATGCAGAATCTCTGAATCTGAATTATGAACTGGATGTCATTGTTCTTGAACTGTCAGACTATTGGCTTACACAGGTTTTCACAAAGCAAGCCTATTTCATTAAGGAAAGCTCCTAAACAGATTTTTAATCGTCCACCAAACTTCCCAGACTTACATTGCCCTGTCCCAACTCTTTTGGAATGTTTTGCAGGTATTAAATGTGTTGTTATCATTTATTTACAAAAAAGCAATAAAGTAGATAAAGTAAAATATTAAACATCGCTTCTTTTTTTGGAATAAGGTTTAAGTATAAGAAGTTAAAAAATATTGTCTACTGTTATTTTTAATTCCTTATTTTGTATTATTGTATTTACTGTACATATCTGAGGGAGAGGGAGAGAAAAAATGTGGGCTGAGGAAATAAAGAGAGAAAGACAGAAAAGCGAGCGAGGGAGTAAATGAGGAGAGCTAAGAAGTGAGGGATATAGAGAAAAAATGGATGTGGGCTTAGGAAAAAAAAGAGATTGAGAGGAAAAGAGGGTTGAGGAAAGAAAGAGAGAGAGAGGAGGTGGTGAGGGAGAGATATAAAGAAATGATTCAGTGAAAGAGAGAGATTGGGGAGAGCTAAAATGTGAGGGATAGATAGAAGTGGACTGAGGGAAAAGAAAGAGAGAGAGAAGTCGGATGACTTAGTTATAAATGAGAGAAAATGAGAAAAAGTGGGTGAGGAGAGAAAAAGAGAGGGAGAAGAGAAAAAAGAGAGAAAATTCCTTGAGGAGAGAGAGAGACAGAGAGAGGGAGGGAAAGAGAGAAACCGAGGGAGAAAACAAATGTGGGCTGAGGAAATAGAGGGAGAGAGAGAAACTGAGGGAGAGAACAAATATGGGCTGAGGAAAGTGAGAGAGAGAGAGAGAGAGAGAGAGAGAGAGAGAGAGAGAAACTGAGGGAGAGAACAAACGTGGGCTGAGGAAAGAAAGAGAAAATAGGTGACATAAGAGAAAGACTGAAAAGGGCAAGAAAGAGAGTGAAAGACAGTAAATGGGGAGAGCTAAAAAGCGATGGGTATAAAGAAACAAATTTGGACTGAGGAAAGAAAGAGAGAGAGGGGTGGGGGGAGATATAAAGAAAGGTTTCAGAGAGAGAGAAAGTGAGAAAGTGGGGATAGCTAAAAAGTGAGGGATAGAGGACAGAAAAAAGTGGGCTGAGGAAAGAG
>CM067494.1:8170721-8195076 GCA_034552555.1 Semaprochilodus insignis | reverse complement strand
GAGAGAGAGAAGTTACAGAGAAAAAGAATGAGAAAGAAAAAGAAAAGTCAGTGAGGGAGAGGCAAAATGTGATGGATGGAGAGAAAAAAAGACGAGAGCTGAGAAGAGAGGGAGTGAAAAAAGGAGACAAAATAGATAGAGAGAGAGAGGAGGAGGAAGGAGCTGTTGTCTGTTTTCAAGTCGCGAGGCATTTGCATATTCTAATGGAGAAGATGATGCATGGGGTATTGAATTAGCGGCGCACAAAGTGATCTAAGCATTGAACTGTCACAATTAGCAAGGCGCGGCTGTCAGCGCTCTGACGGGGATGTGATGTCCCTCGGAGTGAGGCGCTCCCCCGCCAGGCGACAATTACCCGTCCCCAACACACCCCGAGCAGCCGCCGAACAAGCCCCGCATTGTCTGTTCGCATGTTTAACAGCAGTGGGCTGAGAATAAATAGACTCCTCACACTAAAGAGAAAGAGAGAGAGACGGAGGAGGAGGACTAGCTGAGCTAGGCTGGACAGGGGAGCGTGTAGGTCAGTCTTCCTATAGGTTGTGGTGACAACAATTAACCAACAAAGTCAAATAGTTGTTGGCACTACAGGAACGGAATCCTGACTGGGGCTAGTGCTCAGCTCTGACTGCCAGGGGGGTAGGGGGCTGACTGCAAGTGGGGTAGGGGGCTGACTGCCAGGTGGGTAGGGGGCTTTGAACATCAGGCTCATGGTTGTTCAAATGAGATGTTTTTGATCATCAGTTGTCACCAAATGAGGTCCTGGAGAGCTAATTTCCAGCACAGTATTGGTCCAGCCACAGTCGTCCACGCCTTCTCTGGGTAATTACGTTTGTCTGAGGTCCCTGATTGGTGATAGGTCAAGGAAAGGACAGAATGTTAGATGCAGGCTGGATGCAGTACTCCGCCCAGGACCGCAAGTGTCTGCAACGGGTGGTCAAGAGTGCTTAACTGCACAGACTGACCACCAGAACATTACAGACTGCTTAACTGCACAGACTGACCACCAGAACATTACAGACTGCTTAACCGCACAGACTGACCACCAGAACATTACAGACTGCTTAACTGCATAGATATACTTTTTGCACCACATTTCCTGGTGATTTAGTGTATCACCTCTATATAAGACCTGTATTATTATGTTTATACTGCATTATGTACACTATGTGTATGATACATGTATACTTAATAAGGATACTTGAATATATATTTGGCTGCTGTTACACAGTTCTGGCACTTTGCACTAATACTGCATACTGTACAAATGTTCTGCTTCTATACTTTTCAGACTTATATAGGAAATCCACATTTCAATCCTTGATAAGGTGTACAATTTGATGGCTAACAATTCCTAAGAAATAAGAGTCTTTGGTGTAGACCCCTCTGCTGGGCTCATTTTTTGAAGCATTCGGACCCTCGCAGATCCTGTCGAATATGAACAGCAGAGGTGGAGCCTAGTCCCTGGACATCAGGACGGGGGCCAAACTGGAGGGGAGGGAGGAAAGAGTCATGAATGAATGAATGACATTGAGCATTAGAGTCTTAACTGGCAGAACTTGCACTAAAGTTTTCATATCTCCTGGAGGATGGCTGGAGACTACTGGTTTAGGATGCTAGACGATGACTTGGTTTGCCTGGAAAGAAAGCAGAAGAAATCTTGACTGAAAGTGTACCCAATATATATATATATAGACACAGTAGGATGGACAGTCACACATTAATAAGACCAATTTTGTTTATTTTTGGACTTTTAATTGGCATGTTGTTTAATCTCACATTTCTGGTCTTGTCTTTTTGCAATGTTGTTGAGGTCTACAAAGACACTTCCCTGTAATCTGTCCCTGATAACACTACTTCAGTAACCAAATAATCAATGATGTATTAATCCATTATAAAATTACTATACATAATGCATAATCCAATAACTACCGGAAATTAGATTCTGGCAGTTATTCATTTAACACATTTACGAGTATAAGCTGATCATGGGAAAACTACTTAACCCAGTAAGTCAGGCACCAGATCTCTTATTAGACACGCAATGTATGTACAGTATGAGTCAGAAGTTTAGACTCGTCCAACTAAATGTAGCTATGTTAAAGACTCTACAGTCTTACACTTAACAGTTCTAACTGATGAGATGTCTGAAACAACACATATCCTGATATACCGCATGTACTCTTGATGTAGCACATTATTATATTTTTGCCATATCGCCACCTCTAATATATATTTTGTTGCACTCTCTTTTTTATTTTGCATCTCTTCTTTGCTCAGTTTAAAAGCTTTAGTAACCCTTTCAATTTAGGACATATTCATGATGGACAGACCAATAGAATTGGTCCAAAATTCCATAGAAACAAATCCTGCTATATGAACCTCCGTTGCAGGTTAAGAACGCTGATTTATCCTCCTGTAAAGTTCCATTTTGGAGGTTTTTAAGGTGGACTGCATAATTCCATGAGTGCTATTAACTTTTATATTATAGTAAAGCATTAAGCTAATGTAGTAGCCGTCTCTAAACTTTTGACTGGTTCTGTAACTCTTAGCAAAGCTTTACAACTTGCCAATGAACACACTACAGAATATGTGGGTGATGTGAAATTCCTGCTGTAGTTTAAACTTTATAGCCACTTTCTCTTTTGTCTTGAAATGATAAATACACCCTGTTAAACTGTGCTGTGCTGTTGGCACGATCACTTGAATCGTACTCCAAATGTTGAAATCAGATAATGATGATATTAGTGTGCATGTGAATGCACTCAATCATTAGTTTCAGCCCTAATGGCAGTATGTTGCACTGTTTGATTGTGATTACTGGGTTCATACAGCCGCATCTGTGTCCCTAAACACCATATAAAGTGGAAATTGTTAGATCTTATAGGCCTGCTGAATGCTCAAAAATTAAATGGCTTAACAAGGTGAAAGAACATCACATTTTAGGACTGCGGGTCTAAAACTGGGAAGTGCGGGGAGCACATTGCTTTTTGAAAGGAATGGCAGGCGAAAGTGGTGAAATGAGCAGATAATGAGCTTCACATAGCCTTGCAATTAGTGTTTAAGTGAGTTTCTCAGTGATTAATGATTGCCATTTATGTCAGCTTTTAAAATATCCCTCAAAACCCATTTGTATTTGCTAAATTCTATAAGTAGCGGCAGCAAAGATCTGCAGTGGTAAAGCATTGTATTGGTCTTCACTCCCCAGTGCACCACTGTTTCTTTTAATTCCGAGACTAAATGGCATATGAATTGTTTTTTATTAAACAGATTTGTCGAATGTCAATTTGACTTAAACTATAAACTTTTTTCAGCATTCCTTTTTCAACTTTCCATCATTCCTTTTCCAACATTCCATCATTTAGTTCCCAACAGAAACATACTACAGGTGTGCTATGAAAAAGAAAGAAAAGTCTCTTTTTTGACTGAAATGACATCACACGTTATAACAACTGACTCTGTAACTTAGTGTATATCATTGTAACATAATGCTGATGATGTGACATAACTTAAATCTTATCCATGATAAAAAGAAACTCACTTTACCTAAGGGATCTCACTTTCTTCAACCAGCCTGGCATGGCCAGCTGTGTCATGTGTATTGGAGTTATGGCACCTTTGGTTCATGTGAATGGCAAACAGGTGCTCCATTCTGGTATTAAACTTTCATGGAAATGTGCATCTTTTGTAACACTGTCTTCATGAAATCTATCATTTAATTCTCCAACGTATGGACCCCAGACCATTATCCCCTCTCTACCAAACTTCCTGTTGGCACTAAGCATTCTGGCATGTAGCATTCTCCTGACATCAGAGGCTCTTCTGACCTGCCTAAGTAAAAAATTTTGCAAAGGGACCCTCCTACCTGACCCATGATATCCATTTACAACTGCCACACAGTCATACCTGACCTTCCCAGTGCTCCCCTATACTGCCTGCTTTAAAAGTAAGTTGTTCACCTGTCGCTGTAGGCTTCTAAGTAGTCCTATACAAACGCAATAATGTTCAAATAAACAATGTTTAAGATAATACTACTGTTATTCATTTTATTATCTGCATCGGGCCTTTCAAATTGTCTTCCCAAGACTACATCGAAAACATTTTCAAATATAAAATACTATTTATGGTACGACTTGGTTGAATACTTAACAGTTCTTATTTACTGAGAGATATGTATTCAGATTGCCCAGAATGTCCAGCTAATCAACATTATAAATTCATTATTTAATCAGTAGTTAGTGTCAGTCCACTGCTTCCATTTTGCATTAGTGTAGAGCTATAATTAAACCTTGACTGAGAGATTAGATAATCATTGTCTAGTTATAAAATTATGTGTGTGAGCTTCGTTTTGTGTACTCATATGAACAGATGTTTATGCGGGACATGGATATCTTTTGTTTGTAAACACTGTTGCCAATCAAGCGTAATAAATGTTGTATTTCACTCTCTCTTTTTGTTATTTATTGACATCAAGTTTGGACTCTTTTTTACAATAGTTAGATGGATAGTTCTACTTCATCCTCTCATCCTTGATATGAAGGGGAGAAATTTCACAATATGACATGTGGCAAAGGTGTCATCCTAAAACAATATTATTTAAGGTTAATCATATTTAAGGTTACTGAGTACAACCTGTTGCATTGCCAATGTAGATTTCATGGCTATGTGATTGATTTCATCCACCTGTCAGCAATGGGAATGACTGAAACACCAGAACTCCATAATTACGATGGGCATCCACATACAACTGTCTGTATTGTGTAAGTAATAAGTCAATCTCACATTAAAGTTGGAAAATGCAATTTTTATGACAAATGACGCCTTTATGAATAAGTGTTTATATACACTCATCATCAAAAGAATAGTTGCACCCAGAAGGACGTGTTGGATTGCAATGCTATTGGGAAGGAAGATAAAAGTTACCAGGAACAATAAATGATGATACATTTAGACTGATATGGGCAATATTTATTGAACTACACATACAGAATTAGTGTCTCTCAGTATGGGGCTGGGCCACCATGTTTGCAACATGCCAGACATCTCAGCGTGGAGTAGTAGAGGTTCCTAATGGTGTCCTGTGATAATCCATCCCATGCAGCTTGAATATTCTCACACATTTCCTGCAGATTTTGAAGTAGGCGTGGCAGTGGAGTGACACCAGGCCTTCTGGACATGTGGCACGTGACAACAAACCATTGCCACCGTCGTTTTTGGTGCTGACCAAATTTGATTTGTTAATTTGTTGGTCGTCTCCACGAAGACAAAAGCGGGACTTGTCACCGAAGATGACCTGCTGCCATTCTGAGTCACTCCATGACAGTCTGGCATGACACCATTGCAGTCTTTGGTGACATTAATGTGGTGTTAAGGGCAGTCGTCATAACGGTCTGTGTGCATGCAGTCATGCGTTGTGCAGCCATCTGCCAGAAGTGCTAGCACTAACAGGATGACTCATGAAGGGCATTACTGCTCGCTCAATGTCTCACAAAGTCAAATCTACCAACCAAGTTTCATTCTTGTCAGTTGATTCCTTCAGGGTGCAACTATTTGTGCAACTATTCTTTTGATGATGAGTGTAAGTAGGTCTATGAGAGTTATGTACCACTCTGCCCCACACTAGAGTGCTGCCAGTTTCTCTTTATTTGTGTGCATTGGTGATTATGATGTAATGGAAATTGGTGTTATTGTACCTGATAATATTCTCAGTCTTCGATCCAATTTCTTTTCATGCCTGCTTCAGAGCAGGTCCCACGCTAGTCTGAGCCAGAAGTTTGTCAGTGCTAATTATACAAAGCCCTTCTTTCCATCCCTTTTGTACAACTCTCTCTCTCCCTGGGCCTACGCTCGGAGGACAGCAGAGAGCAGCAGGCAGGCATGCACGACCACAGCTCTGTCTGTGCATCTCGTGGCTCTTGCTGTAATAGATTAAAGAGTCCTTCGGCGCTGTTTACGGCCTCCATAGCCAGAAGCCCCCATTACAAAAGGATTTGCTGCATGGACACTTTCCTCCACATCCATCTGTCTCTTTCACGGATTCGGCACTTCCATTACCTTAAGATTCTCCCTCTGAATGCCGCACGATTTCAGAAATACGCACAATATGTCAGCGGAAGGAGTGGAAAAGCAATAAAAGATTGCTTGGCGGAAACATCTGCAGCACTAATGCTAAGGTTTTAAAATATATATATATATATATTTGCTGAACATTTTTTTGGATAACCCCTACCTCGTATCAGTTAGGCTCTCTTTATTCACTTTATTAGGTACACATACTACCTTCTCCTTCTACCAGTTCGAGGTTGACCTAACCTAAAGGCCCACTATGTAAAAGTGCACTTACACTGTAGGCCATCCACCAGCTCTGGCTCATGTGGCTAAAAGGCAGGCCGGTACTATATCATTCTTCTTTACAGTAGACAATAAACTCCAAACAAACTACCACACAGCCCAGTACAGAACCATGCATGTAACACATGCACACATCCTAAACTAATCAGCTGCAAAGCTAGAAAAGCTTGTTTTGAAACCTGTTCTTGAAACCTTGAATTTTCCTGTTCCACCTTAAATGGTGCTGCAATTCCATGCTGGCGTCTCAGTCTAGCTGTTCAGCTTCTTGTTGTGCTTCAGCTTCTGTTCCACTACAGAACTCTAACATTCAGGCACCTTATTCCACCTTAAATGGTACAGCACAATTTCCACAATTTAAGGGGGAATGGGGACCTTTGAAGAAGAAGCTGGTGAACAATAAGCCAAATTCAGTCTTTTCACAGAGAACTTCTTTCTCAGTCTTTGTTCTTCTGATCTTCTCCTCTTTGGCTATTTCTCGGCCATCCCTCCTTCTTGACAGTGCACAGGGTTCGGCACCTAGCTCCTCCCCTTGCCCCCTATTACTTCAGAATAGGTGGCGGTCATAGCTAAAAGAGTTTCTAATAACCTAGAAAGTGAAGATAGACTTCTGATGTACTCATGCATTTAGACTGACAACGATGTAGCTAATGCTAGAGTCTAAATGAAATATGCTGTAAATATGCTTTTAATTAAATAAAGCTGACAACGAGGAGGGGAAGGTGGGGGAAGGAGGTGAGGAAATAGGGAGTGTGGGGTTTTAGTGCACTTATGATTTGCTCTAATCAAGACAGTGAGAGATTAATTATGCACGTACATAATACATCCACATACACAATACATACATGTGTATTTAACGCATTGTTTTGCACTGATTATATTAACTATGCCTAGTTATCTTCAATCTGGGAGCAGTGCAGCACCCCGCGGCGTAATGGGGGATTAAGTGAGTACATGATCAAGTATACCTAGTCAGTCATGGTTTTATGGCTCTAGGGTCATTTCTCCTACCACCAGAGTACCTGCTACCTAGACGGATAAATGACTGCTCAGTTGTGTGTAATCAAACATTAGGATAAGTAGCGACAGGCCAGTGTACGGGCACTTTGAGGCCTCAAGAGAGCATAAATGAAACTTACAATAATTTCATTCCAAGTAATTTCTTACATTATAAAGGAGGTGGAGCTTGTAAGGCTCAGCTTTGTGTTTGTTTATGGGGAAAGTTGTTCTTTCCTTCTATTCATGAGGCAGTCATCTTGTTGGTAAAGCTGCATGCCAGTGATTTTAAATATGCATGAAACTTTAATGTGGCTTTTAGTTTTGAATTTAAGGATCTCACCTCATTCAAGGAGAGGAATGGATGGAAATGACTGTCCTCTCTGGTTCTGTTCAGATAGTGAACATCAGAAATAAGCTCAGCGAGGTAGCAGTAAGAAATGTTTCATACAGTGTGGTGACAAACATAACTAAGGGTATTATTTCATTCTGATTGGCTTGAGTTTGACTCTCAGGGTCAGCTGTGTAGTTTACCCCCACACAAATGCTCGCTTATGAGGCACAAAACCTAAAAGTTGCGGCGAAATAAAGGCGCGCAGAGGTTTACCGCCACAGGTTCCAGATTGTCTAAATTAGACCTACTAGTGTTAGGTAAGGGGGCAGGGTAGCATTTTACTGTGTATGGTGGTTGGAACTAAACTCTTTGGGAAAGCAGAATTCCAGAAGGAGGGTTGGTGACCATTGTCCTAAAGCATCTTTATTCCTGGGTAAAAGTTGCTCAAACTTTAGTAAGTCTCGATAAATATGTAACTGACATTATTAATATCTCCACCCACTTTAAGTGCATTCATCTCACATGCAGCACTGCCATGCCTCAAGTGCATATCATCACTTCGTCGATTTTTACTTTTATGCATCATTTGAACACAGCAGCTGTCGTTTACATCATGTGAAAATTTCATGATGAATGAACCAGCAGAAATGGCCCAAAACTGCTTGGATAAAAGTCTGGTTCCACTGACTTCCACTAAAGCTAAATTAGGTTTTTGCCCTCTTCTGTAAAGTTGCTGTTTTGGAGATACTTGTATTTCTTTTGACAGTGATGGTATGTATGAGGGCGAGGAGCACGCTTTACATTACACCATGCGCATTTTCCATAAACAGCTCACTTAGGCTTATGTTTTGAGTCTTGAACTTCCACACAAGACTTTCTGATCTCTACCAAAATTGGTGAGGTGTTGTCCGAGTAAAAGAGGAGGTTCAAATGCCCCTTCATCCCCATGATTCTGGCAGCCGTGGTATGATGTACACTGCCTGAGATGCCTATTCTGAGGCTTGTGAGTACTCTGGGTTGTCTTAGTTGCTGAATAACATACAGGTAAACCATATTTTCTACCACAGTCAAATGATGAAATTCCCAGCCTTGGGAGCTAATGTGAATTTGGTTTGTTGACTGGATCACAATGTTGCACAGAGGAGTTGGGGGCAGATAAGAGGCTGAATATTTAAAGTCTAAAGGCCTGTAATCCCTTTCTCAAGGAATAACAGTTGTCAGACTGCTGCTCATCCTTAATGGTAGTGACAAACCTTCTGTCGTGAGGCTCCGCCGGCCTGCTTCCGAACAGAAAAAAATGGGGGAACGTTTTACTTATCTCGGCTTCTTTCTTGGAGATATCAGCCACGTTGACTTGAGGAACACCGCAGGGAGGGTAGTGGTATCCATCGTTCCGATCAGGCCTAGCCACATCTCACTTTTGGTGGAGGCTTGTAATGCAAAGCAGTTTGGCCCAAAGAGCGAGGTTGGTTTTTACCAGCCCGGGAAGGAATGAATAGAAGGCTGTCAGAGGGCAAAGACATGGCTCCGTACCAACCGCTGATAAGGGACCTCCAAAGAGATTAGTGTCAAAGTGTCTGGACCCCCTGCTCACTGGGCCATTCCATTGATCTGATTTCATTATATATGAGGCAAAACACATAAACAAGCGCGTCCAGGCCGTTGGCAGTTCAATCCACATGCCAGCGCGGTGGGGACCTGACAGGGGAGCAAATAACAACAACCGAGGAGGAGAAAAAATATATGAAAGTTAAAAGCTTCGCAAGATGGATTAAAATTGGATTTAAATAGCACCTTGACTGTGAAATCCAGGACGCCCTGCCATGCTAGTGCGAGCTTATCGAAGTGGGTTTTGAGAGTATGTTTGAGGCAGAGAAGATTGAGAGAGGGAAAGAGGGGGGAGTGACAGGACCAAGAAAGGAGTGAAGATGACAGAAATGTTGCTCTGTTGCTTTCTCCATTTAGCGACTGAAAATAAGGCTGCCACGTCTATAGAAACACATTTTCCTGTCAGATGGGTCAATTAAAGTGCGTTTGAATATGTTTTAATGGTCTTCTATGTCCCGTAGCCGTTGAGTGATGGCCATGGGCAAACCGGCATGCTAAATATTTAACACGCTTAAATAAATCCTTCAGTATGGCTTAGATTATAGCGCTGATTGATCTAAAAACCCATGCGCCTGGATCCATTGTTGCACATCTTCACCTTCGTTCCAGCCAATCTGAATCATTTATGCGGCTTCATGAACTCGCAATGAGGAGGCTCCTTTCTGTCCGTTTCAAGCACGCCAATTGAGGCCTGCCCTGCCGCTGACCTCTCCGTGCAGTAGAGTCCAGCAGCGTCCGGCAGAAGCTCCAGTGGCTGCCAGCTGCCACTCAGGCGGGCTCCTGTCAGCCCGCGCCGGACGACTTCATTATTTTCCCATCTGCCTCCTGTTTGCCATGACAAGTTCATTCGCGAGCACTCTCTTTCTCTGTCTCTCTCTCTCAACCACCCACCCAATCGATAGGGCTGATAAGGCAGGTGGGGGCCAGTGACAAATGGGCTTTGCGAGTGAGATGATAGGGATGTCATAGTCCCTCGTCATGGCATTTTGTCATGTTGTCATGCTGTCTCGTGCCCTTTGTAGCTGTAGTATCTTGTGTAAAGCTGGTAAATGGAAATGCTACGATCAATCGGCTGCCAATCGAAGTCTTGCAGTTCTCTTGAAATGATTCAATCAGCAGCCTCTAAACTCAAATCTCAAATTCTCCCGTACTTTTTGTCTGTTATATTTCCTTGTATAACTTTATATAACTTTGGAATAGCCTTTGGAAAACCCTCAAGGCATGCTAGACCTTCATAGAAAGCCTAATGATGTCTGGAAACTAAACATACGTCTGTGATTTTTAGTTCCCTTTAATTTAATAGAGTCAGCTAAATCATGCTAATATTACAATGCTCTTGTTTCATTGGTTCAAGTTTTGGATGAGTATAAAAAGGTTTCAAATCTTGAAAAGTCAAGTGGAAAACTGGTCAATCAGGAATCCAGGTAGAAACAGCCAAATGGGTTCTGCTGTTGGCTAGGACTCCAAGAGTTGAAGAGAAGCTCTAAAGTGTCGATGAGATCATCAGCATAATTACAACAGGGCAAAGAAATTGCCACGTTGCTGCAGATGGCTCCCCTCCTCGCCAACAGAGGTCACTCTCACCTGAACACTAGTCATGTTTGACCTGTTGTCAGCCACACATTTCACTCAGGTCTTTGTGAAGTCTTGTTTAGGCTATGTCCTGAAATTCTAAGTGGTGTTTCTTGTTTTTGGATTTCCTGGTTATGATCTTCTGTTTTGGTTGTGGTCTACAAATATTGGTTTTTGTTTTTGGACTGTTTGTCTTGATCTTTTGTCTGCTCGTCTGGTTTTGACCTGGCTTGTACCTGACTATGAGTTTGGAGTTATAAACTTGCTATTGACTCCAGATCTCTGTGGTGGTTACCAGTGTGACAGAAATCAACTAATTGCATTTTGATTTCCTGTAGGTGGAACCATTGTTGTCACTTTCATCTACTGGAAGTGCTAGATACGGCAGCCTGATCAACCGGTTGTTTGAAACGGAAAACAGTGACAGCAGCTCTATGACAGGGGAGCTTACTACTGTCATTGTGAAACTGCTACAAAGTAAAACATGTGCTCATATATCTGGCACAGTCTTTAAGTAAAACGTGGAATGTCTCCGCCCAGAATTACATTAATTTTTGGCTGAGTTTTTTTTTTTGTATTGACAATGACAGAGCCAAACATCTCCATAGATTCTCCTCCAGCACATCCCAAAGACTTTCAATGGGGTTAAGGCCAGGACTCTTGAATCTTGAATCTTGGCTTCAACATCCAGGAATATGCTTGTAACATCAGGGAAGGAAAAGACCCATTGATGAGATAACCAGATCATTGAGTACATTCAGCTAGTCAGCTGACAATGTATGGCTACACAAGCCTAAACCTGGCCAAAGGAAGCAACCCAGATCATAACACTGCCTCCAGGAGCTTGTACAGTGGGCACTATGCATGATGAGTGCATGGCTACATCTGTTTCCCTTCATACACTGACATGCCCATTGCTCAGGAATTGGATAAATCTGGACTCATGCTCCTTCCGTTGCTCCAGAGTGAAATCCTTATGCTTTCTAGCAAATTGAAGCCTTTTTTCTGGTTAGCCTCACTAACAATTGGTTTTCATTATGGTCACACAGCTGTTTAGTCTCAATCCTGTGAGTTCTCGGTGGATTGTGTGAGTGGAAATGCTCTTACTTTCATTATTAAATCCCCTGTGAGTTCTACTGTCATATTTCTAGGATTTACCAAAGATTTAGGTTATCTCGGATCACGGTCGTTCACATTTTCCCGCAAAGTTCACCATTATCCTTCCAGACTTTAATAATGAATTTACCAGTTCTTAACCTGATTCCAGACATTTCAGCTATCTCTGAATCTCAGCAACCTTCTAAAACACAATAACGTCTTTCCCATGACCAGGGGATACGTCTTCCCACATGGTTGTTTAAGAGAAAAGCATCAAATAGGGGGAAAAGAATTGTTTCCAGTTGAGACACATTAATGGCAGCAGTAATTATCCAGTGAAAGCCTCCTAAATATTTGCTTATTCAAATGTAAACAGCGGCTATTTTTGTTTGGCCAGGCAGTGCGTTATTCAGTTTACAAAGGTGGTATTCCAGAGTGCAGATTAACTGAAGAAATATCCCATATTTGCTATTGATTTGTTTATTTATGGCCAGTTGCATATTTTGCTGTATGTTTGTATGTATGTTTATGCATGTATGAATGCTGGATGTTTTTTTTTTTACATTTTTGTTCATTAAATTGGATGAATATGCCAATTTCAAATCATTCTGACAAAGATTACAGCAAAAAAAGAATTGTGTATTTTCAATGGTTCAGTCTGAAGAATTATGCTTATATGACCAGAGATATAAAAATGAGACATGAAGGTTAAAAAAGGTCAGTTTTGATTTAAGGTTGACTTTTTTATTTTAATTTTAATTATTTTACTTAGTTCTTTGCATTTGTAGCACATTGTTTAGTTTGATAAAGACGTGACCTGAAGCTCATAGCCTTCATGACAGGTAATGCATGAGCTAAAGAAAGGCAATGAAAAAATTGAATGTGTCCAAATGTCCACCCACTCGGCTGCTGGCCTGAATACTGGTCTTGAGACATCGGTGTGTCTAGCACAGTGTGGGTGGGATGTTATCTGAAGAGCAGTGGATTGATGTAAAGACTCCTGAATGGACGTTTGATGGAAAAGCTGGAGGTCAAACAGCAGCTACATAAGCTCCTCTCGAATGTGAACCTTGGATGCACAAAAGTGAAAAGCAAATAAACTGCAGAAATTAATATAGCAATTCCGCAATAATATTCTAATATAGAGGCCCGCATGGGGCATTTAATACAACATTTTGCTGTCAGAACAAAACCTTGTACCTTCAAAATGCTAACTTTATAAGAGAAGGACAAAGCTTGACTGAGGTTAAAGTAACCAGACTTATTTCTAAGTAAATGGACTGATCCATTTATCATGAAGTTTACACACAATGTAAAGCGCAACTGGTGCTTTTAAATTGTCTCAAAAACAGCACAAATGGAGAGTCAAGGTTTTGTTCCGACAGCAGCGATGTGCATGTTATATATATGGAATGTGATCAAAATATATAATTTTTTATTAAATTGCAGTCTTATATAATGAACACAGTTTTTGAACACATTTTATGGACCACAACGAAAGTAGCATGCCCTTTTACACATGGTGCTCTAAATTAGCTTAGTTAATTAGCTATATAAATTTCTTATAGGAAAATGTGTCAGTGAGTGCAGTGAATTTAATATGTCCAGGTATTTAAAAATATATATATTTATGTGATTATACATACATACATACATACATACATACACACACATTTGATCACAGCAGCTGCCGTTTACATTGTGTGCAAATTTCATGACGAATGGACCAACAGAAATGCTTGGAAAATAGTCTGGTTCCATTGACCTTCATAAAAATAAATTTGATTTTTGCCCTCTCTTGTAAAGTTACCATTTCTGAGATACTTGTTTTTCTTTGGACAGCGACGATGTGTGTGTGTGTGTGTGTGTGTGTGTGTGTGTGTATGTGTATGTATAATCACGTATGAATGTTTTTTTTAATACCTGGACATATGAAGTAAAAGTTCTGTGATACCTTTAATCACCCTGAGCAGATGTACAGTGCAAATGTAAGTCTGTATGCACAGAAAGGTCCTATACAATTAAACTAAAGCTCTGTTTCAGGATAATCAGCTGTAAGATGGGTACGCCAGTAAACAATACCAGGACTATTTTTGTACCCAGATGTGTCTTATGTGCCAAAATCGACAACTTGAGATGGTGGTGGGTTAATATGATGTTTCCAGATGGAGGAAAACTGCCTACAGCAGTAGTAGCTAGCTAACCAGAGAGATCAGGGGAGTAGAGGAGATTTAACACTGACCTGTTGCTGTATAAGTTCTGAGCACACTCACTCTTTTGTTTTCAGGTCCACCCTTCTGTCCTGTTTCTAACCTTTGTGCGAAGCTGTGAGCACAAACCACGAAGCTGTAGCCCTTTTTTTTCTTGGATAAGCTAGTTCACTAGCTAGTTTTATTACACACGTAGGGTGGATACACGTCCGGTTTTAGGCTGGACAGTCCGGTGCAGTACCTGGATGGACGCCTATTAGTCCTCTTTTCGGGATGAACTATTTAAAATGTTCACTTGCAAACAATATTACGTGTGCCATTGGCTCACGTCCGTGTCAAAAGAAAAGCCATGCATTTCATTGGTTTACCAAGGTCATGTGACATCACTCAGCCCTCTAAATATAGTCAATTAGTAAGCTCCCGTCTGACTGATGAATGTCATCCATTCCCCCATTTATGTGTTATATAGGTTAGGCTAGTATTGTGTTATATAGGTTAGGCTAGTATTGTGCCTGCACTTTTAAGATGTCCTCCTTTTTGGGGTTATGAAAGTGGCCACCCTATACACATGCCAGATTTAATAGGTGTTTTATGCATATGCTGCATGTGTGCTCCAAAACGGCCAATCGCTTGAGAGATTAGGGGGTAGAGTGGCAGGAGGTGCACCGTGGGTGACTGGTTTGTCAGGAAAGCTGCACGTGTGCTGTCTGTTTTAGCCCAGCCTGGCCATCGTTGCGGAAAGGTGTGAACTGTTTTATGTTCAAATTTGCACAGGGTTCTACCAGACATGACTTTGATCATACAGGTGTGGCAAAGATGAAATTGATGAATGACAAAACTGACAAAAGCTGATGTAACTTTGATGAATAAGGGCCAAAATTAATTAATGATGGAAAGCCCCCTTTTTGCCCTTCAGACCAGGACTACTTGTAAAAATATTGAACCATTGCTGCAATTTCTCACTCTTCCTACTGTAATTGGAACAATTCCAGTTTAGAGCAAGGTTTGGTGTACCTAAACATACTGGATCCACACTTCAGCACCCACAGTCTGGGAAGACTCGATAAGTGCCACTTACCATAGCTGCCTCCTTACTGCTGGAGTAATTACTAAGCAAGCACTTAGAAAAACAAGCCCAGCACTTATCTGCCTGCAGCAGGATTGTCTTAGTAAGCTGTTAAAGGTAGTCACTTTCTCTCCCGGACTGGGGCTGTGGACGCTGCATGCTCGAGTAAATATTTGTAATTCATAACCTCAGCTGGGCGGTGATAGAGGGACAGGAAAGATCTTGAGCAAATGCCACGTGGGGTCTGCTGGGTCGGTAAGCGGAGGTGTCACCGTGTTCTGTTTGCACAGGCTTCTTTTTTCACAGGACTGCAGAGGATATTATGGAGGGGTTTAAGTGGGTAATTAGTTGGAGATTAGCCAGCTATAATAAATAAATAAATATGCACAGTCCTAAACAGGTAATATCTGTAATCTATGTATATAGGTACAGCTTATGAGAATAGTCACCTAGAGTAATGTACGCAGATGTTTTTTGTTATCCTGGTTATCAACAAAGACAGATGTCTTAATATCTTAATTATGGTAAAGTTGGCAGCTTTTTTAATGACTTGCAACATAGCATACATACAGCAGGGCAACAAATATCATTGGCAAATGTCTTGGCTCCAAATATAATGGGAGTAAATGCAAATAAGTACAGAAAAAGTAACTTATTTTTGAGGAACAAAAAAAATATCTATTTTTGTTTTGTTTTTCTGATATTTCCTTTCTCTGTCTTTATGCTATGTTTTTTATGCTGTCTTTATGTTCATTTTGCACATCATCTCAACTGAATGTTTTTGACTTTTCTGCAGATACATACACCAGTACATACACCCACACTCATACTGTATATTGCTGTTGAAAATGCTTTTATTTCTATTCCTTTTGAATTATAATGTAATTAAATCCATTTGAATCTATTGCCAATGTAACAATTTATATCAAAAAGTAGAGACCTTGAAAGATTAACTTGAATTTCACAGTTTCTCAATATTTTATATTTCCTTCTTTTGCTTTTCCAACAGCACAGCGGTGGTCTGAATAGAAGCTTTAGTGATGGGATGACACTGAATAACTGCTGATTAAAGCAGATCATCTTAAACCGAAAGTTTAAGCCTCGAGTAACTAAACAGTTTTTAGACCAAGCTAATTTACATGGAAATTCATTTTATTTTCCTGCCTCACATGTTGCTTCTGTGTGACCGTCATTGTGTCTCACTCTAAACCAGCCAATCAGAGCAGAGAGCATTAAATCATTTTATGAGCTCACCAAAAACAGGAGAACAAGTTTGTTTTATTCTAGGACCAAATCATAGGGTGTAAATCGACATATAAAACCACATCTAGGCATTTTTCATCCTGACCAAAGTTACATACCATCAGTGTTATCTATCTGTTTAATATAACCTATATACACTCATCATCAGAAGAATAGCTGCCTCCAGAAGGACGTGTTGGATTATAATGCTATTGGGAAGGAAGATAAAGGTTACCAGGAATAATAAATGATGATAAATTTCCTTCTTTTGCTTTTCCAACAGCACAGCGGTGGTCTGAATAGAAGCTTTAGTGATGGCATGACACTGAATAACACTGAACTTTTTGTACAAACTCTCTGAGCATGGTTTGGGTTGTTTAAATGCATGTAGTGTATAATATTAAATAAATCTTCTTAATTTTGCTTGCCATAACCTTTTACATTAAATTACATTACATTTCTAAAAGTGTATATAGACATATTGCAACTACATTACCAGCTGGTGCATTGCAAACTGACCAAAAAACATATGAATAGATAACGTTGCTGGGACGGTTATCTGTGAGCTGGGACAAACGTTTCTATATATTTACTGATCCTCTCAAAATAGGCTCACAAGACAAAAATGAGTCACCTGTGACTGAACTGTACCTAATAGCATGTAATACCTCCATAAGCACCAATAATAGCTGTGATTGGATTTGGCATGGACTGGACAAGTTTCTGTATGTAGGCCACATCAATGTTCATACTCTGCATCAGAGAATTCCGAGGAGAGTTTCCTGTAGCCTTCCTGCCACTGCTGGTAGACCTGTATGACCGTATGCTTCCATACACCCGCAGATTCAGCTACTTCTTTCACACTGTGGACTTTGGCACGGCCAAATGCAATTAGCCAATCATTAACATCTGCTTTGAGACCCATTTCCCACACATGGAACGAGACATTTACTGCACTGTACCACCTCTTCTCAATCTATGAATCCTGTCAGGTATTTATAGCCCCATCATCCTCGTGCAGCGCCATCTCCAGGAGCCTGAAGTTACTACCACCTTATACACACAAGGTGACTTGGTGACTTTTTTGTCATTCAGTAAAACAGTCCTTAAAACCAGAACTCAGTACACAGTACTGTGGTGTCAACATAGAAGATGAAGCAGGAAACATAGTACTTTAAAGTAAATCATCTTCAATGAGAATACAGCTGAGAGAACTGCCGCTCTGTTCTTAAATGGCCAGGATAGCAGGCAAGACACTTCCAGCTATACATTTCCCGTACATGGTAGATAGCAAACCCACATAAACCACCCCAGAGGTCTTTGTTACAATAAAACTGTCCTACTGCGAAGGCAGCGCTTCCCAAGCCCTCCTCACGTAGCTATTCTGTATAGCTATGGCTCCCATGGTATTGCAAGCCAGCAGTGGGTCACTACAGCATGCTAAAACAAACCATTCCATCTGGGCACTTCTGAGTGTCTACAATAACGCTTTAGTGAACTACCCGACCTGAGCCCAACATTTGACACATACAAAATCAGTCTTGAGGCTGCCTTGTTGTTCCTGGAGTATTCCTGTGTACTTATTCGGGACTGGATTAAAAATATTCAGGGCTGAAAGCCCAGGCTAGGCAACACTCCGGAGAAAGAAGTTTCCTCAAAATTTACGCTGACAAAATGAAAAAATGAGAAACTAAAAATCTCGTTTTGATGATATTTTATATTTATGAATATACCAACGCTTCCTGAGACAAAAAGCTTTTAAGCGCTTCCCACCCAGCTGTGCCAGGAGTAATCCACAGCTCCAGCAGGACATGTTCCCATCCCACACTCTGCTGGACGGGCCTGCATGCAGCTGGCCGCCGCAATTAACAGTCATATTCTAAAAAGGTTACCGCTGTCAAAAGCCCCTATTCTAATAAGCGGGCGGAGAATTCAATTCAACTCTATATTTCTCACTGTGGAGAGAGGCTGATATTTCATGTGTTAATATTCCGGGCCGATGCTTTGTGGAGCTGACTCCGTCACTGCAAATGCCACCCAAAGACGGGCAGTCATTATGTACTGCCGCCCGGCCGCTGTTTAAACAGATTCAAAGGATTTTCCCTTCCCAGCTCCTAATCTGAAATTGGATCTCTCTGAACTAACGCTGGACTTTTCTCCATCTTTAAAGTTGTTTTATAACTGTCTTCTGTCAACCGAGACGGCTCGTGCATTTCGATGAATATGTGCCAACAGCCTTTATTTTTGTACTTCTAAATAAGTATTATCTCATGTAGGTGGAGCTTTGCTTCCCCAAAGTCATTGTGTGTTCAGTAATAAGTCAGGATAGTATATTAGGCCTATAGCAAATAGACTTATTATTAAGTGTTTAAATAAATGGACTTTCTAATTTGCTAGTACTAATATGGAAAAAGATTTTTACAGTTGCTCTGGACCCTGACCACCAGGGGGACCTGTGAAAGTGATGTATTGTAGTGCTTATATACACAGATGAGTCACGTTATTATGACCACTTCCTACTTTTAATGGTGGCAGCATGTAACTGAACTGATCTGGATATGAATCCATCCTTGCAGATCATCTACACCCTTGCATGTTGATTGTCTTCCCTGGGGTGGATGGGATCTTCCAGCATGTCACATGGCTAGAAATGTCTGACATTGGTGATGGGACCACCTCGATCGTCATGTTCGCTCTGTGGATCCTCCCCCACACATCCTCCAGCAGCTGTGGGATGCAATGCAGTCAGCATGGCTCCAAATACCTGTGACAACCTACCAGGACTTTATTAAGTCACTCCCAGCCTGTGTAGTTGCTGTCCGTGCTGTATGCGGCGATTACTCTGGATATTAGCTGGTGGTCATAATAATGTGGCTCGAGTGTGTATATATATAACTGGTATCACATTCTGTAGACACATCCCCTGTAGACAGCACCAAATGCTGCTTAGTGTGAGTTACAAGGTTACCTGAGCACTGAAATGACGTTCTATTAATTAACTACTGCTAGAGCAGCTTAACTATCACACTTGACGAAGCTTGGTGGTTTTGGGGCGGTATTTCGGTGGGGAAACCAGTCGTGTAATATCAACTCAGTGGAGTGAAACATTTCTGTTTCATCGAAAATAGCATTCATTTATTTCCCATAAAGAAAACACTGCCTTAACACAGATATCCTCATATGGGCACGACTCTGACTACAGCTCTATTGAATGATGATAAAAGCAACTGAAGAAAATATGCTTAGATCCATCGATATGCACACTCTTACTTATAAGGCTTAGGTATGCTTCACACTGTTCATCTTTCTCCATGTCGTTTTTTTTGTCCCTCAGTATAAAGCGTCCTTGGGTTTGTGAAAGGCGCTGTATAAACTGAGCTTATTATTATATATGTAGTTGAAAAGTGCCCTAGAATGGAAAACTGGATTTACATTGGCATGGATAACTACATATGCTACATAGAACTGACATTCCAACAGCCTCCGACAATAACCTCAGACACTGTTGTCTCTTCATCAAATCCCACATATTTAAAAGATGGACCAATTCTGGAGTCTTGGACTGTTACATAACGGCCTTGACTTATTAATATTTATACCCCCCAAAATTTACATACAATAACCATAGAGCAAAAGCAACAAAAATGGCAGACTATGTGGAGAAACGTTTTGCTCCAGGATCTGAAGGGGATGTTGACACTTTTCACTTCTCCCTTGTTGTCCTGTTCCACCTTAAAAGCTACAGCTTGTGCAGCACCAGAATGTAACTCCACCACCTTTTAAGGTGGAATGGAACATTTGCCCAAAAGCTGGTGAATAGCAGGAAGCACAACTTCAGCTCCCACATCTTTAACAAAATCCTGGACAGTTTTAATTCAGAGTTGTTAGTTTGCTCTGCACATTTCAGTCCAGACAATGTCTCAAACCTTGGACAATATGGTGCAGCTTCACTCAGCATTTAATACTGAAGAGACTGAAGAGAGTTCCACTTTTATTAGCATCACAACCCCAACAGCAGCCTGTAAGTAGCAGTCAGGCTGTATGAATGTATCAGTGTTTGCTGATTAAAGCAGATAATCTTAAACCGAAAGTTTAAGCCTCGAGTAACTAAACAGTTTTTAGACCAAGCTTATGGTCGTCTCCACCAAGACAAAAGCAGGATTCATTACTGAAGGTGACTCGCTGCCATTCTGAGTCACTCCATGACAGTCTGGCATGACACCATTGCAGTCTTTGGTGACGTTGACGTGGTGATAAGGGCAGTCGTTGTAACGGTCTGCGTGCATGCAGTTCTGCGTCATGCAGCCCTCTGCCAGTGGTGCTGGCACTAACAGGATGACTCAAGGAGGGCAACACCGCTCACTGAGTGTCTGCAATCGTGGCTGTTGGGTCAGTCAGGTACAGCGATAAGACCCGTCCTTGCTTGCCTAGGCCCCCAGAATGCCTCAGTATGGTTGGGTATACTCATACAGTTGGATGCAAAAAGTGCTCCCCAGTCCTTGTCCTGGAGAGCTACCTTCCTGCACCTTGCCACATTTGTCCTAGCTAATCAACCTCTGTGTTAAATAAGGGGAAGGTCAGCTCATTGGAAACAGGTTGAAACTAGCATTGGAGTGCACTGCTCTACAGAGATCACACTTGGGCACACTTTAATACACAACTACTGGTTATTTGCTAAGTTATGACACAGTTTATACTTAATGTTTTTTTTATGTTGAAATTTAATTTAAACTTTTTAAATTTAATCAAGTACAAGGAAGGCCATTATGCATGGGGTCTATCCAATTTTCGAATTCTGTCTTTCCAAACTGAAACTGGGTGAGTTTTTGTATGTCACAGCCAGAGGTGTTTAGAATAGCCTCAATTAATACTCAAGTATTGATACTTGGGTAAAATAATGACACAAGTAAAGTACTTTCAAAAGAACAACGTAGATAAAAGTACACTTAAGTACTGAAAAACACATGGAAGTAAATCCAGTATCTGTCAGCACAAGTTTTTACGACTCTATTTCTCTATGCTTTATTATTTTGGTATAAAATAAAATGCTTAAGCTCCAAAGCCAGACTTTGCGACTTCCCATTCGCATTTCAACCTATATTTCCCCCTAATGGACAGCTTGACGTCATAATATCTTAATTTCAGGACATTCCGATTCTGAGACATTCAGGACCCCCTTGATCTTGCACCTTGATTCAGTATACAATGGTGCGTTATATTCAGCTTGGCTCTTACTGGTTCAGGGTCACGTTTCACACCAGAGAATCAGCATTAAACCCCACACGGTAGGATACTGCAGGAACATGTTTAATAGTTATGATTCACAATTACGGTGGTCCCGACTGGACTGGGAGTAGACATTCATCCTCACCACAGGACGAACTGGGAAGATCATTGTTTATGATCACCCTTCTATTGGGAGACCTTTTGCAATTGAGGAGTAATTTGGCCTCCGATTTGTACTTTATGGCCATTTTGACTGGAAATGAAAAAGCTTGGTTTTTGACTTTTGCACAGTACTGCATAATATCATACTGTACCCATTTTGGTGTGTCATTGGAAAGTTTTGTGATACAAAGTTCAGTTTATATCACTCACCCATATGTCAAAGCAGTTAAACAAGAAAAAATGCAGGAGTCATAGAAGCTTAGCTGTAATTAAGACTGTCGCCACTGATAAACAGTATGATGTTAAAATATCTGCCTACATCTCTCTAAATGACAGCTCTCATCAATAAACTCTCAGGATAGAACATAGTCTCAGATATCGTTCGCTGGTCTAAAATGACTGCTTTCATATATACAGTTGCTTTTGGTCTTCCGCGCGTTGAGAAGAAAGGCACAGAGGGGTATTAAAACAGAGTCTGTGGTGGATTTACTGGAATTTGACAGGTGTCTTGGAGGAAAAAAAACATGTTGCAAAGACTTTGAATGATCCCCCCCCCCCCTCCATATACTAAACCCAGCCTTTATGTGGCATCACCGCATAAGATGGAGAAAAACCCATTTGTTAAGCACATCCATTTCTTCAAGCTTTCTTTGTCTGCTATGTCTTTCTTTCACAATGTTTAGTGTCTCTGAACGTAAGGTCATTGGATGCTGTACCAATTACCCAGTAGGTGCGGAACAATCTTTGGAAATCTTTTGTTGAAACGGTACACATGTTGAACAAAGGCTCAAACAACCGAGTTGGAGGGAAAGAGGGGGGAAAAAGAAGTGCCCAAAAAAAACAAACAAAAAAACAAGCAGGAAAGAACTGTGAGGCTATGCGGATATGGAAATTATGGAGATTGGCCTCATTTGCATACAAAGGTGGTTAAAGCGCTGAAGAACACTATGTTCTCAAGTTACAAGGGGCCGAGTACCGACGCAAATCTGAAATATTTAGCAGAGGATGACCGTGACGTAGAAAGTAAATAAAAAAAAGAGGTAAACTTTGTTGAGATGGAATAAACTTGAAATGGCTAATATGAGCCTGAAAACTTTCTTGTGAAGGAAGTTAGTTTCTTGCAGACTTGTATACTATTATAGACTTTCTTTAACATCAGCCTTGCAAGTTTTGATTCATATAGACTCACATAGTTGCCATTTGCAGTCCAAGGACAATTCAGTGCCTTAAAGGGGGTTTCAGAACGCATCAGGAGCGTGTGTGCATTTGAGTCCAGTGTGTGCTTGAGTCCAAGGTATTAATTACCACAATGAGCTTCTTTGTGCTTCTCCCTCGGGAAGGACAAGCCGAGACAAGTTAGCCAATCAGCTGCTTCGGAAGCCCCACATCTGAGCGAAGGCCGGGTTCAGCGGAGCCGAGCTGGAGGCTTTTCCGGGGTCACTGCTCTCCCTTTCAATTAGGCCGGCTGGAGCAATAATGCATGCGGAGGGAAACCTTTGGGAGTCACGTCCCCAGATAACGCTAACCCTACTCTTATCCCTCTCACTTCTCAAACACTTGACTTGAGGAATATTACATTTTGGCTGCTGTTAACAAAGCCTATTGGCCAAAGGAGGCCTGCTTCAAATACAGTACCACACAAAAATCAGAGACCATACCACAATTACAGACTGTAGTCCATCTGTTTCTCTGTTTACTTTGTTACCCTGTTCTTCAATGGTCAGGACCCCCACAGGACCCCACAGAACAGGTATTATTAGGGTGGTAGATCATTCTTAGCACTGCAGTGACACTGATGCGATGATGATGTGTAATTGTGTATTGTATTTTAGTGCTTGTGTTGAGCTTTTAAACACCTCAGTGTCACTGCTGGTCTGAGTATAGTCCACCAACCAAAACTATCCAGCCTACAGGGTCCTGTGGACAGCATCCTGTGACCACTGATGAAGGACTAGAGGGTGACTAACACAAACTGTGCAGCAGCAGATGAGCTATCGTCTCTGTCTTTACATCTACATGGAGTGCCTACTAGAGTGGACAGTGAGTGGACACAGTGTTTAAAAGCTCCAGCAGCACTGCTGTGTCTGATCCACTCACACCAGCACAACACACACTAACACACCACCACCATGTCATTGTAGAGGTTTTGACCAAGGGGCTACAAGGTAGAAACAGATGGACAGGTATACAGGTATAAGAGACTTCCCTGACTGTGAACAGAAGTTAGCAATACAAAACAATGTTAGCAATGTTAGCAATACAAAACAGCTGAAGCTCTATGCCAGGACTTTTTACTGTAAGAGTACATATAAAGTCCCTTTTATGAGCTCAAAATGTCTGTCTGACCAACTGTGTCATAACTATGACTTACCATCTCATAATTCTTATTATTATTAGTAGCATTATTATTAGTAGTAATTCCTCCCCCATTACTGATGTCAACTGTCTGTAAAGCACTATGATAATAATAATAATAATAATAATAATAATAATAAT
>CM067494.1:8150317-8170428 GCA_034552555.1 Semaprochilodus insignis | reverse complement strand
TGATTATTATTATTCAATATTAATATTTAAAATGTATTATTATTATTATTATTGTTGTTGTTGTTGTTGTTGTTGTTACTATCATCATAACATACTATCTCATAATTATAATTTTAATTATAATTATAATTTGCATCTCATAATTATGACTATTCAACCTTTTTTTATTTAAGTGGCAGAAAGTTTTGTCATTTATGGCCTCACCCAGCTCTAACAGACACAGTTCACCGCTAGCAATCTCAGTGCACCTGAAGACTTGAAAAAGTTCCGTTTCAGCTCAGCGTGATAATTAGCCAGTTTTGGTACAAACCCAGGCTGGGAGCCACTTACGTAAGCAACAGGTAGAATAAAGAAGAGGTTGCAGGCTTTGACTGGCCACTGTCTGATGTGCTGACCACTGGCATGCCACCATAATAGACATGCCTCATTTCACGGTCATCCCGAGCCTCTGGCGGCGACTGCCCGTGGCCGGCTTTGCCCTGCATTATCGGAGCTGTTTGTCATGCCAGTGCTGTGAAGTCTGTGTTGAAGCATGGGCAGGTGGAGGATTAGACTCAGAGAGCACAGCGTTACGGGTGAAGCCCGAGGCTTCCTCTGCTTCCCTCTGCCAGAGCGCTAAACCCGCTGCCTCTCGTTCCGCATGCGATGTTCAGCCTGGCGCTAAGGGATGGCTCCTGGGCGCGGTTAGGGCTGGGGGCTAAGTGGTGTTCTCTCTATCTATCTGTACACTCACTGACTGATATGCACTCATCTATACATCACATTAGAGTTATAATCATTATTCTGAGTTTATTCACGCTGGGGATGTAAATGTTCATCTCTTTACTTTTACCTCTGAGAAGTTTAGAGCAACAACTGTTTTTGTTGGCATGTTATTCATATATAATGCATTGCTACATAATTAGCTACACATGTTCATTACGTGTTGAATATCACTTACATCTATGCATACAGCTAGATGCAATCTGTTGCAGTCTTGCTATGTGACTGGCTGAGAGGTATTCTATGAAGGGCACTCTAACCATGTTGCCCATGGCCCATATTGCATAAATACAGTTTCAGAATATACTATTCACTCCCCAGTCTAAAAGGCCTGTGAATGAAAACTATACTGCTTTGTGATGTCACAAAAACTGTATAATCTACTGCTCATCTTTTGGAGCTACTGCCCATCCTGTGTGCTCTGATGCCGTTGCTTCACCTGCCTCGGCTGGGTGCCACTGCCATCCAGCTGTCCAGTTTGCCTACCATGAAGCTTCTCCTTGTCTTGTGCTGAGAGGGGGCCTCACCTGCATCACGCGCGCCCATCCGATGATCATTTAATAACAGACAAATCGGACAAAAACACTTCTCCTGTTCATTGCCTATAATGGTATAATGGTCTGATCCTTTTTTTGTGTTTGTTGCTATCCAGAGTCGACCTGAGGAGGATGGTTCCCCATTTGAGTCTTGGTTTCTGTCAAGGCTTATTCCTCTTGATCTGAGGGAGTTTCTCCTTGTCTCTGTCACCTTTGGCTTGCTCACTGTGGGCTTGGACACGGATTCTCTGTAAAGCTGCTTTGTGACAGCATCTGTTGTAAAAAGTGCTATATACATAAACCTTGACTCGACTTGACTGGCTATAAAAACATATTTGCGTATATACACCAAATCAAACTACTGAAAATATCATAGACCTTTTTTAGTACTTCATATATTCACCTGTATTTGTCGTTATTAGCTTCTACTCTTTTAGGTTGATTTGCTTTTAGTTTTCCAAAGAACTTTGCAGGGATCGTTTTTCACACCTCCAAAGTTCAGTCATGGAAGTTGGTTGCATTTTCTGCTTCTCACCATCCAAGCAATCCCAAACAAATTCAGTGATGTTAAGACCTGGACTGTTGGGTGGTCAGCCCATTGTTCTAAAAATGGTAGCAGCTTTTTTGCTTTCTTAGCATTGGCTTCTTGACAGCTACACATCCTTTCAGACCCATAGTGTTGAGTTGTCTTTTTACAGTGGGAGGACGGATAGAAATACCTTTGGATTGTTTCAGATCTGAAGCAAGATTGGAGCTTATCTTTCTCCTCTCTCTCATAAAAGCTTTAAGAGCTGTTTATATGATGGTGATAGACCACCAAAACTTGCACAGTTGGTTTAGAGTCCCACTTTTGGAAACATTGACTTGTTTTCCTTTGATTTTTCTCCTTCACTATGCAAGTGGATCCTATATCTTATATCTTATCCTGAAATATCTCCTGAATATCCTCTACTTCATGTAGGTTGTGGAATGGAAAACTGCCATACATTCTGATAGAGTTGATGAAGACAAACTCTTTAATGGCATGTAGAGCTTAACCAGCAGCTCAAATAGGTGAACAGTAGTCTCTGATATTTGCACTGTACTGTATTCCCATAATGGTGAACCCTATTTTGATTCAGTGTATATTTTGTATCGCCAAGTTTGCAAATCTGACTTTTTTGGATTGTTTTGATGCCAAGTAATGATAGAAATATGTAAAGGATGCATGCATAATGTTCCCATTTAGATCATTTGAACAAAGTTATTATAAAAATTGTTCTCTTCTCCTCAAAAATGCAAATATTGATTGAAAGTTCAGAATCGGCACTTTCGACAGAAGTATTACATGTAAGAAGAGGCATTCCAAGATGCCTCATGGTGTACCCCATTGATGTACACCATTGGGAGCATACAAGGTTAATCATCTCGCGATATGCAGATCCACAGTGCTTGTTTCTATCTTGTGAGATGAACGGGAGGTTGCATGGGGGCTAGGAGTTCTGTGAGATGAAAGGCAGTTTGGGAGCGCATTAAGATGGAAGCCCACCCACTCTCCTGTTCACCCCATGGGGACTTTCCCCCATACCATCAAGCTTAAGGTCATTCGCGTTGAAGCTTGCGTTCAACTGGCCGCCTTTATTATTTGATGAGCTGGCCGAGAGAGCCGAGCTAATTGCCCGCGTTCTGCCCCTTTCAGATGTCAGCAATATCATATCTTCTTTCTGTACAATCCACTCTCTCTTTTTGAACAGGTTTCCTCAGAAGAAGGGTATGAAAGCATCTGTCATCTTAAATTGAGTGCTTTTCAGTAACCGAGGCTCACCTGAAAGGAGCTGAGATTTGCTTGGTGTTGTAAAGTTACCATTACTTGTAATTGTTATGACAGATGCCATAATGTTTGTAATGTTTGCAATTAATGTCAAATGGGATTTTTTTGCTGTGCAATTTAATTAGCCATTATAGCATCAAACATTAACATTATGAAGGAAAAATGTGTGTCATTAAGTATATATTTAAGAATCCAAATTGTTTTGATTTTCAGCATATTAAATGTGTTATTTTGGAGCAACCTAAGTATGTTTAAATTGCAGTGTGGTTAGTGTTGGATACAGCATAAATTAAATACACTTTATTGTGATTTTTAGTGCTTTTTTTATACTCCTTACTTTCCACTTACTTCCACAGTAGAAACATAAGTAGTAAATAAGTAATTTGTTGTTATTTATATGTTGTAAAACTACTGGATTTATTGTATTGAACTGCAAATAAAATGCACCTAAAAGCACTTTAAATTAGACTGTAATATCACTAAATAAACTCCACAAATATAAGAGTAGTTTTATGACACACAATTCATTCATTAATTAAGTATTCATTTAAATATATTATCAGAAGTAAGTTTTATATATGTAAATTACATAATTATAAGAAATTTTGAAATACTTCTGCGCCTGTAAGTGTTTATTCCCTTCTAAACTGGAACAGCTTATGTTGCAATGAAATTAAGTAGCTGATGATGATGATGGTCATGTCAGAGTCATGCAGGAAAGTTCAAGTACACTGTTACTGAAAAGTGTTTTCCAGTGTTTTTCTCTATTTCTCAAATAGTGTGTAGTGATGATTTGATAAGATGCATTTGAAGAATGAATCTGTTCATATCAAAGGACATCTTTAATTTAGTTTTTTCTCAGATTTAAGTCCAAATTCAGTTACAAGTTTTTATGCAGTTTTTACTGTATGCATATCTTATTACCTATACAAGAAGAAAAGCAGTACAATAACGTCCCAATGCTAAACCCACAGTAGCATAGACATTATATTTGTTTAATTACATTTAATATACATTTAATTTACATTACATACTAAATATAACATAGTTACCTACTTACCTACGTAGATAATAACATCTATTGATTACATTACTTACACCACTGACAGGTTCGAGCCTGCACTGCTAATGTTTTTGGCATTTGGTTTGAATATACGAAAATGACAATAATGCACTTTTTATTCAGTTTAAATATGAATAAAATATGTAACCACACAAACAGAAATGCGTCAAATGAAAGTTTAGAATCCACTCTTTTGACAGAATGTCTTTGTTTGTTTGAAGTGAGAAATAACTTTTTTAACTACTAGTGATAACTGTGTTCTCTAAGGGTTAATGAATTTAGCATTAAGATCAAACTACGCTGCTGTGTTGGCCTTCTGCATTGTGCAGGCACTGTGTGAACAGGTGTCTTATAACATACCTTCACGTAACATAAATGTAGACACTGGGAGGCAGAGTCCAAACCAGAATGCACAAAAAACAAAAAAAAAGTTTCACATTTTATCTTCACTCTGCAAGAACTGATACTGTTTCTAGAATTTATTAAAGATGGGCTGTATAGTTCTTTATCGTATAGCACCTTTTCGGCCAGTTGATCCTCAAAACGGTTTCGTTCAGATTTTGTGCTAGCTCTCGTTAAATGTTGTTTAGGTTTAGTTCCGCCACCATCAGCCAGGGAACACTGGCCTCAAAGCTCTATACTATAAAATTTTTATTTATTTATTTTTGGACCCAGTAAAATGTTTCTGTGACCCACTAATATCCCAACAGTTAAGTCAGTAATTCAGCCATAAAGCTTTTTGCTTTTATCCTGGATTGGTGAGCAGAACTGGACCCGCTACATTAATTCACTACACAAACTACATTTCCCATAATGTACCAGCATCTTTCCACAAGCTTGAGCAGCTATTTCTTTCAGATAGAGTTAATTTTTGTAGTTTTTTTTATATAATTAAAATAAAGAAAATCAGCCATGTGGCACATAAGGTCATGATGGCATACAACTTCTAAATATATATATTAGATACTAAATAAATGATCAAATGCTCCAGTTATGTTATCAAAACCTTTATGGTGCCACTTTAACTGCATCATTGCATTCACTGCACTGAATTGTACTTTATGCCTTTATGCACTATTCATAATTGCACAGTCTGTTACCATTTTATATATGTGCTCTCACAGTACATACAACCTTCACTGTATTCTCTCCATCAACTCTGTATATATGTACATTATATTTATACTAACACCTGTATTGTTCTACCACTCCACTGTCCATAACTGTACATATTGTAGCCTTTGCGTTGCTTGCCATAGTTACTTTCCAGCACTTTATATGTAAATAATTCTGTGTTTTGCACTTCTGGTTAGATGCTAACTGCATTTCATTGACTCTGTACCTGTACTCTGTACAGTGACAATAAAGATGAATCTAATCTCATCTAATTTGTGATAACTAGTAAAAGGAGCATTGTCAACACAAGCTTGCAGGATGAGTATTTGCAATATCACCAGTATAACAGTAAAATACTTGAGTTATCTAGTTAGTATGAACTGATGATGCCAAGACATAATCTGTCTGTGAAATGTATGTATGTTTATGTGGCAAAGATAAATGTTACACATGCATGTGTGTGCCAATAACATTAAAGTTGAATGGTTACAGTTTAAATTAACATATTCTCATAAAACGAGAGAGAAGTCAGAGCATGAAGCAGGTGGGATACGAAGAACAGAACAGGGAGAAGGAGAAAGAGCATGGGATGAGAACACAGGGATAAAATGGGAAAGGAGCATCAGAAGAGAGAGCAAGAGAGAGAATACAGCATGAAGGAAAAGAGAAAGGAGCATCAGAACCCGAATAAAACAAAGACACAGGACCAAAGCAAATAAGACTGTCTCAATATCCACATCAATGCTGTGGCACACAAAAGAGAGCTTTTAATTGTACCCGGGCTTTTAAACATTTCTTCAATGATGGTGGGAAACTGAAGAAATTCTGATTTTTTTTTGTTTCTGTTTTTATTTGTTCAAGAAAATTCATAAACATAAACAACATGAATGCAGTTATTAAAATATCTTTAGTGTTGATTTGTTCTCTATTTATCATCCATGGCAGGGCAACACCCACCTTAGTGTTAATTAACTCTTTGGTATTTAACAGGTTCATTTTTACATGTCACCCAAGTGTGCCAATAACCCTAATTAGCAAGCAGAGACCACAAAACTCTGTTACAGCGTGCAGATTCACACAACACGTAGATGACTTTTCAGACTTATTAATACCCCTGCAAAAGTATATACATGAATGTATCTCAGTCAAGATGCAGAAGGTTCAAGGGTAAGTATAGCTTGCAGAGGCTCCAAAATCTCAACTACATGTCTTATGAGTCTGCATCAAGTCATTGCTGATTGGTTCTCCAGGAGAGCTGGGGGTGGGATGACACCCAAACAATACTCAACTCGAGCCAGAATCACAGAATCACTAAGGACCTGTTCACACCTTGTATCAACACATGTTTTTGGGGATTGGATCATGCGTAGAATTCACTTGACCGCATGAAAAGCCAGGACACATCCTGATCGGATTATGATCGGATCACTTAATTCATATTCGGAGGTGGTCCGTGATAAGTCTTTACCATTTTAAAAACAAGTGCTTTTTGATATCCATCTGCAATTGCATAAGCGGAAATGAATCTTCTGTGTTCTGACTAGCAGGTAGACGCAAGAAGGCAGATAGTTGAGGTTGGAGTGATCTCAAAACCAGGAGCCGTGTTGCACTCTGGGCTGATGAAAGCATCTAAGTCAAGCTTATCGACTCCAAAACAGTAAACTAGAAATGACGAATGTGGGGACATGTTTTTTGTGCAGGTAGAGTAGAATAGGACATGAAAATGCAAGTTTGTACAAGCTGTAAACAGGTTCAAATGGAGCAGCTCGAGGATCAGCTGCTAGAATAAGTTCCACATCACATTCACACTTCAAAACGCTATAAAACAGAGGGAGCGGAAAAACGCAATGGCATTCCACTTCATTTTCTGCACATTGTGGTTTGAACACTGCCCCCTAGTGCACATGTTCACATTACATGAAAGTATGTTGGCCTATGTTTGCAGATTCACAATTGGATGCCATGGCCTCTGCAAACCTCTGTAAGCTACACTTACCCAAGAGCCTCTTTTCAGCATCTCAAGGCATATACATTTACATCTTCAAGGAAGTCTAAATCAGTCTTTACGGCAATGCAAAATGTGCAGCACAATATGCAACGCCATGAACCTCCATAAAAGGTAAAAATGAGATTGCTCATTTTCCAATGTCTTCTTCTTTCGCCAGTGGGACGCCATTAATGAAATGGACGAGTACTTCAGCCCCATCCATACTTACCAAGTGTGCAACGTCATGAGCCCCAACCAGAACAACTGGCTGCGGACAAACTGGATCCAGCGCAATGGTGCCCACCGCATCTACATTGAGATCAAGTTCACGCTACGAGACTGCAACAGCATGCCTGGAGTGCTGGGGACTTGCAAGGAAACGTTCAATCTCTACTACTACGAAATGGACCGTGACATGGGTGCCACCATGTGGGAGAGCCAGTTCTCCAAGATTGACACGATTGCAGCCGATGAGAGCTTCACCAACGTGGACCTGGGGGTGCGGAGACTCAAACTCAACACAGAAGTGCGGGGCGTGGGCCCGCTCACCAAACGAGGCTTCTACTTGGCCTTCCAGGACATTGGAGCCTGCATCGCCGTAGTTTCCGTGCGTGTTTATTACAAGAAGTGCACGGGCATGGGTCGGAACTTGGCTGTGTTCACGGATGTGGTCACTGGGGCTGACTCGTCATCACTGGTGGAGGTCAGGGGTCAGTGCGTGGACCATGCGGAGGAGAGGGACACACCCAAGATGTACTGCAGCGCAGAGGGGGAGTGGCTCGTTCCCATTGGACGATGCGTGTGCAGTGCAGGATTTGAAGAACACAGGGAGTCTTGCATTGGTGAGTAGCATCGTACGTGACATGTTCTAGCATTCTGGGCATATTATTATTATTATTTCTCTGCCAACCTGGAGAGCAGCCAATTGTTCTGGACCTTTATTAGTCAATCAGTGGTTTTAGGTTTGCAGCACAGAGAGGTTAGGGTTAGGGTTACCTGGGCTATCCGGTTGTTAGCTAGCTAGCTATGCTAAGGTATCTAACAATTATTTATTTACTGTTAAAAACTCGTTTGAAAAATGAAGAATGACTAATGCTACCCTGAAACACTGTGCTAGTGCTAGTACCATAACTTGCAACGCATACATAAGCATTGTGCTAGCACAGCATAGTGTTATGCTAGCACTAGTATCCCAAATCTAAAGCCATATTATGCCCATTCAAGTCTATGACAGTCTTTGCAGGTGTACAGATGGATGCATTGTTTTAAGCGGAAAGCCTGTTTAAAGATCCAGCACAGACAAGTATAACTGGACATCAGTAGAGCCAACATCTGTGGTGTTTTGGATGTCGGTATGCTGGTCAACCAGTATGACTATGCTGGGTGAGCAGCTAAACCAGCACCAGACCAGCATAAACCAGTCTGGACATGAGTTCAGCTGGTCTGAGCTATGTTGGAAGTCACAAGGATGGGTAGGAACCAATTTTTAGATCAACAACTCAAATCAAAATCCATTTCTTGAGGTTTCCATTTGTTTCTGAGCAAATGAATTCTCAGTTTTCATACTTATCTCAACATTTTGTAAAACACAAACAATAAGTAGAGACTGGAAGCCCTCCAATATAATAGGATAACACATTTGCTACTTTCAAGAGAAGACGTCAGCGATGTGTGATCTGCATGTGCATGTAGGTGCGAGTGCTTGAAAAAAGTGTTAATGTTGCCTTATGTTCCGATTTATTTGAATATTGTCTCTTGTTTTCAGACTTTAGGGCCTTTTTTTCCAACATTCAAATGAGCATGTCTCTCTGGTAGTTGGAGCACAAAGATAAAATCCTCTTTGGTTCTGGGTCAAAACGATGACGCTGGTCAAATCTGGGCTTTTATGTTATTTTTTAAGTGTCTATTTTATTCTGCTGCTTTGTTGCTGATGGACTGACCTCATTTGGCCTCCTCTGCATGTCTTAGGCATTTCAATGTTATGGTAATAAGATACAATTAATCAAGCCCATCGGGTAATTAAACATTAAGCAGCTAAAAGCAGACGCTCACAGTTGAGTTATGGAACAGTAGCTCAAGCAAAATATCCCCCGCGCCCGGTTTCCTTCCGTGCAATCCAGGCTCTTCTGGGTTTGACTTGTTTTGACAGCTCATTGGTAAAGCACTTCCCCAATTCTGAATTATGCAGCATTGCTGAGTCTCAGTGCCCAAACGGTTTGGAAGTTCTCTATTAGCATTTCGTTTAAAGATTATTTCTTGTTTTCATTGCCACCCACAACTATATGGCCTGGAAGACGTATGATACATTATAGTGATAAAAAGAAAGATGTTCAAGACTTTTCAAAATTTTAGTAGCTTATTGTAAAGCTGTATGTATTTCTACATGCCTCACTCTGATCTGATTCAAGTGGCCATATAGGCAAAATTCAGAATTTTCATAATTTTCCTTTTAGTCTACTCTCAAAACTACAGAACAGTGGAAGCCATCTAAAAGCCTGGGTTTTATCTGTACTTCCATTTTTCAACAGATAACAGCAGTGGAAATAAATAAATAGTACCATCAGAACCTTCTAGGAATTCACAGACACTAATGATTCCTGGGAATTAAAACTATCTGTAAAAGCTTGTATATAATGAAAATAATAACCTATATTTTTTTCCTCATGGTATGTAGGCAGATACAATGCAAAAATATTTTGTGGACAGTTTCTTCACTTCATATATGCAACATTCCAAAAGTTTACAGTTTTAGCAATAAATAGATTTCCAATAAAAAGATGCCCTTTTCTCACAAGAGAGAAATCTTATGCATCCTCTACTAAAACCCAACCAATATACCCATTGTACCTACCATCAAAACCCAACCATCAGCCTTTACTAACAGGCTGTTTTCTTGAGTAAACATATATAACTGCAAGGCATGGTATGTTTTTAAGGAGTGGCTGAGGTGGCCGAGGTGGCTGTGGCGGCCGAAATGGGCTGTTCCCCCCTGAAATCTGGTTAGCCACCCCGGATGCCATAGTAAAATTTCAGCCTTCCAAACCACTGTGGGGTGGGTATTTACGCCATTAGGAGGAGAGGTGTTTTGGTATTGGCAGAACTACTCTCCAAAACCCACCATCCCCAACTGCCCCCAATAAACATAGACCCCCCAACCCCACTACGGCTTTTGTACATTCCATCTTGTGTTCGCCTCCTCCTTTCAGGGGAGAGAGAAATCTTGGTAAATTACAAGATGATTACAGGCATTCGTCGGAACAACTCCCCTCCAACATGCCCCACCCCAGTGTGCACATTCTCATCAAATTTAGTGTCACACCCACCAGAGACAACCCTGGCACACACATTCACACCGCCACCCTGCCAAAACCCACCATGCGCTTATCTTCAGTTGTGGTTTGCAGATGGCATCCTTTGCTAGGCTAGATAAGAGATAATACTACTACTACTGCTAATAATAATAATAATAATAATAATAATAATAATAAAAAAATGTTATTAGGGGGTCAACTCTCCAACAGTATATAGAGATATTTATATGTTAGAAATACGCAGAAAATGTTATATTTAAATTTGCACCCTGTAGCATGTGTAGTTCCAACTCAACAAAACATTTAACCAGGGCTAATTTGACCAATGTTATACAACCATTTGCATACAGCTGTAAAATAAACCATCAAATGAGGCCTGTTGAAAAATGATGACATGATGACACAAAAAAAAAAATCAATAGGTAAAAAATTACAGAAAATGCCATATTTAAGCGTGTTCCCTGCAGATGTTGTGTTAGCTTACTTTTCCTTATTTATTTCTTATTTTGAAATAAAACATATAATCTGACAGAGGGACCTCTGATATTATTGCCTAAATGATAGTTTAATGATGATCATCATAACCAGTTGCTATTACGAGGTCAATGCTAATGCGGTGCATTTCCTTCTAATAAGGATTTTAATTCAGTAATTGGTATGAGTCCACTAGAGATGCGTCCCTTCTCTTCTGCTCAGTGCCGCGATGTGGGTCGGGAGTGAATTGTTAAAGGTTAAGTGTCAGAGTCAGTGGAGCTAGGCCGTCCTGCCTGAACTGGGTCGCTGTGCTAATTTGTCCAGCCACCATGCTGGCTCCCAGTCACGCACATCTCAGAGTCGAGACTGAGTGTGCCACAGCTGACACACACACATACGCACTGGAGCTTCACATAGACTGAGGGTCTGCCAGCCCCTCCAACTAGCCTGCAGCACTGTGGCCCTCTGCGGAGGGGCTTGCGTGTTAGTGCTAGAGAAAACGTCCCAAAGCTTTTTTCCTTTTCTTCGAGCGAGGTTCTGACCGACAGGCTCCCGTGCACTTTTTAAAGTGCCGATCAAAACACAGCGAAGGCTTCACGTGTCAGACCTGTCGACTCTGCTTTGGGTCGGCCCGTTCCTGCCGTGGCTCCAGGCCTTCTAAGGCCAAAGGGGGGACATGGAAGGGAAATATCCATTTCAAAGGGGACGAGACAGTACATGTTCATTGGGGTGGCAGGGAGCCTTGTCAAATCCACTCAGCTTGGCGACTTGATTTAACCCACTTACATTCAACACACAGCCTCCTCCCACATGCTAGAGAGCAGCTGTGGGCTAACTTATTCATGAAGGGTAGTAAACAGGGACTCGTCTAATAGGATCAAGCTTGGCAAGCCGTGATGGTGATAGTACAGCTCCATTAACCGATATAAATAGTGATGGAAATGGAGGAAAAAAAACAATTGGTGTGATGAATATGAAAATATATAGCCAGTAGTCATTGGTTTTCAGAGATCTATTCCTCATTGGTTACTCTGATAGACCTGTAACAATATTCGTTGGTTATCATTGGTTAATCTAATTACTTCAGCCCAAAGGCATGCTCCTTATTTGTTCTTTCTCTATTTGACGATGCATATTAATTATCCAAACACATTCTTTATTCATATTTCTCTTGCTGTGTTATTCTTTTGCGATCAGCTGTTGGCCAAAAGAAAATGGGTTTCCCTTTTAAGTCACAATAGAGGTGTTTTCTGGACCCAGAACCGGTTTGCTGTGTGACTTTGGTGTGACCGGTTCAGCTGTTTTATGAACTTTGAGTGGTCCAGAGAACCAATCTCTGGTCCTCCTGAAATCAGTGGTCTGGGGTTTGCTTCCAGTAAGTAGCAGTGTGGACTGCTATGCATGTGGATGGTATTTGCTCCCAGGATCACATGTGGGATTTCATGATTGGTTCTTTTTGTAATGTGACCCAAACAAAATAATAAAATGCACCAGACGGATTATTGTTTGCAATATCTACCATGTTGCAAACCTCTGCACACAAAAGCGATATAGAGTTAAAAACACATTTAGAATTGAGTTAATAATTAATAATAATAATAATTGAGTTTAGGCTCAATTATTAATGTGTAAATGCCCTAAAATTACAGTAAACTACTGACTTTGCATTGCTTTACTTTACTGCATTACTAAGGTATTATACTGAACCATATTAACAGTAAATGACACCAACAATACACAGTGACTTCACATTCACCTGAACCACAAGATAACTCTGATGTATGAGGTTATATTCTGCTTTACACCTGGAGTCATAAGCTATATTTGAAGTACAGTTATGTCTGGTATTTTACATAGCTATAAAAGTAAATCAACTCTTTAAAATCTTTAAAGCAGCCAAACCAGCATCATAAATCATGAACTGTAAAAGATATGCTCTCAGATTACAGTAATATACTAGCAGCAGGGCTATCAGTAAAGTATGGTGTATTTGCAGTAAGTAACTGTAAAGCATATATACAGTAAGGTACTGTCAAATATTCACTGTAATAGTGCGTTACGTTAGCTGGTATTTTACTGTGAACCAATGCACCACTGTAAATCCATAATCTCTGCAGTGTGTTCATGTAAAATAACAAACCAGTATTTCGCTGTAAAACAAATCCTGTACATTTACAGCTTTGTAAGCTGTTCCTTTTAACTTTGCTTCCACTTCCTCTTTGGAAGTTTAAGGGTCTTGGAGCTGGATGTTCTATAAAGCTACTTTGTGCTATAGAAAATATTTTCTAATATATTTGATTCTGTTCTATGCAGGGATTTTTCCACATTTCCACAGTTCAACCTCAGAAGTTGGTTCTGACAATCCAGTTATTCAAAACACATCCAGTGATGTCAAAGTCTAGGCTGTGGCAGTTTGGAAATTGTTGTTGTTGTTGTTGTTGTTTTTTAAATGTATTTATTGCCGCTTCATTTCTATAGTAATGAGTAAGTGTTTTTTTTCTATAGTTTCTGTTTGTTCTTATTTACAGGAAACTAAATTATATTTAAATATATTTTATTTAATTACTACTTATTCAAAAGCCTTGTTTGAATGTTGTCCTAATCTTGTTCAGACCCAGTTTCTCAAAGGCTTAAAGTTATTTCTAAATGAGAAACATTTTCATAATGCTCACGAGGGTTAAAAGTGTGGTAGATATATTTAATCATCTGCTTATTCAATAGGTTCAGCTGTAATGCTTTCCTATGATATACTAATCTTCTCATTGGTTAGTTGGATGGACTGATTCATTTTAAGTGGGGTTGTAAATGACAGTGGGCTTAGTGGTCAGAGTCATCAAAAAGGCTGGAAAAATCCATTTAAAACAAAATAATTCAATACAGTTCTATGATGTTTAAACCAGATGAACTTTCCAACTTAAATACATGAAATGTATTTCAACTAAATAACTATGATCAGTGAAAAGAGAACGTAACAAATGTGAAAACTGTTTTTGCTGTGCTTGTGTGGGCTGTGAGTTGCTGACATCTTTCAACATGGTGCTATATTACAGCATCATAGAAGGCAAAAAAATATGAAATATTATGTGTGAATTGTGTCCCTTTATGCACACAACTCAAAAAACTCTTATGCTAAAAAATTCTTCTATGGTACAGAAACAGTCTTCAGGGTAAATGTGGAAAAATATCTGTCCAATTGCTCTCAAAAATTCACAGACGACGTTACAAAATCCATACTTCAAAGAACATAACTAGCGGCATGGTTTACTCGGGCCTGTATAACTTCATAAAATATCTATGTTGCATTTTACCCTGTGTTAGTTTGTGCCTAGCTCTCCCCTTCTTATCCATAATCTGATTAAGTGTAGTAGTTGTAATTTAATTTGTTGGAACAGATATAATTCTATTTCACTCGACAAAGGGCTGCTTGCCCTGGAAATCCTGTCAACCCTTCTTTTTAGAGAGCAGACAAAACAGTTCAGTCATCACTGAGACATCAGTGGATCTCTCTTGAGGTGTGAGAAGTCTGTTCAAGGCCTCTTAGCCCTGTCTGCTGCTCCTTGCTTTCAGGGCTCATCATTCAGCTGCAAAAAAAACCCCTCTCTGTCTCTAAAGCTTAACCCGATAAGATGTGCACTCATCCTTACTTGCCATCATTAGACACATGAGTGTTTTTAGGGATGCAACGATATGGGAATCGAGGCCTGATGCTGATTTCAGATATTCAGATATCAGCCGATAGTGGTTCATAATTATTACATATTATAACACATCGTAACGTGAAAATTGGGACTAAATGTACCTGGATTAGCATTACAGAGATATGTATTTGTTATTATTAGAGGATTACAACATACATGTACTTATATATAATATACAGGACATAGTTGTTTTAGCATAATAACTCAGCATCATCTAAACATTCTATGATTCCAAAGTACAATAAATACATAATACAATATCGATTTGAAATATAATCTAAACGTCCATCTGATGCTGATATGCAGGGACCTCAACAAGCCTTTGCATATGACTGTATAATATTCTGATACTACAGTGACATTTTTAAATTGCTAAATGCACTATTCACTTTCAAGTCCAGACAATTTATGTTTACCTGCAAAAGCAGCTCATTTTGAATTCATCGTGTTTATGATGTCATAACCATAAACACTTTTCCCGGTTAACATTACATTTGTAGGCATGGCATTATGCTTAGATTTGTATGTAGGGCATTTAACAGACTGTGAAATGTCATAAATGAAAATAAAGCTCAGCAATGGTTGTGGTATTACAGCTTTACATATATCTGCTCATTCAGCCCACAGTCATTTCTGGATGCATAATTCCTCACAAACTTTAATTAAAATTTAATCGTTTTGACCTTAAGATATAAAAAAGAAATGAATGGCTTAAAATAAGGCATTGTTCAAAGCTGGGTATGAGTGCAGAACTGAAAAGGTGACCCTATACTTACAGAGAAACTGCACTGTATTATCCACAGTATTGGAAAGCAAAGAATTTGAGCTCTAAATACATAAATACACATTAAAAAATCAAGAATACCTAAATCCATATCTTTCTTTTCTTTCTTTATGTTTTTATTTTTCCTAAGCAAGTTAATGCTGCTCTTGTGTTGTATAGTTAACAGTATGGATGTAGCAGTAACAGGACGTCCTATGAGTAACCTTCAAATTTCTTTCTTCAATATTTTGTCCGACCAGTCATGTCAACATTTCGTCTGTTCGTTCGTTTGTCCGCCCAATTTCATCTGTATGCCTATCACCCATGTGCTTGGGTCAGTCTGTCCGTTCGACACACCATTCCCTGGATGCTGGTTAAGCCCTTGTGAAATAAAAGACGGATAACCTCCTGCATATGTTTCTCCCTGCTTCGTTTGCACTATTGTGTTTAGTTCATCCTGAGTGGTGTCGCAGGGTGGGAATATCAAACTGAGGGATGTCAATTAAGTGTCCTCATTTGAATATTAGGACACAACCAGAAAGCTCTAAGATCAGGGGCCTCATTTCTAAACTGTGCGTATGCACAAAAACTGCTCTGGAATGTGCATTTGCAACATCACATGCAGAAACGGAGATTTATAAAGAAAATACCTGCCAGGAAAATGGAAGTACGTTTATGGAACCTTTGACCTATGCGGGCAGCCTTAAAAATATTTGTGACAGCAGGAATTGGCGACACCCTGTGGTGGCACAAACCATCCTCATGCGTACCAGTTTATACCAAATTAAGCACCATAATAGGCCACACTGTTATGAAGCGCTTTCATTTACATTTACATTTAAAGCATTTAGCAGACGCTCTTATCCAGAGCGACTTACAACCGTGCTTAGTGTTCTGTTGGATAATATTTTCCATTCATACCTAAGCATTGTTGTATTAGATATGTTTATTGACTGATTTGAATATACCAGTTAATTAGCCTGTTTTTTTTTATTTTGACATTTAGGCCGTTTTCATACTTATATAGAGTCCACACCCAGGACTCATTTGAGGGAGGTACTCAGTATCACTGGTTTGCTTTCACACATCAGAACTCTGTGCAATTTCATACACCACTTTTCCGTGGTAGGTTTGCACAATGGTTGGAAGAAGCTTCATCCGTTTGCTGCTTTTTATTATTTTAATGGATATAAACATATCGTAGGCGAGTGCATTTGGGATACATGGCATTTCACCATGCAGGAGCACCTGCAATCAAGGAGCTGTCGTCATATGAGAAGATTATTAGCCATGCAGGCCAGAGCCAGACGTCTGTTTTTCACCATGCTTTAAGAACACACTCTCAAACCACAAAGGTGAGCTTATGACAGTAACCTCACTCCAGTACTATAAATGTGTGCTTTTATTAGGCATATACTGATACATAATAGTGATAACACTGGGATAACACTGGTCATATGGCTAGCCTTGGAAAAGGAAGTAACACGATAAATCAAAGCAGTCACATTACAAAGTGAACCAGTCATGCAACCCCAACCTGGAGCGGATAGCTTCCACACCAGCAGCGGACCACACCAGGGTTCAGTAGAAGCGAAAACCCTTGGCTCAAAACCAAACGTGCTAACCTCACAGAAAAAAGCTCTACTGTGAAAACAGCTGCTGGTATGTTGCCATTCAATAAACTTGTGTTTGCCGGTGATGCTACAACTAAGGCCACATACTATGTGTATATATATGGCTTCAATCTATAAAACAAGAACATCCACCTCACATTCTCCAAAATTCTCTCTTTTTTTATTTTCCTTTCGCTGTTGTCACCACTATGTCACTCAGCAATGAATGGCACCCCCTTATATTTAAGCATTCGTGAGGTAATTTGAATGGATCATTTATGGATAAATATGGGAAGTTACCTGTGCACATTTGTAGGAAGAATGTTTTCTATAAAAAGGAAATATTGTGTTCAGATGTTTCCAACTCACACTCACACACACTTTCACTCTGGAACCCACTCTGGAGTTTTAAAATGATGTCCCTGACCTGCATGTTTAAAGTCATGTTTTATTATATGTATTTTGTTTCTTTCCATTGAACACTTGTAGTATCATCCAAACATTGATTAGTTTTTGCTCCCTGAGACTAAAAACTTTGCTTACTTATATTGTTTTATTTGAGTGAAAATCGGATTATATTTTAGGTCATATTTATATCTATACAAAAATACAGGATTTACAAAATTTCAAGCACCACTGTAAGCCCACACGTATGTAAGCCCACACATAAACACTTTACGTGGATGTGAGGGGGGAAAAAAGGTACAAGAAAAATGTAGAACATGGGCTCTTTAAATAGCTAAAGTATGCTTTGGGTTATTAATTCCTCACTGACAGCCGCTCAGACAATGAGCTTTTTTGGCACACGGAAAGTGTGCACCGCTTTTGCGTGATACAGGCGTAGGGGTCAGTACACCTGTTTGTTTCCAAATGATTTGAATACAGTCCAAGCGCTTTTTACCAGCAGGCTTATGTGCCTATAGTACATCAACAGCAGCAAATTGGACAGAAATAGGCTAACATCTAACGACGAACCTCATCAAACATTTCAGTCAATTCCCACGCTTCTTTCCCTGCCGGAACACGATGTCTGACGAGCAGTCGTGTTGTTTCGGTTTTGCAGGTGGGCGGTGCAAGGGCAGGAGGCATCTTCTGCTCGAGCAGCACTCTCTCAAGGGCGTAACAGAGAGGTTGGTGCCCACTCGTGCTAATTATCTCTCTTGACTGCCGTTCCTGAGGGATCCTTGCATCACGAAACAAAGTCGCTCGACCTTGATGTCAACTCCAAATAGGAATAAGGTTCATTTTGTGTTATTATGATCATTTATTTTAAAGGATGTCATATTCTACTTTATTTATTGGGATGAAGATGCTCCAGGGTCATTGTCATTGTCACTCGAGGTGATATTCTTACATCTGGCCCAAAGTATACCTGCGCAGAGTTAGGGAGGTACATTAAATGGCCAAAAGTATATGGACATCTGGCCATCATAGCTATATGAGCTACAACCATGGACATTTATATGGATGTGCCCCCCCAACCCGTTTGGCAGCTTCTAGACAGGCTATCCACAAGATTTTGGAAGGTACCGGTGGGAAACTGTGCTCATTTAGCCAAAAGAGCACCTGTGAGTTCAGCTGCTGAAGTCAGACAAGAAGGCCTGGCTCGCAAATGGTATTTCTGTTGATCCCAAAGGGATTGAGGTCACAGCTCAGGGGTGTGCAGCCCTGATTCATGGCGATCCTCCACACCAAACTTGCTAAACTATGTCTTTATGGACCTTGCTCTGTGCACAGGGGCACAATCATGCTGGAAATGGAGAGGGCTGTCCCCAAACTGTTGCCACAAATTTGGAAGCGTATTATTGACTACAATGTCTTTGTATGCTGTAACAGTAACATCACTCTTCACTGGAACTCTGAAATACAGCCCCAGACTGTTATCCTTTCTCAACCACTTTACTGCCAGCACTACATTCTGGTAGGTAGCGTTCCCCTTTCCATCAGCCAAACACGGATTTGCCTGTCAGACTGCCAGGTAGTGAAGCGTGATTAATCGCTCCAGAGAACACGATTCCAAGTAGTTTTGTCCAGTGGTGGCATGCTTTACACCACTCCATCCAAGGCTTGGCATTGGCTCAGCCATGGAAACCCATTTCATGAAGCTCCCGACTTTGTATTTGTGCTGATGTTGCTTCCATGCGCAGTTTGGAACTCTGTAGGGAGTAATGAAACCAAGGTTAGACATTTTTTACATGCCACACAGTTCTGCACTGGGCAGCACTGCTTTGTGAGTTTCCATAGTCTATTGCTTTGTGGCTGAGATGCTGTTGCTCCATAATGCTTCCATTTCAAAATGATATCACTTACATTTGACCAGGGCAGAACGAGCAGTGCAAAAATTTGGAAACTGGCTCATGACAAAGGCAGCATCAAGAAGGACAAGGACAAGGAAAAGTCACTGAGCTCTATAGTGCAACCTATTCTACTACGAGTGTTTGCCCATAGAGATTGCACATCTATGTGCTCTACTGTCTGCAAGGGGTGTGCCTAAAATACCTGAATGCAGTAATTAGGAGGTGTGTCCACATGCTGTTGTCCATGTCCCATAATGGCCATAAACAGTCCCTGTCAGTCATAAGAAGAAAAAATAAAGTGAAACTGAAGAAAGACCACCCTCTTCGATTCACATTGCGCTGGTTGATACCCAAGCCCTGACAGCTAAAACAAAGCCCTGGCAGTTCTGATAACAAAAGCAGATATGGCTTTTAGAGAAAGAAAAGTATTGGGATTTGATTGGAGGGGTCTAATTAGCCTTCTTTGTGTCTTAGCCTGGCATGCATTGTGTGTAGCATGAGGCTTTTTCTGGCAAACATATTACATCAGGATTAAATGGGGGAGCTGAAGACTCCGCTCAACAATATTAAAGCCCCATCGTGCTATTTTGCCATTGTGACGGAGCGCTGGTTTAATCTGTAGGCTCACAGTACAGGCGGGGGTAGGAGGGTGTGTGTGTCGGGCGGGGGGGCTGGTGGAAG